>OY041599.1:12551256-13801256 GCA_955876795.1 Eupithecia tripunctaria
TGTAAATTCTTAGAAATGTCAAAACACTAATATTAATAAAAGAAAAGACAGATATAAGAAGAAAAAAGTATATGATTTGAAAAAAAAGTTGACCCCCTTTATTTGCAGCTTATCTTATCACCCCCTTACGGCTTTGTACCCCGTCGTACCCTATTTACAGGGTGTTTACGCTACACTATATCTTATACCTTTAAACGAGCAATTCTTGTATTATTTATATTTTATTTAATTATATAAAATTTATTATACAGAGGGTTTCGGGAGCAATACATCGATCTTGCTAGGATTCATTTTTAGAGAATGTCGTTTTATTCGTATTTTCAATAAACTTTCATCAACTTTATCGTAATCTATTGACTCCTCCTGACATCTATTGGCGATTAATAATACCATAATGTCTAAAAAACAAAATTTACCATTAATAACCGCGTGAAGCTCGGTCATTCTGGTACTTATTCTAAAGTGGCAAAATTTGTGAAGAGGGAATTTGTAGGTAATATCTGGAAGTAGTAGTCGTAAGTGACTGGGCTGTGTTTCATCCAAGTACCGTAATATATAAACCATGAGCTAGTCATAACTAAAAAGAATTTGAGTGGCTGAGTTATAGAAACGGCTTTAGTAACAAGAAACATATTAATAGTCTCAAACTAAACGTGCATCAAACAATACATTATCACAAAGCACTCACGAGCAGTAGATTTTTCATCATTTCTTGTCACTCGTTTCTCAATGACACTTTATTAGCACCTATTTATCGCATTGTTCAGTGAGTTGCTGCAGCTTTGTCAATGTCAATAGTCTTTGTTTTGAACCACCTGTGCGTTTATATAACTTTGTTCTTTGTTATGCGTGACAGATAAGATTTTTAACCAACTGCGATAAAAGGAGGTGGCTTTTTGTTCGTCGATTTTTCCGTCAATTATGGACCGTTTTCGAAATATTTTTGCTATTGTTTATTGTTTATTCCTGAGGGTTAGTTTTTATGCCCAAAAACTTGAGACAAGCGTAAAATTAAGGGATTCGAAATCGGTTTCAAGTTTTTCCAACAAAATTATCAGATTTCGTTTATTATTTTTGTTTGCCGAGCGCAATTAATTAAATGTTGGTTTATTGATTTAACACAACAATATCGTCGTGAGCGTTTTCTGTAGTTGCAAGTGGAGAAGCAAGTCTACCCTTGTCCAGAGCTGTCAAGTCCACTTCAGTAGGAATACATAATAATATAATATAATAGCCCACGAAACCACGAAATAAATAGGAACGTAGCAACAGATCATCATAACAAAAATTTACACATTCACTTACTATCCCAGTGCTTCGACCCCGAAGTGGGTCTTGGCCTCCGAAACAATAGATCACCACTGGCTTTTGTCGTACACCGTCTTCGTCCAGTCCGTTGCGAAGAGTTGAAGTGAGCGAATAACAAAACGCAGGGAACGGATGATATTCCAGCAGAGTTGGGGAAGTACGGTGCGGCAATGAAACGGTCCACCACGCCTTGCACCAACTGCTCGTAAAGGGCTAAGAGTAAGAATATCAAGGAACTTAGAAATAATAATATGCCCAATCCACAAAAACTGAACAAAGAGCGAAAACTACCGAGGCATCGCTCTCCTTGCAAAGTTGCAAGCGTACCGTCCTACGTGATAGGTACTTAAGAAGGCTACGAACCTCTACCAAATCTCAGCGGCCGGCTCAAACGAATTTGTTGATGTTTCACGTAGAATGGCATCGTGTTGGCTATTTCGCGGCATTCGTCTTATTTTGGAATTGTGCTCTCTGTGTAACATGGCCCCTGCGTTTGAGCGAGCGGTTGCAGAAATTTGAAGGAATTTCTCAATTTTTTATATTGTTTCGTACTTTGCGATTCATTTTGAATAAACGACTGATTACAGAAATATTTTTGTTTATTTCTAATGGTGAATATATTTAGGATGTTTGCAGTGTGACAGATTTTCGAATAAAGGTGTCTAACATGCATAAAAAATAGCTTGAAAATGACTCGATTTGGTGGTCAAAATAAGGCAAATTAGTTTCACTCTCATTCAAAGAACATGTTTTTTAAAAAACTAAAACACTACAAACATAGCTATTTGTCATCTGATTATGTATGGAAAATTTCAATACGATCGGAAACGTAGTTTCCAAATGAAGCGGAAAGTACGTTTGTATGGGGGCTAAGGTATCCGTTCCGTTCTTAATAGACTAGAGCCCTACGCGGAAAGATTACCAGTGTGGCTTTAGACAAAACCGTAGCACAGTAGACCACAACCTCTTTCATAAACAACTGATGGAAATGAAGTGGGAGTACACTCAGAATATTTTATCCCTTTTTGTTGACTTCTCCAAGAGCGAAGAGCGAGGCTACCTTTATCATTTGCACTATTATGGCAAATGATAAAAGTAGCCTCACTCAAAAGCCAGGCCAGGGTATGAGTGTGCTCCGATCTTATTGAAGAATTCGAGATAGTGAACACAAAACTTCATGCTAGTAAAAAATAAAACCAGTTTGAAATGTCCTCAAGTAAGTATCAATCGCGCTTGATTAAATTGATTTATTTTACCGCCATTCGGACCCCTTGAATCAAAAACCCTTACATGGATTTGACCAGACTAAGGGCCTTGTTCACGATCTCCAAGTAAAGTGTTGAGTAGTTACTTCTTAGATAGCTTTAATTGGCAAGTAAAAGTCACGAGTATCTTTTGTCCATTTCACAAACGAAAATTAAGCCTTGAGTAACAACTTACTGGTTAAATGAATGGCGTATAAAAACATACCCTACATTCGTTCAATCATCGTTCGATAAACGCCAAAACGTCATAGGCAGTTGTCAAATGTCTTGTCATTTGTTTTGTTTTGGTGTTTTAGAGGGTGTTCTTGAAAAGCGTTGTGTTGGCGTGTGATTATATATTTTTTTTCTTATTCAGACGCACTTCTCAGGTAGGATCAGTAGGATCCAGTTGCAAGATACCTCAGCGTTAGTAGTAGACTTGTTTTTGATGAAACTGCTTGAGCGAGATTCCCCTAACACAGGTAAAATACTTTACATATAAGGGGGTCTCAAACACTGTTATAATAATGTTTTTTAAGTTGTTAAAAAAGATTTGTATTTGTTTACTGCATACTTTGGTAGATAGAAAATCGGTTTCAGATCCGTAAAATAATCAACACGGAATTTAAATACACGAATCCTAGGTACCTACTCGTTGTGTCGTAGAATGTTCTAATTCATCCAATTGACGATCAATTAGGTGAAATAAATCCATTTTTATTAATATATTTTAAATCTTTGGATATTATCTGATATGTACCGACACAAAATGACAACGGACACCTTATAACTGTAAGGTAAACACGCTAATTGGCAGATGTTGTGACGATGAAATTGGCATGTGAAGTTACGGGTGACTTTATCTAGTGGTTAGCCTACTCAACACCTTACTTGAGGGTGGTGAAAGAGGCTCGTCTCCAGCATTTCAGCATTTACATGTCTTATCTATCGACCTATCAAATCAAGCAAATCGAATCAACCGTTGGACAGTTAAGCGAATATTTTAGCATACAACCATATTTATTTATTTTTCATTACTCATACTCTGAAAGTAGGTCGGAAGTTTCCTGCGCAGCGGGATGAAAGTTATACTTAGGGACGAAATGTAATAACAAGTACAAAACAAATGACAGCTGTCACCTCACCTTTCTCCTGACCATGCATTCTACCTTTCCATACAGCCACTCAACTTCAACTTCTTGTGAGATGGCTTTTGCGTCTGGTTTGACGCAATTCATACGGCGGCCATTCAATTAGAGCGTTATGTAAACTTGAAATAAATTAGAGATAAAATACCATATTATAATTTACTTTCAACTATTTCTTTAAAATAACATAGATTTCGGCAAAATATTTACCATTTTTATATGATAAAAATTTATGGTAGAATAGTTCTCGGTATTCTAGCTTATCTATTCAACCATGGTAGAATAGCGAGAGCTACTATGGCTATATTCTGCTATATATCTTTAAAGAGGTTTTTCTATGCCTAAGAAAAAAAATCTGAAATACGTCAATCCTATCTTGGTATGATTTTTTGCGTTGTAAAATTTTGTGATTATTACAATAAGTTCAGACATTTGCATTGATATAGACATATATTCAACGCCTGATTTTATAAAAGAAGAGGCTAAAGGAGTAGTGGAAAAACCTTTTAGCAAATCAAAATGAAGGCACCTAAAATCGTACAACGATTTTATGAAATGGCGCGCTGAGAAAATAGTGAAATATATTTTAACGAATTCTCAAAGACTTACAAACCTTCAACATAATTGAGCGTGTTAGAATACATGTCAAAACACAAAGACAACACACAATGTGCATTTAAAGGATTTCGAGAGACTTACATCGTTTCTCAAAACGCAATATGATGGATTTAACCAAAAAATACAAGGTTTTCACTTCTCACGAGGTACCTGGAAAAACCCTTTTAATATCTATAACTAATAAATGCTCTAATTTTACCATATAATTTAAATAAATATCTCACCTAAGTTGTTGATTTATATTATAAATAGTACAATTTTTTTCATTAGCTCATTCATATTTTTATTTTTAATTGTATTCGTTATGAAAAGCACAGTGAAAGTAAAAGTCGGGTGAAAGTAACATTCAATGTACTATTTAATTACATATTTTACAAATTACCCAAGTTTCCATTGAGAATGTATACTCATACCTTTCAATGCGGTGTTTTCTAGATGTCAAAAAATAGACTTCAAGAAAGCCGACTGGAAGACTAAAATAAACTCAAAGAAAGCGCTTTTTTACATGGGGCCGCAAAATGAAAGTAGCGCGACCGTGATTATTTCAGAGTAAAAATACATACCATTTATATAAGTTTTTTTTATTATGCTTTAGTGTATAGAAAAAATCTCGCCTTATAATTTCTTATATAGAGAAGATGCAGAAAACCTATAGAAAAAATATTGAACTTGACAAATACATTATTGAAATTCTATGCAATTCAATATCTTGCCTTTCCTTTCTTCCTTCGTTTTATGGACAAACCTATAAAATTAAGATATATTTTTTTAGATTATTGCTTCGACACAATTTTTTATTGGGTACCTTTACGTTCCTGCACTGAACAGAGAAATAATAATAAATGATTATTTCTCTGTTCAGGATTTCAGAGGGATTGATAGATGTAGATTGGATGGACGAACTGGAACCGGAATGGACTCCTTAGTAATTAAGTCATCATCAGCCACTGCTAGACATGACCTCTACTAATCAGCGCCACAGCACCCTATCTTCAGCTTGACGCATCCAGCATCTGCCTGCAGTCTTTCGCTGATCGTCATCCCACCTGGAAGGACAGCGTTCTACACTACGTTTACACCAGCAGCGGTTGTTCTTGCACTGCCACTTCAGCTTTCAGTCAGCTTAATTCTTTGAGTTATGTCGTTAAATTTGGTTTTCCGTCGGATCTATGCTTAATAATAAATATAAATAATAATAAATAAATAATGTTGGACTATTCACACAGCATTTTCTAGCCCCAAGCTAAGCAGAGCTTGTGTTATGGGTACTGAATAACTTATGAATCCTGTCTTTCAGAGAAACTCAGGGTAATTAAGTCATTCATCGAGATAGTTTTACTTCATTTATTCAAAAACACACCTTTATAGTTTACTTCATAGTTTTTTCAAGAAGTTTGCTCGGTATTATTTTGCCTAGCTTCTCCTGTTTCTTCAGGGATAGTAGGCATTTTCGGGTATCGAAATAATTTTATGAACACAGGCACGATGACCACTGGTGGCTGGTCCACACAGCCAGAAGCTGAATCAAACGAGAAGATTTAAAAACCGAATTCAAAATATTTAATGAGATTCGGGCTTGTCAATAGTGGATCACTTATCACTTGCATACAAGAATGAGCTCGTGCGGGTGGGTGCTTCTGTAAATGACATGGCACTAACTTCCATGGGTCACATATTTTTTCAATAATATGTGACCCATGGAAGTTAGTGGATATATGTATCTATATTACAAAATACAAATACAAAAGTTTTTATTTGTAACCAAACATTTAGTATAGAGTACAATTGTGGGCTAGCTACCGCAAAAGTTAAAAACTATATTATAATCGATATCTCAATATATCTAAATATAACGAAAATTAACATGTTATAGTTAGACAGTTCAGTTGCTGCCAAAACTAAACTAAACTAATTTGACAGGACTTAACATATCGCCGTCCCTGTTAGAACAATCTAAATAATAAGGATGGTATCATTTTAGTCCTATCAGATTAGTTTAGTCTAGTTTTGGTAACATCTGAATAGAGTGTATGATAGTGAATTTAACCACGAATATATAATTGATGTGTGATCTACTAATTACGATACGAAGATGATTTTTCAATAATAAAAAAAAATCTGTTACCTTGACATTTCAGTGAACTAGCCCCTTCAGTTATTACGAATAACAGAGATATAAACAGTAATCCGAGAAAAAATACCTTTTCAGACATATCTACATGTTCTAAGAAACCGTCGACGTTATAATACAAATACCAACTTTTTTCAAATAAAAATAGATGTTGTTAAAACAAGGCTGTACCAGTAGTCACGTATACTAGCTTGTTTTATATTATTTATGAAGTGATAACAGGAGAACAGTAAACTTGAAATTGAGTACGATTGGGCCGTGTGTTCAGTGAAATTTTCATGTATAAATAGAATACACACACAAAGAAGGAACACAATAAAGGAATACATAAACTATAACATTTTCTGAATACGGAAAGAGTTTTTTTTTGTAGGAGCATCCTACAAAAAAAAACTTCGGTTGTCGGTTATCGCTCAGAAATTATGTATTTATTCCATTCATTAAATTAAAAAGGGAAGGTAAGTTACGTTCTCCCAGCGCGCTTACTCAAAAATTGGCATGTGGCAAAAATTGGCTACACGCAAACACATACATACGCTCACAGTTATATTTCCAGTCCTGTGCAATACAAAGAAGAACAAAGACGGAAAGACGTATCTTAGACCGAAGTGAGACCGAGACAACAATATTTCACGCGAATCACAACCGCCCATTTCGCCGGTCCGACGGTGACTGAGATGGGAGCACACAATTTTACACATTATGAGGTTGCCATTTTCGAGAAACTAGTACCTCATCTTCCCTTTTTAATCAATCAATGATTTATTCCATATCCAAGCAACTTGTATAATTATTTTCAAAGTCTGACATATATTAAGTAAAATTTAAACATATACAATTTAAGCAACATTAATCTTTATTGTCTTGAAAACCTTCAACGGTCTTGTCAAACTCTTTGCTTGTTATGAAGGTGGGCATCATTAACGTCCTAGGAGGGCAACAACATTTGTCACCATCATCAGCGGATCTTCTAGCAGGTAGTCTGACTGTAGTCCAGTTCTGTATCTCAAAGTCCTCCTTTATGTCGATGACCTGATCCTCATTCAATACTCCGCGGAGTTTTAAGAAGTCGACGGCGGCGTCGTTTGGCTTGAACTCGATTTCGCATTCTGGAACGAATCAAATAGTGGCGCATAAGAAGATGTGAACATATTATATTCTCTTCTTCTTTTGCGCCGCTTGTAAAAGGATAGGCATAGGATTATTAACTAATGTTCATTAATAAACCTAAGTTTGTTATACCAGTATCCTGCCTGGAAGAGATAGCTCAAAGCGATAAGGCCACCCTTTGTACTTTCATAATTCTGTACATTTCCTTCTGTATTGTTTTTTATGTTTGTGTGGTACAATAAAGAGTTATCTATCTATCTATCCTTAGATTTAGTGTGTTTCTTATACCCGCATGATTATTTGAATTATTTGATCACGGGTATTTGAATGCTGTAACGATTGACTGTCGTTATTTGAAAGGTTAAATTGATAAAACAGAAAAAACCTTATTAAATTAGTTATTTTATGTAAATTGTCAGCATAATGGAGTTTGCGCGATTATAATTAAAGGATTGTCAAGTTGTTCATTTCAATAAATATTATTAGCCAATTATCTCATTTCATTGGTCGACGGGATTTTCGTTTTAAACTGCACTTTCTTTGACCGAAAACGTAACGCAATGCCGACGGAATATGTAATTTATATTACTTTTGCGTAAATGACGACCAACTAAACAGACATGAATGTACCTTACCTACGAAGATTTAATAGAAGCAAGTGTTTTTCAACTTCTCGCAAAAGGATAATAACTGCATAAGCCGCACAATGCGCTTTAAGGCCCATACAGCAGCGAAAGTGGCGCCCCCAACTATTTTATCTTATTATTACGTTAAACGCAGGTATTTTTAAAAATCCTACGTTCAGTTTGTGGTATCTATTATAAGCTATTTATTAATATCTCTGTAATAGTTTCATTTTGTAAAGCTTAGGAAGAGATACGAAGTTGCGCTTTTTGGCCACCAAACTCTAATTTCGCATCTCCTCCTAAACTATATGAGATAAAATTATGAAACAAGTATTAAAAAATAGCTTATAATAGATACCACAAACTGAACGTAGGATTTTTAAAAATTCCTATGATAAACGTAAAAATATGATAAAATATGTATCGCTGTCAGATTGGCTCGGGTATGCGCCTTAAGATGTATCTAAAGATTACGAATTCAAGCTCTTCAATGAATTCAATTGTTTTTGTGCTATGCGGCAGCGGTGTTCGATTTGTCTGCCAGCATTTGTTAGTTTGGTACACACTCTTTCTTATCTGTTATCAAAAAAACAGTATCACCGTTTTACACTTGCATGAGGTTCTGGACAAGGAATTACATATACCTACTAATACATACAAGATATCACATCTTTTAATTTTTAAAGTATTTTAGAGAACATCATCCATATTTGATACGAATTACATGACCAGTAAATATGTAGAAAATGTAAGGACAGTCAGCATTTTTGTCGGTCACCTTTGATGTATCAAGGTATGAGATACCAGTCAAGGTTCTTATAAAAACTACAGCAGAAAAAGAAAATTTAGATGCGCGTTTGATTATCTTGTAGTTAGAAGGACACAAACCTTAGAGGTTTCTTCGACCTACCTTTGCTTGGTGGACAACGACAGGGGTTTGCGATGGTTTTGATCGGTCCATCATTGGACCTCCTGAACAATCCGGTATTAGGTTCATGAGGAAAGGTCCAGTGCCATCTGCTCCACGCTAGGTTCCCAGATCCACGCGCAATTGCAAGCAGCATAAGCAGCATATAAATCTATTGATTGATAATTAAGTTAAAATTGTTAAAATTATTTACAAATAATTGAAATTCACCGTAGATTTCACGGTCATGACCTCCATTTACCATCATGGCAGAGGTACGGATACACCGATTCAAGAGACCTTAACCTAATGTCACTCTTGACCAAGGGACATTCGAAACAATATGTATATCATAATCGGTTTGGACGTTTCCGGATCCAGAATATGAAATGAATCATAAGAATTAGGCAGGTTAAAAAAGCAATAGTCCTAGTTATTATTAATGGTATTTATTCTTATAATTAATTCACAATAATAATGTATTCTAATAAAATATTTTAATGAATCTAGGCGTATTCGACAGGATTATTACGCTTCTTGGACTTTGTTTTATTTATTTATATTGTTTTAAATATATTATTGTCTATAAAATTTACGGTTTTTAATTGACATTCTTCAATATATACTACCTCTTATCTTAACTGTAATCACTGTAAGATTCAAATTCATCTTCGTCATTTGACTGAACTCGCAATTGGTTAGAATTTTTAGTACCATCATAATCGTCGCTGTACGGTGGAAATTCTTCTGACTCATTCATTTGTACTCCTCTTATGTTTAATTGTACCTTTGTATTTGCAGAAGTGACATCTTTATGATGTTCAAATTTTGTACTATCTTCTATCTCATTCGGCCAACCTCTGCTATTATAAGAATATTTTTGGTTAAACATTACATCTGTACCGATAACATGTCTGTTAGATTCGTCTCTGTTGTCTGTAGTGAGCTCAATTTTGTTCAGGTCTGTGTCAGGTTTTACCTTTACCTTTTTACTACAAACGTAAAATGGGCATATTTCACCCATTGCATTTGTAATGGCAGTGTACATGGGTCTAAATAGTAGTATTTTAGTATAGGTATCGCTATCGTGTGAGGTACTCCCTATTTGAAATTTTAGTTTTATGTGAGAATTGTGCAACCCAGAATGATTAGTAGAATTATATTGCATTTTTTTGTCCTGATCATTTAGTTCCGCATTATATAGTGCATTTATTGAGTCATCTGCATGTTCTATTCCCCCTGAAACTTCTGTGTTCTCCATTGTTTCTATGTTTTCTTTTGAGGCCTCATCTCCATTTTGTGGATCCCCAGTTATTTCGTAGATTTTATTGGTTTTTGTGATTTCTTTTGAATCTATTAACTCATTCCCGTATTGTATTTCACTTGTAAATTCCATGTTCTCATCTATTTGGAAGTTTTCATCAGAATTAATGGACCAATTTTCATGATGTTGTATTTTTCCTGTCATCACTGTGCTCTCTTCCATTTTTGTGTTTTTTTTTGCATTTACGGACTCCTCTACAAACTCTGGTTCTCCTGTTATTTCGGTATCTTTCGCTGTTTTTGTATTTTCTTTTAAATTGTTTATATTTTCACCTGGAGTGGTAGATTCAATTTCAGTTTGCTTTTCTTCAGTTTGAGAAGGGTAGTAAGTAATTCTTCCGTTATCATTCCTATCTAGCTGTGTGTCATTCTGCGACATTTCAATGGTAAGTTCTGTATTTGTAGGTGATTCTGTTTGCGGTCCCGTTTCAATTTCGGTTGGTTTGATTTGAATAGTTTCAATACCTAGTTTTAAATTGGTGTGTGAAGTCTCAGTGTCATGTTTACTTGGAAATTCATTTATTTGAGTAACAGGTTCTATTACAACATTGGACGTTAAAAGAATCTCTGTCTGCGTTGATTCAATTTCTGGTTCAATGTCATGTTCGGATTCAGTTATTTGATCCTCTTCTATCTAAAAAAAATACATATTCTATAAAAAAATACATGTCATGTCAAGAAACAAGAAATAACATTTATAAGCTGTGGTAGGCACACTTATTATTTCTATAGAACTATAAACATAATGGGAAACAATAAACAATCAATTTGTGTAACCAACTAATCTAATAAATAACAAAGAACCGATTGACTACTTTGTAATTATTAGAGACAGTAAGTGCAATAGATTTAGCTTGTGTCATTTGCAAATGTCATACAGTACCCAATCAATCTTGCAAATAAAACTAGCTATTGCTTTTTTTCGAGCATGAATCTTTGGTTCAGCTTTTATGTCTGTATAATACGCTAACGATTACGAAGAAGCTAAATTAATATGGTTATAAAACTGACTTTCGTCACTTGATGATCCATTAGTTGTTGTTGTTGGTGACTCTTCTGTAACAGTCTTTGCGTCTTGCGTTGTAGGTGCTTCAGTAGAAAGTTCCGACTTTTCGGTAGTCATGGTTGTAGAAGTAGTATACTTATCAGAAGGGCAGAGTGTGAACAACTTCTTTGTAGGCCTCTTCTTTAAAGGTGCATTTGGCCTCCCTGAATGAACTTTTTGATGGTCTCTTCGATATAAATCCGTATATTTTGCTAGGCCTTTTTTTCCAATGAACAGAGGAAATTCCATGACGAAGTTATCTTCATTATTTGAGCATCCTCCTTCACATATTTTATAGGGTGCAGTGAACAATAAGTATTCGGGTCTCTCAAATACGGCTAAAATATAACACCGTTTCAGAAAAATACTATAATAGATATCGCCTATGGTATGTAATGAATTAATTTTTTTATAAGTACAGGGTGTTAGTGTAAGCCGTCTTACCCTATGCACCAGAGGTACCATGCAAAACCGATGTTAAAAAATCTCTTAAGTTTTCTTCGTTTTCTCTAACATTCCCCGAAGAGGTGAAGAGTGAGTGAAGTCACAAATGAACAGTCCTACGTCATACCTATAGCCAGTAAACAATGCCAAGTCATGCACAAGGAACGAAGAAGAAGGAAGAAGAATTTCAATTCTTTAAGAGGAAGAATTTCAAGAAGAAATCTTCAATTTCTCGCAGAAGATCCAGAGGAGAGCAGTTACCTATTGGACGGGCAGCTCGTCTTATTGAATTGTACATAAAACTTGGTAGACGATGATCTTTGTTAATACGCCAAAAACACGTACTTTGGTCTATAAACTTACTTTTTTGATTAGTTTTGTAAATTTGACTAGTCTTAAAACTAGTTTTATTGTATGGCATTGTACTAGAGTCGCTATTTTTTCCTGTCATAAACCAGGAAAAGTTTCATCACAAGTTATGTACCTACTATGGTCAGCTGGTTACGACACCTACGCCGGCGGGCGGCGGCGGTGGGCATCGGCGTGCGGGGTGACTAGGTTGTCCATGAAATCACGAACGAAGCAAAGAAATGAATTATAAAATTCCACCGCAACTAATTGACTGTTTTTTAATTACCTGAATAATTTTATTTTAGGGTTACACATTCGTGGTTTAAGTGACAACGGTGTTAAAACTAACACCCTGTATATTATGTGATTATGTCATTTATACCTACAGCGCCCATTTGAAGGGTAAATGGACGACATTCTTTATGAAAATCTTCGGTGTTTGTTTCGGATATTTCATGGTTTTCACTGGGGGTTTACCTGACGCTTCTAATTCTTACACTATTGTTAATTAGTTGTAATTGTAAATAATACTCTTACTCTTCTCTCCATTGAAGACTTTTTCAATAAATTGTTCACCGTCTGAGTTGTTCTGGTCAATCTCAGCAGCTGCTGTTCTTTGCCAAATATTTTCTAAAATAATTGGAAAGAAACTAAAAATAGTGAATTTACTTATTAGTAAAACCATTGTTTCGCTTTGAAACGCAAGTATTAATTTTCACCTTACAACTGAACGGGCTTGGAACAGTGTCAAAGCCGATAATTTATGATGTTGGACTGTTGTATAATGTAACTGCTACATTGATTTTTTGTGTTTTATTGTTATTGATTTTCAGGTAGTAGAATGGGAGTGGATATTAAAGTTTAACGTGTACTTATAATAGTAGTTTGACGTGCCTACTAAGGTACCATTATATACCTATGTGCTTAGATCCTCGTAGCCCAACCATAGTACAGAACCATAGAATCGTGGGCTCTACCTACCTATAGTAATTTGTCCTATTTCGATAGAATCATGGAATTACCTACCTAAGCATTTTGGGAGTTAGAAATAATGAAATCAGAAGTTGATAACTGTGTTATTTTTATAAATTAATTTCGTCTTGGAATTTGAGTCACATTTTATTATGGAATATCTTTTGAAACTTCGTTGCTTAACACTACATATATACTTGTTTAAATATTTATTATTATATATTAAATGACAATATCACGATCGCGCATGACCACATGAAGTTGGACTTTGAATATAAAAAACGCTGATATTATACGTAAAAAACGTTGATTTTTTTATACAAGAGTAGGCTGTACAAAACATTTTTATGGATGATTACAAAATAAAGTTTTGTGAATCCAACAGATTGAGCAATTAATAATAATTTCCATCTAAAGTTTGCTTAGAAGTCGCTGATGTGCGATTTGGATATTGTAAGTAATTGAAGTATTTATGTATTGTTTTGTAATACAAAGGGTAAAATGGGACCCTATTACTAACACTCTGCTGTTTGTCTGTCACCAGGCTGTATCAGTATCACATGAACCGTGATAGTTAGACAGTTGAATATTTTACAGGCGATTTTATGTTGCTGCTATATCAACAAATACTAAAACACATAACAAAATAAATATTAAGGCTCCCATGCAACAGACATGACTTTTTCCGATTTTATAGATACCTAATGGTACGGAACCCTCCGTTCGCGAGTTTGACTAGCACTTAGCCAGTTTTGTTTTTGGATCATGAGTATTACAAACATCGAGTGATTTCGAGTGATTTATTGTATTTCGTCGTAATGACTAACGGTTACAGTTAGAGTTGCTGATTTTAAGAGTAGGTACGTAAGGTTAGCAACTTTGACAATGACAAGACAGTAAACGAGTAAGTACGTTCTTGAAAACACTATCCGTTTTGTTATGGTTCAATCTAATACTAGCCGCCCTGACCTCTAAAAAGATTCCTGACAAAACATTAATAAGTTCCGTCTACATTTCTGTTTCCCTATTGTGATTCATTACTGCTTCACTGTAACAATATTTATGTACATCATTTGTAACTGTCCCGTCTGAAAACGCTTTCCAATTGGCGAAAGAATCACACAATTGTTTCCCTGGGAGTAGTTCCAAAAATAGCTCTTCAAGCACTAGCTCGGTGTAGTATTAATATATCTTGCTGACGTAACCATACCCCATGTGTTTTTAGGTTCGAATAGGAGATCGTTTCCGAGAATTGTAAAGAATTGCACTACTTTCGCCATAAACTTCGTTTATTAATACAGAATTTAAATAGGTCAAGACAGAAGGAATAAAACTACGTTTTGTTCCTAGTCCTAGCTGTGTTTTCGTGAGATGTTGGAAAACCTTTTTTGAACCGTTGAGATTACCTAACTCACTATCACCAATACCAAAGTGACTATATAGTTTTCACATCAGACATAAAACTTCAACTTCAACAGCCTGTATAGGTCCACTGCTGGACACAGGCCTCCCCCTGATAAGCTCGTTATTGGCGTTTATCTCACGGGGGTGATGCCTATAACCGCTCACGGCACTGGAGTGCGCGCGACGTGCCGTGACAGAGTCCCGTCGTCACCCGCGTTTTGGCGGGAAATCGTGCGTGCGGTCAGCGTCAACGTTAATCGCTCACTGACGATTTTTTCAATAGAGATGTGTAGTCTAGTTTGGATTCGTTGGAAAGGACTTGAAATAAGCTTTTTTTATCTGTGTCTGTATCTTTTATCTGTGTTCGGGATGTATACAAAACCATAAAGTGAAACTTGAACTTGGACCTTGACCTGATTTGAACCGCGAAGCTTTGTATTCAAGGATATAGTTTAAAATATATATACATCTATCTACATGTTTTGGTGTATAAACGTAGTTTAGTATAACTCCTCTTAGAATAAAACAAAACATGTAGGTGTCTTCAAACAAAATAAACAAAAGATTGATAAAATCATAATTCAGAAATGGAGTTGCCAAAAATTCGGCGTGTCATAAAAAACTTTGCGAATTTTTTACTTTTTTTTTTTATTTCTGTCACGGGCATGTTAGATGTCTATGTCATAGGCAATTTCATTGTCAACGCACCCATACACGCCAAACAACCATAGAGTAAACAGATTCATAGAAAAAACGTTTCTTTTGGCCAAACAGTGAAGTGGTAGCTCTAGTTACCAGCATGTTTTTAGACCTTTTCTAACTGGTAGCTGTAGTTACCAGCGTGTATTTAGCGGATAATCCCCACGCATGGGCATACGGGTTAGCGATCGCAGTTCGGTGGTAGAATAGTACTGCAGGGGGCGCTTCTGCCGCCCCCCTGTAGGATATCCCTTAGTGGTGCGTCCACTTTAACTATAACATAGAAAATCAACGGGTTGTGGACAACTACTTTTTTGGTAGTTGAGCGTAGTCAGTCTAGTAGTTTGAAAAATATTAAAACTTATACTTCTGTAGTTTAACGAATTCATTATGAATGTAAGCGGGTTAGAACTAGATTAGCTAGAACCGCGAAGATGACATAAATTTTTTTTGTAGATTTGTCAAATTCCTAAGTATAATAAAAATATGATTTGATACAATCCCACTGCCGTTTTAAAGGGTCTGGCAGACAGACGCGGCCTGCGGTGATCGTCCGTAGAATTTGACGAGGTGTTGTCAAATCGTACTGACCGCCACCGTACGTCAGTCTGTAAGACCCTTAACTGACTTCGGGACTGCTTATCTTTATTTTATATATCTAAAGATTGTATAATTAACTATCATATATTGTTTTGTGTACATATTAATTTATAACAAGCTTCTGCCAACGATTTTGCACGTGTTTTACAGCTAGAGTCACTTATGTGAAACATTAACCTTGGTATTATCTTACCCTCTCACAACCTGACATCTTCACTTTCACCTTTATTTGCACATTAGAAGGATAGCTATATCTACCGTAATCAAAATTGGAAAGGTCAAGAAAGAGGAAAAATCTCCTATGACTCTATCAATTGTTGTACCAAGCATTGGTGTCACAGAGATAAACGAAAAACCATCTTATAGGTATAGCAATCAATATTCATACCAATAGTTTCTCCGTGGTTTCTTCCTACGCCAATCCGATAAGACATAAAGTCGAGATTCATCTGGGATCATCACGCATTAATAGCCCTACGATCACTCATAGTACAGTTTGGACTGAATACGGCATATAAATGTACCTCTAAGGATGGTTTAAAATGAATGAGCGTTACTTATTGAGTTGTGGGCAAAAGCAAGGTTTTGTATGAAGCGACGACTGTAGGAAGCGACTCATTTTACGCAACTTACATCGTAAAAAAATATGCTCATTTGGTCTTAGTTAGTACTTATTATTTTTGACTGCCAAGATTTGAAATATGACATTTCAAACCATGGCTTTCAGCGGTGTAGCGTTGTTTCGCACCACAGGTTTTCAAGTCAAATTCCTCTTTGCCGTTTCGGCTACTATACTTAGAGGAATCGAAAGTCCAAAGAGTTTTTAAATTTTACTATAAAAACCATCGTAGTATTTTTTCCCTCTTACATACGTAATGAGTTTGTCACTCATTACATGACGTATGTAAGCGGGTAAACTACGAACCTTATTCGTGTTAGAAGAACACGTTCCAATACAAACAAGGTTCGTAATTAACCCGCTATTCGTAATGAAGTCTACAAATTGTAGAGAATCAGTAGAGAGGATGGATATAGTGGCATAGTATACACATCCAAAATGATCTTCAGATTGAAAATAATCAGTAAAGAGATCCATAGGATGACTTCAGGCTCCTCATAGCAGTATACAAAATCGATGAAAACATGTAAATTTTCTGTGGCAGATATAACACATCAAGTTCTTCAACATCTATGATCCAAAGCTATCAGTTCTATCCTGCCAGAGCGATCAATTATTTGGTAATTTGTGCAGGGAGAATGAAAGATCGGCGTCATATATTGCCACGAGGTTGATGTATGATGTAGGTAACTCGGTAAACGTGACCGATGTATTAATTGTAGATTTATAGATAAATAAACTATTTATTTTTTCAGTGATAGCATCTGCAGCTTTTGAAAATATAGTTATATGAATACTTAAAACACCGCTGCAGACTTTAAATCAAGTAACTGTGTAGACAGCGACGGATTAAGTCAACGCGGGGCCCGCAGCAAATGTGAACTGGGGCCCTTGAATTGCATTACTGTTTCAATTTATGATGAACGTAAATTCAATAATGAAGATTACGGCGGTGGTGGGTAAATTTACTTTAAACCAGGGTTACGTTCTGATATCGGCAAGCGGAACGATATTTTTTTGTTCTTGTTAGTTACATGTGTTTTGTAGTAGTAAAAAGCGGGCGAGCGGAGCGAGCTGAACTCGTATCTAAGACTAAGCTAAGCAAAATTGCACTCATGTTTCAGACTTTTACAGGTCTTAGCGAGCCCCGAATTGTTTTGATTAAAAGTTTAGTGTACGGCGATCGATAAACTACTAAAATAACGTATGAAACAAGCACAAAAAAACGCCGAGCGGGGCGATAAGTAACAAATTATGGGAAGTTTGGGAGAGGCGATCAGCAAATAAAATAGTTAAGGCAATGGTGAGCAGAGTGAACTATACATTCTTTGAGACTTATTTTGTTGTAATAAAATACTTTGTACTCGCAATCAAGACAAGAACGGCAGCAGCTCTAGCAATAGAATAATAGGGTTTGATTTCAAAAACTATGAACCGACATTTTTATTTTATTACATGGTTTTCTCATGGATGTCATTGTCAGAACTGGAACAAATAAAATGGGACGTCACCGGAAGCACCAGCTTTTAAATAAAAAAAGAATCATCATAATCCGTTCACCCAGTCAAAAGTTCTGAGGTAACAAACATTAAAAAAATACAGTCGAATTGAGAAACTCCTTCTTCTTAGAAGTATGATAAAAAGAAGAGAGGAATGGTTTGAAAGCATTATTGTGAGCTATTTAAAAAAAATAAGTACTTACAAATCGAGGTACGTTACAGCTAATCCAAAACTTATGTTAATTTAAACTTAATGGTGCGTTAAAAAAATTTTAAATAGCAAAGTGTTTGTTATTTTTATTATTTTGACTGTGAGGCCCATAGCGTTTGCTACTCCTGCTTTATGGATAATACGCCACTGTGTGTAGGATATCATCTTATGGAAAACATCCGGTGGAAGAACATAACAGAAGTTAGCGATGTTAAAGGAATCGACATCCTACTTTCATAGTTCCTACTTTCATATTTCCTACTTTCATGCTTTATCAATTTAGTCCTAAAGTTTGCCCGTTAGTTGTTTTTATCAATACAAAGCTCTTTTTATGCTAAAGGGTCTACGAGCATAGCATAAGTTGCTGCAAAAATATAACATTTTGTATCAAGCGAAGATAAACTAGAATTAACGTCTAGGTAACACGAACTAAACGAATTATTTTTGAATTTGTTTTTATCTCATACCAAGGCTGGGGCTGTTGACCACAGAAATCCTCTTAATCGTCAATTAACAATAATTTATGTCTAATTAAAAGTAAGTACGTCACAGCAGTCTATTCTCGACAGAGTAGTAGGTATCTAATCGATGTCTGGGCCCTCTTGGTCATTGAAACATTTAATTATGTTCAATTTGGCTATCTGCCTGCTTTACCTGCGAGGTAGCCCCGCGTTGGCCGCCTCCCAAGCGATTACATTCACTAAACTGTCAAACATAAGTTATTTTAGATGCCGACATTGAAATTTTGAACTGCGTTGAGTGGATGTGTCACACTAGCTTGGCATTGACGGAATGATCTCGTGGATGGCTCACGCATAAAAAATTGCAAGCCAGTATTTATGACATTGTCACGAGAAAATGAACTATAAAAAAACCGTAACTCTATCTGTTATGTAGTTTTCAGTTTAAATATAATTTATTAGAACATAAAATCTGATTGACACCTCTCTGAATTTTATGTTTTATTTGAATAAAGTTTAGAGAAGTCTAACTGGATTTGAGGTCGTTATTTATTCTTTGGCAGCTCTTCAGAAGACAATCACTGTATAAGTTGTATGTAGTCTAGTTATAAAGTCGTAAATAACCTTTACTTATTAAGATTTATTATTCAAAGCGAGGCTAATAGAGATCGTTTATCTGACTATTAATCTTATCTGAAAGTTAATTATTTTACGTTGTTATTAATTAGGGGCAGGTAGCAGTGCTACACTGGTATTTACAATTAAACTTAATGTGCTGTTGGCTGCAAAGAAAAGCATAAAATTTAGTATCACGTCTTACATACATGTACCTTACCTATACATTCACCAAGTTTAGATACTTACCGAAACTTTCCCCGTACACCTTAAATCTCATTAAATTTATTGAAAATCATATCGAAGAATCTTTCTGCAAATTTTGTGACTGCTGGTTACAAGTTTTCTTGTAAGAGCTTGTCTGTGAAACCGTATGTCTCTCCGTGAGTTTCGCAAGCACCCTGTTGGCGTTATATTAGTATAAAAGTATTGGGCATAACTTATTGTGCTTACCTTATTCAACACTCGTCTTTCGTTTTGTTCGTGGCTTGAAATAACATTTCCATTCGATAATATTATGGAAGGAGAGGAAAATTTAGGAAAGAGCCGATCTGTTTACTGTCTTCGTAAATACCATACTTAAAATAAAACTTAATTGCTTAATTGCCCTGTTCAAATATTAAATGTATATATTTTGAGTGCCCTAATAATAGTGGTTACGTAACTTTTTCATTAATGATATCAGTTTCAGCTTTTAATGTGTAGGTGTAAGCCAAAATAAAAATTATCCCTCTTTGCAGCATTACAGGTCAATAATGTTCACTACAAATGTTTATACGTATATCGATAACTTATAAATTAAACAGAGTTTTGAGACTTCCTTCTTATAAGTAAAATAAGCTTGTAAGAGAACAGACATGTGAGTTTTTATTATGTGGTAAGTAAAGTACGCAGTCTGTTTTTAGGTGGTACGCAATACATGTGCCGATTTAGTTGTTAGCTTATCCTAAAACCACTGAAATATAAGACACCATTACGTGTACAAATGGTCGACCTAATTTACAGATTGCGTACATTACTTACAACATTATAAAAACTTGCATGTCTGTTAAGTTGACTTTTGAGTTTGGCAAAATTCAATAATGCCTCTAATCTAATCTATAACTTCATGTTACAGATTTTTAGTGTTCACAAGAAAAGTTTAAAAAAATTTCAGAACTGCCGACGAAATTTATATACGAGTATTATATTATATTGAACGGCTGCGTTAGGATTATACAGGGTGCCCCGTAGCATGTGTACTGAAAGGGGATGATTCTGGACTCCAAGGAAATCAACTTGATTTTTGTGAAGTTGCTTTTTTTCTTTTTCTTTTGTGTTCTAAAGGCTCTTTTGCATTATTAAACAATATAAAAAAGGTAAACCAGTGTTTTATCGAGCAAAACCAGTGATTACAAAAAAATATCTCTTCAAATTTCATACCAATAATGGTAAATGAGGAAAAAGTTGTTTCTTTTTTAAAATTCCAGAACGAAAGCGATTCACCTCAGGGTACATAATTCCAATTTCCCCATCTTTGGCTTAGAGCGCATGTTGAAATAACTATACGGGGTGCTATCCTCTATCGTATAGTTATTCTGTTCGGCAGCGCTAATTTCCTTGCAACATTGCACAGAAACTCAGGTAAGTCACCTTTCAATCTGAAATAAATTTAATATACTTTGGTTTATGTGCAGCTACGATTCCACAGACACGGTCACACACACAAGTTTGTATAACACCCTTCCGTTTTGTTTGTGGTTATCACTTTCATGGCCCACAACGACGACTTCCGGATCCAGTGGTAGGCAGTGATGCTTGTCAGTCCTTGGATGGTTAGGAATTATGTGTGGCTAACACATATCAAGGTATCGTAGATGGTACAAACCATTGCCTTATTTCTTGCACTATTTATTGTTCTTAATCATTATCATCAACCTATTTTATATCAATGTTGAACATGCCTTCATAATAATGAGTTTAATTATAGTTCGTATTGATTTTGTTTTGAGTATATTTTATAGGCAGAAGGCTTATTTTTTCTGGTGCGATGAATTAAATACATTCAAAATAACCTAAGGTGCTTCAAAATTGAGTCTCTCAAATACTTATCTAAAATAAGAACTTTGAGATTAAATTATTTTATCGATATATAATAAAATACATCAAAAAGTCCAGGTATGTACATAATTATCTATATATAAGTTATTTGTGGCTTATTTTGATTCATTATGTAGGTATTCATGTAAAAACGCGCTGAAAGAAAATGCGTGGTGAAATCACTGCGATGCAATATTTCACAGCATCTGAAAATAGCTCACAGATGCATTAATTAAGAATCTCTCAGACTCTAATTAGTTTATTCATTCTTTTAATAAGATGTGAAATCCAACCTAAGAGTATTATTTATGGTGAATAAAGTAAAGCAAACCATTCGTTGAAGTTATTCAGCCTAGATGGACCTAGTTTATCTGCTTACTTTGGGGTTATATGAAGCTGTGTGAATTATTCTGCTTAATATTTTGTATCCACATTCGAATAAAATACATAGGATTTCTCTTTGATCGAAAAAAAAAATGTTTTATCGTTCATATGAATTTGTTTTTTAATTGTACTATTTTATTGTTTAGAATACACAAGATTGGTGTAGAAGACCTATTAGTCGCAATGCGTATGTACAAAATAATAAAAAGGTAATTAATTATCGCATCGCGTTGTAGTTTCTCATCATCATAACGTAAAGGTAAAAAAACTACTCGGTTTGTGTGTGCCAAGATTCTTAAAATAATCTAACGCCAGCAAAAGTGTCTAAAAGGATGACAAATCAAACTCATTATTTACTTAAAAGTTTATTGTCTTACCAAACGAAACAGATATTAAAGAAGGAATGCTGACGGTTTCCGATCAAGTAGACGCGGAGACAAGGTGTTTGTCTCAAAGGAAATATGGTGGTGTCTCAACTACGGGAGTGGACGCAACCGCTACTGCAGGGAAAGCCTGTAACACGAGAGGAAGGTCACGCGACGACCGGAGCGAGTCCGTCAAGCCAAAAAGCGAGTGTTAGAGCCAAAGCTACACGCTGACGATGTTAAACCCAAGAGTAGAATACTTCCTAGAGATCAACGACTTGGTGTGGTAGCGGTGGAAACGGGCGCCCGTGGAGATATGTCTGAGGAGAAGGTGGTCGCGGCTGCAGTCGGCCAGGTTGCGAGGGGAGTTGGCAATATACGTCCTGAGGGTGCGTTCAGCCCAAGTCTGGGCCCGCGGCGTCTCTACTACCAGACCCTGGTTGCGGCGGTCCAAGTAGTTGATCACATCGTTGTAGTAGTTTGTTCGGTAGTCGTATATGTATCTGTAATTTTTTGACCGTGGCCTGAAATGCAAAAATTTGTTGTTAAGCACGAACTTTGATACGTAGCATCGTTATTGTGAGTCGGTGAACTTGTCTGAGAAATTGTAGAGCACTATGTTCATTCATAATTTGCAGCGCGTGGTCACATCTAGATCTATATTGTTGTACACTTCTCTCACCTGATCCAATGTCTGCAGATAAGTTTTTGGGGGTCGAATCCTAAGACAGGGGCGTCGGTAGCTGGGATGTCGCCTTCAGTGACTTCAGCAGCCGCATCCTCGGCTGGCGCTGCTTCTCCCTCGGGTTGCACAGCCACACTCTCCTCAATGTCAGCGTCGTCCCACATCTCGCAAAGGGGTGCTCTGCGGTCAAAAATCACAGCTTTATTCGTTTATTCTTTATCACTTTTTAATCGTATCACAACACGGACCGGCACTATGTAAATATGTAGTAGTATAGTTGTATGAAGTACGAACCTAACTGGGAAAGGAAGAAGAACGTGTGTATCGAGTGATCGTTCGCTTACGACTGTCGAGTGTTTCCCCTAGCGCGGCTCGCAGCCTCCCGATATATCTACCTTTGACCCCACCTGGCTGTCGCAAGCACTCGCACGATTGCCAATGATGCTCTGTCAATACTTCGGCCGTGCATTCTATCGGCGAATTCCTACTTTTTAATTGTTGTGCCAAATAACATGTGTAAAAAAATAAACTCATTTTACAGCAAATATATGTGACAGCAGGAAATAGTAATGGGTGTAGATGTGAGTTTATCGTGATGCTTCGAATAAATTACGCGTTGAGCATTTGTTTATAGCTGTGTGTCAAAAGAAAAGATACGTAGTTTTAGTTATATGTTTTGTGATAGTCGATGTTTGGTCGAGGAATCTGCGTAGATGACGTACCGTAGAGGCCTACAAATTACGCAGCCATCACTCCAAACACCTGTTTGTTAGGAGTAATCATCATCAGCCTACATTAGTCTGCTGCCTGGACAAAGGCCGTAGTTATTTTCAGGGATAACCAAATAATACAATAAGATCAAGCTTATAATTTATATTTACGCCAAAGAACTAACCCCCTGCAGAACAATTCTACCACCAAACTGCGATCCCCAACCGGCATGCCCAGTGTGGGAATTATGGTCATTACCCACCATTAGACAAACGCCATCAAGGCGATTATCAGGGGAGGCCTGCGTCCAGCAGTGGACCAATACAGGGTGTTGAGGTTAAGGTAGGTATAAGAACCAGGGTATAGTCACCGTGATATATCGCCATTGATCGGTAGATTACGACTAAAGATTTGGGGGACGGCCCACCTAATGATCTAGTCTTTTCTGACAGATCTATACAAAATACAGATACAAATACAAAATCTTTATTCGGAAACTTAAATACATTATATAACAGTGTTTGAGACCCCCTTTTAAGTAAAGTAATTTACCTGTGTTAGGGGAATCTCGCTCTGTCGCAAACAATAGAATTTGGAACGTATATTAAGTTCGGCTAGTAGTTATTATATAAGGCTACTTAAAATATAAAGCTTATTATTTACACAGCTTAGATTTTTATTTATTTTTAGCTATTTGGTGAGCGCGTGTGTGTGTGTGTGTGTTGTGTGTGTGTATATTTGTGTTTGTTAGTATGTGTGAATCTGTATAATTTAAATATTAAATAGTAAAGTATGTAGAGGATGTAGAGATACATGAAAATCATAGGAGAGAAGACAGGAAATCCTAACATAACTTTTCGAACAGTGCTTCCGTTTCGTCATAGCTTAAGTAGAGTAGCCATTTGGTTAGTTTCTTTTTCAATTCACTTAAGCTATGAATATTCAGTTTTTTGTTAATTAAGTTATATATGTGGGCAGATTGGGATACATCGTGCAGCAAAATTAGATCTTACAGTTACTTTATTAATTATGTTTTTATATCTTCGTTGTGTTTTTTTACATGTTATGAATTTTAAATGTTTATGGATTTTTAGGGCTATGAAATCCTAGACATCAAATAATATCCTAAATTTTTCTGATATAAAATAACATATAAGTTACGTGATTTCGAGCTATGGAAAGAGCTATGTTCGGAGTCTGGAAGAGATAGAGAACCAAAGTTATCGATATAGCTCGAAGAATTAGCAAGCTGAAAGGGCGGTGGCCCGGCCATATCTCGCGAAGAACCGACAACCGCTGGGGTAAACGTGTTCTTGAGTCGAGACCGCGACTCGGCAAGTGCAAGTGTAGGACGCCCTCCGTCTAGGTGGGAAAGGCTGCAGGCATATGCTGGATGCATCACGCTGAAGACAGGTCGCTTTGGCACTCATTAGCATATGTCCAGCAGTGGACTGAAATAGGTTGACGATGATGATGATTAGATTTCTTAGAAATTACTTATACGAGTAGTGTATACTAACCAAAATCTTAGGAAATCTGTCTGTCGTCGGTTAATAATTCACGATGACGAGCAATTTTTGACGTTGACTGTCCCTGAATCACATACCTATCCATCTGTTATCATGGTTCCCACAACACCAGCTTTGTTGTGTTTATGTATTTTAATGTTTCAATGCATCAGAGAGAGTAGCAATTTTATAAATTAATTGACTATTTCGAAGTGAATCAATATATTGAAATGAGCTTTGGCGTAAATAATATATTCGTTCACATAATAAAATAAAATTAATTTAGAAGCCAATTTAAAAGCCAAGTGTAAATTACTATTCGATGACTGGTACAATTGATAAAACAGCAAACAAAACCACAATAGACTTTATCACCTAGTCCCAATGCTCTATTTCATTTGATGTAATAAATAATTGACAATTAATGGTGAAGCATATTTTATTGAAATAGAATTGAAGGTGTTTTGATCACCTGACTTTGTGATTGACACATTCGTCACGCTTGAATCCACGCAGGTAAACAAGGCATGGGATGGTATTCTCTACATTGTCACACCCGGGAGCGTATATTCCGCCGGCTTCAGTATTTCACCGTCAAGACAAACTCACCTTTTTTTGGTTGAAAAACACGTGGGTGCCTTGAGCGGAAAACAAAAACCTACGTACTGTCATCTATTACCTTACTTACCTACCTAAATAAACAGATAGCAAGTGACCGACGAAGGCTCGTCAGCTATCAGATCAACTCCTGTCGACGGGTGCAGTTGCCTTGCATTCGGCACATTGCCATCCGTGTAACTCACCCACCTCCCTCCTCATCACTATTTCAGAGGAGTGACATCCTCTTACCAAAAATTTCTACAATGGCCGGTCCTTCTCGGCCCACATCCAACGGTTTGGTCGAGTGCGAGGTTTTTTATACGATTCTATACACATATTTCCACGCCAAACGCGCAGAGAAGAATGCAATTATAAGTTGCTCTCTGATAGAGCGGCATAATACAGAATTTATCTATAATAACGAACAGAAATCTATATTTATACTAATCAAAGCAGCCCGTGTCTATTAATTAGCTATTCAAATTCGAGGGCAAGTTCAAATACCTGGATTAAAAAGATACATATTAAAAACTTAAGTAACGCAGGATGAAATAACGGCACTAACGCGCGTTTCACGCATCGTTACCAACATCTAATTGGCGGAACATACAGAGGACAGAGCTTTACATCACAAGTCACACACTAAGAATAGATAAAATTTATACTACACGTGCTCAGTAAGTTACTTATTTCTGTTCCAAACAGAAAGGTAGAAAGTGTGTTATTGCTGGTGTACTAAAATGTAGGACGTAAAACTATATGGAATGGAATTTCTTACGCGTTTAGCAGGAGAGAAATCCGTTGTGTGTATGGAAATCCGTTAAAAAGTGTATTTTTTATTATTTGAAATATTCGCCGGTAGCTATGGTTATTTTCATAATTATGTCCAAAGACACAAAGATTTTATTTCGATTCCGACATATATCGGACTCCTTCGTATTCGGCACAGTAGGTAATTGAAAATAAAACTGATGATTTTCCTCGAAGTGTAAGGCATGTGTAAGTAGGATGGTGTATCTCGGGAGAAAGCACGTGTCCTAACTCTTGTGGTCTTAGGCTCAAATAACACACGCGATAGGAATTAGGCACTTTCTGGCCTATATTTAGGTACAATTTAATATGGAATATGGAATAAAATTCAACCATTTTCTGCCATCGGAGAATCGCTCCCCAAGTTTGTATTCTCAGACAATATACAGAATACGTTCCCAATTATAATTAGAACACCACCTTGATTGGTATGATCGGTATAAATAGTGTATTGGTATCTTATTAAATTTCTAGTAGGTACCAATAAATAAATCTATAACCTACTATATGTTTATATTTGTGCTTCGAGCGCCAAATACCGCTCAAACGTGAGCGCCATTTAGCCTTGAGATACCACTGCCATCTAGAATGCCGAAACAAAAATACTTCAAAACTTTTGCGCAAAGCGTTTGCGCCTTTATTTTATCCATCTCTCTAGAAGCAGAGAATATTTTTTTGTTTCACGATTTTCGGATAGAGGTCGCTGATAGTATTATACGATAAGTATATTGATCGTCTTTTACTGGTACATCAATAATTTCTGGCTTAGTAGTCTATACGTCTAGGTAGTTGAATCAATAAAATGGACATTTCTGGTTCATGATAGCAACTCGTACTTTATATTTCTATGTACATGAGATAACAATTTCTATCTAAGTACCTACGTTTCAACTTAGGGTTTACTCATGGTACCATTATACCATTATACCACCATTAGATAGTAAATATGCCGATGTTTTTAGAGACCATGATGGATTTAAAATTTTTAAAATTAACTTCCTATATAATACATATGTATATTATTTGTAATGGTACCATCGTGTTATGGAAAGACGGAAAACCATAATTGCCGCAGTACCAGTACCAGTACCAGGTACTGTACCATTACAAATAATATACATATGTATTATATAGGAAGTTAATTCTGAAAATATTAAATCTATCATGGTTATCAACTCTAAAAGCATCGGCATATTTACCATGATTTGATCATCGAGTTTTGTCACGCGCCGTGATCACAGAATAACTACGTAGTTTATTCCGTGATATAGATTTTTAATATCCGTAAATACTTATTTAGTGACAAAAAGAGGGTATTTCTTGTAGATCTTGTGATGTACATATGTACTTATAATTTTAAGCTATGCCCATAAGTAGGTGTCTAATATTGTCTATTTCAGGACTTTGTTAAGGATTAGGAGTCAATTCAATTCCGCAACAGCAGACCGTTCTTACTTGTAGCGATAGAAATAGGCTTACGAAGAGTGCAATAAACTTATCAGTAATAAGCTTTTGTCTGCGGCTTCGCACGCTTGGTTTCAATGGAAACGTGTAAGGTTATTTCAATTAAACGGGCACTAATAATATAGGGATATAAAGTAAGTTTATATCTATTATTAGTTCCCATTTGATTCGAACCCTAGAACTACCTATGTGCATAATTTCAGTCCGATCCGTTCTGTAGTTTTTGTATGTAAAGGTAACAAACATCCATAATCCATACATCTAAACATCGAAACATTCGCATTTTTATAATATAAGAGTGATGTGATTACCATTAACAACGTATTATATCATAAGTTTAGGCAACGTTCACTGAACACATGGTTAAAATAACATCTCACATAAGAAGTATAATATTTATTAAAAACGAATAAATAAAAACAAGGGAAGTTTTATTCTATCCAAGTATAAAAAGATTACATGTTCTTCCATCTCATGGAAACTTCGTTTGCTCTGAACTATGCTTAGAACAAGGAGCGGCAAAGCGACCTCTGTGGATTCATTCTCATAACTTAATATCAAGGGATACATATTAAAATTGTGGTTAACATTCAGTCCTGCACACTACAGAACAATAAAAATTCTGGCTACAGCACATTTTCTAAAACCTAGTTGTGCGAGGACGTGAAAAAGTCCAAATAATAGGTGCAAAAATAGTCATACATAAGTCCAATTAAAAGAATGAAGCTACAGCATCGAGCGACTAGGAAACTATCTAGAAAGTGACTTGCTTCTTCTCTTTCTCTGAACGGATGGTCACTTTGGTGGACTGGACATTTGTTTCGGATTCAGAATCAGCCACTAGAGCCCTCAAACGCGCTGCTCTCTTCTCCCTCAGAGCATTCCTCTCGTTGATCTCATTCATTTCGTCCTCTAGATCGGTCAGACGAGCTCTGGAGACCTTAGCTCTCTGTGCAGCAGCACTTTCATCATCGCTCTTGCCGAGTGCAGTCCATTTTGTGAGGCTGCCTTCGTCGTTCTGCCTGCGTGATATTCTTTTCTCCGTGCGTTCCTCGTTCTCTTGGAGAGCCCTTCTGACGCCACTGGCTTGTCCGATGCCGACGGACTCAAGGATCTTGTCGGAGATCCTCATGCGGTTCTCGAGGTTGGCTACGCTGTTCTCAAAGTCGATGTCCTCTGCGAAGCGAGAAGACTTCTTGCTGGCGCGCAGGCGCTTTAGTGACTCTGTGATCTGAAATGGAAATTACAGTTCATTTAAAAACCCCTCTTAATAATATAAATACTAGGAAACTGGCCACCTCTGCTGTCAGCCAAGATCCAATCGGGTCACTGCACCAAGAATTTATAAGTATTGGAGGAGTTATTTCCAACATCTCGCGTGTATTTCCTGCGTCCAAAGAGACGTATTGTCGCAACAAGTATTCCCAACGTCTCACAAAAGTCAGAGGATTATTATTAACAGTCTACATAATTTATTATTGGAGGCCTAAACTCAGATACCCGAGTTTAGGTACCTTTTGTTATATCATTGTTTTTATTTCACAAGTTTTGATTAACTGTTTATATTTTGTAGACACGATGGAAGCTTCGAACGCCTTCACAGTGAAAAATAAAACCTGCACAAAGCTTTCAAAAGTAAAAACGTATTAATAACCGTTCAAAGAAAATTAAATAAACTATGTTTTAAGTGTTTCTACCATAAAATTGTATAATAACTGTTGAAGCTATTAAAAATACGAAAAGGGCTCATAGCTAGAAAACCAGAGGAATAAATTGCATATTAAACGAGCAATTCATATCATCTGCTCGCTTACTTTTCTGTCCTCGACGTTAGTAATAGAATTTCTCTCAGTTAAGGCCCATACACCAGCGAAAGTGGCGCCCCCAACTATTATATCTTATTATTACGTTGAACGCAGGAATTTTTAAAAATCCTACGTTCAGTTTGTGGTATCTATTATAAGCTATTTATTAATGCCTCTGTAATAGTTTCATTTTGTAAAGCTTAGGAAGAGATGCGAAGTTGCGCTTTTTGGCCACCAAACTCTATTTTTGCATCTCCTCCTAAACTATATGAGATAAAAGAGGTATTAAAAAATAGCCTATAATAGATACCACAAACTGAACGTAGGATTTTTAAAAATTCCTATGAAAAACGTAAAAATATGATAAAATAGGAATTGGCTCGGGTATGCGCCTTAATAATACGCACCGACTAGATTTGTACCAAACATGTCAAGCATCAGCGAATATTTGCATATAAAAATATAAAATATAAAATAATTCTGTACAATTCACACAGCATTATCTAGCCCCAAGCTAAGCAGAGCTTGTGTTATGGGTACTAGATAACTGATATACATAATACAATACACTACATAGATAGATATTTTTTATTATACATAGAAAAACATCCAGAACGCCCTGAACAAATGTCTGCAGATCGTACACACATTTGTCCCGAGGCGGGAATCGAACCCGCAACCTCCTGCGTCGCAGGCAGACCTTCGCCCACCGCGCCACAGAGGTCGTCAAAATATATGCCAGTTAAAGGCATAACTTTCCAACGTGTCATGAAACAGTGAATATTGGATTAGGGTACATCTCGTCGAATTGTATGTTCTCAAAAGCATAGTGACTGGTCCAAATCAAAATACTCTTCGTTTTTGCGAAATATTAAACAAATGTTCACTCCATCGTTAATTTAATTTTTTTTGTACATTTTAATTTCTTGTCTCGGAATGTATTGGCACACCATATCGGTCTGTCTACCTGTCTGCTCTTTCCACCTCATCTCTAAAATTGGCTTGTCAATCGTCTTATTAACGCAATAAATGAATGGCATATAATGAAGCTTGGCAAATACAATCACATCGATTTTTATTATGTTTAACTTATTAGTTTTAGTAAGGTACCCAGGGATTTGAGTTTGAGTTTGAGTTTGATTTACAAAATACACATGAAACAATTGGGCAATCTGGAGACTGTTGCAAACCATCTATAGGTAGCTCGACTTATCTAAGCCAACAGGTACCAACCGAAAGACGCTGGCTGCATTCCCTATCTGTATGGCAATACTGATGCGCTCACTAGCTCTTGGACGATTAATATATGTAAAATTCTACATTACACTAGCTCAACTCTATTGAGCTAAGACCAGTGTAAACGAGACTTTCAACCTCAACCTCAACAGCCTGTATTGGTCCATTGCTGGATGCAGGTATCCCCTGATAAGCGCTTTATTGAATTTCCAGTCAAAGTTGACAAGTCACGAATACGCGAATACGTTCTCGATAATATTATCCGTTTTGTTATTGCTCAATCTAGCCGCTTTAAACTGTAAAATTATGTTTTTGAAGTAGGTTACAAACGATTTTTTTAGATTTAATTTTTGACTAGAGTTAATTGACCTGTACAATGCCAACCTATCGGATACTGGTGTAATCCAAATAATTTTAGCCGCTTATCAGCATGCACCTTAAGGCGCATACCCGAGCCAATAGAATCACAACGCCACCTATTTTATTACTCGCGATGGAACGGAGACAGTATATGCGTTTAGGGTGTGATGTTGTTTGTTTGTATGTATGTATGCGCAATTTGCACATGTTCCCAATTATCTACAAAGCGACTTGACCGATTAAGGCGCGGTTTTCAGTTTATAGTTCGGGTATCATATTCTTACGTTTAACCTAAGAAATTTTTAAAATCCATTGTAAAGTTTGTGGTATCTATTATAATTTATTTTAATACCCTTGTAATAGATTATTATTGTTAGTTTTTTTAGATAAAACTATTGAAGTATAAATTGGAACAGATGCTGTATGATGGATTTTTAAAACTTACTGTGTTTAATGTAATAATAAGATAAAATAGTTGGAGGCGCCACTTTTTATCTCTTTTTATTATTATTATAATAAGTGATAACCTTATTTTTAATTCTTATTGTGTCTTTTGTCTATGTTTCTGTCCTAAGTGTACAATAGCGCCACACAAATATGACATATCCTGTAGCGCATTCCCGTACTGTAGGCAGGTTGCGGATTCAAGAATATTGTATATCCTATACTAGTACTTACCTACTTTTTGTTATTTTTATTTTCTTTTTATATAAAATGTTTTTCTCTCACGATTACACGTGAGATTGACGTACCTAATCTTATATAGGTACCTAAGCTGTTTTTTGTACTTAAGAGCAAAATAAATATTTATAACGTTCAATGTACCTAGCACCTATGGGTTTGGTAGGCTGACACCAGACATAAAAAATCTAAAGATTTTCACTTTCATGGCACACCCAGTCGTTAACGAAGCAGTAGGTCACAAAGCTATTTCGGTTGGTTGACGACGTGTTGTTGCACGAGTTGTTGGTGAGACGAGTTGTTATACTACTAGCATACAAAACATAAAGATATATGTTGAAAAGCTATCTCAATCTTCTTATATTTAACTGGAGGCATGGATTTGTGACGTCACCTTGGATAATTGCATGGAATAGATTGAATTGAGTTTGTTTTAAACGACTATTAACTGACTTCAATTTGGTTTTCTCATGCATGCCGTAATCAGAACTGCACCAAATTAAAATGGGACCATACTAGAAACACCAGCTTTTGAATAAAAAGGAGAAATGTCCAAATCGGATCACCCAGTCAATAATAGAACTCATACACAGAAGTAATACTGGAGGTCTATTTTAATTCTCCAAAATACCAAACGTTAGTTTCGTTTTGTTTGTGCAAATTGGTACTTACTCTTATTTGGTGTATTAAAGTAAACCAATTGGCCGAAACAAAATACCTACGCAATTTCGATATACGCCACGGCGCGGCGTAAGCGAAGTCTTTCCACGTCACTGAAAGGACCTGACAAAGTATGATTTGGTGTCACGTCATCACGTGATTAAAAGCGCTTTTCAAACCACATCTATTTGAGTGTGGGCTCCGCGCCATAAAAGAAGTTGAAGTTGTAGTGGTTTGTACTACGCGTTAGACCTTCTAAACAAATTATCCAATGCTTGGAAGAAATTGCGGTTAACAAATAAGCTTAAAAAAATATTCATGCTAATATGCCTGAATAAATATGATTTCCACCGACGTAGCGTATTTAATGATTGTAAGTATCATAAGCTACCTTTGAAATGGGTTTATACCCTTACAATTACAAATTATCATATTAAAATACTTATTTTATAGTTTACCTTGAACCACAATGAGCGACAAAATTTTTTTTTTAGTATAAACTAGCTGCGCCCCACGGCTTTGCACCCGGGGGTTTTTCCAAATTTTTATGTCACTTTCCACGGGAATGATATATTCTTTGTCCGTGTCCTCTAAGCTACCTCCCCACCAATTTTCAGCTAAATCGGTTCAGCCGTTCTTGAGATATAAATAGTGTAACTGACACAACTTTCTTTTATATATACTAGCTGCGCCCCGTGGTTTTGCCCTCATGGATTTTTTTTGTGTGACATCCCACGGGAACGGCATAAAAATAAGGTTCTAAGCGACCTTCCCACCAATTTGCAACTAAATCGGTTCAGCCGTTCTCAAGTTATAAAAAGTGTTACTATTACGACTTTCTTTAATATATTAAGAAGATTATAGATAATTAACTTTTGCCCGCGGCTTCGCACGCTCTATTCAAGTAGCCTATGTCCGTTCCGGGGATACCGTTTACCTCCCTGCCAAATTTCATCAAGATTCATTCAGCCGGGAACGAAATGAAAACTATCCTATGTCCGTCTCCTGGTTCTAAGCTACCTCCCTACCAATTTTCAGCCAAATCGGTTCAGCCGATCTCGAGTTATAAGTGTTGTAACAAACACGACTTTCTTTTATATATATAATACTAGCTTTTCCCCGCGGCTTCGCACGCTTTATTCAAGAACCCTATGTCCGTCCCCGAGATACCGTTTACCTCCCTGCCAAATTTCATCAAGATTCATTCAGCCGGGAACGAAATGAAAACTATCCTATGTCCGTCTCCTGGTTCTAAGCTACCTCCCTACCAATTTTCAGCCAAATCGGTTCAGCCGTTCTTGAGTTATAAGTGTTGTAACAAACACGACTTTCTTTTATATATATAGATATAGATGTAGATCACACAAAGTACACCCGATCTGTAGTTAGTACAAACCCAAGTCTCGAACCCACTACTTCCTGCATCTCATGTCGTTGCCGCAACGCAGGTCGATATAAAACATCGATATTTATATTATTTTAACGTAAACTGGCATTTGATCTAGTTAATGGAATTCTAGACTACGACCCTTTTTTGCTTTCAAAGTGAAAGGTACATTTCCGGCCTTGCATAAATGTAATTTTCTAGCGGACATTGAATGGAAATAAGCTTCTGGCCACGTGGTTCGACCGCTCGGTTCGATCAATCGGATTACGAAATAAAGTGAATAAATGCGGTTTTGCAGTGCCACTGTACAATTTTATAGTAGAAAACCGAGGGACCGTAATTGGCGCATCACAAATCTGTGCGACTTGTAACATCTAGAAACTAGAAATGAATTGGCAAGCAGCGTGGCTATAAGCGAGTATGGCTGAGCGAGTATTATCTTTGATAGCTTTTGTCGCTCAGCAATGAAGTGTAGTGAGTACTTGCCGACGGCGGTGTGAACAGTCAGCGATCAACTACTATAATATTTGTATCTCTTTCTTTTACACGGAATATGTATATATTGTACGTTTTCTGGAGCATGAAAATAGCCGAAAGTCGCTTACTCGCAGGTGGTGTCCCACCTAACCTTATGCATATAATTATATGTATAATCTATGCCATATAATTTCAAACTAAAAGCGTAACTTTTTCAGTCTGTTAGATATTTATTTGATATTACTAGAATGATATAAGACTGGATAGACATTATTTATATAGCAAGCCTACACAACTGAACGGATAAGGCTGGAATTTTGCAGATATGGCACACATAGTCTGGGGGTTGTGATCGTCAAATAGGTAATTATTTATAAGTAGGTATACCGAATGTGGTTAATTTAGATTTCTCAAAAAACTTAAGACTTTGAAGAGATCAGATTGTGCTTGTAAAGTTTGTTTCATTTAGCATCTGTCAACGCGCCAGTTCATAAGCCGATGGACATAGAACACTCACAGATCAGATTGCGACCACATTGAAACCGTTCTTCTTTTATTCCGTACCTTTGACATATAGACTGTCAGATAAATTCGAAATAACACGGCGTAAAGGGGACCAATCCTTCTAAACCTGTTCCAGATAGATATTACTCTAGTATCTCAATGTTATTAGCTAGTAGCCTTCTGAGTCACCTGGTATGGACATCTATTGTGTCCTAAATGAACATGTCAGAGCATCGAGGAGACCTTCGCTTTGTATAATGTTGATAGCTTGGCCACAAAAGCAGGTAGCTGGTTGCATAACTGAATACAACTATTGTAGTTACTTGTAGGTTAATAGCTATGCATGTTTTAGGTATATTGCTATCGGGGGCAACACTACGGGACTTTGGTAGAGCAATATTGTTTACGTACGAAAATTCGACCATAAACAATAACACAAAAATTCTTTGACGGTGGCGATTTTTTAAAGTTCTGCGTACATTAACACTGCTACCACCGCTACTGCACAAAAATGTGAATCTCAAGCCACAAGAGAGGCTACAAGGGCGTCTTGTGAGATAGTGTAGTTTTAACAATTTTACACAATATGAGGTTGCCACTTTCGAGAAACCAGTACCTTATCTTCTCTTTTTAATAAATCAATGTATATAGCATACATATTTAAATAAACTAGAATAGCGTAACAATCAAGCTATGGCTGAAATAAATTAATAATTCTAATACCGTAATCCAAACATTCTTTATTGGTCTGCTAACAAAAGGACCACTATCAAATCGTTACGTGAAATATCACGCGTGAAAACAGCAGAAAAAGCGTGAATGCCTTTACAATTTTAGGGACGATTAAAATCATTCAAAGTTTTACTGATTCCCACGAATAATTTTTTTTCTAAGGTGCTTATCTTAAAGAATGCAAGAAATGAAAAGATGCCGCATTTATTTTGATTTTTTCATTAGTTTATTATTATTAAATACACGTCATGTTGGTCACTTTCGAAGCTCCAAATCCCATAGTTTTCATAATTTTAATTTCCATACATTAATTTAAGACAAATTACTAACAAAAAATGGACCTAAATTGTTGTCTGATTTAATAAATGAATTATTATTATTATTATTATTAATTCCACCGCGCTCCAAATTTTTTTAGTAGAGTTTGCATAAAAATAAAATTGTCGTATAAACATGTCGGTGGAGCTGATCGACATGTATGTCTTGATTCATGAAACTGGCACTGACCCATATACGTATAGGTGGCATGAATTATGTTATGTCAATGTCGTAATTTAATTATAGAGTAAATACTCTATGGAAATATGATTGGTTTCCGGTACAGAAAGAAAAAACTTCATTATACGCGCCATAACCTGTACATGTGCTCTGGTGTAATTAATATTATTTTACAATAACCTCAGTGTTTTACACAAAATAACAACACCCAAACAGGCCACAATAACAGACATTACACTCTACTTATTATTCCGTTAAAAACCCCTGGCATCTATTAAGTTCCAAGGTAAACATTTTTCCTTTTTTAGAAAAAGCATTACTACCTACTTTATATTGACAAGACTTTTTAAATGGTCTTACATAATTCACGGCATACTCAAAGGGGTTTGGTCGCATACCCGAGCCAATATGACAGCGCCACCTATTTTATCATATTACTACGTTTAGCATAGGAAATTTTAAAAATCCATCGTTCAGTTTGTGGTACCTATTATAAACAATTTTTTAATACCTCTGTAATAGTTTTATCTTATATAGTTTAGAAAGAGATGCGAAAATAGAGTTTGGTGGCCAAAAAGCGTAATTTCGTATCTCTGCCTAAGCTTTACAAAATAAAACTATTACAGAGCCATGACTAGATAACTTTTAATAGATACTTACCACAAACTGTACGATGGATTTTTAAAACTTCCTGTGTTGAACGTAATAATAAGATAAAATAGGTGTGGGCGCCACTTTCACTGGTGTATGCGCCATAAGTAGATTGGAAGTAGCAACGATCAATACAACGCTGAGACAGAGTTAAGCGTTGATCTTTTTATATATTTTTGCAAAAAAACGTTTCTTAGGGCCAAATCCCACCAGAATAGATCAGAGATGGGATATGTACTTCAAATAAGCGTCATGTTTTCAAAAAATACAGAGCGTATCTAAAGGGAAAATTAACGACAAACAAAAAAAACTTTGCATAAAATCTCGTTCAATTAATTATCCAACAGAGAATTGTTTCTGTAAGGCTTGCTTATCTCCAGTATGCATTACGAAGCTTTCTCGATCATCGATCTATGCTTCCTTAACCTCAACCCCAACAGCCTGTATTGGTCCACTGTTGGACTCAGGCCTTCCCCTGAAAAGCGCGTTGGCGTTTATCTTATGGGGGGTAATGCCCATAATCTCCACGCTGGGCATGCGGGTTGGGGATCGTAGTTCGGTAGTAGAATAGTTCTGCAGGAGGCGCTGCTGCTCGCCCCCCGGTGGATATCCCTTAGTCACCTCGTACAACACCCACAGGAGGAGTTGGGGTGGTGCAAATTCCAAGCCAGCACCACACAGCTCTATGCTTGAGTAACACTATTCTACTTTATAAACGTCACTCAACTATAGATGCAGTATGATCTATGGCTATGCATGCTCACGAAATACGAGACTATGATCCACTCTTTGGTAACGTAGGTACATAATAACAAGGTAACATAATTTAAAATCAAAGGTCATGTGTCTGTACTTTGACACCCAGCTATAATGGAAATGCTTTATTATGATAAAAATACCCATAACCCGTGACTTTGAACAGTCATAAACAAAAACATGATCATGTATTCATGAATGAAATCACTAGCGAAAATATAATAAACATACTGGCCACCTAGTACATACATAATTCTGGTTTGATGCCAAATCTACAAATTGTATGCTATGCCGCGCCAGAAGATTAAATGAACTGTTATCATGATTTCCCAAAACAAATATTGCGTTGACCAGGTGTGATAATGAATGCCCTAATAAATGTGTAAATGAAAACCAAACTATCAAATTACAAACGTTTTCAACCGTCAAATGTTCGTAATTAGATTCAACCTGATTTTATCATCACCTATTTTGTAATGACGATGATAATTTCTATATGATATGGATCAGGTATACGCCGGGAGCCGGATGATGCCTTGATTGATGAATAATGGTCCTTTACACAACATTATCTAAGGTTTTGATATCATAGTTCGTAAGCTCTCATACTTTGATTTCTCAGTATCATTTAGCCCTAAATTAAGCCCAAATGTATAAGGAGTATGTGGCATACAATAGGTCAAACTACGTCGTATTTGTTTGGTACCATAAGGTCAATTAAACAATCAAAGCGAAGGTGAAACGTGGGGATATGTATTTTAAACTATCAATAAAACTTCGGTATTTATACATCTCGTGTCCGATCAGCTTCAGTGAGTACCATCGAGCGGAGATGTATCATTATTTGTAAAGTGCGATCGAACCGGTGAGATGTGAGCTATGCCTCCCAAGCTGGCAATGACGGCACGCAGCGGGGAGCGACGCCGCTTTCAATAAACATCCAAAAAAAGCTAAAGCTGTCGCCACAAGCAGCTCAGTTCCGCTCCAGCCGGCTCACATCCCGCCCCACCCTAGCCAGTGCGCATCTTTGCGAAGCTTCTGTGGATACACCTTATAGCTGAGAAACATCTCTTTTAGTGTCTGCTTTGAACATCTCCGCATATCTCGGTTTTAGTGGAGACCGGGCGTTAGAGTCAAGTTATTAATTATTTTGGTCGACAAAATAACTTTTCACTCGTGACTTGGGGAAAGTGTGTCACTCCCGATGGGGCCGCCTGACATGAGCGAGTACATATTTTCAGATTGTGTATTATTCAACATTCGTCCAATGCTCATCCAATTATAATTGCATTGATGCTGTATCTATTATTACATCGTGATTTGAGTGCCATGTGTTAGTTATTTTGGTACACTGATTTAATTACCTGGTACGCTTTTACATGTAGAGGCAAAAGTTTATTGGAATTTTTTAAATAGAGCATCAGAACAATATTACAAGCACACAAGTTTCCATGTAGGGGGGGGGGGATTTGGCTATATTATGATTTATATGCCACGTGTACACTACTACGTCACTTTTGACTATCAAACGGTATAACTGAACTTTTCATCAAAAACCTATGTTAATATAAGATATAACAATCTTGGTACCAAATTTCATCTTAACCCGTTTAGCCGTGTGGACGTGAACGAGTAATAAACATATGTACTTACGAGTACATGCACGCAGACTATAGAAATGAACGTGATTGAATGAATACCTAAAATATTTTGGTAATTTTAGTTTAGTTTTAGTTTAAGGGTAATTTTTAAGAAATGAAATAATATCCCAAAAAAATTGTTTTCGACGGGGCTCGAACCCGCTTCCACCCAAATACCTATTAAAATGTAACTGGGTTACGAGTTTCAAAAGAAGATGTAGACAATTTATAAAGTTTATTCATTTATATTATTAAATCTAGGAGAACCCGTAAGTTCTAGGAGGAAAAACTAAGCCAATTGGATTTTATTTCCGCGAAGAAATTGCTTTACAGAAATTACTTAGTCCGTTACTTTGTGATTTTATTAGCGCTAGAAAAAATTCTGAGTTTTTAATATTGGTTCAATCTTCAATACTTGCAAGAATCCGTAAGTTCTAAGAAGAAAAACTAAGCCAATTGGATTTTCTTTCCCCGAAGAAATTGCTTTATAGAAATTACTCTTTAGATTTTATTAATAGAAAGGTACATTCTAACCATAATTCTTAATTATACGTGTCGTCTTACTGTCATACTTACTAACATTAAAATTGTTTATTTTAGTAACTTGACAAGTAGGTACTGCTCACCTTAGTACCTACATAATATTACCAAAAATAACCTCGGTCTGCCCTCCACTTGTTGATACGCCCAACAGGGTACACATTGTGATACTTAGCTACATATAAAAATTACCAGCCTACCAATGACTACAATAAATGTATTGAGTATTGAGTATTCTTCATTATAAATGTTTACCTATTTAGAGTAAGGCACTCTAAAAACAAAAATGTGCATTTAAATATTGGCCATAACTTATTTATTTTTCGAAAGTATTTATGCTGTCGACTGCAGCCATGACAACGTTACCGGACTCTTTCTTTGTTTGTCGTCGGAGTGGAATGAATGGATGACGAAGACGGAAATAAACTCTGATACTCAACTGAAGTGGCCAGTAATAAGTAGAAAAGAAGTCTTAATTGTAAAATTTGTTAGCAGTGTTAAGATCAGGAGATTGGTTTCCTATACACACTAATGCGAAGATTAGGAATTAGTTTTCTTTGCCCGTCAGACTGCTTGACTAACAGTATGGTGATAAGTAAAACCATTTCCTAACCGTAACACCAGCGTGAAAGAGCGGTGTAACGGTGAGTCGGGTGCGGACTTTTGGCGGGCGCAGAGGGTGCCTTGCCGCGCGTCGGTTAAATTAGGCTGAGGTAACGCAGAAGGGACACCACTTGGTGCAAGCCTTAGCTTGGGCTGTCGCCAAATGCTATGAGAGGACATGGAGGTTTCGTACGAATGCACCTATGGGCGGGAGCGAGGAATTCTTCGACCCTGCATCCGGTGGAGTTGGTTTTTTGGTCGGCTGAGAAATGTAGAAAAAGAATCGGCTACTAATGGCAGCCGATTCGTTTCCATAGCCTCCGGGTTAGCGTCGGTGATTGGGTCAAAGGGCTTACCAAAAATGTGTCTCGGTCTACGGAGGAGAGATGGGCCTTAACTCGTGACATTTCGTTTTAATTTATATTGGCAGCATCAGATGACGGATAGCTCGCGGGCCACACGTTTGAAGCTAGTGGGAAGGTATTTCGTCATGTTTTGGATGCTTTTTGTGCTAAGCGGTAGCGGTGTTGCATATGTATCTAAATTTTACGAGTGTAAATCCAAATTTGAATGCTTAGTGTGTCCTGGTGGAAATGATACCCGGACGCGTATTTTGAAATGCTACTTCAATACGTCTTCACCGGCTTCAGTACTTTACCGCCAAGACAAGCTCCCTGACCTTTTTTTGGGCTGATGCCCCCCAAAAAAAGGTCATCTTAACTTGGGGGTGCATCGGGCTCTGAGTGCAGTTTAAGATATACACATCCCATTCAGTCACAGAATCGCCACGAATCTGCCCCCGTCCCCTTGCTTTGCGGGGGTCGGGCGAGCTTCGCTAGGAGTAAGGTAATGTTTATGGGACCCCCCTCCCCCATTTCGCGGAGGTGGGTGCCTTTAGGGGAAAACAAAAGCCTACGTACTGTCATCTATTACCTTCCGCGTTATGGTGAAGTACTGAAACCGCGAGGACGTACTGAAGTAGCATTTTGATTATAGTCCCGGACCGCACTATATTGGTGGTAGGGTTTCGTCCCGGCGGTGTACCAGGGATAGGCTAGGTAGTAGGACGGGTCGATAGCAAATTATTGGCGACATTGTTGTAAAATATATACCGAAGTTATGAAATTCTGCAGATCTGCAGTTCATATGGCTTGAGCACGAGTTATTTCCAACTCGAATGCAATACTAGACTGATATTTCCAATATTGCAAATATTTCGAATGTTTGTGGAGTTATTAGATACCAGGCAAGGATCTAATAACTCCCCTATCATTCGAAATATGTGCCAATATCTGGAAATAGATGAGGGGATTTCTTGTTAAAGTTCAGTAAAAACAAATACGAGCACAAACGCACACCACACTACGTCACAAAAATATCTTATTATTTTTATTTCTCAGGTGGTTAATTTTTAACAATGAGTTTCAGAATGAAGTTTTTTCGTTCAGGATCGAATGATAAAGTCATAACAAGCCAATGCAACTCCTATCCGAATAAAAACAAAGATCAAATTGGTCTGCTCTCCGGTGGATACGGTGACAGTTGCCAATGTAATAAAATAGCCCTTAAATAATTTAAAGCTGCCAATGTACTTGCTTGATCCTCAAGAAATCAGCGTTAAAAATAAAAAGATGTATTTAGGTTTGCTTGTTTTGCAATATTAATTAAGTTCTAAATTCATGAACTGAGTGTGGTTATTGTTTTAAAGTTATTTTTTATTTTACTGTTTACTTATTATTGAAAAAATACAGATACCTTTAAACATGGAAGAACAATATAAAATTGTTGTATAAGAAAAATCGTTTCGAGATTTACGCTACATAATGGAAATATATAGTTTTGTACCGAGTAAATATTTTTTGTACAAAATATTTACTCTGGGAATTTCACAATTTAAGAATAAAATGAAATTCTAGTAATTGCAAAGTTAGAATGTCCAGTTACATTGTTTTATAATCTCATAAAACAGTGTGATTGGACATTATTTTTAAGTAGGTTACACACCTGAAATTCTCGGAATCCATTTACTCGATATGGCATGATATGGCAAGAAATGTTATAATATCGAGTGAGAGCTTCGTAGCAAAGATGCGTATTCTTAAAATCTGTAATTCGAAATGTATCGCGGGCTTTTCTTCGATAAGTTGCTTGATAAGTCACACGAGAATACAATTTTTGATGGGACAAGTCCCATCAAAAACTGCATTTTCCAACCAGTAAGTACAGATATATCAAGATATATCTGTACTTACTAATATTATAATGAGAAAGATTTGATTGTTTGTTTGTATTGAATAGGCTCCAAAACTAAACTAAACTAGACCCATTTAAAAATTCTTTCATCATTAAAAAGTCTTTCAGGGAGTGACATAGGCTATCATTTTATCCCCGAATTTTCAAAACGGGAACTACGCCGGTGAAACCGCGAGGCGCTGCTAGTTAGTGATATTTATCACACGATATTGTATCCTGTGATATCACTCGATGAAATATCTCGTGATATTAAGAATTGACGTCCTGCGTCATAACAGTTTATAGACGTTCGTGAAATTATGAGTGACATTTAAATATATCTGACACCAATCACTCAAATGTCTACTTTTGTGCTATACGTTTTCCTTATCAAATAATAGGTGTTCTTTGAAAAGAGACTTGGGTACGAAAACGCTGATAATTGTTGAATCTTTAACTCATTCACTGCCCAGCTCTGAGGTGCGACCCGCAGGGGCGCGCCGCAGCTACGCGAGGCTGAAGAGGAGCCCCTGCGTCTTGGGCCATGAAGGAGTTAGTTTAAGCGTATAGTATTGATTTATGGACCTGTCATTTAAAATTTTACAAGCTAAAAACAAATTGACGCCATATTTACACCTCCTTTTTTCTTTTAAATCATAAATCATAAATGCATAGCACCGTCTGAATATTTTTATGTGGGAGCTGCTTTCTGAGTCTTTGAATGGAAGCAAAAGATGGATCTTTAGTATTTTTATGGGTTCTGGACTCATTTTGTGGAAGTGATATTTCTTTTAGGAATAAAGTATTTAACCATTTTCATGATGATGGGCAGAACTTGTAGTTCATTAAGTGTTAGTGAATTACCAACTATTATTATGATTTTTTATAGTTATAATATATTATTAAGTATATATATTATTTATTTATTAGCTGTGTGGGCTTAGAATTTGCACCACAACATCTCTCCCCGTGGGTGTCGTAAGAGACGACTGAGGGATATCCACCGGGGGCAGGCAGCAGTGCTTCTTGCAGAAAAACTCTACCACCGTACTGCGATCCGCAACCCGCATGCCCAGCGTAAGGATTATGGGCACTACCTCCCATTAGATAAACGCCAATAAGGTGCTTATCAGGGGGAGGCCTGGTCCAGGCAGTGGACCAATACAGGCTGTTGATGTTGAGGTTGAGGAATTACCAAACCCCGTTTACTTTTGAGTTTTTCGTTACGTGAGCCTCTACGAAAGATCGTAGCGTGCGTGCTACGGCGTAGCACGCTACAACCTTGCTACGCCGTAGGACGTCTACGAAAATTTCGTATTGGTATAATGACATTTTTTTTGTATATTATCTACTTTTCAGGGAGTGACTGACTGTGAATATCATTAGATACGTGTACTGGTATCAATTGACACATTTTATTGTATGGACTGCGGTTTAACATTTGATGACGAGAAAAACAAAATAAGCTACTGTGTGTATCAAAACTACAATGTAAGGATCTTTCAAAATGTACTCTACGATTAGACTGCATTAGATTTGTTTCTATACAAAACAATATCATGCGAAATATATTTTTTTTGTGTTTAATAAAGATAACATAACGTATTAGTACATTTTTTTGATGGAATGGGTGCTCTGGGAATTTTTACTATACTTTTGTTCAAAGAAAAACCAAAGTAGCCGGAGGTTTAATGTCTTTTGAAATAGTCAAAAAAGACAGACGCTGTCAAAAAATATCAAAATAGTTTCAAATTATTATAATTTCTATTGTTTTTGTCAGTGGTGTCTATTCAGATGTCGCTAAAACTAACCGTAACTAATTTGACTAGACTAAAAAATTATGCGATCCTTATTATTTGGATCGTTGTAACAGGGACGGCGACATTTTTAGTCCTGTCAAATTAGTTTAGTTTAGTTTTGGTAACGTTTCATATCTTTATAAACGGCAAATAAATATGTCCCTTGTATGGGAGCTTTATACTGTTTTTAAGTAATCGTTGTTATATTAGTAAAAATAATATATCATCTATGAAAATGTCAACTATCTAACTATAGCTGTTGATCAGATAAAGCCTGGTGACAGACAGACAGACGGACAGATAGCGGAGTCATAGTATTAGGGGCATTTTACCCTTTGGGTACGGAACCCTTAAAACCCATTTAGAAAAACTACAAATTCTAGTAGCGATTCTTTGCCCCGTACTGTGTGTATGGCATAATTAAATATGACACACATAATTATTATGCGTGTCATATTTAATTATGTCAGTTATTATAACGTCCATTTCACGTAGTCCACCTCTATAGTTCACCTTGGTGGATAATAGAAAACACTATCAGCATCTCCGAATATTCACACCGTAGTTGTTAATTAGCCTCAAATAATTTCTGATAAAATAGCTGTTAGTATTTTCATTGCAAACGACGCACATTTCTATGCATATGCTTTACATGTATCAGCTCAACTTCAACAGCTTATATTAGTTCACTGCTAGACACAGGCCATCATAAGTGCCTTATTGGGCTTAATCTTATGAGAGGTCCTATAATCCCCACGCTGGGCATGCGAGTTGAGGACTGCAGTTCAGTGATAATAGAATTGTTCTGCAGAGGGCGGTGCTGTCCGCTCCCGAAGGATATCCCTTTGTTGCCTCTTACGGAGACCTTTGCCCAGCATTGGGACAACATAGGGTTTAAAAAAATATATCACATTTAATAAATTAAGACACATCATTGCTCCTCGGGCGCTGAGTTATATGAATGCCTTTAAGATGGGCTGCAGCATAGACTACCTATTTGTAAACTTATTTTAATAAGTGCTACCTATTTTTATAACCTGTACCTATTGTTAAATCAATTATACTTTTTTCCTTGTTAGCTATTTTTGTCAATAGTGTATAATTGATGATGATCAAATGTATAATTATACCACTACAACATACAAGTACTGTGTGTGGTAGAAGCAAATTATTTATCTTCTAACTAGCTGCGCACCGCGGCTCCACACGCGTTATTTCTTTTTTTTGGGAACTGATTTATGGGATAAAAATAGCCTATGTTTGATTCTAGGATTAGAATTATCTGTACGCAAAATTTCAGCCCGATCCGTTTAGTAGTTTTGGCGTGAAGAACGTAACGAACATCCATCCATCCATACATCCATACAAACTTTCGCATTTATAATATAAGTGTGAAGTGTGATTGATTGAATACCACTTAAGTACTGTGTGTTGTTGAAGCAAATAAATGTTTATTTATCTTTCTAATTGACTTACATCATCTGAAAACTCGTCGTCTTCGAAAGCCGCAGACAGTGGTCTGCCTCGCTGAGCGCGCGCACCCCTCGAGTCAAAGAACGAGTCCTGCCCGTTCTCAGTTTCATCTAGAGCGCTCTTGATTCTGCTGTCGACCTGGTAACACATATATGAAAATTAACCTGAGTATGCTTAACTGAGCAATGTGACTTGCACAACTTATTTTGTTTCTTTTTGCAATAATTAATTGCACAATTTATTTACTAAATTGAGCATTTTTATTGCTCAATTTCACATCTGTGGCGCGGTGGACGAAAGTCTGCCTGCGACGCATGAGGTTGCGGTTTCGATTCCCGCCTCGGGACAAATGTATTTGTTCAGGGCGTTCTGGATGTTTTTCTATGTATAATAAAAAATATCTATATATGTAGTGTTGTATTATGTATATCAGTTATATAGTACCCATAACACAAGCTCTGCTTAGCTTGGGGCTAGATAATGCTGTGTGAATTGTCCAGCATTATTTATTTATTATTATTTATTGGTTGTTTAGTATATATTAATTAAATATCAAGTATGGTCAAATACATAATTATAGAGCCTAGGGGTCCAGGGGCACATGCAATTTAACGTGGCAAAGCTGCCAGCATTCTGGGCACACTGCCTTCTGATAACGGTTAAGGTTTTTATTGAATAGATATGAATCGTAAATGTTTTATGGTATTATTCAAATTTATTAAGTATTTTACTTACTCGAGACTTATTTTATTGTATAAATCTCGAGTTACAAATCATAGATATACCGATGTACATAGAAACGAATAATTACAATTGAAATGTTTGAGCTAACTGTTTACTGTTGCCCTTGAATGTTAATAGCATTAGCCTCCTCATCGGCACACTGAATGCTGAATATGGCTATTACAAATAGGAGTTACCACTCATAAGCATATGGCGTCAATGATGGTTCTTTGAAATGGACCCTGTGGTTAACCTGGTGCGGCCGAAACGTCATGTGCTTCGCTGGCAAAAAAGCTAATATTTTTTAACTTATTCTCTATTGATATAGAAATATATATATATATTTATTTTTGTATGTTTTGATATTTTTATTGTGAAATTTAATCATTGAAGAGCAGATATTTTAAATCTCAACTGTTAAATTTCTGAGCGCAAAGCTATTGACAATCGTGACGTCATACTTGACAATTTTAGTTTTTACCTCAATGATTAAACATTTTTTGGCTATTATAATATTTTTTTATCGTTTATGTATTAACCTAAATAATCGATAGGGTTATTTTTGAGTTTGCGGGGTCCTACCTCAGCCCTGATGCCTTCCCGCTCCGGTTCCTTAGCCAGCGGCACCTTGCCATCGAGGCGGTCCAGCACTGGTCGGTAATAGCTCTCTCCTTTGTTGTAGTTGCAGTCGTAGACGCGGGTGCGCCTGGTGCGGCCTAGTCGACTCATTCTTGACTGGTTTCAGGTTCTGGAACAAAAGAAAAACCAATTTCAGAAATTATGTTTTAACAGCAGGAGCTAACAGGGAAAGAAATGAAATAAGAAAACCTATTTAGCGTCGGACTCCATGAAAGCGGAGGCGTGGCGAGCGCAGAAGAGAACAACCAATAGAACGTCGTTATCACACGTCTTGTGTCCGCTTAAGGCGCATACCTGAGCTAATATGACAGCGCCACCTATTTTATCATTATTATTACGTTAAACATAGGAACTTTTAAAAATCCATCGCTAGTTTGTAAAGCTCTTTTTTAATACCTCTGTAGGTATAGGGTTATAGGTGCATTTTTTTAAATTACACTGTGTACGCATGAGTACTAGTATAAATGTATTCTGTAGCGAGAAGTCGCGGTCGGCAGTTTGAACCTCACTTCTTGAACAAGGCAGTTAGTTCCGTAATTTACCACGTTCATTAAGATCCTGGCACATGTGTTGAACACCCGAATTTGAGCTTCAGTAGTCTTGCCAGCGTGACGTCAATAGAAATCTTGACCGATATTTCGATAGGCCGACCTCAAATCACCTCGGTAGATTTTCTTCTGTTCGTATTGTTAGTATTATTAGTACTCTAAGTGAAATAAAAACAAAAAAATACAAATTGAAAATAATATTCCTTATACTTAAAGCATTATCTGTTTTTTATTGAATAAGAGTCACTGTCTGTCTTATATTTTCTGCTTACAATCCTATCCTAATAATATTATAAGCGCGAAAGTTTGTAAACATGTATATATGTAAATATGTATGTATGTTTGTTTCTCTTTCACGAAAAACGGATCAGGCTGAAATTGCATACAGGTAGTTCTAGGCTTGCAGTAACACATATGCTACTTTTTATTTCATAAATCAGTTCCCGTGGGATAGGGATAGGCGTAGCCGCGGGGCGCAGCTAGTATAATATATGGAGCTTCCTTTTTTTTTAAATAAGTAAAAATCTAGAAAGCAAACTAGAAATTAATAACTTCATGTATATATTATACTGGGTGGCTTTTTGGCATATGAGTGGATGGTTTAATCCGAAACCATGAGAGAAAAAGTTGTGAACGGAGTCATGTCATAGTTTTTATTTTCTCATGTACCGAGGTCATGACTCCACTCCCAGCTTAAAAACTCACCCTGTCTAACTACCGGTGGAATAAATTATTAATATTTTATTACGTTTCTAAAGGAAAACCAAAAATACTCTCAAAGCAATTATCCGTTTCTTGTCAAGTTATTTCTGATGCAATCATAATTGAAATATTATTTTTAAAATGTTTCTGCAGAATATAAAATCATTAATGTATTAATCTTGTTTATTATTTTATATTTTTGTTAACGTGGAGAGGCGTATGCCCTAGCAGTGGACTATTAAAGACACTAATACTACTAATAAAGACTATTAAAATGCACATAAAATCGTTAATCTCATAGAGATCCTGACAGGCGTTAATAGTTAAAGTATGTTTTTTTTTATAAATACAAATAGAGAGTTCATTAATGAGGAAATAATAACGTTATGAAATTAAATGAAGCACAATGTTTTAGGTAATTAAGAGAATTCTTTGTTCCATTCCATAGGAGTGATCTTCTTACGCATTCTGAATTTTCAAAGCCTCTATGCTTGATAAGTACTGTAACAGTAGGTACTGTTCAAATGCTAAGGTAATTAGTTGATAAAGATTGGGATTGAAACAGTACACTTCTCATGCTGTCCCGGTCAGATAATATTCAATCTATGCTTGAGAATTTCTCATGTTTATCTACACTACAATTACTAACTGTTGTCTGTTGTCTATTTTGGTTGACTGAAGCAAATCGCTTTAAGCGATAAGGCTGCCAGTTCTATTGCCGTTCTCTGTGTTTAATTTTTTGCAATCTGTCTAATTTAGGCATCGATCAAAAATTTCGCCGCGAATTTTTTTTTTTTTTTAGAATTTAGGTGATGAGTAAAGTCTTGGTGTTGATTCTGTTGTTTTAGAATTAGAGAAAATTAACACTAACACTAAGTCGCTCAGCGAGCTATGGAAAGAGCTATGCTCGGAGTCTCTCTGAAGGATAGGATTCGTAACGAATACATCCGACAGAGAACCAAAGTTATCGACATAGCTCAAAGAATTAGCAAACTGAAGTGGCAGTGGGCCGGCCATATCTCGCGAAGAACCGATAACCGCTGGGGTAAACGAGTTCTTGAGTGGAGACCGCGACTCGGCAAACGTAGTGTAGGACGCCCTCCGGCCAGGTGGGATGACGATCTGCGAAAGACTGCAGGCAGATGCTGGATGCGTCAAGCTGAAGACAGGGCGCTATGGCGCTCATTAGGGGAGGCCTATGTCCAGCAGTGGACTAATATAGGCTGATGAAGATGATGATGAACACTAACGAATTACAAATAGACGACAGCTTTTCAAATTGAACAGTTATCTTCTATTTGACATCAAAACTAGCTAAAATCTATCTATCTATTTTCTTGTCTCGTTGGCCTTTCTGTGAATTTGACTAACTTCTCCAAAACGTATCAAGTGAAATGGAGGAAAGAGGAAAAGGAAGGGCAATATATATTTTGTCTCAAAAATAATCTTGTAGATTATAAGTTTTATCTTGAAGATGTAAGCTAGTCGGAGAACAGCAATTGCGAAGCGACGGGCCTAGGAGCACATGAACTTCATAACATATACCTAACTGTTAAAAAAGAACAAACAGCGTTCATAGAAGCCCAGAAGCTCGTTCTACATAATAAAATCGAACAAAGACAAAAATAGAGGCAGCACAATTGAGTTTAACAAGACGTAACAACCAACGGGTGATGTCTTGACGTAATTTCTGGTTTACACGCGAACATCTGTTTTGTTCGAGCTCGGTGAGCATAGACGAGCGATATTAACGATGAGACTGAAGTTGTTGAAACTGCGACGCTAGAGTATGACGTTGGTAGTAATTTCTAAAATCACACTAAAATTATAAATGCGAAAGTTCGTATGGATGTATGGATGGATGTTTGTTAGCTCTTCACGCTAAAACTACTGAACGGATCTGGCTGAAATTATGCATACAGGTAATTCTAATCCTGGAATCCAACAAAGGCTACTTTTAATCCTATAAATCTGTTCCCGTGGGATAAAAATCACCTTTAAACGTTTCCATAGGAACAACGCGTTCGAAGCCACGGGTCGCAGCTAGTTGATAAATAAAAATATTACAAAATTAAAATTAAAATCTGTATTTACAATTGAGCTAACTGCAGAGTGTTGCAAACAATCTACAGGTAGCCCAATGGAAGTTGTTTCTAGGTACTTCATCCCCCAATAGGTTCCAAGTGATAGTACATAATTACCTACATACAATTAATTTATGAACACAAAATCAAATATTTTGTGTTCTTAAATTAATTGTTTGTGATCGATGAATGTTACAATTAATTTATGAAAACAAAATCAAATATTTTGTGTTCTTAAATTAATTGTTTGTGAAAAACTGTTTTTTGGGTTCCGTACCCAAAGTTTAAAATTATTACTAGGACTGCGCGTCTGTCTGACTGTCCGTCCCTCTGTCCGTCTGTCAGCAGTCTGTGTCTCATGAACCGTGATAGACTGTTGAAAATTTCAGAGATGATGTATTTGTGTTGCCGCTATAACAACAAATACTCACTCACAAACCAAATAAATATTTATGGAGGCTCCCATACGACAGACATGATTTCTTTTTGCCGTTTTTAAAGATGGCACGGCACCATTCGTGCGTGAGTTTGACTCGCACTTGGCCGGTTTTTTTTAACTTTTCAAAGAGAAACGAATTTAATAATTTTTTTGGATGTTAGCTTCAAATTCAACATGAGGAGAAAGAGGTATCTGTACCTAAACAACTATTTATGCAAACAGTCAGACAAATCGGTGGTAAATGGACATGATCAATCTCTCTTTGGAGTAAAGCTTTTTAAACTTGCATTTTGGCAGAAAAACAAATCATGATTTTAATTAAGTAACGAAAGATAGGTAAAGATAAACTAAGTTCTTAGTTAAACGTAGGTATTCACAATATTTCATGTTTTAACCCTAATCTAACCCTATTATTGATCATCTAGCAATTAATTAGATAATATTGTTAATCTAACTCTATTATCTCACCCCGACTATAACAGTGTTAACCTAGTCCTCGCTCCGCATATCAATGTCCGAGCTAGTTTATTACATGTTTATACTATACATAAAAATTCAATTACTAATTCGACTCGACGCCAAATACCTGAGTTCCATTCATCAACGTGACATACATTACTACAAAGACAATATCGAAAATAGATTTCGCAAATTCGATATGGGGGTATTAATAGTACCTATCGAAAACCCGGTTTTGCCTGACTCGTGGTATTGTGTTATGCATGCGAATGTATAAGGCACAGCTAAAAATAATCAGGCATTCGGAATCTGAACGCAACACTATCTGTTTCTACACGATATTTTATTTGAGGAATGAACTCGTGTACCCACTTGAGGATAAAACACAAACAATGCACTTGATTATGAGTAAACTTTGTCGCACAGCTTTTCACGAAATTCGCAGCGATATATATTTTTATAAGATTTGGACTAACCTGGAGCGTGTATAGGCGTCGAGAAAGCGGATGGGACTGGGCGGCTCGAAGCGCGGACCTGCGCCGGAGCAGAGTGGGCGAGACTATGTTTAACCGTGAGCAACACAGAAATATACTGACTTTTGTTCCGAATGATTTCCTTGTCGGAATAGCTATGTCGAACTTGCGGATTTCCGAGCATAAATTCTCGTTGTGGTGTGAACAGCTGTTTGATAGGAAAATAGCCTGAATGACCCAGAAAGTGAAACGGGCTATAAATAATGAATGCGGCTGATAAATAAATTATGCTGGAGTTGTCCAGATTCAAACAACATCATTAAGCAAGCCAAATGCAGTGCATCGGCAATACCATACAGGGCAACCCAGCCCTACGTCTTGGGGACGTTTCCAACCGGTATTGATTTGGATCAGTTAGCTACCCGTATATTTTATTAGCAAAAGTCTGTAGTCTGCAGTTAGCTTAATTGTTTCAATTGTTATTAATAGTTTTAATTTGATTCTATTATTTGATCATTGATTGTCAGATTATTTATCAATAATCTATACACAATATTATAAAGAGGAAAGATTTGTTTGTTTGTTTGTATTAAATAGGCTCTGAAATTACTGAACCGAATAAAAAAAACTTTCATCATTATAAAGCTTACTTTTCAGGTAGTGACATAGGCTACATTTATCCCGGAATTCCCACGGGAACGGGAACCTCGCGGATGAAACCGCGAGGCGCTGCTAGTGCTTGATAAAAAAACAATAGATTGAACCAGTTTTAAAAGATTTAATATCGCAGTAAGTGATAATATTTTTAGACACGAAGTAACGCAACGATAAGAAACGCACTATAATATCTCATTCATAAAATTAGATCCAAAGTGTGTAGAGTATTACTTATCTGTTATCAACCCTGAGTTTTTCTATATTATGCATTGTGTGGATTAACAATTGAGAACTTTTGGAAGGTTTCAGAAATATTTTCAGAGCGTTAAGTAAAATCTGAAAAGCGAGTAAGTACGTTGTCTGACATATTTGGCAATATTGGATTTTACCTGTTACCAAAACTGATCAAACAACCTCTGCATGTACACATTGTTAAAGACTGAGAAACTGAATAAAGTAGAAGCGACATTCATGCTCGTATTATAAAAGCATAATAATAAACATAACAAAGTCGGTGTCACAGCCCAACGGTGCGGCGTGTTGGTGTGACATTATCAGCGTATTCAGACTTGAGGTATGCTACAATTACTTAAATAGATAATTGTACTATCACCACAAGTTGAGTAACAATATTTTTATGGCAGAGAACTCAGTGAAATTTTATATATTTACCAAGTGGACAAGGTCTCTGCTTCAACTAGCCATTTTAGCTCTTTTGTTAGTATGTCCGAGCTCCTCTACAGCTCTTATTTAAGAACCGATAGTTACGAAATCTCGTGTACAGATTCTACGATTTAATAGATTGTTTTTTTATCGTGGAAGGCGAGGGCTTTTTGATTAAAGGCGTACTTCCTCCAAAACAGCCTAACTAGGGGAGCTTTAGAATAACTCAGCTTTTAGACATCTGATTTTAATGGTTATATTTTTGATTGATAGGTATGTATATATAAAAAAACAATCAGAATTCTCATCAAAAATAGGTAAAGGTAGGATTAGGATTTTTGGCATGACGAGTCCTCTAAACAAACACGTACCTATTCACTATCGGAGCAACAGATAGCTCTCTTTGCAGGGGGTGTCTCAGTGACGAAGAATCATCTAAAAACGTAGTCCTGAAATGCGAGGGAGTAACAGCACAACGTCACGTAATCGCAAAGTCACGCCACCACGCACAATGGGTTAACCCGAGTCACAGTGTGGAAAAAAAGAGTACTTTCACCATAACCACAAAGAGAATACAATAACTATAACCATACTTGCATTTTGAACCAAGTTCAAAAAAAGGAGGAAGTTCCAAATTCGACTGTATTTTTTTTTGTTTGTTACCTCAGAACTTTTGACTGGGTGATTTTAATGATTCTTTTTTTGTATGAAAGCTGGTGCTTCCCGCGTGGTCCCATTTCAATTTTGTTCAGTTCTGACAATGGTATTCATGAAATCCATGAAAAAACTATAAAAAGTTATTGTATTCTCTTTGCTATAAAAATTAAAGTCGGTTTTTTAGTTCTTCTAACAAAATTAATATTTATATTTGCATGTAACAGTTATAACATATGATTGGCCCCGCGTTCGCCATCTTGATATGTCTATTTGCACGAACCTTGCATTTGTTATCTATGGATAAAATAAAATAAAAAATATAATAAAATATTCTCTCTAATTTCTCTCAACATTATCTAGCTCCAATAGATAATAGATAATCTATGTTATGTAATAAGTAGAGTCCGCGCCACGACTCAAGTCTTACGGCAAAAGGGGTGCAACTACATAATTCCCGATCACGTTAGTGAAATAATAGATATCGGTGACCGATTTTGACTGCGAAATGTCCGGAATAAGACCTCTCAGACCAGAAGAGCATAATTTGTTGTTACTATAAACGAAATATTTGTTTTATTAACTACAGTTTTGCGATAGCAGCGCCGCATCTAAAGGACTTGAGTGGTGGCGCGAACTCTATACATAAAATCAGTCATCTACTACCTATAACATAAGCTTTGCTTAGTTTAGGGCTAATTTATTAATACGTTCTTCGTTATTAATGAGAACTTCTACCTTGATATTCACATTGTGATCTGTGCTGCTTGCGCAAACAAACGAGCTATGAGGCCGGATTAGATGTTTACAAGCTTTTGTTTACCGAACGCACTTGGATAGCGAATGATCGGCTTTCCGTTTATATATATAACCTAAATCTCGATACAGATAGCAAAATCGGTATCACCTGTGTAGCCAAACTGAGTCTGTATACCACAATACGAAAAAACAACCACTGACTTGCTAAAAATCAGCAAAAACCTCTCAAAATCATTTGAAAACTGAACGAAGAGGGAGGATAAGGATAGGGATATAGATAGTTTAACAGCCAACTAATAGTAGTTGGCTGTTAAACTATGAAAAAAGATGCAGAATAAGCAGCTGCAAGCTATTTTCTAGCTAGCCTGGCGGCTAGATGAGATAAAAAAAAAAATTACCTGTACTTACTTACTTTTACATTCGTATTTATTTGATACTAGCTGCACCCCGCGGCTTCGCCCCCGTGGAATTTATCTCACATCCCACGGGAACGGGATAAAAAGTATCCCATGTCAGTCTCCTGGTTTTAAGCTACCTCCCGACCAATTTTCAGCCAAGTCGCTTCAGCCGTTCTTGAGTTTTATGTGTTGTAACAAACACGACTTTCTTTTACATATATATATAAAGATTATTATCACGGAAAAACGTCTACATTTAACGCCCCATAAAACTACCAAAATAACTGTAGCAATCGACTATAACGTGAAGGAAACAGATCTCGTCCTTTGGGATCATCGGGCCCACCTCAAAACTAACTTTGGCAACAGTAAATTATTCCAGTCTGATACTCCAGGGTACTGAAGAATAACAGAAGTACGAGGCACTATCTATTGTGTTGTGAAAACACGATTGTGTAAAAAAACTTTATAAAAAAAAGGTGAAAAAGCCGTGTTTTGCATTTAATTTGGTCTAGATCTCAACAACCTCGCGGTCTATTGAAAACTTTTTTGTTTTGATTCGTATGATTTGTAATGATTTGGTTCTTTAGTTGGGTTTCTTCATATTTGTGTAGTTTTTTTAAATATAATAAAAAAAAACATTTTAGCACTTACGCCGCAGTTTCAAAAATTAATGCTCTGTCCCGCTCCTATGAATGCGAAATCCTATGACTATCCTTTTCACAAAAAACTGAAAGGCGGTAGTAGCATTAAGTTTTCTCTGTAAACTTATGCTGTTGGAAAATTTCTAAGCTCGCAGTGATTCGTTTTCTCGGAAAAACGTAATAATTTGTTACCATGGAACTATTATGTTTTTCTGAAAAGCTATGAATAAGAATAACTGTTTTTTTCTGTAAACCTAATGTTGTTTACCTACCAATCTAATAAGAATATTTATTATCCCCGCCCGCAGTGCCTCGGATTCTCGGAAATACTACATAAAAGTACTAAAGTTATTTACAACGGGATATTTACCATGATTTGTATTTTGAGTTTTCCAATATCATGGCACAGTTTCATGCGCCATGATCACGGAATAACTGAAGTCACTGCAAGTGAGTTTTAATTGGCAGATATAACGATCTACCCTCATTTTTTGTCTTTTGCTTCGAATGGTACTACTACCACCGGTTTCATTATCGAACGCAACTCGATCAAAATTCAAATCATGATTGAAAATTACCTACCGTTGTAAATAAATGACCTTAGTATAAATATATAATATAACCATGATGGATAAAAAAAAACACAAAAAAGTATATAAGTGATAGTTATTGTACGTTACAATATTACATAAAAGTTTATTGAAAAAGTTCGTATATATAAAATATTTTAATACTTACCATAGATGAAGCTCGTGAAGGCGATAATTAAACGTTCTATTTTCCCAGCATTTCCTAATAATTATACCATATCTTGGCCTTAAATAAGAAGGCAACTCAACTAAACATCTTATTATGCTAAAGTAAACTTTAGGTAACCTAATGTCTTATTTCATTAGAATAAGTTTAATACAGTTTTTCTCATTAGATACGGGTAGGATATCTACATGGACCGTAGGGTAGAGGTACAAGTTACAAAATATATAATATAATATAAGTAAAGAATGGATGTGAGTAGGTACTGATAGGTATTAGATAGGTGGTATCGAGAGAGATATGGAGTAAGTTTAAAGATTAAGGTCGTCATTGGATAGCATAGTAATAAGAGATTTGTGAAACTTGCTCAAGGGGTCGGATAAATCTAGAGGACTGTTTTGGTACAAGTTACAAAATATAAAATATAAGTAAAGAATGGATGTGAGTAGGTACTGATAGGTATTAGATAGGTGGTATCGAGAGAAATATGGAGTAAGTTTAAAGATTAAGGTCGTCATTGGATAGCATAGTAATAAGAGATTTGTGAAACTTGCTCAAGGGGTCGGATACATCTAGAGGACTGTTTTTATATGATTTTTTTTTGTATGCGACTAGCACAGCTTTCTGCTCCGGCCAGGTGGGATGACGATCTGCGAAAGACTGCAGGCAGATGCTGGATGCGTCAAGCTGAATACAGGGTGCTAAGGCGCTCATTAGGGGAGGCCTATGTCCAGCAGCGGACTAATATAGGCTGATGATGATGATGATGATGATGATGATGTCAGCTCTGTGATTAATCCCCTTTCTTAGTTTCCGTAAGGCACGTGGACACTTTTGGACTTTGTGAATAAGAATAGGCAGTAGGCCTATTCTTATTCACAAAGTCCAAAAGTGTCTCTCTCTTTGAACATGACCAATAATAATAATGTCTACTCTCTGTACTATCATTGTAACAAAAACAGATCAATTGACAATTTAATAATTAAATTAAATTAATCAGATATTTTAATTTCTTTCGACCCTTTTCTTACCATATCACAGAATGGGATTAGTTGTGCTTTCCTATTTATGTAGTGACTAGCAGCGCCACGCGGTTTCACTCGCGTAGTTCCCGTTCTCGTGGGGATCCCTGAAAAGTAAGCCTATTAACGATGAAATAATTTTTTAATCGGTTTTGTAGTTTCGGAGCCTATTCAATACAAACAAACAAACAGGCAATCAAATCTATATTATTAGTATATTAGATAATATAAAAATAAGTCGGGTTTTCCTTCCTGACGCTATATAACTCCAGAACGCACGAACCGATTTCCACGGTTTTGCATTCGTTGGAAAGGTCTCGAGCTTCGTGAGGTTTATAGCAAAGAAAATAGGAATAACGCGTGCGAAGCCGCGGGGCGCAGCTAGTATTAGTATAGATATAATCTTCTTGCATAAGTACCGTCCTTTTGATTGGTACGCTATGCCCGTGAGTATGGCTATGCCCGGCTTTTACAGGCTAAGCCCGCCACGGTGTTTTTTTTACCGCACCTGTTTGCTGGGCCTACGGTTAGTACACTTGCGAATCACTACAAGAATTACAAAGATACTTCCCAAAGCATCAGTGATCCGTGTTGTCTGTCGATTAGCTCGTCAGAAAACACAACAACACATTAAAATTTGTTGAAGCCGTGATATAAATCATCCGTATATAGCTTCGATCAGGTATTTCGAGGGAGGGTATTTCGCGGCCTCCCCCGTATATAGATAGAATCTGTTCAAAAAGAGAAGAGTCGTGGGAAGTGAGGGCGCTCGTGTGCCAATTTGACAACTTAGTTGCGTTGACAACACTGATCTGTCATTGCAGTACGACTTAAGGCCCATACACCAGCGAAAGTGGCGCGCCCAACTATTTTATCTTATTATTACGTTAAACGCAGCAAGTTTTAAAAATCCTAAGTTCAGTTTGGGGTATCTATTATAAGTTATTTATTAATGCCTCTGTAATAGTTTTATTTTGTAAAGCTTAGGAAGAGATACGAATTTGCGCTTTTTGGCCACCAAACTCTATTTTTGTATCTCCTCCTAAACTATATGAGATAAAATTATAAAAGAGGTATTAAAATTTTTAAAAATTCCTATGATAAACGTAAAAATATGATAAAATAGGTATCGCTGTCATATTGGCTCGGGTATGCGCCTTAAAGTGTAAGTTCACCGTAACGCCTCGACTCTTTTTGAACTGACTGACTTTCGTGACTTTCCTTCTGATTATTTGGACTCTTAGCTTTATATTCTCTTTGATTTGGGCCTTATTGACAGTTAACACATAGCCTATTTATTAGATAAATCGTAATTTTAGTACTTTTCTTATATATCCAAAGAGAATACAATAACTTCGTAATCGTAATCGTTGAAGTTATTGTATTCTCTTTGATATCGTTATTGTATTCTCTTTGATATATCTATGGTATATCTATGATCGTAATTTAATTTCTATGTGATATTTTGATGTCATCAAAATATATTTTTTGATTCAATTACTAATTTACGTATTATTATTATCCAGTGGGTGCAAATAATTGATAAGGCAAGTTTTTTAGTCTTTACGCGCTGTCAACATCAACCTCGATAGCCTATATTGGTCCACTGCTAAACGCAAGCCTCCCCTTGGATAAGCACCTTATTGGCTTTATATTATACTGAGCATGCGGGTAGACAGCAGGGGACGCTGCTGCCCGCCCCCAACGGATATCCCTTAGTCGCCTCTTAGTCCGCGACCAACGTGGGAAGAGTTGAGATGGGGTGGTACAAATTCTAAGCCGGTACCACACGGCACCACAGCACGTCTTAAACAAAACCTTTATTTTCTTAGCGTAGATTTTCCAAAACACAAACAAGATTAGCGACAAACCTTGTCACGTTCTGAATGAATTTCTCTTATTTGGTTAAAAACCGGAACTGATCCGAGCTATGATTCAAGTCGGCACTCTACCAGACGCCCTACAGTTTGTTTCTGTAAACAAAATTGAAAAAAGGCTAATGAATCTTTGCTGTTTCGAAAATTTTGCACAAAACTTACAGTCGGCGAGAAAATCATTCAAATCAGTAGTTTTGCACAACTTTTTTTTTTGATCCTAATCGATCCTGTTTCTAAAAGGGATCAAAAGTCTTACTAGACCGACTGAGGTTTGAGTATTAGAAATGTTGGGAATTGCGAAAATAATCTTCCATACATTTTGTACGGTAAAAAGATTTATTCGTTCGAATTATTTTAATTGTCAAACAATTATATTTCTTACTGTGACTAAGGCCCGTATTATAAAAGCTTGCTCAGTCTTCGATCTATCTATGGCATAAACATCACTCAAGCATAGCTCTATGACTGAGCAAGCTTTCATAATACGGGCGGACTTTCTGGCCAACTGAAGTTTGAGAATAGGAACGATGGTAAGTTGTTAATGAATTCCTGAGATGCCTTCAAAATTAGCCTACCAACTTAAAAAAGTAGTTCCATACGAGTTCAAATTAAGAACCATTGAATGAGTGACATTGTTGTTTTCACTTACTCGTTTTTTCATAGAAAATGTAAGGGAATTGTTTTTTTTTATTATTGCTAAAACTTACGATTTAATTTGGTATGTTCCTTTGGGAAAAGTGTTCCTGGTTGGAAATAGAGTTGATTAAGACCAACTTGGTTTTTTTGACAAATGTCATTTTTTTGGCGAACCTTACTTTTTTTCAAAAAACTAAAAATGGCAATATTCTTTTCGTCAAAATAAAACGGAAAGTTCCTTAGAACAAAACCTTCTAACTACAAAAGAAACGGTAGCTACCCTTAAGGGGCTAAAAATTTGCCACACCCTGTATAGACTCGGCAACAATAAATTTTAGGTTATGGGCGGTTTGTTTAAAAACATTCTACAGCAGCAGGTCTAGCTAGTAACGTTGAATTTGTGTCGGAACATGTTTTTTTGGACCATGAGTGTAGTATGGTACAAAAAACAAATGAACACCTATTTTTAAGGTATAAACAGTATGTTACAAAATAGAGGTACTCGTGTGTTTAATTTCAGTTGGTAACATACTAACTAGAACGTTCTGACTGCGGTTAGTTCAGCGTAGCCAATTAAAATTGAAACCAGCTCCAACTATGTAACATTGTTTCTATCTAGCTGTTGCTATCGTCAAGAGAGTACTAAAGATGCCAAAGATACATCGAAAGGAATATTTTATTTCAGACATCAAACAAGAGTCCATAAACTAGTAGCATTTTTCACATACTTTTAAATAATAACATAAATGTTCAGATTTTTTAGCTTCGATCAAATCATTATATCGATGCTAAAAAATCTGAACATTTATGTTATTATTTAAAGCCATTTTGTATCTGTCTTCAATAAAAAAATGTGATATTTTGCCGGTCTTACAATTTTTGGGAATATAATACATTTATTCACAAAGTAAACTACAATCAAAGATCGGTGTGGGACAAATTTGCATTTTTTCAATTAGGACGTCGCCTAATATGTTCACCTTAGGGATTACAGTTTCCTAGAATAGTCGTAATATTAAAAAAGATACGAGGCATTATCCACGCTTCATTTTATATCGTCAAAAGCTCGGGGTAGATGCTATCGAGTTAAGGCTGTTGTCCAATATTATTGTTAATCGCCAAGAAGCTCATAATTTCCTCCGCCAAGGCCACTCGCAAACTTGACGCGCTATATTTTATTTAGTGTCTTATAATCCTGTTTCTGTGTTGCAATCTTAAAGGAAATGGATTACCTTTTCAACTTTATAAAAGGCTGCCTTAAAAAACCAGTTACGTAATTGCTTACAGGTGATGTGTTTTACTGGCGGATGGAGCCACGTCCACCTAATTGGCCAACGGTACTAAATGGCTATCAAATTAATTATTGAGTGTTGAAAACACTATTATAAAGTTCTGAGCATCGCTCTCAGCTTACGTTGTTTAGGAAACTCAGGCGTTTTATTATGAATCCGAGTATTTTGTATGGAACATATTAAATACTCGTAAGATGTGTATTTTGCACGGTATGGTAGGTTTTTGAAATTGAAGTGGATGCCCGAATTCGAAACCATGAGATTTAGAACGTGATCTAGATTTGTGAGAAAACACAAAAAAAAAATTAGCGTTTTTGAAGTCACATGCATATACCAATAGAAATATCAACCACAACCTGCCATTTTGACGTTTGAGCACAATGTTAAATACATAATTCATAACTTCGCAATGAGTAAAAGTGGAAATCCAAAAAATAAAACAAATTGGAGGTATTAAATCCATTTATTGCATAGAATTTTCCTACGATAAAGGTAGCCATTTTGAGCACTTATTGTAGAGACGTCCAATTATTATTATTACAATTATTTATTTATTTATTGATTTGTGATTCTTCTTCCTACTCGGTACACTCTTGACTTGACGAAGATGTCTTGTATTTTAGTAGATTCTCCCTGCTTTTGTACCTTCGCGAGACGTACAGTATTGGTTTGACTAGTTTTTCCTTATTTCGTAGATTTTGTTTTTTTTGTAAAAAGTTTCCTTTATTGATATGTATTTCTAAGAGACTTTTCTAATATAAACATCATCGGGATCATCAGTCTATGTTAGTCCACAGCTGGACATACCCCTTAATGAGCGCCATAGCGCCCTTTCCTCAGCTTGACGTATCCAGGATCTACCTCACGGTAACTGTAGGTATAGGTAAACGCGAAAGTTTGTAAGAATGTGTGGATGTATATTTGTTACTCTTTCACGCCAAAACTACTAAACGGATCGGGCTGAAATTTTCATAATCAAGCAACCCTGGAATCAAACATAAGCTTCTTTTAACCCGACTACCAACGAAGGAGGGTTATGAGGTTGACACCCTTTGTTTGTATGTAGGCATGTAGGTATGTATGTAGCCGACTTGCCGCTGGATGTTATATGTACCTTTCTTTATTATAATGAATGACCGAAATAATTAAATACCTAGGTATAATTTTGTTCTTTGGAAGTTTCAGAACCGAACCATTTTAAGATTAGTAGAATGCTTATTCTACTAATGAAGATAGTTATTTAGGTTTGTGCTGTAACCTGAACCTTATCTTTGTTGGTGTTGCGTTAGCACCATGGCACCGCTGCAAACCAGTACTGCAATGGCACTTAGGCGTTATTGCAGCAATAAACTGAGGCAGTCACCATTTTGAGTTCATATCTATATTATGTAAAAACTGTATTTAAATAAATTGCTTAAATTATAATACCTGTAATAAGTAACACAAATAAAATATTTATCACTTATTTTATCAATTCAAAAGTATGGATGTTTATTAGATGTATGGATGTTAGTTACCTGTTCAAAAAGCTAATGAACGCAACCTGTGGAAATTTTGGTCAAAGAAAGTTCTAAATCCGGAATAAAAGATTTTTATTCTGTAAATCCATTCCCATGGGATATTACCATTAAATGTTTCGATAAAAATAATGCGTACGGAGCCGCAAGCAAAACCTTGTAGATTATAAATCTTGTGACCTGTGACTAATTTAACATTAATAGGCACTACAAAGTCAAAGGCAAACGGCCTTATTGTATTCTAACCAGCATTTATCGGTTCAGTAACTTCAGACGTGTGTTTAAGACGCTTACATTTTACAACAGACTTGAGTAAGTTTGCCTGGAAGAGATCCCTTCTAAGCGATAAGGCCACCCATTGTACTTTTGTTTTATGTAATTTTCTTTTGAACTGTATTTTTTTTGGTGTGTAATGAAGTATTTTTTATTGTATTGGATTGTATTGAGTGCAAAGACTACTGGATTCCCATCAAAGGCATGTTTCGTTAATGAATAGCAACTTCAGAAACTATACCTAGTTCATCGGATTTCTATATTTATTGTATGGGGAACAAATCACTGTATCCAACATTCGTAAGTGGAGATGGCTTGTGCTCTAGATTACTTAGCAAATGCGAGGGTTCTTTAACAGAGCGTAATGAATTATGTTTTATTCAAAAACGCTCATAATCTGGTAATTGTTTTGACAAACTTATTGTGCTATCTAAGCCATTTTTTTTGGACAATAGACGTTTGACCACTATCTCACCTGATGGGAAGCGAAGATGTGGTCGACGATGTATCACGAAAGTCTAGAAGAGTTTCTCATCATCCGTCTTTTTCCGTCCACAGTCCAGTTATTTAGTTGAAAAATAAGGTCAACTTCGGAATTCCGAGCTAACTTGTATACCTACGGCTTTATTTGGGCGTTATAAATGTTTTCTTAGAAGTCCAATAAAATATCGTTATGAATTCATTATTCTTAAGTTATTCAAGGTCATGTCATTAAAAACACTTTTTGTTAAATTTGACTACGATATTTGTCCGTCAAGGCCTGCAATGCTGACCGTGCTGTGATGGCCTGGACCTGTGCTATGCTGGTATTGCTATTGCTCCAAAGTGGTTATCATTGTGCAATACAATTTCAAAATACAGGGTAGGTCCTAACCTACCTTGAATTTTGTCTATTCCTTAATAGTTTATGTTTTTGCAGATAAATAGAAAGTTAAATGTTTATAGGATCAAAGTTTTCCAAAATGTACCGCTTTTGCAAAAAATATCAAAGCTAAAACGAAATAACGGGATCTTTTTAGTGTAATAACTTCAACTGATTGAATTTTATAGTTGAAACGTAATCGTTACAGGTGATATTTTTTTATTACACAAAGAAACACCTCAAACAAATATCGTTTCCGGTCTGATCGTATAAACATTTGTCCCGGGGTGGGAATCAAAGCGGCAACCTCCTGCGTTTTGGACCTTTGCTCGCTGCGCTACACAGTTTTTTTTGATTTCGTTACAGCCATGGGAGATATGCTAAGGAGTGACCCTATGTCCTACTGCGATATGTACCTTCAGCCTGAAACAGCGTTTGAGATACTATCCCGGCTCGGTGAGATGGGACGCGTTCAATTTACAGACGTAAGTTAAGTTTTATAAAGTTCTTTTTTCCGTAGGAACACATCACCGAATAACTACGTCTGAAGCATATTGACATCTATTAATATTTATTTATTATATCGTCACCTCTATGGCAAACTTACGAATCTGCTGTTTTTGTGATAGAAGATTCGTAAGTTAAAATATGTGATCAAAAGACCTTCGTTTGATCACTACTTCTTTGATGAAAAGTGACAATGTGGCCGACGATGTATGATGAAGGTCTTGAAGAACACACGGATCACGCCTTGACTCACTCTTATTTTTAAGAGAATAAAAACTTAATAAAGTCGTTGGTCGGAAAATCTATGTAGCGTATCTAAACCTTAGCGTTGTAAACAATAAGATAGTATAGAAAAGTGGGGAAAACCGCTTTGCGTTAAGGCGGTACTCCGAGAGACAATAGCGCCGCCGCCTATTTTAGCTTTTTATTATGTTAAAGAAAAATAAACTGATAGGCCAGTTTATGATACCTACCATGTCCTTTCTTTTAATACCTCTAATAGTAAAGTTATTTTTTGCGAAAACATAGTTTGGTGGCCACTTCCTAAACTATACAATAATAAACTATTACAGAGGTATACAAAGCTTATGATAGATATCACAGACTGGCCTATATTATATATATAAATATATATATTTTTGAAAATTCGATTGTTCAACGTAAAAATAACATTAAAATAGTTGGCGGTGCTAGTTTGAGTCGGGGTGCGTGCGCTTTCATGGAATCATCAAAATGCGTCTAAGTAGTAGGTTGTTATAGTTAAGTTAAGTACATCACTCTTTTTGCTTTGCTTTATTATGGTGGAAAACATTGTTGGAGGGCACTGAGAAAAAAAACCATTGCCTAGATAGCATTCCTAATTAGACCAACGGATAATGATATCACGTAACCACAAATATTATAATTAATGTGAATATTCCACTAGCATTACACAAATATTTAATTACCGTTATTAGGACAAATAATCACCACAACCTGTATGGATAACATTAATTAACCGCTGAAACCCCAATTTTCATTTGAAACTAATAATTAGAAAATTGTTAGTTTCACCGTTTTAATTATGAAAAGTAATAGTTAACACCACAGGTTAACACAATATGATATTGAAAAAATAGATATTCATAAGCATATACTAGAGTGAGATTTGGGAAAAGTCATTTTTTTTCAAGTAAAACGGAATGGTCCAAAAACATGCCATCAAAATTCAGGATTTAGTGTATGGTATTTATTTTTATTTTAGCTTTTATTATTTTTCTTTTCGTAGATCACACTTAAGTAGTTACTTGATGGCGTTAAGTTTAGACTATTTTTTATTAAAATGACACAAATTTTGTTTAGTTTATATACAAAGAAAAAAAAAACCGTTAAACATGACTAAAAAGATAAAAAGGTATGTCAAATTATGCGACTTGCCAAGCTTTACTAAAATTACTGTACAAGATTACATAGCAATAAATAAACAGAGAAAATGATAATGAGATGTCAGAAATTAAATTTACATGTAATGTAGCTGCACTATTGCATTGTTTAATAAATTAAAACCAATTTAAAATATTGTAATAAATTATTACACAATCAATAAACAAAACAAAAACTACATTACATTTTCTGCTGTAAAGGGAGAATAATTCCCAAACTCTCGAAAAAGGGGATTGTCCAATCAAAATCATGTCAGAAGGTATAAAAATGCATGTCAGTTCAGATTGCTCCTATAAAATTGTAACTTACCATCACTTTTTTTACAAGTAAACCTTGTTTTTTTTTCTTAATAAAGCAAGGTTTAGTTCTAATAAAAAAGTGTTGAAGTCTTCACTTAGTTTCATAGCCATTTTTATGTCTACACACAAATAGCTTTTAGAGACTTCGAATAATCTCCACGCTGTTGTCTTAATTCTTCAAACCTCTTGCAGATGAGTCCGGATCTCACGGCTTTCCAAAAGAGGTACATCCCCGATGTGTGCCGATGCGCTGAAATGGAGAGGAAGCTCCGATTCATAGAGTCTGAAATGGTAAAGGATCAGATTCCTATGCCATACCCGGCTACTGACCCCAATACTATGGATCAACACCAGATGGCACAGTTTGAGGTGGGTTTCTTTTCTGGGGCGAGCCATTGAAAGAAGAAACAAAGAAGAAAGAAGGAAAGAAAGAAAGAAAAATATTTTTATTTACCTTAAGAAGCACACACAAAACGAAATCTTATGCTACCTACTTTATCTCAGTTATGTGCGTCTAAGGCAAATATGGCCTCCACTCAGCGTTGTACTGGATGAACACTAGTGTGCCCACCCAGTGCTGGTTTTCAGTGGACCATTAGGCTTGTTACGTAACGACCGTCTGGAGTGGTACAAAATGAAACAGGAAAAACCAAAATATACCTATATGAATAAATACAAGAATACATGGAGGGATGCGGTGAAGTGGGGCACGGAGAAAACTCACTTCACCGCAAAATGGTGGCCGAAATGGCAGTGCAAGCCTTGGCAGCCATGTGTTGCTGGCTTAGAATTTTCATCACCCCAACTCTTCCCGAGGGTATCGTAAGAGGCGACTAAGGGATAAAACTCATAAACCCCACGTCGGGCATGCGGGTTGGGGATCGTTCTGCAGGGGGCGCTGCTGCTCGCCCCCGATAGATATCTCTCGTGGTGCAAATTCTAAGCCGGCACCACAGATCCGTCATTTTAGTACTCATGGGATTTAGTAAAAATACACAAATAACCAGTAACCATTTTTCTGAGACGCGGTTTGTACAGGTCGTATTTCACATACTCGTAGATAGACATTTTTAATTTTACATAGATATCACACATACCTAATAATGAATCAAAATGTTTGATACTGACTTGACTTGTAGGATTTTACATATATATTTTTAGACTACATTGGAGAAATGGGAGGAAGACATAAGTGAGATGGCGGACAACCAAGCAGACCTACTGAAAAGCCACACGGAACTTAAGGAGATGTACTATGTACTGAAACAAATCGGACCCTTGCTCGGCGATGCTGAACTATTAGAAGATTTAAACACGTAAGCAAATATACTACACACTTGCGCGAAAAACTTTTGCTCAAAAGATTCTTATTGCTTTATGAAAATTTCCACTACTTCAAATAACTAATCACTGATTAGTTATTTGAAGGACTTAAGCAAAAAAAACGAACAATTCCTGATACCGCACGCTGGAACTAAAAGTTATAAGCAAGTTGCAGATAACTTTATTGACATTGTGTGAGGGGAGTTAGCTTTTTTTTAACTGACTTAAAAAAAGAGGAGGGGCTCAATTTACCTGTATTTTTCTTTGTTTGTTACCTCAGGACTTCCATCTGAGTGAACCGATTTCTATTATTCTTTTTTTATTTGAAAGCTGGTGTTTTTCGTGTCGTCCCATAAAATTTAGCTCTATTATTTTTGTCCTATAGACGCGGCGCTGTTATCGCAGAACTATAAGTATATAAAACAAATATTTTTTATGCTCTTCTCGGTCTAAAAGGTCTCACACTTTACGGGTCAAAAACACTCGTAGGTATCCATTATTTCACGATTGTGATCGGAATTATGTAGTTGTACCTCTTTCGCCTTAAGACTTAAGTAGTGGCGCGGACTCTAAGCTGGAAATTCATATAATCGATGATAGATTGAGACTATTTGATTTTCGCCATTTTGGCACTGACCGTTTTGCGTGAGCGGCGCGGTCATCTACGTCTACTAATATTGCGGTTGTCATGTTCTTTTGGCACGCCTCAACAAATGATACATTTTATAACAGAGACGGTCGAGACAGCGGCGCTTTGAATCGGTACATTAAACATTGCGCACAGAATAATCCCTCCTTAATCCATTTGAGTGGTAGAAGCATACCCATCTATTTTGTTATTTTACAATAATGGTACAATCTCTCTATGCCACGGTAAAACTATAAATGCGTCCGTAGCCGTCTTATTAATAGACGCACAGATTAATAACCTGCGTACTTAAAAAATGGGATTAAAATGACGCTAGCTCTCATTATTTTCTGCTATCTCTCTGCATCTAAAACAGGCAATTTTTTATCGGCTTGGCTTGAATTGTGATTGCCATTATAATTTATATGATGTTTACGTGAAGCAGCTATAATAATTTGCTAAAATGCCAGCCAGTTAAGACCTAAAGGATTTTCAAAAGGACGACGTCTCTGCTCGCTAGCTCGCTAGTGATTTTCGAATATCTAGACATTATAAAAAAAAGTTGATAATTAAATAATGCCGAGCAATCCACGCAGCATCATCTAGTCCCAAGCTAAGCGGATCTTGTGTTATGGATACTAGATGACTGATATACCTCTTTAATACAATACATTATACAGAATGATATATTTTTATTATATAGGTATAGAGTATAGAAAATACCTAGAACACCCCGGTCGTCGAGTCGTCATTTCTGAATTATCTTTACTTTTCTATCGACACTCAAATAATTTTTCGGCATTTTTCTTCGGAATCATTGTTACTCTTAGGAATCAGTGTCGCTTTTTGGCATTTTTCTTAGAAAATACCTAGAACACCCCGGTCTTCAAGACGTCATTTATAATTTATAGGTATATACTTTTCTATCTAGACTCGAATAATTTTTTGGCATTTTTCATCGGAGTCATTGTAGTATTTCGGCACAGGAGCATGGGTGCTGGCAAAGGTGACATCGGTCCTGGAGGGCGCCTCTTCGTCAAGTCTGGAGTTGTAAAGCGGACCAAATGCTTCCACTTCGAAACGATGCTCTTCAGAATATCTAGAGGGAATATTTACTATCGCCAGGCTAATGTTGACAAAATTTTTATAAATCCTTATACGGTTAGTAATTTGATACTCTTATTATAATGTGTTCTAGATTAGATCTAATGCCCGAATACCAAATAATCATTTTCCTTGAAAAATGCCAATAATCACGACTTGAAACTTACATGAAATTGGATTTCGTTTGAGTTTTGGCCAAGATTTAAAGCGTTGATAGGTCCTTTCCATAGTGAAACCGCGAAGAGTTTGATGCCAAGCGAAGTTTGTGAGCTCACAAACATGTATTTCTCATTTGGAAACAGTGAATTGTGTGTTTTTGTTGTGTGATTGTTTACAATAGTTCATGCTATGTGATTGCACAATATAAAGCAAGGCGTAAGAGCGTATCTAACTATAAGCGATTTAAATCTTCGCCAAATACTTGGACAAAACCCTATTTTATGCACGTTTCGAGTCGTGATTTTTGGCAGTGGTATTCGGCTTTTATACCCAACCAAAAGAAACATATCTTTTATAATGCACCACTATGAATTTCTCTAATTTTAACAAGTGATTTTTCATCACTCATACTCTGAATTAAGGTCAGAAGTTGCCTGAGAAGCGGGATTAAAGTAATACTTTTTGTCATCAGGGATGAAGAGTTAACAGCTTAGCCTTAAACTTAAAGCGATAATTAACTGTTAATTTATGGATATGTATCAGTCGAGCTACCTGTAGATTGTTTACGCTTCTGACTGCTATTGATATGGATCAGTTGAGCTATCTGTAAATTGTTTACGCTTTTGACTGGTATGTTTTAGATATGGATGAGTATTTCTTCAATAACATACCACAAATATTCATTAATTAATATCTATTTCTTACTGATTTATTTTAACTTTCTTTGTTTTCGTGATGAAAAGCACCGTTTTTACCTAGGGTGAAAGTAATTTATTTAGTCCCCTCGAACAATTAGCGCCCTCAACACGCTCGGGCGCTAAACCCCGTCTCGGGACTAAATAAGTTACTTTCAACCCTTGGGTAACAATGTACTATTGTTACCCCAAGGGGTATTGTTACCCCGCTTAATCTAATTAAGAATGAAATATATCATCTTTAACTGATAAAAGAAAGTTCGCCTATGAAATACTTTGTTCTGTGTTTTAAATCACTTGTCAACAATCAAAGAAATTCATAATGGTACATTATGCCAAAAAGGATAGGTACTTCTTTGGATAGATCTTTCTATACATAGATTCTTTGGAGGCGAATACTGAATATAGTTAAAAGTCTTACGAGAGGCCTTTGCCCATTAGTGATCGGAGAAAGGCTGAATAAAAACTACACGTTCAAAAGCTAACAAAGAAAACAGCGAAGACAAAACTCTATTCAAAAATTAATTACAAGAAACGGAGCACACGTTTCTTCGTATGATAGAAACCAGCAAAACGCGAAAATAATGATGTAGGGAAACACATCTGCATGCTAGTGTTAAACTGAATACAACGTGAAGTGCGAGTCGGATTTTAGCACCGAGGGTTCCGTATAATGTAACACACCTTACTTTTAGCTGCATTTCATTATCCTAGTTCCAGTAAACACCATATAAATTTTGTTCGACAGCAAGCATAATTTTAAGCTATTACTTCCATCGCGGGCCTTGAGCGTGGAGACCGAATCCAGAAATTCCGTAACGAAAATAACATAACACCCCCCACTCCGACCGGCACAGCGGTGATAATTTTAGTTTTGCCATCTATCGATGAATAGCAGAACTTTTAATTACTTTTTGAAATATCACGCTGTTAGTTTAGCAACTTGCCTCTAGGTGGCATTGGGATAAAAAAAGCTATGCAATAGCTTTACCGCGGCAGTCCCCGAGTGCCGCACGTCTTTTTTTTTAAATATGCTTGCTTAAAATCGTAATACCTTTGAATTTTTTGCCTTCTCCAAGAGCTTACGGACTTCGTTACTTGATGTTTATTTCTAAATATCTCTAAAGTTCAAGTGAAAAAAGAGGTCGACAGACAGACGACAAGATAGACGACAAAGTGATCACAAAAGTGGTCCCTAAATCCTTGCTCTAAAAATGTGTTTTGTTTTTTGTTTACCAGTGTTGCCACCTTGTTTCGTTTGTATTCATACATTGTTATACCTATGTCTGTGTGCGAAAAATCTGAGATCGTATCTGTTACTTACCTGGTTCTGACTGAAAACCACCGCTCTTTCACAAAATACCTACTCTAGGTTTTTGTGTAGAACAAGGTGAGTCAGGACCGACACACACGCGCTCGTTTGCCTACTAAAGGGGCTACTTAGTACCAACCTACTGTTTCTACTACCTACTTGTGCTAGTTTTAGTTTCCTAATAAATGTCCATTGTGTTTGTTCGTGTTACTAAGTAGTCTTTTATTTTATTTTATTTGTAGTGTTTGATAAATCATTTCATTTCGTTCTTTCTTTCTTACACAAAGACAAACGATATCTTACACAGGCCGAGGCAGTAGGTCAAGGTATTCAGATAGGTGTGAACCTGAGGCGGAACTTTTGTTTATCATCACAGAACCTTTTTACCTCATTTGCAGTAAGCGAACTTACTTTCTGTAGGTTTCTTAGAGCGGCCTAGGCAAGGCCTCGGCTGGAGTAGAATAGACTTCGAAATAGATTCGTAAAATGTTTAATGAATTTAAATTCCTTCAACCTCATAACTTAAAATACATTTGTTGCATAACATCTTTACCCTGGTTTTGCTTTTCGACTGTTCCTCTAGTGGTAAAGCCAACTCAAAGCTTATAAATATTATTTACTAATATAATAAATGCGAAAGTGTGTGTAAATATTTGTAACCACGTTATTTCATTTTTAGATGAAATTTGGTAAGTAGACAGGTAGTTAAGGTTTTTCGAATAACAAATTATATTTTCAAACATTAACCTTTAAGGGGGTTAAAGTTTCTATTAAAAATATGATTCCTGGTTCAATTAATAAAAAACTCGGTACACATAATCTATAATAGTACATTGTTACCCAAGGGTTGAAAATAGGTTACCTATTTAGTCCCGAGACGGGGCTTGAGAAGGACTAAATAAGTTACTTTCACCCGAGATAAACACTGTGCTTTTCATCACGAATACAAGGAAATTATAAATAAAAAGGTATTAAACGGTTATTGCATGTAATTAAAAAAGAACTCATCTGAAATTATACCAGTCGGTAGCGTAAAAAATCTACAGGCAGCTAAACTGATCCATATAAATACCAGTCGGAAGCGTAAACAATCTACAGGTAGCTTATCTGATCCATGATAATCACAAATTAACCGTTAATTATAAGTTTGAGCCTTTCTTTACTTTTCATCTTTAGGGACGAATACTTTGGCTTAGTGGTTTATTTTTCACTTCTTCCGCGAGTGGACAAAAAATTTAAGTGAATTGAGTTACCGAGTCACCTTATTTCTTATTTGATATTAATTTCTATTTATTGAGCTGTTTGTACAGAGAATAAAAACAAAATTAAAATTTTGAAAAATCCACGACGGATATAATAGTATCTTATCAAAAAGGAAGAAATATTTTTTCCAAACCCCCCGACTAAATTGAATTGAAAAACGAAATTAAATTATGATTACATCGCCAATAAACCCCATACCATTTACAGAAAACTGTGTCTTAATCGATCAAACCATTCTAGAGATAAATGGCAACATTGGTTTTCACAAAATACACATATTATAGAGCCCCCTGGTGAGTGAAGATCATAACGACTAGCTTATAAGCATCGCCACCAAATTTCGAACCCGAAACTGAAAATCGCACCTTAATCGGTCAAGCCGTTTTGGAGATAATTGGGAACATTGCAAATTGCACATACATACATACAAACAACATGAAACCCTAAACGCATATACCGTCTCCGATCCGTCGCGGGTAGAAAATGGACTAGTCTTAAGGCTAATTTTGCAAGTCTAAAGAAATAAACCATTTGACTCTGAGTCTGACTCTTTCATCCCACTTCTTAGGCAACTTCTGACTTACTTTCCGAGTATGAGTGATGAAAAGTAAATAATGAAATTAAATTATATATCAGTAAGACATTGTCAAAACTCTCTGGGACTTTAATGCGGACTTTTATAGTTGAAAATTATAGGGATTATATTTGATTTCTTAGAAATTACTTAAAATGTAAACTTATAATAACAAAAAAAACTTTATTTAAGTTATTAACTTAAACTAACCCAATATATAAGCAATATATTTCTGAAGTATGTATGATTTCCTTATAAATTGAGACATCAAAACATCAAAACGGCTAAATTGTAGTTTTTTTTCAATGAGGCATCAAAACACTCGTCTAAATTTTGGGAGTGTTCTCGGCAAAATTTTAAAAGCCTGTCCTTTACACATTTTGCATTTTGCAACCTCATCACCTGGACGTAGCAAAATTCACGGATGGAGTCTCATTAAGAAATAAAATGACGCACTCGATAGTCTGTCCACCCTCTGTACATAAACGATAACACTTACACATTGACATCATTGTCCTATAGTCCATCGTCTGCCATTACGGCTTTAGGCGTCAACAGATAAAACACCATTGTAAATTGATCTACGTTCATGTAAACAGCCTATATTGATCCAATATGGCCTATATAGGTCCAATGTGGCCTATACTGGACGCAGGCCTCCCCCTGATAAGCGCTCTAATGGCTTTATCTCACGCTGGGCATACGGGTTGGGATCGCAGTTCGGTGGTAGTGGAATCGTTCTGCAAGGGGCGCTGATGACCGCTCCCAGCGGATATCCCTTAGTCGCCTCTTACCCCGCCACCCAGTGGGAAGGGGTGGTACATATTCTAAGCCGGCACCACACGGATACGGCACGCTGTTTTAAACAAAACCTTTATTTCCCTGAGCCCAGGTTTTTCAAAACACAAACAAGATGCGCGGCAAATCTACTCACGTTCTGAATGAATTTTTCTTACTTGGCTAATCCGATTTATGATCCAAGAGGGCACTCCACCAGACGCTAGCAGTTTGTTCTTTATCCGAATTTGAAAGACGGCAAATTAATCAGAGGTAGGTATCTACCTACTAATAAATCTTTGCTGTATAGAAAATTTTGGATAGAAATTACTTGCATCAAGAAAATGGTAATATACAGGATGGGACAAATTTTTGGTCCCTTATGGGTAGCTACCGCTTCTTTTGTAGTTAGAAGGTTTTGTTCTAAGGAGGAAGTAAGTAAATAACTACATTTTTAATAAAATAATATAAGAAAAAATTTAATTCCTGAGAGGCCTTCAAAATTAGCCTACCAACTTAAAAAAGTAGTTACATGCGAGTTTCAATTAAGAACCATTGAATGAGTGACATTGTTGTTTTCACTTACTCGTTTTTTCATAGAAAATGTATGGGAATTGCTTTTTTTAATTATTGCCAAAACTTACGATTTGATTTGGTATGTTACTTTGGGAAAAGTGTTCCTGGTTGGAAATAGAGTCGATTAAGACCAACTTGTTTTTTTTAATGACATTTTTTGGGCAAACTGTACTTTTTTTCAAAAAACTAAAAATGGCAATATCTTTTTCATCAAAATAAAACAAAAGGTTCCTTAGAACAAAACCTTCTAACTACAAAAGAAACGGTAGCTACCCTGAAAGGGCCAAAAATTTGCCCCATCCTGTATAATTTTTCAATAAATTACTTGTCTCTTTTCTAATCTAAACAAACTTAAATTGTTTTAAATTTCACTGAAAGTTGCGATTCCATATGTATTTGAGTACATATGGAATCGTATCTATGAAATGATTATGAATTTGAATGGTTAGCAAAATTCTCATGAATTTACCTCGTGCCTTCGTTTGAAGGAATACGTGCCTTTACCGTTGTTACCATATTAAATACTGGGAAAATTATGCAGTAACGGGGCTTATGTAGGTAAATAAACTTCCTAAACATAGCGTCTACGTTGCATCATTTTGCCATTTCTCATTAAGGATTACTTCATATCAAAGTGAATATATTTCCCATTAATAGTACGTTGCACTCAGGTGACTCAAAACGTAATGTTACTGGGAAATCTATTCGCTTTGAATTATTATAAAGTTGACAGTTTCTCCAACCAAACCCTTGAAAACCCCTTATTTCTGATGTGGATCAGTTAAGCTGCCTGTTAATTAGTTTTTTGTTAGCTCAATAGTTTTAACTGTAAACACTAATTCTAATTTATATCTTTTAATTGATTGAAATTTAATTTTGTTCATATCAGGTATATTAACTTATGTTACTGTCTGCATAGCACCTTAGGCTGGTGTTCACCTAAAGGTAAACTGATAATTATTCATAACTTTGATGGTCAACTTTGACTTTTTGTTTTATGTACCTACGTATGAAAACTTTTGATATAACTGAAATTACAATGTAATGGCCTACGGAAGAACACAAACTTTCAATAACCATTCCACCGAAACTAATATTAAAGATAAGATAAAAATTACAGCGGTACTACAAAACACAACGTAAATACTGATCTAAAATGCGTTTAGCTAAACACTGTGTTAGCTGGTGCTGGCTTAGAATTTGTACCACCCCAACTCCTCCTGTGGGTGATTAAGGAATATTCAACGGGGAGCGGGCAGCAGCACCGCCTGCAGAACAATTCTACCACCGAACTGTGAACCCAACCTGCATGCCCATTGCATCGGGAGGATTATTGGCATTCCCCCCAAATGCTAGCTTAGAATTTGCACCACCCCATCTCTTCCCGTTGGTGTCGTAAGAGGCGACTAAGGGATACCCCCGGAGCCGGACAGCAGGGCCCCCTGCAGAGCAATTCTATCACCGAACTGAGATCCCCAATCAGCATGCCCAGCGTGGGGATTATGGGCATTATCCCCATGAGAAATACGCCAATAAGGCGCTTATCAGGGGGAAGCCTGCGTCCTGCAGTGCACCTATACAGGTTTTTGAGGTTAGATGAAACACTGTCTAAACAGCTAAACTAGTTTAACAATAGTTTAACTTGTTTAAGTTTAAATCTAAGCCGTGTCTACTCTAAGCCGTCCTTAAACGTAGTTTGTGGTAGGTAACGCTTTTCTTACACGCGTTCAACAAATGTCCGTCTTTTTTGTACCTATGTTCGCCTTTCGTCAGCGGCCGGTGAAGTGTGGTTAATTCAACCAATAATTTTAGATACCAAGATCTCTTACTCTAAAAAATTTATGATAATTAGCAGTAGGGTATATGCATGGCTTTTTTTAATTTTTTGAATTGATTATTTATGTTATACATAACCGAAAAAAATTATTAATATTATAATAGTTTTTTTAAAGCCTCATGCATATACCATGGTTTTGTAGCTCTCGAATATGCAAACAAAACTGCTAAACCGTTTAAAGAATATCTTATTAAACTAAGGCCCGTATTATGAAAGCATGCTCAGTCATCGACCTATACTCAAGTTACAATTATGCCATAGAAAAGCGTTACTCAAGCATAACTCTATGACTGAGCAGGCTTTTATAATACGGGCCTTAAAGGATCTGTTTTAGGTGAACCCAGTGAACAAAAACCAGAATTAAGGGTCATCAGTTCCACTCTGTGTGCTAAAATATAATGTACCTGTTTATTTATGTAGGTACCTGTACATCAGACAATGAGTGGGTATACATATATGATTCTGTTACGAGTTTACACATTTCCATTGAAATCTGTGAAGAAATCTCAACTTGAAACCTGTCAAATCAAAGAATAGCCCAAAAAAACGACTTTGACGGGATTCAAACCCGCGTGCTCCCCTCAGTACAGGGGTGAACCACTAAATCAAGATGACGGGCACCATGGATGTTGAAAATCTCTCGGATTGTATACTCAAACTTTAAACAATAATAATAAATAAAAATCTTAATTTAACAGGGACGAGAAGTCCGTAAGGTGGCATTTCTAGCCATATGTCAAGGAGAACAGTTGTCCATTCGTATGGATAAAGTGTTCAGTGGATTTCGCGTTGAAAACTACCCGTGTCCGCAAACCGCTGTGGAAAGAAACAAGAAGATTCAGTACATTCACGCCAGCATTGTTGATTTGGAGAAGGTACATTACTCTTTTAAGTACTTTAGAGTGTCAAATAGGTTAATTTGTAGAGTTCAGAAGGTTTTGCCTTCTTGGTCTATGCCTAAAGCTGGCTATGGTATGGCTCACTTAGTCCTTAAAAATTGGGAAATGCTATTTCTGTTGTCTAAGTTATGATATCCAATATTATAAAACCCTAAAGTTTTTTAAACTTACGCGATCAGAACACATTATTATAAATATTCACGGGTATAAACTTCGGGAAAAATAGGTAAATAAACGCGATAAATACCCGTGAATATTTATAATAATTATAAAATCCTGTTCCAAGAATTGCTGTAAAACATTGGTTACATACATAAAGAATAAAACTATTTTAGGTACTAAGTACTACAACATACCACCGATGCAGGGCTCTACGCGCAGTGGGCCACGAGTGGGCTTCTTGGATGATAAGAGTACGCAAGTCCAAAGCCGTCTACCATACCATGAACCTCTTCACCCTGGATATTACTAAAAACTGTCTGATTGGCCAGTGCTGGGTACCCGATAAGGATCTGATTAATATACAACAGACGCTGAAAACTTGTTCCGTAAGCTATTTAATTATTTCACGATGATGATGGCTCAATAAGCGTGGGTCATCGGACAAGGCGTTGAAAGAACTTCATGTAAGGATTATCATAGTAAGTTTGTACCATACATGGGCTACACCGATGCTGCACAACAAATATGAGCCTAAACGTTTACAGCGCGGTTGGTGGTAGCTCGCCACATGGATAGATAGGGTGTTGACAGCCTGCTGTCAGCACAATTTCAGTGGCGCTGAAACATTGCTGAGGACGCTGGTTTACATGTGTGATTTGTTCTTAACAAAAATCGTTAACACGAGTAGGCGTTAAAAATGCGAGAATTGAACCTCTATCTCTCAACGTACACTGAGAACCTGGTGAAGGAAACTACAATGGATGCTTACAGCCCAGAATCAGGCATTATAGAGGTCTACCCTCTAAGATCAAAGATTCTGCGCTGTTTGCACCTTTATACGGCGCTCTAATTTCACTAAATAACTTCTTTTACCATAAAGATGGTATCGTCTTAGAATCAGATGATTGTATCAATCTTCCCGTGCACCGAACGTATAATCTATACCGTGTCCATTTTGAATGAGGCATAAACGTAAATAAACCGCCCATACTTAACCTAAAATTCACTTTGTTGGCGCGTCCTTTTATACGTAATTTACATTACTTGTCGATTTTGGATCCTCCCTTCAATAAAAATTGCTTACAATTATATCTGAAACTCGACGCCAAGCAAGTGAGATATTGTAATTTGTGTCGTATTTTGTTTACTAACATGCTCCATTCAACGTGGACAAACCATAGAGTGCCTTACATCTATGGAAGATACCGCTATAGCAAAACGTAGCAACGTGTAGTCATCTCATATTATATTGAGATGGCAAAGTGATTGGTTTTCATAGGTACAGTGAGTTCTGCCCTAGGCAGCATGACGTCACTAATTGAATGGATGCATTGATGTTCCCAGTCAGGTTAATCGGCTTAGTCTTGTACCAGAGACGAGGAGAATTAAATTTGTCCTTGCTACTTACGAAATTTGCAATGGTTGGACGTCGTCGCCGGGTTAAATTTAGTGATGTGCCGAGTACGGCTTGAGTCAGACTCGATTCCTGCTTAGGACTCGCCTACTCGAAAACCAATTTATTATGTTTCGAGTACGCCGAACTTGAGTCTTGTATTCGAGTTAGGTTGACTCGTTCATTTCGTTCGTTCACTCGATATCTTTTTACCTAACTAAGCAATGAAGTGACGTCTTTTGATACAAGTTTGAACCTGCTATTTTCAGTTTTCAATATTTTTTTTGTTTTGTTAGGTAAGCTTACTTGCCTGGCGTCGAGTTTCAGATATAATTGTAAGCAATTTTTTTTGAAGGGAGGATCCAAAATCGACAAGTAATGTAAATTACGTATAAAAGGACGCGCCAACAAAGTGAATTTTAGGTTAAGTATGGGCGGTTTATTTACTTTATGAGTGAATATAACGGTTTTTTAGATTTGAAGGGATTTTATTGCAATTAACTTATTACAAAAACGGCGCCAAAAAAGCCTCAGGTGTATGGAAGTATGAGTCTAGAAATTCGAGTCAACATTCGAATACCAAAAATGGAACTTGGCTCGAATAGCGAAATCGAGTCATGATTCGAATACCGTATAAGCCGACGCTAGTTGATTCGATCCACCAAAACAGCGACTCGGCGTATCACTAGTTATAATAAGTTACTTGTTAGGTACAGGACTGATACGATAACGACTATCTGAGGATCGGATTTCATCAAACGGTTCTGTTTCAGCTTCGATTAGCAAATACAATTAATCTTCACCTTACCTTAGCTTCTGCACAAGTAAAATAATTAGGTACACGAGTAAGTGGCCCAAGATTAAAATCTAATAATATGCCTGCGACGACGCAGGAGTTTGCGGGTGTGATTCCCACCTCGGGACAAATGTTTGGACGATCTCCAGATGTTTTGTTCAGGGCGTTCTGGATGTTTTATTGGTACAGTAAATAATATCTAACCATGTAGTGGATTGTATTATTGTATATCAGTTATCTAGTACCCATAGCACAAGCTCTGCTTAGCTTGGGGTTAAATGATGCTGTGTGGATTGTCTAGCTATGTTTTCATAGGAACAACGCGTGCGAAGCTAGTATACTATAAAAACATATTGTATAAGTATTAGATGAATCTTTATTCAGCCATCTGATTTGATTTTAAATAAATATTTGTTCTCAGTTTGAGTTCCTTTGACATAAACACTTTGAGAAGCTTTTAAATAGTAACTACAGATTTTGAAGAGACATCGGGGAACCATTGCTATTTGGAATCGTGGTTAAAATCCTTTTAACATACGAGTATTCCTAAAGCAATTCACAAAACAGACATTGGTTTCAGTTTAAATGTCACCAAAACTAAACTAAACTAATTTCTAATTGGCTGTAATAAATAAATGAATTTACACCAGAATGACTTATGCGTGTTTACTAGCATGTACCTACGCTTCAAAATTAGTTTTTTCTTTTCAATAACAGGCGTGCTGGATTTCTAAATATTTTTAAATGATTACAGAATGAGATTGGTACAAATGTGCCGTCTTTTATGTCGAAAACTGCGATGAAAAATATGGTTCCACCGACTTTTCACAGGACGAATAAATTCACGCACGGCTTCCAGTGCCTGATCAATGCCTACGGTGATTCAAAGTACGGGGAACTTAATCCAGGTGAGCTTGGATTACTTATTTGAGGATGACTTACGTGTTTATTACTACAAATAATACAAGGTGTAACTAGAGGGGTGGATCATCGGTAACTGGGGGTGGGAGACCTCGGTACCTATCGATTTAACCCCCATGTATAATTCTCTCTCTCTGAATATCCAGCGATATTCAGAGGTTCAAAAGTTATGTGGACTTAACATTTTAGTCAAAATCCGATTTCAGTCTGAGCTTCGCAAATGCAGCCAAAGTATTAGGTCTGCGACCCTATCCTTTTACTTTACACCATGGTATAATGAAACAAGGTATGTCACTCCGGGAAATCAGGGTGACGTAGTTGTCACCAGATTACCAACTCCAAAAAAAATTGCTATAATTAGCCAAATAATTGAGCTTAAAAACAAGAACGGTAACACCCACTGCTGAGTATAGGCTTGTTCTTTATCTCGCCACCAGACACCTGACGATCTTGTGCCAGCCGGATCCATTGATTCCCTACAGCACGTTTCGTTAAAATAAAACTTTGTTTCTACAATATAATTGATTTTTATTAGAGAGATTAATGATAGTTTTCTATATTATTGTGTATAGATACCCTCTCTAATTAAAATCATTATATTTTATAAACAAAGTTTTATTTTAACGCTATTTTAAGCTGATTTATTTGGCTAATTATGGCAATTTTTTTTTGGAGTTGGTAATCTGGTGACATCTACGTCACCCTGATTTCCCGGAGTGACATACCTTGTTTCTTATACCATGCTTTACACAAGCTCAATAGTAGGCCTTGAATTCCGTACAACAATGTCTTCATGTTATTCTATTTGTTAACATATCATACGCTTATCTATATGTAGTATATTGTAGTATGTATATCAGTTATGGTAACCATAATACAAGCTCGGCTTAGCTTGGGGCTAAATAATGCTGTTTGAATTGTCAAACATTATTTAATTATATTTATCAAACAGTATCTTATTATTTTTATTTATCTAGCTTTGCTGATTACTTCTATTTTTTTCGGCGTGGAAACTCGTTTACGCATAGATTGGTCTAGGGGGATCAGAATTATGTGGCGACGCCCTGAGCAGGATGTAATACCCACTAAAACATCTCCGATGCCCCTCTTTCGATATTTTCGAACCACGGGAACATTTTGACCAACCGCGGTCCGACTGGCGTCCTCTTTTCCTCCTATCGGTACATGGCCGGCGAGCCCACCATTCCACACACTCGTTGACCCCATTCTTCAGTCACCTTTCCTCTCCTTTCTTAGGACACAGGCAGGACAAACACAGTTGTTACTGATTACTTCTGATTAACTCCTGTCAAGTAACCATTATGTGAGGAGTTCAAGTAACCTTACTAACCAATGCATTATTAAGCGACGTCAAAGAAGGAGGGGGTTCTCAATGCGACCGTATTTATTTTTATGCTTTTAACTCAGAACTTCTGACAAGGTAGTCCGATTTTCATGTCTCTTTTTTTATATAAAAGCTCGTCCTTTCCGTGTGGTCCAATTTTAATTTGATTCAGTTCTGACAATAGGATCCATGAAAATCCATGAAAAAACTATAAAAAATTCAGTCGGTTTAAAGTTTTTTAAACGAAATAATTATTTTCAGGACTGTACACAATAATAACATTTCCATTTTTGTTCGCGCTAATGTTTGGAGATGTCGGTCATGCATGCATTCTTATTTCTTTTGGTACTTGGATGTTAATAAATGAGAAGGAGTTTATGTCTCAGCCATCTGATAATGAAATATGGACAATATTCTTTGGAGGTAAGCAAGATATTATGTTAAATATTATTTACGACGATCTCTGTGGCACAGGCGACGGGGGAGGTTGCGGGTTCGATGCCTGCCTTCGGATAAATGTTTCTACGATCTGATGATTTTTGTTCAGGGCATTCTTGATGTTTTCTTTGTTTAATAAAAGACTATCTATGTAGTGTATTGTATTGATATATAGTGCTGATGCTCTTCTTAGCTTGATGCTAGATAATGTTGTGCGAATTGTCCAGCATTATTATTATTATACTATTTTATTTAAATACAAGTATATTGAAAAAGAAAATTTTAATAAAATAAAATAAATATATTAAAACAAGTACTTACAATTGAAACGATTGGGCTAACTGCAGACTGTAGAATACATCTATCTGTAGATAGTATTTGATTTTTTAACTTATCTGCAAATCGATAAACAAGCCCAGTATCTGAAATTAGTTTTTATTATAAAAGTTTTGTAAAATTGTGTTTAACAATTTAAAGTACTTGTCCATATGAGATCTATGAGATCAATTCTGGATTTCGCTAGGTCAAAGTTTGTTGCACGATTTCCTTAAATTTCGAATATATTTTTCCAATTTTAGAGATGTTAGAATTTTTTTTCTTTATAATCGTGTTTTTACTTGTGTTTTTACACTATTATTATTATTGTTTAATAATTTTGAAGTATTGACATAATTTTTCGTGACTGAACGCTAAAAAAAAAGCTAAGAAAACCACCAAATAACATTTGTAAAATATTCTGTGAAGTTAAATAATGCAAGAGTAAAAGAACACGAATACGAAGCAAAAAACGTTGTTTATTGAGAAAGCACAAGAAATACGAAATTATAAAAATCGTTGTTCACAAGTTAATACCCCCGGGTCCAGAATTACCCCTTTTCGGATTATTTACCCTTTCCGTAACATCCTGTATAGAAAAGCTGTCTAGTGAAAATGATAATTAATAATAAAAATATTTTGTATATTTCAGGACGCTACATTATCCTGTTGCTTGGCTTATTCAGTTTTTTCACTGGCTTTCTCTACAACGATTTTTTCAGTTGTCATGTTGCATTTACCAACTCTTATTTTTTGAATATGGAGATGTCCAAGGAGGCTATTATGAATCCAGAATATACATCCCTGGACCCAGCTGATGACTCTAACCGACCTTATATGTTCGGGATGGACCCTATTTGGGGGGTATGCTATAATAATTTATCCCTTTGTCCTTAAAAAAATCTCTCGATTATTTTAAAACAAGCTATAAATGATCAAACTTACCCGAATATGTTATTATAAGTGTTATTTAACTTTTTCTATCGTGACCACGACAGTGTGTAATCCTGCTGAAACGTCAGGAAAAATATATGCTAATATTATGCAGAGCAAAGATTAATTTCATTGTTTGTTTGTTTGTATTGAATAGGCTCAGAAAATACTGTACCGATTTAAAAAAATATTTCATCATTATAAAGCTTACTTTCTAGGGAATGATATAGGCTATATTGTATCCTGGAATTCCCACGGGAATGGGATCTACGCGGGTGAAACCGCGAGGCACTACTAGTGTTTAAATAAAAGCGATAAATACCCGTCACACATACTAAATATCAAAATGATTATTTCAGATTGTGCCATTTGAAGATATTCATTACTTGCTATACCTTGCAGCTACGCACGCCTAAGTGTTATTCCAGTCCTAGAACTACCTGTATGCAAAATTTCAGCCCGATCCGTTCAGTAGTTTTTGCGTGAAAGAGCAAAAAACATATATACAGACATTTTGATTTTGTATAATTGATAAAAATTTTGAACGCTTGCACGTTTTAGAGTAGGGGCTTATGACTTCACACCATGCTAGAAAGTGTTGTAAGGTGTGCCGTCACGCCGAATTTTAACTGGCTATACAGTGTTTTTTTTAAATGGGACAGCACGGAGTCACTTATAACCAGAAGACATACATGTGCAGTTTCTTTTGAAGCTTCAGCTCCTTTTTGGAGAAAATAATTACGTACATATTGCCATTATATAAAAACATATTCGTAAAAAAAATGTAGCGAGTGACTCAGTCATTACATTAGTAACAATAATTTGGCACAAAACGTTACTAAAACTATAGCCATATAGATGTTCAGTTCAATATGGCTCCCATGTTGCTGTTTCTCGTAGGTACGTCGGGAAACCCCGAGTAAAAACCCCGAATTGGCAAAAGTTGTGAACTCTTAAGAGATACTCTTCTGGTACTGTCAGAGTTAAAAAAAACACTGTGTACCTGTATAAAGCCCGTTGTTCTAGATCTGGGCATAAGATAAAAAATACTTTTTTAATATATTATGATAATCATAATGACGGACTACTGAGAGATTTCTTTAGTACACTAGCCTTTTTATGTACCTACTTATTATACACAACTCCTTAATGTTTTACAGCTCTCTGTGAATAAGATTATGATCGAGAACATGGTAAAAATGAAAATGTCTATAATCATTGGAATTGTACACATGATTTTTGGAATTGCGCTTAGTCTTATAAACCACATGTAAGTTAATCTTTATTTAAGACTAGCTTTAGCCCGCGGTTTCTTCCTATCTTTGACGTGATAAAAAGTAGTTTTGGTTCGTCCCTGGGATATCATCTACCTCCCTGTTAAATTTTATTGAGATCTGTTCAGCCATTTAGGCGTGAAGATTTAGCAGACAAACATTGGTGACTGTTCAGATGTCGCCAAAACTAAACTAAACTTAATTGACAGGACTAAAAATGACGCAGTCCCTGTCAAAACGATCAAATTAATAAGGACGGCAATATTTTTAGTCATGTCATATTAGTTTAGTTTTGGCGACATCTGAATATACTCCATTACCTGTGTTTCGAATTAAAAATATCAACAAGGATTATGAAAAACACCTAGCATAATGGTCTAACATAAACTCTCACTCACATTATTTCAATTGTACGGACGGACGTATCGTACATTCGAAATAAGTTAGTTAAGTAAAAAAAAAAGTTTATTGAAATAAGTAATCACGTAAAAACAGTAAAAAGTAGTTAAGTAAACGATCCTTCGTAGGTTTGTATCGCGTCGCGATCAGTGTCGCACTGGTTAGTAAGGGCGCAAATATGCCGATTCAGCCTAATTAGACACATAAACAAGTATCTACTATCTCAAATTACTAAGGAGAACTAGTTACAAACTCAAATTACTTAGGCGTACAAAACATTGGACTAAGGCCGTTTTCGATGAGAACGTGTAAAAATTATACCTAGGTAGACTTCTCCCTTAGATGGGTATGCACAAAATGTGAAACTTAGGTCCTTTTCTAAATAACAGATTCAATTCTTGAGTTTCTTGAGTGGTAAAACATAAGTCACAGTTCCACTCGAAATAATTGTGGTACTTATACCCATTGATTAATTAAAAAGGGAAGATGAGGTACTAGTTTCTCGAAAATGGCAACCTCATATTGTGTAAAATTGTGTGATCCCACCTCAGTCACCGTCGGACCGGCGCAGCGGCGGCACGGGCGTTCGTGATTCGCGTGAAATATTGTTGTCTCGGTCTCACTTTGGTATTAGATACGTCTTTCCGTCTTTGTTGTTCTTTGTATTGCACAGGTCTGGAAATATAACTGTGAGCGTATGTGTTTGCGTGTAGTTGTAACACATGCCAAGTTTTGAGTAAGCGCTGGGAGAACGTAACCTATCTTACCTTTTTAATTAATCAATGGGTATACCTATAACCTTTTTTCCTTACAGACACTCTGAACAATACTACCTCATCCCCTTACAATTCATACCTGAGTTCGTATTTCTGTGCTCCCTTTTCTTATGGCTCGTTATAATGATATACTACAAATGGTTCATGTTTGGTGGTCATCATCGTAAGTACCTATCATAAATATTACCGTAAAAAGAATCATCTATACCCAAAGTATTGCTGGTCTTATTAAATAATTAATATCAAGAACATTATGCACTTGGCTATACAAAGGTCTTCAAAATTAATAATAAAAGTCGCCACACACAGAAAGCGTGTGGCCAGGCCGGGCTGGGGCGAAGGCGTCCCATCTTATACCTTTAAACGAGCAATTCTTGTATATAAATATATATAATATATAATTTGAATGGTCATCCAGGTAGGTAATTAATTAATATGAGAGACTACACATACAAACGGCCCGTCCAAGGTTTCTTTGTGTGGCGGCTTTAAAAGCTGATGATGATAATTGCAGCCGATGTGAAGCACCAGCCTGGATGCGCCCCGCAGATCTTGATCCTATTCATCGACATGGTGCTCTTCAAGGAAACCAAAGCTGAGGAAGAGGAATGTGATGCCTACCTTTTCGAAGGCCAGAGAACCGTGCAAATAGCACTGGTTGGCATAGGCTTAGCGTGTGTACCGGTACTGCTGCTCGGAACTCCTTTTTATGTCAACAGAATGAATAATAAGAAACGTGAAGAAGAAAATAGATTGATGAAACGTGAATTTTCAGAAAAACTGGTGAACTTTTTCAAATTTTTGCTTGTGCTTTTTCAGGGGCATCACTTAGGTATCTATCGTTTTCTGGTTCATCGCTACCGATAGTTGAGAGACCAGACATACTAATGTGTCCAAAGAGGTTTGATTGCGCATTTTTATGTTCTGTCGTTGACGGTGTTCGCGTGTCTGGAACTATTTTGAATAGTTATAATTATTAACTTAGTGTTTTAAAGCTGGTTGGTACAGACAGAACGACTAAGTTACCTGATTGAATTTTTCAATAACCTTTGTTTACGTTTATTCTGTGCTCAAGTTGAATAAGGTCAGAAGTCATACAAAATTTCATTATACTCAACTTTAACTCCTGGCCTGGTTGCAAAAGGTCAACTAAGAGAAATAAAAGTTATTCCGCGTAACTGGGTCAGAAAATTGGTTGCGTTGTTTACTTGGTTGATTGTGGTACTTGATTGAACTTACATTATATGTAATATGGACAAATATAGTCCACAAGGTCGAGTGGGTACACAGTACTTACAAAATGTCCGGGGCGGGACAACGATCGAAAGCGACCGATATATTCGCTGCCACTCCGGTACCAACTGGTACCGAAAACTGCGTAGAAACTGCCCTGAACCTGCCTTTAAGCGTTGCGCTTTTTAATCCAATACCATTACCGCACAGCATAAAAATGGGCGTTCAAATTTGGGGTCTTCATTATCTTATTATGATACATATTACGGCGACAAAATGACTTTCCTTAGAGCAACAAACGAATTGTTCGAAATCTTTCATTTCCAAAATTAGTTGTTTCCTGGGATATAAATAATTAATCTTTTGTTACTTTTTCACACCCAAACTCCTGAGCGAACTGGCTGAAATTTTGCGTTCAGGTAGTTGTACTGACGTAGGCCTGGAATAAAACATAAGACGACATTTTATTCCGTAAATCAGTTCCCATGGGATAAAAATAACCGTAAAACGTTGCCATATAAACAACGCGTGCGAAGCTGCAAAGAAACTAGTACCTAAATGTTAAAAAATAATCACTTTATTTTATTAGATGTGATAATAATCATTTTATTACAGGGAAGGAACACCTCGGTCCGAAAATTTAGGCATTCCATGGAACAGCGAGAGAAGTCTCAACTGGAAGTTCAGGAGGAGAATGAGATGCAAATGGAAGCCACGTTCAGCGATCTGATGATACACCAAGCTGTGCATACCATCGAGTTTGTACTTAGCACGATTTCGCATACAGCTTCTTATTTGAGGCTTTGGGCACTGTCTTTGGCGCATGCTCGTAAGTATTTACATTACATAATATTTTTAGTTGTTTATTTTTAGTAGTTTAGTTATTTTTAGTTAATAAATTGGCAAAGTACCAACTTGTCCCCATCGTTCAGAACCTATTTTCAAACGAAACTCTAAAAACACCCATAGTTTAGAGACTTCTTTGCATTTTTCCACTTTATTTTATTTTTAGTAAAATTTATGTTTGTATTACTATTAGACGGTCTGTAGATAGCTTAATTGTTTCAATTGTACGAGTATTATACTATGTAATAACAAATAATTTTCTTGTTTAATAAATTATTACACATCTTTTATAAGGTTCAACTATATGTACATAGAGTAATAAAAGTAAATGCGTTTCCGGCCAGTTTTGATAATTGAACATAATATTTGTATTAATTATGGGCAATGGATTTTGTTTAACCAATAAATGGTAAGTTTCATGTGTCTACCTATTATGGTCATTTACACGGACTGCAAACTGTCAAATATACGTGTTTTTTTTACGGTAATTAGACCTTTGTTTGTCCGCAATCTCACCTGATGGAAAGCGAAGATGCGGCCGACGGTGTATCAGGAAGGTCTAGGAGATACCTATTCACCCATATCTTGAAGAGACCCAGGTTGTAATGTTGAGCGAGTTCCATTCCTTTGCGGTGCGAATAATAAAGGTGGAGGAAAACCGCTTAGTGCGAGTGGAGGGTACGTCCACCAAGTATGGATGGTATTGCGCTGTGCGTCTGCTTGTCCTGGAGTGGAAGGGGGATGGTGGGATCAGGTCATGTAGTTCAAGTGAGCATTCTCCAAAATGTATCCTATAAAAGATCGAGAGACAAGCAACCTTGCGGCGGTGGTCGAGACTTTGAACCTTATTCTCTGCAAGGTACTGCTCGTCAATGAGTCTGAAGTCTCTTCGTTCGATCGAGTCTAACTGTAGGCCACTGTAGGCGACAGCAGCCGTCGACAGTAGGCAACTGCAGGCCGAGGCAGTAGACTGCGAATAGTAAAGGAGTAGGTACGCATAAATAGATCATTAAGTTCCAAAATTACTATCATCTTATTGGAGGAATAATTTCAAAGTATGTACATTTTTATTAAGTAAAAACACACTTACTTCAATGTTATGGCGATTCTTGGCGATATATTAAATATTGAAAAACAGGCGTTAGCTCATCAATAGAAGCAATGGCCATTCGAAAGTAATTAAAACAGTTTTTCTCATTCCTTCGTAAAAGTGGATGGAGTGTAAAAAAGTGTCCATTTGGTTCTACCATGGTCGAATAGCGAGAGCTACCATGGCTATATTCTGCCATCGCCTTTGCGCTTGCCTGTGCTCGGCCAATTGTGTCCTCATGTTAGTGTAGTTTGTGGTGCAATAGTTAGCGTAACTGTTCCAAACGTCTAGACGGTGGCACTTGCCTTGTATCGATTTGCCTATGCTTGCGTTGGCCTTAGCTCCGCCAACATGTATTGGGGGCTTTAGGCTAGGTGCACACGGATCAACCACCACATCTACGGGCAGCGGGGGTGTCAAGCTGTTTACACGCTTGTACAAACATTTTGTACGAACTTGCCGTACACGCGTAGCCGCGGCGGCGTGGCGGCCACTTGCTACTGCAGTGTCTATATCGTATCCATTTTGAATGGAGCATAAACGTAAACAAACCGCCCATAATTAACCTAAAATTCACTTTGTTGGCGCGTCCTTTTATACGTAATTTACATTACTTGTCGATTTTAGATCCTCCGTTCAATAAAAATTGCTTACAATTATATCTGAAACTCGACGCCAGCAAGTGAGATTTTGTTATTTGTGTCGTACTTTGTTTACTAACATACATCATTGAAAATGGATAAACTAGTGGCGGTGACGCGCGATAAGCCTTATTATAGTTATTATAAAACAGCTAATACTTAGATAATTATTAATCTACAGAATTGTCGGAGATGTTGTGGAGCATGATTCTCTCGAAGTTGGCTCTTCAAGATCGTTCTTTACTGGGTATCCCGAAGCTCTTCTTTATATTTGCGATTTGGGCGATGTTTACTCTATCAATTCTTGTGCTGATGGAAGGATTATCAGCTTTTCTTCATACGCTACGTTTGCATTGGTAAGAAATTAATGGGGAATTTGAAAATCAAAACGTAAGTAAAGTATGAACAAGCATTAATGCTATCTTCGACTTCTACTTTCAAATTCAACTTCTTATTTGATGGGCCCTGCTTGGATCTGCCAAAAGCTCGAAAGAGTATGTAAAGATGTTGGAACGGGAAGAAAAAGAACGCGCGATTGCGCTCATCTGTCGCGCACAATCTTGACAGGTCGCAGTTTTGACAAGAACTGACGAATAATCGTGCGCTGCTTTGTGTGTGCAGGCTTTCTCGCGCACAATTCTGTACGCGCAATAGAGCATCCGTGTAAAGGCCGCTAATGTTCGTTTCTTGATATTTTGGCCTTTAATAAAACTAATAAAAAACTACAACTACTTACTACTGATTGACAGATGCGTGATTAAAGTGTCAATGTTGATAACATTATTTCAATTATGTTCATGCACCACACGCACTATTTATTTTCTTTTATCCATTGACGATTCTGTGACGATACCATTGTCATACCATACCATTGTCATGTACTCGTAGATAGTGAGTTGTTTTTACCGACTTCAAAAAATTATGTTTGTTACCTTAGAACTTTTGACTGGTTTGACTTTTGACAGATTGATTCTTTTTTATATGAAAACTGGTGCTTCCCGTGGTTCCATTTGGTTCAGTTCTGACAGTGGGATCCATGAACAATCATGAGAAAACTATAAAAATTGAAGTCGGTTTATAGTTTTCTAAAACAAAATTAATTATCAAACATTGTATCTAGGTGTCGCATATAACTAGCGCACAGTAGAAAACATCAAGATTTTTTTTAAATCGTTCAAGAAGTTTCGTAGCATATTCAATACAAACAAACAAGCAAACAAATATTTCTTCATTATTAAATTAGTATAGATAGATTAGAGTGGTACTATTTAACACTAGCGGCGCCCCGAGGCTTTGCACGCCTATCCCACGGGAACAGATTTATGGTATAAAAAGTAAGCCTATGTGTTATTCTAGGCCTAGAACTAGCTGTATGCAAAATATCAGCTCGATCCGTTGAGGAATTTATTTTGTGAGAGGAACAAAAATGTTTACATAAAAGTTTTAAAAATTCACGTTTTTATTATGACGACCTCTGTGGCGCGGTGGGCGAACGTCCGCCTGCGACGCAGGAGGTTGCGGGTTCGATTCCCGCCTCGGGATAAATGTTTGTACGATCTGCAGATGTTTGTTCAGGGTGTTCTGGATGTTTTCTATGCATAATATAAGATAAAAAAAACTATCTATGTATTGTATTGTAGTATATCAGTTATCTTGTACCCATAACTCAAGCTCTGCTTAGCTCGGGGCTAGATAATGCTGTGTGATTTGTCCCACATTATTTATTTATTTTATTTTACTTAAAAAATATGAACAAGACTAGCAGCGCTTTGCGGTTTTACCTTCCCGTTTGACGTTTTTTGATATCATGGTTGTAACTTACATCTGTTTGTACCAACTTTGCTTTTAATAAATATAACTGAGTTCATTATATATATATATATATATATATTATGGTTTTTATAGGGTCGAGTTCATGAGCAAGTTCTACAACGGAGGAGGGTACCCCTTCCGACCATTTTGCTTCAAGGAGTTGCTTGCCTCTGACGCCGATAGAATTGAACCTGCTTGCAAAATACAAGACCGAAAACCCCAAATAGTATAATAAATCTATGATTATGCAATAATATATTTTTCCTTATTATAATAATAAAGCCTTTTATTTCCTTAATACAATAGATATAACAAAATTAACGTGAAATTTACTTCGGCCGCCATACAATAAATTAAATTATGAATATATCACCTAAAAACCTAAGTTTAGCGTAAACTGTAGATTTAATAACAATATACAATTAATTGTAGACATTTTAGTTTAGTAACCGAGACAATTAGGGTTAAAATAACTGTGATTTCAAGGTGGCTTTGCTGGAGAGCATACTCCCTGGCAAAGCCATTTGAAGTTGATGATTCTCGGAAAACAAAGGCTGTACAATTTTTCTTACATAGTGTACAATTGTAAACAATTAATTGTACATCTTTACCTCCATTTATTTTTCCCATAGAGCGAGTGGCCTTGCTCATTAGTGTCCACCTCAGTAGTGTACCCGTTGTTCATTAGTGTCGTCGAATAAAAAATAAGGCCTCATTTTCCATCCCGTCAAATTAGTTCTAATTCTATAAAACTCCTAGTTTAATGAAAGAAATGGAAAACTTTTGGAAACATTATTATTAAAAAACAAATCTATAAAACCTGCACATTTCTAGTACCTTTAAATTTTCCACAAACTTGGAGCTTTCCCCATAAGTTCGGCGAGCTTGTAATAAATAGGTATCCTACTAACACGGAGAGTTTGACCATTATCATCAAGCTTGGTAGAGGGATTGGTGATCGCAGTGAAGAATGACTCACGCTACACCGTGCAGGGTCCGTACCGAGTGTCAGCCGAAGCATGGTCACCGAGCCTGACCCGTGCCTACGGGCTACGACCAAGCAATTAGTATTGCTCCGTCATGCTCGAGCTCGAGCGCAGCTCGGCGGTACTGTTCATTCATGCAACGGGCCGCGACCGAGTCGAGACGTGACCGAGTTGCTTCCGAGCGATCTCCGTTGCTCGGCCGTCACTTGGTTGCTGCTCGGTAAAGCGTGAGTGAGTCCATACAAAATATATGCATGTAATATTCGTTGACCGTGCTACGGCCGATAATTATCTCGGATCTGGCACGGGAAGAGTTAAAATAAAAAAAAGGAAGCCGCTGCCTTTCCTCTGGTAGTTTCCTTACGATATCCACAGGTTCAGTTGAAGTTGAGTTCTTACGCCGTGACGCATATGGTATGAAAAGGACGGCAACATTTGAGTAATCTTTAACCTCAACCTCATCAGCTTATATTGGTCCACTGCTGGACGCAGTTCTCCCTCTGATAATTGCCTTATTGGCTTTTATCTCATGAAGGGTTTTGTCTACATCCCCACGCTAGGCATGTGGGAAGGGGTGCTGCTATCCGCCCCCCGGTGGATATCCCTAAGTAGCCTCTTACGACCACGGAAATAGTTGGGGTGTTACAAATTCTAAACCAGCACCACACAGCTTTTTTTGAGTACTGTTTTGTTACAAATACACCAAAAGGTCGGTTCCTCCTAAAGTTTCTCAAATACAGCTTTTCTAAGAATTACTAGATGTATTGGAAGTCTTGTCACTGGAAATACGTTCTGTAGACAAAACTGGGGTAGCCGTTACGTTTTGATCGCAGAACTCTGTCTGCAAAGGAAGGTAGATGCCGAAACGGTCCTGTAACAAGCAAATGATAAATCTGAGACATCGAACTCATATAGAGGGTGCCAAAAAGTTTCATCTGATCACGCCCTACAAATTGACTAATCTAACCTAACTTGTACACTGGCACAATTTGTATGGCGTGATTAGATGAAACTTTTTAGCGCAGTTTGCCGTGATCAGATCCAGCATGATCAGCTGGGAACTACCCGTCCCATGACTATGCGATATGAAAGGAAAGTACCTTAAATATTGTAGATAGGATATTTTTCTAAAAGGGAACTTTATATTATTTTTAAAACTTAGTAATACTGCATTCAAAGATTTTATATATAACTTTCTTCGTCTGTAAATCTTAACGCTAAGTGAAGGACTTGCTTGTATTGAATATGGAAGGGCATTTTTTTTTGGCTAGTATATTTTTTATTTTTTGTAGATATTATGTGGTATGTAACCCTAATTTTTCCATTCAGGTCGTCAATTTTTGAGGAAAGTTTGGCGTCAGTTTTTTTTGTTGTCCAATAGCAGTTTTTTTGCAGTTTTCATCAGCTCTTCCATGTTGTTTTATTCCGCTAATAATATTATTAACTAAAAAATATGCAAAAAGTCAATATAGGATAGGTGTTCGAACCACAGGTCATTTTGCGAAGTCTAACTCGGTGCGATCACCAACTGAGCCAGCGAGCGGATGCTTGAACAGTCGAAATAAAACATTGCTTTCAATGTTCTAACGGTCTGATAAAAAGATTATACGAACACCTATTATAAGGCAAAACGACGGAACAGAAAAACAAAACACTGATTTTAATAATATTCTTGTTTTTACTAGTTTGTTGTGTAATTTTGTATTTCTTCACTTGCTTATGCTTATGTAATAAGTTTGTAGTACGAGTATTATCGTCTCATTTTGTTAATGTCACAGAACGTTATTGTAATCACTGATTTCTGTTTTGCCGATATAACAATGTCACTTATTCCTGGTTTGTTTTTAATACTTTTAACTGGTTTTATCAATGTTTCGACCCGAATTTCAATTATAAATTATTTTATTATTGTGCAAGTGCAGCGCCTTTTCTTATCATTGCAATACATACATACAATACAAATACAAATTAATATGTAGAAAAGTTTACGTACACATACCTAAAGAAGATTTACTTACCTAAAAACAAACAAAATAATATAATATAAAATAACTCTGCAAGAGGAGATAGGAAATAATTATTTAATCTAATTGATTATCCCTAAGCGACACACTGTCATAAAAAGTTATATGTTAAGGCAATATCATGGTTCAGATAGTCAGATAGCGGAATATAGGAAATGGGACTTGAGTTGGGATTTGAAAGAGTTGATGGAAGGAGAAAGTTTGATAGCAATAGGCAGTTTGTTCCATAGACGTATAGCCTGTACGCTAAAAGAATTGCCATACAAGGATTGGGAATGGGTGGGAAACTTGAGAAGTAAGTTGTCTCTTGAGAAAGTAAGTTTTCTGATGAATAACTAAAAATCTTAGGATAGTTTCTGTTATTAACTGACCTAGGCTACGTTTTATCTTAGTAAAGAGCAAGCGAAGCCGCGAACTGCGGTTATTTCTTAAAATTTCAGACCATACTGTACTTATTTTCTGTTGAACCTTTCGACTGTGCACGAGCTTGGCAAGGCCTAAAATAAATAAAAACAACATGGCGGACATGTGTGGACAGCCTTGACAAGGCTGCTTCATAGATTAGCGATAAAAAATCTTAAATTTTTTTTTTGTGGGATTTTGGTATTCTTTCATTAGTTAAGGTATAGAATTCGTCATAAAAATGGTCAGTTTGCTCTGTGATCGGACTGTTTAGTCCCTGTTCATCATCAAAAACTTAGTTTTCGAATCAAATTTTAAAGGTCTTTTGGAGTCGTCGGTTTTTGGTCGTGTTTTGTGTTTGGTCGATAAGACTAGGAGATCGGGATAGCCAAAGGTATGTTCTTCAATAATTTACACACTTGATACCATTCGTCGTGGTTTAATGTAGGTCAAACCTGGGGGCCATCTTGATTTTACGACCCTTTGTAAATGCCGCACTGACGAAAGACTACATATAGCACCAATTTTGCTCCAACTTACCTAATCATCGAAGTCCTATGCACCATAATTACGAACCTATATTCAATTTCTTGGTATTTTTAAACAACTAAATTAGAAAGAGTTTCTAATTTTTTTTTTGTGTTTTATACCCCAGAACTTACTTGAAACTCCTCTGAGTAATCATTCAGGATTCAAGATTTTGATGACTCTTTTTTTATTTGAAAGCTGATGCTTCCCCTGTGGTCTAATTTCAATTTGATCCAGTTCTGACATGGCATCCAGAGAAAACCACATAGTTGATGTCGGGTATACTTTTTTAAAACAAACCCAATTACCATTGTTTAACTAAGAGCAAAGTGACAATAATTCGTTTTCCAATCACTTGTGTTACGTAAAAGCTAGCATAACCAAACATGGCAGAAAACGGTTTTGTGAAGAAAAAAGCTTATACGTACATATCCTAAATATCTTAAAAATGCAATGTTTCGAATTACATATTAGGCGCCGCACTCAACCATCACTAAAAATAGGTTTTTGTATTGTAATGAACAAAAAATAACTAGTTTCCTGCGAAGTTTTAACGCTGAAAACTTTCAACGGTTTCATAAATTCAATCCTTTTCATAGCGGCCCTGTGGCGCAACGGATAACGCGTCTGACTACGGATCAGAAGATTCCAGGTTCGAATCCTGGCAGGGTCGGTAAAACGTTTTTTGTAATTTTTGTTTTATTTATTCACGAATTATTAACGTACAAATTACGATAATCACAATCAAACAATCAATTAAAATTAGTTGAACATAATTTCGACTAAATTTTTTAAAATCTGTACTTAGGTGTATATAATAAAAACCTGTATGAGTATGTGTTAAAATGCTTATAGAATACATTGTATTACATAGATACTTATGTATATTTGTTTTATGAAACTATACATAGAATAAACCCAGAATACCTGGAATTGTTTATTGCTAAAAAAACATAACAAAATGAGACAAACTTATTGGACATAAAAAAAATAGGTCATGACGGGTAGGAGGCACTGACTGAAAACTTTCGTTTTCTTTCGTATGAATAAATAAATAAATAAATAAATGATGCTGGACAATTCACACAGCATTATCTAGCCCCAAGCTAAGCAGAGCTTGTGTTATGGGTACTGGATAACTGATATACATAATACATACAATACACTACATAGATAGATATTTTTTATTATACAGAGAAAACATCCAGAACGCCCTGAACAAATATCTGCAGATCGTACTAATATTTGTCCCGAGGCGGGAATCGAACCCGCAACCTTCGCCCACCGCGCCACAGTGACAAGAAGACTCGACGTAGTTTCCCAAACGTTGCCCAGCCGAGCTGGATCCACCATCCTTCTCAACATAGTTTTTACCTAACTGTAAAATGTGTGTTTGATTATCGAACCCGCAACCTCCTGCAAAGCTGGCAGAACTTCGTCCGCTGCGCCATATAGAGGTTATGCCGGTCATGGACAATTCACACAACATCATCTAGACCCAAGCTAAGCAGATCTTGTGTTAGTATATATTTTTTATTATACATTAGTAGCTAGATACCGCGGCTTTACCTGCGAGAAAATATCAGAAATTTATTGCACAGTATTGTGAAAATAAAAATACGCAATTAATTATTTACTTACATCATAGTACATTTTTTGTACCGAATTTTGAGTGAATCGAACCAAGGTCAAAAGAAATTCGCGGGGTTTTAATCACAGTAAACAGGAAACACCAATAGAAAAATATATTAATGTACTACTTCAATAACAGATCTTACCTTTAAACTAAATCAAGATATTCGTTATTATTATTGGATTCAATAATGATTAAAACAAAACCCCAAAACAACTCATAACAGCTTTGTAGAAAATATTTAGCAAATTTATTTCCTAAACTTTTTACAAAAACTCCAACCTTTTTGGTCAATAATGGTTAATTTCGCGATTCGTTTCAATACTTTGAATAATATATTCGTTTGAAAGAAATATTTAAAACGGTGAAGACCGTATTGAGCAATTTACTTAGAAGCGCCCTTAAATGGAAATCGGGTTTTGGGTTTTTTTTTTAGATTACATAATTATATATAATTTAAGTCTGTATATAATTTAAGTAATGTTTTATTCCAAGCTTACTGTATGCCTACCTGTAGGCAAAGTTTCGGTCCGATACGTTCAGTAGCTTTCGCGTGAAGATGTAACAAACAAACCATCCATCCATCTACATATTTATCCATACATCTAAAAAACAAATCTATTTATCCATACATCTAAAAATCAAAATTTTCGCCTTTAATAGTGTGATGGATGTGACTTGTAGGATAGAAGAATCTCTCAGGATCATGAAAAAAAGCAAGATGAAATTATAAAATAGGCAATATCGAAAATGATAAATAATCTTTGATTGTAAATCACGACACTCTGACTTCCGTAGGGACAACTTTTCGTGAGACGTTGGTCACAGGTGCGTTTACGTGAGACGTTGGGAATACTTTTCTTGAGTCTTTGAGAATCCTTTTCGTAAGACGTTGGCGATTGGTGAATTAACGTGAGACGTTAGGAATACTTTTCGTGAGACGATGGCCATAGGTGCGTTTACGTGAGACGTAAGGAATACTTGTCGTGAGGCGTTGGCCATAGGTACGTTTACATGAGACATTGGGAATACTTTTCGTGAGACGTTGGCTATAGGTGCGTTTACGTGAGACGTAAGGAATACTTGTCGTGAGGCGTTGGCCATAGGTGCGTTTACGTGAGACGTTGGCCATAGGTACGTTTACGTGAGACATTGGGAATACTTTTCGTGAGACGTTGGCCATAGGTGCGTTTACGTGAGACGTAAGGAATACTTGCCGTGAGACGTTGGCCATAGGTGCGTTTACGTGAGACGTTGGCCATAGTTGCGTTTACGTGAGACGTTGGGAATAACTCTTACCTTAGCATATCGGTTGTAATGCCTTGCTGGTTGGCATACACAGGGCTTCTGAGGAGGCAGTCTGTAACTCTCGTGTGATGAAATCACACTCTTCGGTGTCGGTGGCGTCTCGTATCCTAAGGATTTTAACTTTTAAGATAGAAAAATGGGACGGAGGACTCAACAGCCTGTATTGGTCCACTGTTGGACGCAGGCCTCCCCCTCATAAGCGCCTTATTGGCGTTTATCTCATTGGGGGTACTGCCAATAATCCTCACGCTGGGCATGCGGGTTGGGGATCGCAGTTCGGTGGTAGAATTATTGTGCATGGGGCGCTGCTGCCCGCGTGGATATCCCTTAGTCGCCTCTTACGACACCCACGAGGAATTCGGGTGGTACAAATTCTAAGCAAGCACCACACAGCTACGGGCGGAGGACTATTTGACGTTAATAACGAAATTCGTAATGTTAATGTATATTTTTAAATGAATGAAATGTGAAGGAATGTAATGTACATTAATACACATTATAGCTGCCGTGTGTTAAGCCCTTAAACCTAAGCGTTCAGATAATACATAATTATTATCTATGAGATTTATAAAAATATGGAAATTTTGATTTTAGGTATGTTATATTTTTACCTCGGAAATTGTTCATACATCGTAGACTTCTCTTCAATTTCTTCCTCATTCGCCTATCCCATGCAATCTCCGCGGCTAAAAATATAAACCACTATATTTGGCGAATACGAAACAATAATTTATAGTTAAGGCGCATACCCGAGCCAATATGACACAGTGAAAGTGGCGCCCCACCTATTTCATCTTATCATATACGTTTAACACATGAAATTTTAAAAATCAATCTTACAGTTTGTGATATCTATTAAATGCTGTTTTTAATACCTCTGTAATAGTTTTATCTTATTAGGAAAATATGCGAAAATAGAATTTGGTGGCCAAAAAGCGCAATTTCGTATCTGTGCTTAAGCTTTATAAAATGAAACTATTACAGAGGCATTAATAAATAACTTATAATAGATACCATAACCACTTCGATGGATTTTTAAAACTTCCTGTGTAACGTAATAATAAGATGAAATAGGTGGGGCGCCACTTTCACTCGTGTATGCGCCTTAAGTTATCGTTTGCGCTACCTTATTTTTTATGGAAATGTGAACGTTATCTATGTAAACATCTTGCTTGGACTGTTGTCACATTTCCATAGAAAATAAAGTTAACACAACTATATAGTAAATGAACAGTATGGCAGTTCCCACTCAACCACAGATTACCCCTCAACATACGGTTGCCAGACAGTCTTAAACAATATTAGACTTGATGGCGTACTGAGAAGCAGGTTGCGGGTTCAGTCCCGTCTAAGTCGTACATGTTTTTAGTTTTTTTTTGTAATTTTGGCAGTATTTAAATTTTAAACATTCTGTACTGGTAGAATAACCTAATTATCGTACACAATTATTATTATCGTTGGTGTCAATTCAGATGTTGCCAAAACTAAACTAAACTACTCGTAATTTCACAGTACAATAAATAATGTCGTTCCCGCACTGGAAATAATAAGGATGGCATCCTTTTCAGTGCTGTCAAAATAAACTAAACTAATTTCTACTAAGCCCATGCTTATCCCAAAGTACTAAGGGTACTTCTGGGTGTGGAACCAGACTCGGCTCAAATATCTACAGATCTGCACATACCGCGGAGGGAATTATAGCAGCAACCTCCTGCGTCATGAATGAAACTTCACTCACTCCGGCATTGACTCATCAGTAATAGCTTACCAAGGCGTTCCTTCCCCATAATATCCAGATTAAACATGTAATAAGCATTAAACAGAAGCTCGGCGATATCTTGTCTGATTAATATGACTGGTACTTCCATAGCTTGTTCCACGCATTTCGTCAACTCCACATAAGCCGTGTCGTATAGCAGAGTTGGCTCATCTACTCTTGAGTAGATGGCTTTGTCCACAGTGTTAGATATAGTGGCGTAGAATATTTCAGAAAGGGTTGGTTCCGGTGGTACTTCTGGCTCTGTTTGAAATAAAATATTACTTGTTATTTGGGTAACATCCATCGACTGATAGAAATTATCTATCCGTCTATTTCCTTGCATCGATATCCGAGGATACAGTTGCAGGTCCTACCGAGTCTTGTGGACTAAAAATATAATTAACCAACCTACAAACTAATGTACACACTAGTGTTTGACGGTCTAATACCTACATAATTTTAAACTGAGGCGAAATTCGTTGGGTACTTTGACAGAAAAAAGAGATAACTGGACATCTTTTCTGATGGAGCTGAACGCACCATCACGCTCGCTCGTGTCAGTTTCGCTGGATCAGGAATAAAGTTTTCATTTCCATCGTGTGGTTATTAGATACACTTTTAGTATTTTTTTATCTACATTACTTAAGATACTTTCCGTCCATGTGGTATAGCTGTAGGATGCCCCCAAAGTTTTATGCCACTCCACACGTTCCTGCGCCAATCTCATCCAGGTTGGTCTCGTAATGTTAGATATATCGTCTGCCCTGTATATGGGCTTCAGGAAAATAACTATAATATACCTGGAGTTGGCAAAGTGGTGTCAGAACTTTGGATGGAGAAGAACGAGGATGATGTGGTATTGGGAGTACTCAAGCATGGTGACGGAACAACCCAGGGGGGCGGGGGATAATGTTTCAGCGCAATATTCTTTAAATCCATTTCCAGGGCCCAGTCTTTGTTGACGTATACGTCCTTAGATCCCTATTAAAAAAACGTAGAGAGATAGAGAGAGAGAGAGAGAATTTATTTACCCAAAAACACTTAAATTGGTAGGTACAATACAGATATGGAGTAAATAACTTAAAATATTTTTTATAGGGCTACTGAGAATTATTATTACTACCTCCACAGCCTATATAGGTCCCACAGATATCAGAAACTAAGCCGTGATTGGTCCACTGCTGGACGCAGACCACCCCCTGATAAGCGCATTTATTGACTGTTATCTAATGGGAAGTTATACCCATAGTCCCCACGCTGGGCATGTGGGTTGGGGATTGCAGTTTGGTGGCAGAATTTATCGGCAGGAGGCGCTGCTGCCCGCCTCCGGTAAATATCCCTTAGTCGCCTCTTACGACACCCACGGGAAGTCTTGGGGTGGTACAAATTCTATGCCGCCGGTCGGTACCACACGCGGGTATTTCTAATACTGCGTGAACTGCAGTTTCTGCCTATCATCACGAACACGTTTGCATAACGTATTGCCCGTAATCCCTACGCTGGACATGCGGGTTGGGGATTGCACTCAGGCTACTGAACGCTAGAACTGTTCTACAGGAGGCACTGCCGCCCTCCGATGGATATCCCTTAGTCCCTCTTACAAACCCCTGCGGGAAGAGTTGGGCTGATAAACTAACGTCAATATATTTATCTTGGTCAGGTGGTACTTCCATAAGCTTTCTTATTTCTTCGTCCAGCTCCTCGGCAGGCCTCATATAAAAATTACAAGCTGCTCGCAAAATATCCTTTCGTTTCGCTGACTTGGCCATACTGCTGATAAATAACTTCAGTGTCGCTTTTATCTGCAATTACAGGACAGAATATGATTACAGTATAATATCATATTAATAATAACATGTCTATAATAATTAAATTCGCGGGCAAGCTTTCATAAAAATAGATACATAATAGATGCGTGCGTTACTTTGCGGAAATTCATTGTAATTGAATGGACGAAATATTTTGTAACAATTCCGCGAAAAACCCAATCCGATAACATCCAACAAATTGTAGTCTGCTTTGTAGAAGACCACACCAACTACAAATTAAAAAACATATATCAAATCAAGTCGTCAACTAGTCTCTCCACGAGACATCATCAGGACACCACAGCACTCGACCTTAGACACTGAAAGATCCAAGCAACAAAGAGCCAGAGATGTTGCCACTCCGAGCTCAGCTTTTATTTTTAAACGACAAAAAATATAGAATAGTTTCACCATCATCATCATCATCAGCCTATATTAGTCCACTGCTGGACATAGGCCTCCCCTAATGAGCGCCATAGCGCCCTGTCTTCAGCTTGACGCATCCAGCATCTGCCTGCAGTCTTTCGCAGATCGTCAGCCCACCGGTCTCCACTCAAGAACTCGTTTACCCCAGCGGTTATCGGTTCTTCGCGAAATATGGCCGGCCCACTGCCACTTCAGCTTGCTAATTCTTTGAGCTATATCGATAACTTTGGTTCTCTGTCGGATGTATTCGTTACGAATTCTATCCTTCAGAGAGACTCCGAGCATAGCTCTTTCCATAGCTCGCTGAGCGACTTTAAACTGGTGGACCAGCCCTATGGTGAGTGTCCACGTCTCAGCTCCGTAGGTCATGACGGGTAGGACGCACTGATTGAAAACTTTCGTTTTCAAGCATTGCGGTATGGATGACGAGAAGACTCGACGTAGCTTTCCAAACGCTGCCCAGCCTAGCTGGATCCTCCTCTTGGCTTCCTTCTCAAAATTGTTTTTCCCTAGCTGCAGGATTTGCCCAAGGTATGTGTACTCGGAAACAATTTCGAGAGGGTGTCCATGTACGACGACCGGCCCCGGATCAATGAGGCCATTGATCATGATTTTGGTTTTATCCAAATTCATGCCGAGACCGATGCATCGCGAGGCTAAAGCTAGGCCGTCCAGCATCTGGTTGAGCTCCTCCAGCGACTCCGCCATTACGACTATGTCATCAGCGAATCGGAGGTGTGAGATGTAATCGCCGTTTATGTTAATGCCCTTACCTTTCCAGTCCAGCGTCTTAAACATATCTTCCAACACGCTCGTGAACAGTTTCGGGGATATAACATCCCCCTGTCTCACTCCTCTGCGCAGTTGGATGGGTTTGGACTGCTGGTCCTGTACTTGGACACTCATGGTCGCGGCGTCGTAGAGACATCTCAGCACCTCGATATAACGATAGTCTACTTGGCATCGCTGTAAGGATTCCAGAACAGCCCAGGTTTCGTCAGAGTCAAAGGCCTTCTCATAGTCCACAAAGGCCAGACACAGGGGCTGATTATACTCTTCGGACTTCTGTATAATCTGCCTCACTGTGTGTATGTGGTCTATGGTGCCATATCCTCCGCGAAACCCGGCCTGTTCGGGTGGCTGGAACTCGTCGAGTCTCCTGGCGAGACGGTTCGTGATCACTCGTGAAAACAGCTTATAGACGTGGCTCAGGAGTGAGATGGGTCTGTAGTTTTTAAGGAGGGTTTTATCTCCCTTCTTAAAAAAGAGCACCACCAAACTCCCGCTCCACGCCTTTGGAGTTCTCCCACTGTGAAGGACGGCGTTGAAGAGGTTCTGCAGTTCCTGTATAACAGGAGTTCCTCCGGCTTTCAAAAGCTCTGATGTTATGCCGTCCTCACCGGGGGCTTTTCCATTTCTAAGCTGCCTCAGAGCTAGCACGATCTCGTCTTGACTGATGTCTGGCAGTTCGTCGGTATAGTGGCGTGTCAGGGTGGCTCTTGAATCGTGGTCGACTCGTTGGGGACGAGGGGCATGTGCAGCGTATAATCGGCCATAGAAATCCTCTATCTCGGCAGATATCTCCAGCTTCGACAAAACGGTCCTCCCATCGTGCGTTTTTAGCTTCGTCAGGTGGATCCTGCCAAGCTGCTGAGTGAATACTTTGGACCCTCGGTTTCGCTCTATTGCCTCTTCAATGAGGCGTGTGTTGGAGCTCCGAAGGTCGCGCCGTACCATCTTCGCAATTTGCTTGTTCAGGTCTGACCTGTCTGACGAAGTGGCTTGGGTGGTTTCCCGTCTTTTTGCCATCAGCCCGAGAGTCTCATCCGAGAGTTTGGATTTCTTGCCAGTACGCTGCTTTTGGCAGAACCTGATGCCCTCGTTCCTCAACGTTTCGACCAGATTGTGTAGGGTCTCGTCAGCGTCATCAGTGGAATCCAAGGCAGCGAATCTATTCCCGAGAAGCTGCTGGAACTTCTCGGTGCCCGCCATGATTTGGATTGGGTTAGGTCGGAGCGTGGACTTCATCAGACGGTTTCTTTCAAGCTTTAAGTTGATATTCAGAGAGCCTCGTAGCAGTCGGTGATCAGATCCGGTATTGAACCTGTTGATCACTGAGACATCTCTGAATATGTGCTTGCTATCCGTCAAGATGAAGTCGATCTCATTTTTAGTCACAGTGTCGGGGCTTCGCCATGTCCACTTCCTTTGGGGCTGTTTCTTAAAGAAAGAGTTCATTAAGAATAGCCCCTCTTTCTCAAGGAAGTTGACAAGCATTTGCCCCCTGTGATTCCTAACTCCATAACCATGCGGTCCCACTCGGGATTCGTTGCCAGTCCGGATTCCCACCTTGCCGTTGAAGTCCCCCATAACAACGTTGAAGTGAGCCTTGGTGGTGTTGTGTAAGGCTTTGGATATGTCTTCATACATACCCTCCACTTCATCATCCGAGTGTGCCGAGGTCGGTGCGTAGACCTGAATTACCTTCATGCTATACCGCTTGGATAGCCGAAGGATCAGGTACGCTACCCTGTTCGACACACTGGAGACTTCTTGAACGTTGTTAACGAGAGCCTTATTGACGAGGAAACCTACGCCACCCTGGGATGTTTTATCACCCTCGCGAAAGTAGAGAAGATGGCCCGAGTCTAGGGTTACGGTGTCCTCCCCCTCTCTACGGACTTCACATAACCCCAGAACATGCCATTTAATGTTCTCTAACTCCACTTCCAACTGCGCTAGATGATGGTCAAGCCTCAAAGTTCGTCCGTTGTACGTTGCCAGAGTCGTTTGACGGTGGGGTCTCACCCGGGGATTCTTAGCACCCCTGACCCCAGGGCTGGCATGGCGCCCGTCAACGCCAGCACAGCCGCTGGTGTCGCCGGGCACTTGGGGCCATCTGTGTGGGCTATCAATCATAGGGGGGGGTTTGGACCATGACCCACCACGCTGGTCCAGTGCGTGTTGGTGGGTTTTTTGCCATTAGAATAGTTTACCTGATAACTATTCTATATTATTGAAAACTTGAAAAATTATCTTGAATATCTTTCTTACGTACCATGTCGGCTTGATAAAAATCGGAACTTTAACTAAGTCCACATATTTTTTGAGTCAACGGATTCAATGGTCAAAAGTAACTGTGTCTATGAAATACTGAATTCTGTTATTCAGTGTTTAATAACTTACCTGTCAACAGTATTAATCTGCAATTTTTATTAAAGTAATTTTTAAATGAAAATGTCATTGTGAAATCAAGAATATTAGGCAATGGGTTACTTATTAGTGAAGATGTACCTACGCATATTAGAATAATTACCATTAAGATTTTGTTAGATATAGATAAAATATATATGATGTTTGTGTTCTTTAAATAAATAAATAAATAAGATGTCATAGAAATTAAGTATTTTGTACAACAACTTCAAACACAAACTAAATAGCCCATCTACATTTTTAGACTATATTTGATTTGTACATCAGAATAATTTTTTGTAAGTAATCGTTTAACATACTTATTATGTTATATGATTACTTCGTCAATTGAAGATACATTTTGGTGACTTTTTTGCTTTTGTATAAAAGATAGAATAATCCTAAAATGGTTTTATACATTTTTGATTCCCGAGATATTGGCCTTTTTTCCACTCGCTGTCGTCGACGCCGTCTAATGGAAATAAATTTTAAGAAAAAGTTTTTTTTCAATTTTTTGTATTTTTGAAGAATCTTATTATATAATTTTCTATTGTTATTCTTTTTCTATTCACATGTCATCTCCCTCACATATTGACCGTTTCAATGGGCATGAAATATTCAAGTTGACAACACTGCTCCGACATTGCATGCAGTACGACTAAAAGTAGTTAGTTAGTTCTCCGTAACGTTACGACTCGTATTGTTGAACAGACTCTATCACTAAACGGTCACTATAGGTTTTGAAAAATTTAAATATATGACTGATTTAGAATTTTCCTATTCATTACTTTTATCAACAAACTCGATAGCAAGGCGCAAAATGTGCGGCCATCGCTCGCCAGAATGATAAAGGTAATATAATTAATATGTTATTTTTATATTACTAATACTATCAGTAATAACATTTATAATTATCATATACCCCATCTCTTCCCGTGGGTGTCGTAAGAGGCGACTAAGAGATATCCACCGGGAGGCGGGCAGCAGCGCCCCCTGCAGAACAATTCTACCACCGAACTGCAATCCCCAACCCGCATGTCCAGCATGAGAATCATGGGTATTACCCCCCCATTAAATAAACGCCAACAAGGCGCTTATCAGGGGGAGACCTGCGACCAGCAGTGGACCACTACAGGCTGTTGAGGTTATCATTTAAATCCTAAGAGAAATGCAAATTTCAGCGTTGTGTAAGCAACGTAGCCTTCTTGTTATCGTGTTTTTAACCGACTTACAAAAAAAGAGGCGGTTCTCAATTCGAATGTTTTTTACTGTTTATATTTTGTGAGCGTATTAAGTGTTTGACAATGCTTGTAAGTAATAATTGAGTTTGTCTTAATAAAAAACTTTAAACCGACTTAAATTATAATGATTCCCATGGATGTCATTTTGAGAGGAGAAGGAGGAAGGAGAGGTTTGGGGAAACTACGTCGAGTTTTCTCGTCATCCATACCGCAATGCTTGAAAACTAACGTTTTCAATCAGTGCGTCCTATCCATCATGACCTACGGAGCTGAGACGTGGACACTCACGATAGGGCTGGTCTACCAGCAAAGGAAGCAAAGAAAGCAGGAAAGAGCTATGCTCGGAGTCTCTCTGAAGGATAGGATTCGTAACGAATACACCGAAATATAAATATCTCGCGAAGAACCGATAACCGCTGGGGTTCTTGAGTGGAGACCGCGACTCGAAAAACGTAGTGTAAGTCGCCCTCCAGCCGGATGGGATCTGCGAGAGACTGGCAGCATGCGTCAAGCTAAAGACAGGTGCTAAGGCGGTCATTGAAGGAGGCATGACCAGCAGTTGGCTAATATAGGCTGATGATTTGGGGGACAGTATCGCTCACGTCCGTAGGTGTTGACCCTTTGTTACTACACGTGTCCTCTGGGTGGTGCTAAGAGCGGTACCCTCTAGGTAGGCTTCGGCCGTGGCTTTTCACCACCCTCCGGACTAAGCCAGTCCGTGAAGCAACTCTGTTGTGTTTCGGAATGTGGTCCGGAGTAGCCATCTTCTAGACCTTCGTGATACCTACATCGTCGGCCGCATCTTCGCTTTCCATCAGGTGAGATTGCTGTCAAACGAAGTCTATTTCTGATTAAAAAACAAATAAAAAACATGATAATGATGATGATATATGTGGCTTCGTGGCGAAGTTAGCAAATTCCCGTACTGAGGTTAAGGATGCGAATTAAAGTCCTGTTGAAATCGAAAATGTTGGGATTACATTTAGTTTTATTGCATCGCACACCCTGACCAAACAAACCTCTGGATGTTGACTTAAGTATGCTTCTTCCTCCATCTGTATAGTTTTAATCAGCCTTGCGTTACACTCTCGCTGGCATGGGGTCAAAGCAGTCCAGTCATGGTATAACAGACCCGTTGCACTAAGCGTATCAGAAGGTAAACCTTTCATTTTTTTTCTAATAGACATATTTTTTGTGTCTCCAAGTTCCATTCTCCCATCGAACTGCATTTTGATATCAGCTAACAAAAAAAAATAAAATAAAGCGGCAGTTGTTATTCTTGTAAGTATATAGAAAAGTAATAATTCATACCAAACACACAGGTAAATAAGCGAGTACAATTTGTATTTACAAAATGCAATTTTTTTAGAAAAGGTGTTTTTCTATTTTATTGTTATAAAATAACCAAAGAGAATACGAGAATACAATAACTACGTAAAGTGACGTTTGATGTCAGTCAGAAAGGAAAATGCCAAATAACAGAATCTATCCCTGCAGTCCGTTGATTTTATCAAAATAGATTTGAGTGCTCACAACACTGGTCCGTTATCCATTAGCGCATGTACAGCGAGATCTACAGTTGATAGTGAAACGTCATAGATGATGGATAACATATCCACATGGTTGATATATTTACGTAACAATAATATTTTGGGCCCGTTTTAGTACTTTGTCCAATCAAGTACATGCACGTCGTTTGATAGCTCTTGTTAATAGAACAAAAATTATATACCACGCTGAAACTGTTACAGTTGTCCGTTTTGAAATAAACTCGACAAAATATGTCGAATTTTCATCTCAAAATCCTTATATCAGATTGACTGTTTCATCGACGGAACACTTTATTGTACATAATGTAAGGAATTAAAATAGTTTTTTGTGTGTCTGTCTTGAATATTATATGAAATAAAAACTGCAGGTCATATTGCTTAGACCATTTTCGTAAAGGCATCCGATTCAGAATTTTTGCGTTAATCACTAAGTGTAAGGTAGATGACAATACCTTCTAATTATAAACCTCTATTAAAACTTTAAGCAATGTATGAATACTACGTATGAAAGTAACTTATTCAGTCCCGAGACGGAGTTTGGCGCCCGAGCGTAGCGAGTGCGCTCATGTAAGCACTGTGATTTTCATCACGAATACAAGGAAAGTAATATTAAATAAGTATAAATGGCTATGTAGTACCTTCTCAACCTCTTTAACAGCCTGTATTGGTCCACTGCTGGACGCAGGCCTGCTCCTGATAAGCCGTATTGGCGTTTATCTCATGGAGGGTAATCCCCACGCTGGGCATACGTGTTGGGATCGCAGGTTGGTGGTTTAATTGTTCTGCAGGGGGCGCTGCTGCTCGCCCCTGTGGATATCCCATAGTCGCCTCTCACAACACCCGCGGGAAGAGTTGGTGTGGTACAAATTCTAAGCCAGCAACACACAGCTACAGTTATACCTATATGATTATACCTCTAATATATGGTTATTTAATAAATGATCCATATTTAATACCAGTTGGAGGCGTAAACAATCTACAGGTAGCTCAACTGATCCATATCAATACCAACCAGACAGAACCGTTAACAATCTACAGGTAGCTCAACTGATCCATATCAATACCTACCAGTCGGAAGCATAACAATAAAAACATGAATAAGCTTAAGGACAGATGAGTGAAATCAGACGTTAAATCCATATCTGAATCATGATCTGATTCAAATATATTATAATACAAATCTCCGCTATACGGTAACTCCTTTAAACGAAACTAATTAAAACAATTATGAAATGTTAAATAATTAATTTTGTGTTAAAAAACTATAAATTCACTTCAGTTATTCCATGAATTTTCATGGATCCCATCGTCAGAACTGAACAAAATCAAAATCGAACCACACGGGAAGCACCAGCTGTCATGTTAAAAAAGAATCACGGAAATTGGACCACCCAGTCAAAAGTTCTGAGGTAACAAACACAAAAAAAACATTCGAATTGAGAACCTCCTCCTTTTTATGAAGTCGGTTAAAAAATACAGTGAGTTGTTTTTTTTATTAAGATTGTTTTTCTCTCTACCTTTTTAGATAGTTCTGTAGTAGCAAGTGTCAAAAAACTCATCAAAAATAAATAATTTTCAAAGTAATATTAATCAAAAAGGACAGCGAATCGGGACTAGCGCCATGGCTATTCTTATTCTACAAAAAAAGAGTTTTCCAACGATACTCGTAGATCAATCATGTCGATTGGTGCCGGGACCAGGTGCCATACATTTGTGCCCATCATCCAAAGACCTTCTTTACATTTTACTTTAAATTTAACATTTGTTTAGATATTTTAGAAATACGTATGTATTATGTTTATTTCTTTTTTGAATTACGTTGGTTACAATGTAATAAAAGTTCATAAGATGTGTAACGTGAAATTTTCGACACAATGTAAATTGTTTGAGGGTAAATACATGAAAAATGAAATGCGTACAACGCCCATGCTTTCAAGTATGGACGATGTGAACACTGTGAATGATCTGTCTTTACATATAGCCCGATATACATACTAAGTTGTCATCGCGGGCTCAAACAGTACAGAACGACTTTGAGTGCTTTTTGCACTGGTAGTCCTGTGAACTATAAGGGAACGCAACCTATGTCAACAAAACATTTTGAATGCTTGATTCTTTTAATTTAGCATGTTTTTTTAAATATAAGCAAGAGAAGGTAAGTATCTAAGCATGACGATACTTTATCAAAAAATACGTGCATAATTCAATTTTGCAAGAAATAGCTGAATCTGGCCACAAACTCACATAGGCGGCCATACTGGTATTTCATAAAGAGTTGCCAGTTTATTGTAAATTTTAGTTCCATATTAATTTCTATGTACTCTTTCTGGTCGGACTGTAGGTGGTAATCGGACAAAGGAAATTACCTTCTCATGCAGGATCCGATCCATAGAGTTAATATACCTAGTATTACAATCGAGATTTTACAGTACATAATATAATCTCTATGGGTACTAGCATGTACCAAGTTGTTGGGCTTACACAAAGTTACACCCTCGTGCCTCGGAAAGCACCTGACCTCTTCCCGGTTGAGTTGGTCTGTAGTCCCATCGGATTATGAGATTGACGGTATTCGGGAATAGAGAGTGCACCTGAGTTAGAGCACGCACTCGTGCATTTTAATATGTCCCGCGAATCTGGCTAATCTCCAATGAGACTGGTCGCCGTGGTCGAAATTCGGCTAGGAGGACATCACCATCATCATAGTTTTCTTTGCTCATGGAAAATCTCCACAAGAAATATAACCTAAAGAAATCAGCAGCGTGGAAAATTATTTTTAAGGATTTTATCTTTGTTCTTCATTGATGAATAGAGAGGCAATTTTTTTTCTATATTTTAATTGTATGTGTTCTTGCGTTTATTATTTTTTTTATCAAAAAAGAGTAGTTTTCATTTAATACTGATATAACTATTTAAAAAAAATATTCGAAAATTATTTTGATTTTGATTTTTTCGTTTCTAGTGCACTATATTTGTTATGTATTGACTACACAGAAAAAGTTCTGCTACTTCTCTTAACCATCTACATACCTAACTATTTGCTGTCCGAATTAAAAGATTTTTATTTATTTTATTAGTAGTTGGCCGTCGCGCGTCGCGTCGTTACATCCCTGTCATCCAGGTGCGTTGCTAGGGTTGCTGCTGTCGAATATTGCTTAATATGTTAAATTTAAGTTTTTCTTTTCGTGAGCCGCTAAAACTTAGGTTAAGCCTGTTATGCTATTTATTGGTATATCCAAACACACCACTTAATGCCATTGTGGAAAAATAATTTCTTCACGTCACGTGCAAACAAGTAAACGCCCGACTGAGTAGTCACGTTCTACGTGTAGACTAATATCGTGACCTTGAGCCATTCGGGGTCGAAGTGTCCGTTCTAGTCAGTCTCTATTCCTAGGGTAAGGGCAATAATTGTGCATTAAATGGCAAGAAATGCATTCAAAATGTAATAAATCCCGTCCTTGTGTCTTGGACGTGGATTTTTGCAATATTACTAGGCATGCTTTCTGTCCAAACGCTACAATGACAAGAATTCAAATGCTTTTCTTACATGCCAAAAAATTAATCCGTTGGATACAAACGGTGTCAGGGCGCGCATTTTGAATCTAAGGGGGGCCGGCAAACACTTTGATCGATGCGCAGCTAGTATTATGTATGTATTATGTATGTGGCGGCTTAGTCCAACGATACGGTGACGTAGCATTGGACGTCACTACGTCCGATTCCGTATCCAATACGCCTACGTTCCGATATTCAATATCCAATTATTCATGACATCATAAGTACCTACCAACCTACCTGATTACCTAAAGTACCTTGGTACCTAATTATGCTTGACATTATGTAGGCACATAAGCACAAAAACCTTTTATTTTGGAAGTTGAAACATTGGCCATTGCGATGTGTTTCTAAGACTACCTAGGTAAGTTGGTTGATCTTGCTCTAACAAATGAAATATTTACAATAAACAAAATTTCAATACAATAAATCTACTTTATAACTAACGTCTCCCTTATGTGTTGCATTGATCTTGTAAAAGAAATTATTTTATAAAAAAAAAAACTTTTTTCCTCCCCTTTGCACTGCCGACTACTTGCAATGGCACGTTTGCTACAAAGAAATTATAGTGTACTAACAATAAAATAACAAAGTTTGTGTTGTCGTTGTTGTTTTATCGTAGTATAAGATCTTCAATACTCTTAACAGATTACAAGGAAATATAACATTCGTCTAGTTAAAATAATACAATAGTGCGTGGGTACATTACATACAATAGTGCAGTAGACAGACAGACAGCGGAGGAGTCTGTTTGTCTGTCCGTCTGTGAGTCCTCATGAACCGTAAGAGGTAGACTATTTATCTTGCCGCTATTACAAAATTTATTTTTTTGACTAAGGGCGACGTTATACGTCCGCTCACTTGAATTGGTTACCTCATATCATGTCAATTATAAAAAAAAGAAGTGTGGCACTCGGGGACTGCCGCGGTAAAGCTATTGCAATGCCATCTAGAGGCGAGTTGCTGAACTAATGAGACAAACGTCAAGGTTTTTTCGTTACGGAATTTCTGGATTCGGTCCCCGCGCCCAAGGCCCGCGATAGAAGCTATGCAATAGCTTAAAAACAGATTTTTCGGGTCCCTTTTGTAAAATAGTTTTGTACATAGTCCGGAACCCCCCATGTGAGAGTAACGAAAATAATTAATTATTGAATGAACTCTTTTATTGTACATACAACAAACAAACAAAAGTAGGTATTTATTTTTAGAAAATGTGACACCAATTGAAAAACCTATATCTAAATAAAACAAATAAAAAACATAAAATAGGCGGCCATATTGCTTAAAGCTATTTCTTCCAAGTAACCTTATTAAACAACTTATATAAGTACTAGCTGTGCCCCGCGGCTTCGTACGTGTTGTTCCCATGAAAACTGAGATTAAAAGGTGATTTTCATCCCACGGAAACTGATTTATGGGATAAAAAGTAACCTATGTTTGATTTCAGGATTAGAATTACCTGTGTGCAAAATTTCAACCAGATCCTACCAGTAGTTTTGGCGTGAAGAAGTAACAAACATCCATCCATCCATCCATACATCGATACATCTATACATCCATACAAACTTTCGCATTTATAATATTATATAATAATATATATACGTATTAACTCGCACTTGTTCAACATCATTTGATTGTTGATGCTTAGACCAAGATCTCTCATGACTACTATTGTATAAAATGGCCTAGATGACACCTTACCAAAGGAACTTATTCACTTTAAAGTCTAGTATAGACCACAAACATCATCACTGGTATTAAACCCACACAAGCTGGGGTCGGCCAACATGTATATCCGGATTTCACATTACCTTTATTCACATAACCCTTGGCCCTTGCCCAGCAGTGGGATTAACGAGGCTAGTAATAATATCCACATAAAAATAAGAACAACACACAGCTGTCACAGCAGATATATATAATGATTAATGTGTCACACAGCAATATCCAAATACGAAATAATACAAAATTTATCGCATTTTTTTGCATCACCTTGATTTGTTCTATCATTCTAAGCCTTCCTCTTCCCAAATGCGTCATAAAAACTACCGTCGACTGTATCGTAGGTAAGAAGGGATAGTTTTATTAAAAAGACCGCTCGATGCAGCCCCTCTGTTTGTTTGTGGTTATTTGAAATAATATGGATCATAATGCGAGGGGGAGTCGGTATTACATTTGAACCAGAATCATGCGTCGCAGACTTCTAAGCCAAATAAAATCTTCCGTTATTAGATGGATTAATAATGCTTTATTACTATGACACTCATCACAGCTATGAATAATGTTTATAATATGCGAATGTTCAGGTAATTCATACAGGTAATTGTAATCCTAGAATCAAACATAGCTTTTTAACTCATAATTCAGTTACAATGAGATTTTACGTAGAAACAACGCATGCGAAGCCCCGTGCATAAACTAGTAATATACCCTATATTACTAGTTGTATTACTGTGTGTAGAAGCCTCAATAAGAGTGCACGATTCAAATTTGAATGCAGTGACTGTGAATGGCATTCATTACAGGAACATGATAACGGAGTTCTTGTGGCCTCAACTGGATGGTATGGATCCGATGACATGTGGTTCCAGCAGGACGGCGCCACCTGCCACGAACCAATCGATTTATTAAATCGATAATTGAATCGATAATCTAGAACTGATCGTTGCTATTCCGAAATTCCGATGTCAATTAGCCGCCAAGATCGTGCGAATTAATGCCGTGCGATTTTATATTCGTAACAAAATTATTATATCAGCGATGGCCGTCGGGTTTTAGTTTATTTTATTTTATCTTTTTGTTGTGGTTATTTATGAGCCACACAAAGGGAGACAGTTAATTACAGTTTTCACTATACTAGAAAAATCATATTCTGAACACCTACAATTACCTCGTTAGCAAAAAAGGAAGGCGACGATATGGATTATTCCAGTTTTCTTCTTTGACAAATCCCCCACTGGATTAATATTTCCAGTTTTCCCTCTTGAGAAAAAATCTTAAAAGGGATAAGAATAATTTTATTTAGAGCGAAATACATTTGGAGAGTTGAATTGCATATAACCGTTACTAAGAAATAATTCACGTTTGTAAAAAGAGTATCGATTAGCTGGATCACAAAACTCGTATAGATATACATAGACTACTTTTATCGAGTTAATCAGTTCACATCGGATAAAAATGACATACACCTTAGAGCGTTTCCATAGAAAAAAACGCGTGTGATTCCGTGGGCATAAACGAGTATATTATAATTACATTAGCTACTAATGAAATCAATGAGAAGATTTAGGGTCAGCCGACCATACAAATAAAATAGGTCTTAGATTGAACACAAGTGAGGGGCCACTTAGGCGACCCTTCGGGGCCCGTAGCATTTGCTACTCCTGCTATATAGCTAATCCGCTACTGCTACCTCGACTTGCAACGAGATGAAAGAGATACCACCCAGGTTTCATTGCAATTTAATTTCAATAATTAGAATAAAAAATATAATATATCCATACAAAGACTACTACAGATATCATCGCGTCACATCGCGTTGCTGCGTTTGTCGTTCGCCTAGGACAATGGATGAGTTGAATGTTATAATGTTAATGAAAATTCTCCTGATAAAATAAGAGTTGGAGGGAGGGAGTCATGGAGAAATCTCTCTTTCGAAGAATTGCTCTTATGCATCGATGTTGGTACAGTCAGCAACAAAACTCCAAGAACACATCCAAATGTATAAAACATCTTAACAATACTCATACTCTTTTATTCGCCGTAGGACTACAAGGAATACTTGGAAACGTCGATTTTAATAAATACTAGGTGGTGATTAAAATATAATTTAAACCCTAACTTGACACGACAGAAACTAAGTTACCTATATAAGTACATACAAAATAGGTAAATCCTACTGATAATAAAAACGCTAAAGTTTGTGTATGTATGTAGGTATGTTTGTTGCTCTTTCACGCTAAACTACTGAACGGATCAGGCAGTTATAGGGTATGAATATACAGGTAGTTCTGGGCCTGGAATAACACATAGGCTTTTTATACTACTTTTTATCCCATAAATCAGTTCCCGTGGGATAGGCGTGCAAAGCCGCGGGGCGCAGCTAGTTACTGATACTAAAGAAATTAGATAAACACCTTATTTTTATACGCAATTCGTGAGTCACCGATGTTTTTTTGACAAAATTACCAATTTTACCCCATTATATAGCAGCATGAATAATAATAATAATAAAAATGCCTCAGCAAATAAAGCGGGTCGTGCCATAATGTTATGCATATTTTACTTAGTAATTTCGGCACTCCCGTTGATCCAATTACGGGCCCTACTAATAATTATGATACTCACCCCTGTTTTATAACCGACGACCAACGCTCGCGCGCATGTATTTAGAAAGCGAAAGTTTAGCACTCTGAGACTGCAAATACATGTTGGGTAAGTTGCTGACTGCAAGGCTCGCCTGCGGCCGACGACAGTCAACGGATGCCGTCGAATCAACTGCAGTGGACGACTGCAGACGACTCGGTGCACTTACAACTCACCTTACCCTGAGATGTAGTGAATAACTTAATGTGCATATCTTTTTTAGGCGCATACACGAGTGAAAGTGGCGCCCCTACCTATTTTATCTTATTATAACGTATTAAGGCCCATACACCAGTGAATGTGGTGCTCGCAACTATTTTATCTTATTATTACATTAAACGCAGCTATTTTTAAAATCCAACGTTCAGTTTGTGGTATCTGTTATAAGTTATTTATTAATGCCTCTGTAATAGTTTCATTTTGTAAAGCTTAGGTAAAGATACGAAGTTGCGATTTTTGGCCACCAAACTTTATTTTCGCATCTCCTCCTAAACTATATGAGATAAAATTATTACAAAGGTATTAAAAAATAGCTAATAATAGATACCACAAACTGAAAGTAGGATTTTTAAAAATTCCTAGGATAAACGTAAAAATATGATATCGCTGTCATATTGGCTCGGGTATGCGCCATAAAACCATAGTGTAACTATAATCGACTTCTATGGGAATGGTCACGCTTATTTTGTAACCGGTCTCTTCATTCTTCCTCATTTTCAGCTCGTGCGTTGATCTGGCGTTTCGTTATTTATACGGTTCACTATTATCATTGTGGTCCGATTTCACCGTTGAAATTGAACGCGCTTAAACATCCAAAACGTGCGATATTGGCGGTTCAGCGTCTATAAAGGAAAGATAATTTAAATAAAACAATCAACGAGTTTGCTGATCTTCCATGTACTGTTTGTAAATAACATGTTATATCCTACGCAGCTATGCCAGTTTGAAGTGTCATTTCGAAAAAAATTACTGCTCAGAGAATTAGTGGTAATGAGCAAAACTGTGACATGTGTGCAATACTCTACCGATCTAAAAAACCAACCTTCCAAGGCATAATGGAACAACATAGATCTTACACCGATACCACCAGAAAAAGTTTCTTTATCTGATATAGAACAACACCAAGATTGCATTACAAGGGTTTCTATTACATAACAGACTGTACCAAGACGTCAAACCAAACATTGTAGACCATGGTATTTCGCAGATAGTGCAAGTTACTGCACACAACGAAGATAGTGGTAATGTCGAAGTGCATACTGATCAGCGAATGCTTGCACAACAACAAATACAATGAAACCGGTTCAGAAAATTCATTTATATAAATAATTCTGTGTCCATTTTACGTTGTTCGTTTCACCAGGACAATGATCGATTTAGCAAAGAGTCTCTTGGAAAGCAGTGTACCGCTGTCCCAGCATTGGCATGTGCTGCATTTTCATTAACAGACGCGAATCCGGATGATGTCCGATGGACTGTGAGTGATGTTTATGATATAGTGAAAAGTGGCGATGCACATTATCATCAATCAATGCATGATGGCTCGAGTAATTCCCGTTGCGAAAGAGCAAAAATGTTGAATATTTAGCGGTGAGGGAACTCTTGCCACAGCTTTTATTAAAAGAGAGTGAGAAAGAGTTTCCAAATTTAAAAATGTTTTTTTTGGAATCATCAATGTGGAATACTTACAAGTAATTTTGATTCCGTTGATGTTGCATCACAAAACTCATCTGGCAATAAGTATTACTGGTTCTTTGATTCTCATGTTAGGCCAAAGGGTTACTAAGCAACGTTGGGCGCCGCCGTCAGTACTTGGTAGACTGATTACGGTAAAATCACCCATCGAATATTTGACGTTTGAAAGCCCTTTTAATAGCATTGAAAGCCACTTCAATGGCTTCCGACACACAATAGCAAATTACGAAGGCCATTTACAAGGACGCATCGCACACCATTTTGTGAAAAGTATAGTCAAAGTTTGGAGCTCATAAAAATGGGAGCAAACGTTTTTGGAACAGCGTAGGCGCAAAAATGATATTTTTGTATATTTACAAGAAAACTTACCTACTCCACTTATGAAAAAAACCAACAGAAGAACCAAAGAATAAAAATGGCCTACGCCTTCTATATACCGCGGGGTTCCTGAGATCTAAACATGATGCAAAACAGAGCACTTCCATGATATTTTTTTAAAGTTTTTTTTTTAATGAATCTTGTTTTCACAACCAAGGAACCGAAGAAAAAATGTTGATTTTTAAGTAATTCTTTTTTTTTACCACGGGGATCCCGTGATTACAGAAATCTGGGCCTAATTTTTTAACAAATCCTAAATGTCAACATAGGGTGGGTGGTTTTGCGTTATTCCATTGCGGATCAGGTAGTCTTATTGCTTTCTGCTCTACCAAAAAAACTGTTTTCTTTTCCGAAAAGTTTTGTACGGTGTTACGGAACTGCTAGTCTTCTTGCACGTGGTCGGTATTTTATTTTTGCTTTGAAAATATATTAACGTAAGGTAGGTATTTACACTTACATCGCCTCCCCGAATTCAAATACTGTTTGTTGATATTTGTGTTTCAGCAATAAATAACACAATAGTTCTATTGTTTTCGGATGGAATGACCACTTTTATTTGTCCTTACAGATTACGCATCATTTTCAGACATAAAGCGGCAAACTACAGCGCCAGTTAGATCAAATTTCAATATGAAAATCTTATTTTCGTTTCTATTGTTTGTTATACTTTACCATCATATTAACTGTGAATATAAATTCGAATTTAAAAATTCAATGCGAGAAGTTCAACTTTTTTTTGAAAAAATGTTAAGTGTTGTTGGTCGATTTTTCCGTAAAAGGAATCCTGAAATAAATTTTGAGAACCGAGTAGAAGCCAAACATAGTGAAAAGGAGGCAGTTCATTTTTATTCTGTCATATTGTGACTAAGCGAAGCAGAGGCCAAAAATTGTTGATTTGTATAAATTGTCAACGCTGCTACTGGCAAAATGGCACGATCACAACATAAAAACGCATATAATTCAAACAAGGGATGGTTATTACTTGACGACGCACCGGATGGCTCCAAAATCGAATATAAGAAAACAAATCGTACTGCTTCACTACGTACTCTACTAGGCAGTTCGATTGATTGGATCCTGCCATGCCCTGGCCCTAGCACTGTATTGCCATCCATCTTAGCAGATGCAGGCTACAACTTGTGGTTCCTGAACGCAAGGGGTAAATATTATTCTAGAGGGGACAATTTTTAGAATTTCAGTTTTGATGAAATGGGATAGATTTATAAAACCAGTATGATAGATTACATTAAAAAGCAAATTAATGTTTATTTGCCTATGGATTTCGTGGGTCATTCGGTAGGATGTTCGGCGTTCATGGTGTTACTATCTTCTTCTATAGTTAGCGATAAGAAGTACTTTTTTATGGGAACAACTCTAATTTGCAACAACCCGTTTTTGTTTTTAGCCAACGTGCCTGATCGAAAGAAGTGGAATACCAGTGTCATAGCTCGTCTCCTGGGTCATGTTCCAGTCGGAGGATCGTTTAATAAAATATTACATTACATTCAGCTGACTAAATCTGAAAATTCCACAGATTCAATGATGAATAAATTGAACGACGATCTTCAATATATAAACTTACCGTTGGCTTTTATAAATTAAGTTCCAATGATGACTACCTGGCCACAGCGGAGGTTGTCCGTAAAATGTACCTATTATTTAGTTTATTTCCTATTCACAGATTTATATGTATAGAACTAAAGTATTCCTATTGATCATTTCCTAATGAAAACTAAAAATGTTTCTCACACCGATTTTTTTATGGATAAAACTACATATCAATCCAATCGATGTTGTGTTAATTTGCAAACCATGTTTTTTTTTCATACAAATTTCAGTATTTTTTTGCTCGCCCTTAGGTAGGTATAAAATAAATAAGTTATTTACTTCATAGTTAATTTATACCGAGTTTTGAGTGCATCGAACCAAGATGTTATAATTTTCTGAAGTTAATTTCTGACAAATATTTTTATATTCTGTCTGATTTTAGCACCCATACTTTTTATTATATAATTTATTATGTAGGATGTATTGAAATGAATACACATTTAATAGAGCAGTTTTATCTAAAAATATCATTTCTAAGGTGGACTAATCGTGTAGTCTCTAAATATTCATTCTGGTATAAATACTGTCCAATTTACACCTTTAACGTAGAAGCTATTAAAATAAAATAAATAAAAAGTACTTCATTCACCACTAATAAAAACGGAAACGGGAGGGTAATCAGAATTTAGTCGAATAATTTTAAAGTTATCGTAGGAGGTACTTATAGCAGTTTTATAAATTAGTAAGTAAGTTTGAATCTACTGTGTTTACATTACATTCAAACTTACCTATGAAGTTTGTTTATGGCACTACCAAACCTATGTAACATTACCTAATGTGTAACCTTACTCATATTCCTAAAATTTAAAATGGGAAAAACGAGGGATGGAAACAATATTAAATTTTATCTTCCGACTTCGGACTTGATCGCGTTGTAAACCACAAGAATAAAAGAAATTCGTGTTAGTTACGCTTAATAACTCAAGAACGGCTGAACCGAATTGGTTAAAATTGCTGGGGAGGTTGTTTATAACCACGAGACGCACAAATAATAAGTTTATCCCGTTCCCGCGGCATGTGACATAAAAAATTCCACGAGGCGAAACCGGGGGGTACAGCTAGTTATTTTCAAAAGTAGTACTAATTGGGTAGGTACGAAAAAATAGTTAAAATGCAGGTCTTATTAATATTATGAAAATAGAACTACGATCCTACGCCTTCCAAGTATCATCCAGAATCAGATGGAGCCAGAATATTTCGTCAACACATCGCTCAAGGTTTACGCCAAAGACTGCGGTATACCTGATCGAATCGATCGATCGGTCAACAACAAATCAAACGAGCCTTTTGATGAGGTTGCGTCGTATTACAGAATTCCGATGTAGTTTTCGGCTCCAATGTGAAATCAGCCCATGTAGTCACAATATTGCATTGTCATCCAATAATCTACTTATCTGTGCTGTGTGGTGCTGGCTAGCCATGTGGTGCTGGCTTAGAATTTTCACCACCCCAACTCTTCCCGTAGGCGTCGTAAGAGGCGACTAAGGGATATCCACCGGGGGGCGGGCAGCAGAGCTTCCTGCAGAACTATTCTACTACCGAACTGCGATCCCCAACCCCGCATGCCCAGCGTGGGGTATATGGGCCTTATGTGAGATAAACGCCAACGCGCTTATCAGGGCGAGGCCTGCGTCCAGCAGTGGACCAATACAGGCTGTTGAGGTTGAGGATTTCATAAACAATAGGTCCCTACTTATACTCGCAGCCTCGTACCTACGCACTTGCAGTTCAGCCGTTCAGTAAGGCTTCCTTCCTTTCTTCTTTTAATGGCGTCTACGTCTGGGTTGACATAATTTCGCCAGTGTCCGTAATAGGCCTCTTATACACGACAGTGATGGCAGCCGTCGATTGCAGTCAACTGTCAGCTACTTGCAGTCCGTGTATTTGAAACGTGCAGTCCGTGGCGTGAGCCCAAATCCGTCAATTTTGGTGATGCGTCAAAAGAAGCGTTAAAAATTCACAAAGCATCAAATCAAACAAATGCGCGTAAAATCGCTTCTCCGTAAACACACTCTACCAATGCCATATGTTTGAATTTAGTGCAGGTGCCACTGCACGCACCGCTGCACGCCCCGCGTCTTCGCTTAACAAGGCCTTAGGCCTAAGGAGTTGATAACATTGAAATGAAGAACGAGCTATAAACTAATCAAAATGTGATTGTGAACATTATAGTTGTCATCATTAAACATCCATTGTTTCATTGTGGGCCACATAGTCACCGTTTTCTTGGCTAACTAAAATAAATGTGACCTACCAGTATGCAACAAACTGCAGTAAGTGATACCTGAAACATGAAACATATTTTATGGTTTCTACTGTTTGCGACACTTTTTTACCACGTTAAATGTGCTTATACATATGAATTTTTTAAAAGAGATTTATCGAAGTCATACCACAGCCTCATGAAGTATTTTTCCGATTTTTTTTCGAAAGTGAAAAAGTTTATATCACCTGGTTCTCAGAAAAACCTAGCTGTTCGATCGGGAGGTGAGAAAGACCCTCGCGTTCAGTTCAATAATTTTGTGCACAAAGCATGGTCCTCTGGAATAACTACCACTGAGAATATCATCAAGTCGGGCAAACTGTTCCAAATGACAACGCCGATCCTAGCGCAATGGCATGGCCGTAAAATGGAAACGCATGTAATACAAACAAGAGATGGTTATTTTTTGACCGCGCACCGGCTACCTGCGGAACCAAATTTACGCAAACGAACCGTAATACTTCATCACGGACTATTAGGAAGCTCGATGGACTGGATACTGCTCGGCCCTGAGTCGAAGACTGTGCTGCCATACATCCTATCGGATGCAGGCTACGACGTGTGGCTCATGAACGCGAGGGGCAATTATTACTCCAGAGGTCATGCAACTCTGACAGTATCAATGCCCGAGTTCTGGGATTTCAGCATAGATGAAATGGGACTGACTGATATACCGGCTGTTCTTGACTACATGAGAAAACAGAAGAATGTTGCTGTCCCTATCGATTTTGTAGGGCACTCGATGGGCTCAACTGCGTTTTTGATATTCCTGTCTTCGATGGAATATTACAGAAAATTTATTAGAGTGGGTGTTCTGATCGCACCACTAGCCTTTATGAATCATATAAACGGTCCTTTTAATATACTGAAAAAAGTTCCAGATACTATAATCAAAGCTATGGGAGAAGGCGAGTTCTTACCGAATCGAAGAGTGCCAAGCTGGCTATCGTGGAAGTACTGTAAAGGTCCAGCTGTCATGTGTAATAACCCGTTGTTTTTTTTAAGTGGTTTTTCTGATATGATGATGGATAACAAATTGTTAGTTCGTATTAAAGATCATGTACCGGCCGGCGGATCAATCAAAACAATCTTACATTACATTCAGCTGTGTAGAAGTGGTAAACTCCATTTATACGATAATGAATCCCAGGAATATAGTATTCGAAACTTCACTGTACCGTTGGCTTTGATCTCTTCAAGCAATGACTGGCTGGCGGCAGTGCAAGATGTTCAAAAAATCTATTACGTAATCCAAAATCCGATCGATCATCTCGTGATAAACGATAGAAATGTGTCTCACACAGATTTTTTGTGGAACCAAAATGCATCTAAGGTGGTATTTTACAAGACTTTAGAATATTTAGAAAAAGGTACACTTTGGAATATGATACATGAAAACGAAGTAATATAGTAGGACCTTATAAGACTTAAGAAAGAACGCTCTAGCTCATAATCATTTGTCTGTTTTTAGTAGTGTTTAAAAATGTAAGTACATTAAAGTACCTGGGAAATATTCTGGTTGTTTGTTTTCTTGTTAGAGCTGCATATAGCTCTGGTTGTACTCCAGAGAGTGAGTTTTGCATAGTTTACTAAACTATAGAAGTATTCGTAATTTATAGGTTGTTTCAAACAAGAGATGAAGGAACTTGAGGAAAAAAATAAGATTTTCCCCATGAAGCGCAACTCTTATTTCTACAATAATTTTCTGGCGGCTGGCACGACTATTGGGCGCGCGTCGTCGCCATTACGCCATGCTGGAGGTGCTCAACTTGACTTTGAGGACCTCTGTGGCTCGGTGGGCGAAGGTCTGCCTGCGACGCAGGTGGTTGCGGGTTCGATTCCCGCCTCGGGACAAATGTGTGTACGATCTGCAGATATTTGTTCAGGGCGTTCTGGATGTTTTCTATGTATAATAAAAAATATCTATCTATGTAGTGTATTGTATTAAGTATATCAGTTATCTAGTACCCATAACACAAGCTTGGGGCTAGATAATGCTGTGTGAAATGTCCAGCATTTTTTATTTATTTTCTTTCTTTTCTTTTTAACTGTTGGACTAAACTACTTTACGTTTCCCTTCATGGCACTCACTAACTGCATCTAGCATTTAGTCTGCGAACAGCGTGTAATTGTATGAGATACAGGGCACAAGAAGTAATAGTTTTTAATATTAGTACATAATCTTATAGTACTATACATACAGGTTGGAACATTTAGATCGGTCGGTATGACAAAGTCTGAAACTATAAGACATACGAAGTTCTCTTATAGGAACCATGTCATCGATTATAATAAAAAGAAAAAATACATTTAAAAACAAAAGAACTTGGCTCCGGATTTGAACCCGGACGTTTTGCAAAATAAAACAAATACTATTTATATTTAGATGTCGAAGTGTTACCATGAAGCATGATTTTTAATATGAATAAAATGCATTGAATACTTTATTATGAAATTAATCATGTTACTACCTGTAATCTGTCTGTTACCTTTTTTAGCTTAAACGGATGAAAGAATTTTAATGAAATTAGTCAGGGAGGTAAACGATACCAATAAATTATCCTTAGGTCCACTAAAACCCATTGCAAAGAACCTGAGATGGATCTTTTTGCGCCTTATCAAGTACAAGAACTGAGGGGTACGTCAGGTGCGCAGGTAGCTGCATGGGACTTAAGGTAAACCTGAGTTAGACTTAATTCCGATAAATTTCAATGTTTTCTTGTTACTCTATTGGTTAACGCGGCACATGCCAGCAAAGTAGTTTTTGCGACCTCTTTAAATAATCATCGTCACAATTTAAAGTGGACATAGACCTTAAATACTGTATTTCAATGGTTTAGAGGCTATTGATATTTATATGATTGAATAGGATAGGATAGATAAATATCATACATTTTTTATTGAATAAAAGAAGGTTTTCAATGCGACGGTATTTTTTTTTATTTTTACCTCAGAACTTTTGACTTGGTGGTACGATTTTCATGATTTTTTGTAGTCCCATTTTAACTTTGTCCAGTTCTCAGTTCTCAATGAGATCTATGAAAATTTATGAAAAAACTATATTAATTGATGTCATTTTATAATTTTTTAAAACAATAGTAATTTAACAGAAAAACAGATATAAATTAATAATGCTGGACAATTCACACAGCATTATCTAGCCACAAGCTAAGCAGAACTTGAGTTATGGGTACTAGATAACTGATAGTACACAATACAATGCACTACATGGATAGATATTTTTTATTATACCTACAAAAAAAACATCCAAAACACCCTGAACAAATGTCTGCAGATCGTACACACATTTGTCCCGAGGCGGGAATCGAACCCGCAACCTCCTGCGTCGCAGGCAGACCTTTGCCCACCGCCCCACAGAGGTCATCACACGGTAGTTTTTGTAAATTCGTTAAATTTGTATTTCAAATATAAATACTACAAAAAATATCGCTATTATAAAAATACTTTTTGGTAGCACCTAAATATCATGTTGAAAACCAAGTATTTGAACGCACCGCAACTAAAAAGTGACATGGACCTAATAATTTTCTCACTGATCGAGGTGAAAAGTTATATGTTTGACTTGAGAGCAAATGTTTTTTGTTTCGTGCCTTTTTAATTAAAATTCAAAATCGGCACGTGCAACAAAAAACGTTTCGCTCATTTGTTGAACAAATAACTATTGCCCAAATAACTATAACTATTTGGAAATGTATGTTTCCGATCTTGTTGTTTACAAGATCGGAAACATACATTTTCAAATACATTTTACAGTAGGTACCATCGGTCCTTTCTTATATAAAATGTGCAAGCCAATCTTTATTCCATATATTATAAATTATAAATTTAGGAAAAAACCAGTATGTCATACCATGACACAGAAAAGTAGGCAAAAAAATTTGCATGCACTATTTTAGCGTAGCATTTGCATTTTTTTTAAAGTACACATCAATTGCGCAAGTTCCATTGATTAATTTATTTGTTGTTAGCACTGTTTTTACCTGAGAAACAGGTTTTCACTGAGTTCAGGCACACGTATTAATTATTGAATTTAGATGAACTTTGCTATCCTCTAAGTCCTAAGTTAATTAGAATATTTTTTTCCTATTGCAAAACAAGATTAGATAAATCAGCTTTATATTATATTATACATAGATCTTGACGATCTGTTTCTAAGTACCTACACAGTTAGGTAATATGGTGATATAAACAACAAAAACTAAATTAAAACGATATTATAAATTTGCATTAATGTACCTCCAACTCCAACAGATATTATAAAAGAGCTTTATGTATTCGTGCCGGATATGCAACGTGCGATACTACACATGTTCAGTAAATCTATACTAATATAACGGGATTTGATTGCTGGTTTGTTTGTTTGTATTGAAAAGGCTCCGAAACTAGAGGACTAATTAAAAAAAAATCGGAGCTTACTTTCCAGGGGATTCCCACGGGAACGGGAACTACGTGGGTGAAACCGCGAGGCGCCGCTAGTACTTAATATTTTGATGAAATCATTTTTAATAAACTGACGCGAATTTTGAGGATAGTAAGGCGCACATTCCCAGGACTAGGAAAATATTTCTTGTTTGAAACAAACGTTCGCACCGGATGATTTCAATGTGTTACAAATGAATCATAACACCATTGAAAGGGTTTATTATGTACGGCAGAGTGTTAGCATAAATAAATAATATTTTGATACAGTCGTTACTTCCAAAACTCTTTTTTTGTCTGCATCTGATTGCATCAGAGAATTTCATATCAGTTAAACTAAAATTTCGACAACATTAATACGTTTTTTAATAATGATAGCTAAATTTTTATTTATCACTTTGTCTTTATGTTTGTGTACTTGTGATGAAACAACAGAAGCAGTTAGAAAGACAAGAAACACAGCTCTACAAATATTTAAATATTTTGTAAATTTTTTAATTAGACCATTAAAAGATATGGATGCGGCTGAAAAAAGTAAAGAAGATAATCAACGTCATATAAAAGAGAAAGAAGGTCTGGCTACCACTCTTGATCCTAAGAAATTGCGAAAAATTGATAAAGAACAGCAGACTATAAGGAATGCTCTCAATGTTTTTTTCGGGGAAGCATTTTACGGTAAAAAATGTTCCTTGCAACCTCTAACACGGCGAAACCTGGGGGACTATACTCGTTTCGATCCATACATTCACAATAGATCCGCACCTGAAATAATCGTTAGCCATGGATACAAAGTGGAATCTCATACAGCGCAGACCCGTGATGGCTACTTCCTGAGCTTGCATAGAATTATACGTGCTTGCTGTGTAAATTGCACTTCAGCTGAAAATAAGGTGGTCATCCTCCAGCATGGTTTGATGGGAAGCTCCGATGACTGGTTGCTCCTCGGAGCAAATGATGCACTTCCGTACTTACTCTCCGATGCAGGCTATGACGTCTGGCTGTCAAACGCTCGTGGCAATAAATATTCAAAACTACACACTGACTTCAATGAGGATTCTGAGGAATTTTGGGACTTTTCATTTCATGAAGTGGGAATTTATGACCTTCGAGCTGTCATCGATTATGTACTTATTGAATCTCAAGCTACTTCAGTTGAATTCATCGGTTACTCTATGGGAGCAGCAGCGCTTTTAATACTACTGTCATCGCTGACGCGATACAACCAATTTTTGAAATCGGCGACCTTATTGGCTCCGCTTGTGTTTATGCACCAGATCCATGGACCATTGAAGCTGTTGGCGGATTTCCACCAAGAGTATGCTGGCAACTCACTAGATTTCCTAGGTGTTAATGAGTTTCTTTCAAACGAGCAGTTTCCCCGGGAAGTGGTTGCAAAGTATTGCCTGGGTGACAGAGAGCTTTGTGACAGTTCTTATTTACTAATTGCTAATGGAGGTAAGCCAATTATGAATCAATATGTTCGTGGCAATGTGTTGGGGCACATGCCGACAGGAGCGTCCATGAAAACCATAATGCATTACATACAGCTGATTAATAGCGGGACTTTTCAAAAGTTTGACTACGGTGGCATCGCAAATTTCAAGAGATACGGTAACACCACACCACCACAATATGACCTCGGCAAAGTAACTATCCCAATTATTCTGTTCAGCTCAGTTAGCGACTGGTTATGCACGAAACCAAGTATTATTGAATTGTCATCGAAAGTGCAAAATCTTTTCTTGTCATATCAAATTAGGAAAAATAATTTTAGCCATGTTGATTATCTCTGGAGTAATGATGCTGCCGTAGAAGTGTACAAGAGAATTCTTTATTTATTTGAACAGAATCACATGAAGTCTGTGACATAAAAAAATGATATTATAAGAACTGGCTTATGTACATGGCACGATATAAGATCACAACTTTTTTCGACAAAACTGATATTGCGAGACCAAGATTATTTTTAACATGGTTGTATTTTTACTTCTTGATACCGATGAAAATAAAGCAAAGATGTATAAATATATTGAATTGGAATACCATTCATAAATTAATAGTCAGTAGAATACCGAAAACAATTATTATTAGGAGATGTGTATAAATTGATTAAAAAATATACAGTGTATTTTACATTATGTATTATTGACCAATTATGTACCTACCTACTTTATCTTTGAGATTTTATTAAACCTTGGTATGTAAAAGTTATAGGTATACGTATAGAGTGATTAATGTGTTAAAATTTTACATGTTGTAGGTTATATTTGAGAAAGTGCTTGATATTCTCAATTAATTATTTTAACATCTGGCAGGATTGGAGCAGTTCAACTGTGATAAACTTTAGTCAATATTTTTTGTTATAAAAACTATTTTGGACCTGCAATTTTTGTGGCTGTTCAGAGGAAGAATATTTCAGGTTTGAAAGGTAAATAAAGAAGTAAAAAGTTTGATGCTATCCAGAAAAATATACCATGACCGACAAGATTTAGAAAATAGCTTAGCTATAATCGTTGATCACGCTTCGTAGGTGGGTTCTTGTGGCTAAGCATTGATGTACCAGTTTTATTGAATTGGAAGACATTTTTGATAAAATTATTAGCATGCATAAATAGTACACTGTTACCCAAGGTTTGAAATCAACGTATTTAGTTTTGGCACCGGAGCGTAGCGAAAGCTCTAATTGTTCGATGGACTAAATAAGTAACTCTCACCCGCGTTGATACTGATATAATTAATGCGAAAGTTTGTATGGATGTAAGGATGGATGGAACGATGGATGTTTGTTACTTTCCTCTTCACGCCAAATCTAATGAATGAATCGGGCTGAATTTTTGCATACAGGTAATAATCCTGGAATCAAACATAAGCTACTTTTTATCACATAAATAAGTTCCCGTGTGATAGAAATCACCTTTAAACGTTTTCATAGAATCAACACATGCGAAGCCGCGGGTCGCTAGTTTACTATGTATTCTCAACTTAATAATAGATGTTTATATTTAGATACAAAAATTTTATGACCAATAAAAAATATAATAATATTGATCTATATATATAATCATGAGATTTTAAAGTAAAAAAAACTTGGTCTTGTAAACCAAAATTAAGAATTTGACATTCTGTATCTATAATCTCCAAATTATAATTTTATATAAACGTTATCACGAATACAAGGAAAGTAATAATAAATAAGTAATAAATAATTATAATATGGTAATAAAACTGATCCATGTCAATACCAGCGGGAAGCGTAAACAATCTACAGGCAGCTCAACTGAACTATATCAATACCATTCGGAAGTGTAAACAATCTACAGGTAGTATAATTGATTCAAATCAATACTAGTCGGAATCGTAAACAATCTATAGGTAGCTCAACAGATCCATATCAATTGACCATTAAGTATCATTTGAAGTTAAAGCCTTATAAACCGTTTACTTTTATCCCTAGGGACGTAAGTAGTACTTTGAGTAAAAGTACTTTCATCCCGCTTCTCAGGCAACTTCCGACCTACTTTCCGAGTATGAGTGATGAAAACTGGTTTTAAAAAACTAATCACACTATCACTAATCACGCATTCATTTATTATGAACTCAAAAGTTTGGGAGGATGGATGGATGTTTGTTCAGAACCACAGAACGGATTGCGCTGAAATTTTGCATAAATGTATGCAGTTCGAGGCTTGGAATAATACATAGGCAATTTTTTATCCTGCCGGTCGGGCCATGTAATGCCGGCCTAGAATTGCATCACCAAAACTCTTCCCGTGGGTGTCGTAAGAGGCGACTAAGAGACATACACCGGGGAGCAGGCAGCAGCGCCCCGTGCAGAACAATTCCATCACCAAACAGCGATCCCCAACCCAACGTGGAGATTATGGGCATTACCCCTTAATCAAAAAATGGCCTATGAAAAATAAAGTGAATTTAAATTGAAGCTCTCACAAATTGCACTAATGGTTTTACTTATTGAGCTATAGAAATACACCACGTGAAAATTTGGATTCTCCTGCGCGACTTATGATGGGACGACGATTAAATTGTAGACTTCCGGTACACCCGGATTTGTTAAAACAGAATAATGATTGTAAAATGCAACATAAAATGTTACAAGATAAGCAGATAAAGAGCAAGATCTATTATGATCAACATAGTAAAGCATTGCCTGAATTAAATGTCGGCGACGACGTAATCATGTGCGAAAATAATAACAAAAGAATTCGTGGTACAATAGTGGGCAAAGCGCCTACTCCGCGTTCTTATATCGTAAAAAACAGAATAGGGATATATCGTCGCAATCGACGACATTTGATTAAAAGCGTGCCTGTTCGTGAACAAGTAGAATGCAAAGAAGTTAGTAGTCCTATTGTTCTGTCTGATGAGTACGAGTCGGTTGAGGATGATGATGAGTATGAAGCAAGCAGAACATTAGGTGGTAGTTTTGATTATTCACCTCCAACTACACGTAGTAAGTCTAAAAATAATTAATTATGTTCTAGATACATAAGTCTACTTGTATTACCAAATAGTTTTAGAATTTAAGTAAAGTAAATGTTTGTTTTATTTTAGGGTGTTGGTTTATCTTATCTACGGGGAAGATGTTGAGGGTAGTTCTATGTAAGTACCGACCTAACTACCCTCTTACTTAAATAAAGCAGTTGTTATCCAGACTCGGTCGTTTCATTACACTACAGGAGCGTCTCCCCACGCAGCAATACAGTGGTTTAGGACTGTTAGTGTAAGGGCAAAATAATGCAGTTTTGAGTGTATGACTATCAGCACTAGACCTCAATTTTCTAAGAAGAAGTTTTCTTACTCTTGATGTTGACGAGGAGGTTTGAGGTTTCCAGCAAAGTGTACTGTCAATTTGAACGCCTAGGTAAATAACCTAGGCAACTACACTGTCAACACTTTGTAAGCTATTGCATTGACATGTTACTTTAATTATATTCTGACACACATACTGCGTACACTTATGGGCAATTATACTGAAATTCTAAGGAGGTTGCGAAGAATTGGACGGGGCAAAATTTATATAATTCGTTTTGCTAATGTTTAATGTTAGTAGGATGCAAGAAAGCCAGTTTGAGACAAATCTTAAAGCGCTCTCTGAAAAACCCCTGACTTGTTCTATTTTATTTCTAAGTCTAATCCAATTAAATTATGTTCTTACATGCTATTGTCGGTGTGGAACTGGGTGACATCCGGCCAAGCAATAACATCATTAATGTAAGCATCTATTGAGTTATAGGCTTTCTTGTTAAGATTTCGTTTTATGTACAGTTTAAATAAAACCGACACAGCTCTCAGAACTGCCTATGGCCGATGGGGCCACAAGGCTCGTGAGTGGCGACCACGTACCGGAAAGCGAAGTGTTGGTAGGCCCCCACGCAATGGACCGACGACCTAGTGACGGTCGCGGGAAGTCGCTGGATGCGGGCAGTGCAAAATCAGTCATTGTGGAGATCTTTAGGGGATGCCGATGTCCAGCAGTAGACGTCGATCGGCTGATATGATGATTATGAAGGCCCTCGCCAACAACGTTCAAGAAATCTCTAAAGTGGGTCGAATAGGGTAGCGTACCTGATCCTTCGGCTATCCAAACGGTAAAGCATGATGGTAATTCAAGTCTCGGCACACTCGGAAGATGGAGTGGAAGATATGTATGAAGACACCATATCCTTAAGCCTTACACAAAACCACTAAGACTACTTCAATGTTGTTATGGGGGACTTTTTACCGTTATGAATCCACTCAGAACTCTCGGATGAGACTCTAGAGCTGATGGCAAAAAGACGGCAAACCACCCAAGCGATTTCGTCAGACAGTTCAGACCTGAACAAGCAAATTGCAAAGATGGTACGGCGCGACCTTTGGAGCTTCATCACACGCATTGAAGAGGCAATAGAGCAAATACGAGGATCCAAAGTATTCACTCAGAAGCAGCCACCTGACCAGGCTTAAAACACATGATGACCGGACCGTACCGTCATGCAGATACCGGAGATATTCGTCTAGGTAGAAGATTTCAATGACATATATGCTCCTGGTTCCCAACACCAATTCAGAGTTGCTCAGCGAGCTATGGAATAAAGAAAGCTCGGAATATTTCTGAAGGATAGGATTCATAACGAATACATCAGACAGACAACCAAAGTTATCGAGATAGATCAAAGAATCAGCATGCTGAAGTGGCGTGGGCCGACCAAATCTCGCTAAGAACCGACCACCGCTGGAGTAAAGGATTTCTTGAGTGAAGACCGCGACTAGACACACGTAGTGTAGGACGCCCTCCAGCCAGTTGGGATGACGATCTGCGAAGGACTGCAGGTAGATTCTGGATGCGTCAAGCTGGAGACAGGGCGCTAGGGGAGGCCAATGTGCAGCACTGGACAAATAGAGCCTCTATTTGTCCAATGATGATGATGACGATGAATGTTTTATCCTGCCTTAGAATTCGCATTATCCCAACTCTTCCCGTGGGAGCAGGCGCCCCAAGCAGTACAACTCGACCACCGAGCTGGATGCCCAGCGTAGGGATTATGGGCACGTTCAGCTGTGAACCAATATACGCTTTGGATGTGATTTGAGACTCACCTTAACTCAGTACCTCAGTACGTAAACATTAAAGTAATACTGACCGCTTACAGAATTAGGATTTACTCAAAGGTAATTAATCTGTCAATCAAGAAACAAAGCAACCGCACCATAAATGGCACTGAGAGCACTGAGGTCGATGCAGTCAATCATACGGTACAATAATGTCAACCATACACACCGATTCCTATTGGGTTATTATGGTATAAAGTCTCAAAGAGAAGAAATTAGTTCTCCATATTAGCTTTCTTTTAAATCCTGCACAAATTATAAAAAAACTGGTAGTACTTAACCTCAAATAAACTTTTTTGTTCACGTTATATAAACATAATGGAAAGTGCCTACTTGCTGATTTAAGATCCTTTCTTCAATTAATATTGTCTAGTTATATCTCTTTATCTTTACTCCAAGCATGTGAATTTTAATTTATGCTATTGGAATCTATTCACATAATTTGCAGCTTTATGACAAATCGGTCATAGATTTTTGTGGTGTCATCAATTTTGCCCTACCGCACGGCCTTTTTTATCTGGACACTATTTTGCCAAATCAGCACAAGCGAGTGCTGTGGTGCAAAAAACTGCGGTCTGATGCTGGATGCGACCAGCTTAAGACAGCTCGTTATGGCACTCATTAAGTACTGATAAACGACAGCGCACGTCGATATCTATTGGGATACTTTTCCAGGGGCGTATCATGACATCCTGGTGAACGCTGCCCGCAACAATTTGGAAGTAAGCGTCATAAACAAAATTTCAATGCGATCCATTCAGTAGTTAAGCGTCGATTTCGTCTTCAAATCTTACTACTTAGGTACATCAGAAAACTTCACTTCATTTTTTTTGTTAAACTGTAATGTTACGTTATGATGATAAATAAATAAACTATAAACTTTAATATTAAATGGAACGATTGTATCCGGTACAACGGTAAGCAACTCAGGGGTAAACAATAGCAGAATTTATTTTTAAACATCTTACTAAGAATTTTATCTTGAGAAAAATCAAAAGAAACAATTTCTTTCACGGGCAGTAGGTTTTTATAAGATTTAAATCGGTAAATATTGCAGGAAACTTCCCACTGAAGTATCTATTTATACTTAGTTTCGCAGAAGGCGTGCTTTAGGAAATTGAAACTATATTAGATCTGTCAAGTGTAACTGGGGTTTCAATAACAAATACATAGGTACTATATTAATCTTTATTGAAGAAAAGTCTTAGTAACGGGTATTTATCGCGGTGTTAATGGGGACCTTGATGGCGTCTTTTATAAAATTTCGACATCACAATTAAATTAATAATTAACTATTAATTAAATATAAGCATTCATATGTAATTCTATACAATGAAGATAAGTAACAAAGTATTCGGATATGAGAAAATTACCATCAAATGAGTAAAGTACACGTATTCCTCAGAGGCTCAGTGCTTTGCGCGGCCTAATGTAGCTTATTCTAAACAGCTGAGAATAGTGAATTCAGTTATCATCAGCCAAACGATGAATTATTGACCACCTCTCAAGTTCAATTCATTTTTGTACACCGTATAATCACAAGGAACAGTTGTTTTTGTCAAAGCTACATATTTTATGTGCTTACAATAACAATGCCGCAAGAACCAATAATATTGTGTCTTTTGTCATAATTAATCTTGATGATATGATTATTAAATGGCTGTAAAAGCGCCACAGATAAAAATATGTATAGAATATATATTAAACTATCTTCAACCGGTGGCTTCGCACGTGTTGATTTTCTCACCCTTTAAACGTTCTCTAGACCTCCACAAACATTTCAAGACCAAGATAAGATAAATCCGTTCAGCCGTTTTGAGTTTTAGCGAGAACAACGAACAGCATGGCCGGCCTCTTCCTTGAGGCCTGCGTTCAGCAGTGGACAAACATTGGCAGTTGAGGAGCCACTCTGATTAAGCTACGCCCAGGTACATTTCCAGGCAGACACAGCCTGGTGATTTCCCGAGTGACGGATCTGCGGTACGGTCGTTAGCAGGACATGTTGGTGGCGACCACATATCGCTCGCGCTGCCAACTGCCAAATTAGTGTAGGTATCTAACTTGTTGATTAACTTTTTGCGTGAATATGAAAAGTTGAATGTATTTTTATTAAACCGAATGTTGTCTTGAAATGAAATTTGATGAAGAATTTTGAACATTAGACGTCGTCGGCAACGTGTTGTCTGGCATAAGCCGAAAGGCCGAAGCCCTAAAAGAAAGTATGATCAAGTGTGAATACCTAATTAGTCGGTAGGTATTGCAATCGCGAACTACGTCGTTACCTACTTTTCAGGGAGTGACATATTGTTATATTTTAACCCGGGATTCCCAAGAGAACGGGAACTACGTGGGTGAAACCGCGAGGCGCGGCTAGTTCTACAAAAGTCTATTTAATTTAATTATGTATGTCTACTCTGTCTTTTTATCGTAAATTCTTTGTCCATGTAAAACCACTCACCCGAGCTCTACCTGAAAACCAGCAGCGTAGCATTGGGGTCAGTCAAATACACATGCTGAGTGTCTTTTACCCTATTAATAATGTCCTTTTGCCTAATTGTATTGTTTTTATATAAGATTTGTTTAGTACAAGTGCTAAAAAAAAATTATAAAAACGATATCCCTACGGTTGTCGGTTTTTCGCGAGATGTGGTAACGCACTCTTCATTTACATTTATTTGGCAATCGAACATTTGGCCTAGTCGGGTCTGAGGACAGGTGGACAAGTGTGTGGGTAAACACTTGTGGTGGTATACAATAGGTAGTTATATCTATTATTCGATTGAATAAGGCCCGTTGAGGGTAACCGAAGGGTTCTATTGTAATCCATTGATGGCGGCCGTCGGCAACACGGCATAACTAGTAAGTTAACTTGCAAAAGTTTGCATGATATATAGTATGAATGTTTGTTACTTATTTCATAAAAAAACAACTGTACAGACTGGCTGAATTTCAAAGGTGTAGCTTTTAAACCAGACATAGGCTACTTTTTATCCTCTAAAACATTTTCATAAAACAGTTCCATAAAAAACATCACTATAAAGTTATTTTTATCTCATAAAAAAACTTTAATGTGATTCAAGTCACTGCCAAAAAAACTGATCGCGTTAATATTTTTTTCTTAGAAAAATCACAAAGCTTGGGGCTAGATGATGCTGTGTGAATTGTCCAACATTATTTAATATTATTTATGTATTTAATCATCCAAATTTTACGTTTATATGTAATATTGAGATAATGTGCTTCACATAATGCCAGAATCTAGTTAAGGTTTATCAGAGAACAATATATTTCTTAGTGGATAAAATAGCTCCTCCGGGCTTTGTAGTTTATATAAAGATAAACTACAAAGCCCTGAAAATTGAGTTTTATCCCGGTTTAATATCTCAGTAACTTCCGCATCTATTAACCTGAAATTTAAAACAATAACATTTCGTGCACCTGTACTAAAGCACTAAGATTATTGATAAACCCAACAAAAGCAAACATAATAACTAAACATAGCATATCTAATGCTCCACAGCTGCGCTCCTCGGTTTTATTGCAAAATAAAACATTAGGCGATGCACCGACTGGGGGCATTTCAATGATTGAGCCGAGGGGCGAGCGACGAGCGACGCAGTAAACACGAGTTTGCCACGACCGAGCATATCCCTAGATAATATGCATGCATAGCCCACCTCGCTATAATGCATAAACAATTATATTACACTTTTTTATACAATACCCTCATTGATTTATTAAAAAGGGAAGATAGGTTACGTTCTCCCAGCGCTTACTCAAAAATTGGCATGTGTTACAACTACACGCAAACACATACGCTCACAGTTATATTTCCAATCCTGTGCAATACAAAGAACATCAAAGACGGAAAGACGTACCTAAGACCGAAGTGAGACCGAGACAACAATATTTCACGCGAATCACGAACGCCCGTGCCGCCGCCGCCGCCGCGCCGCCGGTCCGACGGTGACTGAGGTGGGAGCACACAATTTTACACAATTTGAGGTTGCCACTTTCGAGAAACCAGTACCTCATCTTCCCTTTTTAATAAATCAATGCATACCCTGCACAAAAGATAAACAATCCCGCACTTTATAACCTCAAATTAAATTTCTTGTTGACGACTTTTAAACATAATGGAAAGTACTTGGTGATTTGAGATCATTATTCAATAAATATTGTTACAATTATATCTTTATCTTGACTCCACGCATGTGAATTTTAATTTATGGGTTCGGGATCTGTTGAAAAAAATTTCAGCTAAAAAAATAGATAATTTAAGAATAGCTCCTGCAGACTTTATTGCATTGACAACCGCTGGGGTAAACGTGTTCTTGAGTGGAAACCACGACTCGGCAAACTTAGTTTAGAGCACCCGCCGGCAAGGTGGGAGACGCCTATTTCCAGCAGTGGGCCAATATATCCTGGGATGAATAGGAGACGCCTATTTTCAGCAGTGGGCCAAAGGTGGGATGAATAGGAGACGCCTATTTTCAGCAGTGGGCCAATATATCCTGATGATGATAATGATGATGGTGCCCATACCGAGTACACTATAGCTACTTTTCGTTGCATGCGAAACGTAAGCTGCTTGATTTTAATATGACAGCGATTTAATAATTTCCTATTAACTTTTGACAAGAGAGCGGTTATTAAATGTCATGTTCTAGAAAACTTTTTCGGCTTTCGTATAGTCGTCGACGGAGGAAATCACCCTTAGGGATTCCTGTCTATTGACGGCGTGCGAGGCAGTGGAGCGGAGATTTTATGCGATTTCTTTAGCTCCACTGCAGCGTTCCGCGTCAATGGCCAGACAGCTTTATCAGGTACAAGAAGTATATTTATTTCTATAAGATAAAATTCACTTACATGAATGCATATTTTTTGATATTGGCTGAATGGATGCCTGACTCGTACTAAAACCAACCAAATAAAAGTACACTTATAGAAAACAGTGGTTAGGTAATTGTTCAAGAACATGCCGTAATGGAATGTCTTTGCGCGTAAACCAAACAATGACTTTGTTGCGGAGCGATCACAACTAGATGTGGCATGCAAACAATTAGCTTGCTCCCTTTTGGGATCTGTCGTAGAGCTTCATGTGGTGATTCATGGTTGGATTTGTGTTGGCGGGGTGTACACATTTGTGTACACATTGCTGACGACTTCCAGCAATCAACAGTTACAATATACGTAATTTTGAGATCGTCCTGTGTGTAGGTATAATTGTTTCTTTTCGTCTTTGATATCTCAGCGGTGATATAAAAGACTGACCGTTCAGAGACTCCTGCAATTATCATGTGTTTATATCTCTCTTTCCGTTCTTTTATATCAGTTACCACATTTTGTAGCGTCTTTTCATTAGACGATGAAGCTAGTTAGCTCGTTTAAAAGACTATTACTTTATTCTAAATTCAATTTATTCTCCTGCTAATTTTCAAGATAAATTCACCGTTGTACTAATCTGGTTGCAAATCGCTTAGCATGGCAGACGATAAGTTTGGGTCACTTCCAGTCGGTGAGCACAGTAATCTTTGTGTTTGGCGAACTAGTTGTAGAGTTCTTAATGAATCTAGTTACGTAAAGCGTTAACTGACATAGTATGGCTCAACAGATTTTAGACTTAAGTTTTATTGATATAAGATTTATTTTATGTGGAGTAAGATTTTTAAATTTAACGTAAAGTTTGTGCTACACGTCTGCTACGTACTGTGCCCGACGGCTATAAATCCCTTAACACCCTGAGCGAAGGCTATTGTGCAAACGTATATATAATAAATAAAAACATTGAACGTCGATTGTGAAATAATTGCATTGCTTACAATTTCTTTATGAAAATATCGGAGAATATCTTTTCTGGAAAAACTCAGGCGCTAATACAAACTTAACCTATTGCGAATGGCATAATTCATATAGTAATTCACTCTTTTTAAACGCACTTTGTACGTCATTTGTGTCTGAGTCAGAGTCAAAGTCAAATCGTGTATTTCTTTAGACTTACAAAATAAGCACTTAGACAAGTCATTGTTGATTCCCATAAATATTTTGAGGTTCCAAAGTAAAATCCATTACTCCCTTAGGAATTAACAGTTAGTTACTCCTAAGTTAATAATAATTTGATTGAATTATGAACATCAGCGTGAAAGAATTTTCTAAAATTATAACCGCGGCGCGTAGCTACTCGTAGTTGAAAATAGATACAACTAGAAAGTCGATGTGAATTGGTTCGTTAGTTTTTCTATGTAGGTCCGCTGCTTAGCTGACCTGTGAACTGATATTTACAAATAAAATCGTTACTTCTGCTTAGCCTGCTTTGGTAAGCTCCTTTTAATCCGACTACCAACGAAAGAGGGATGAAGTTGGCATCCTTTGTCGTTTGTTTATAAGTCACCGATTTTAAACCGACTTCAAAGAATGGAGGAAGTTCTTCATTCGACTGTTTTTATATTGGTTACCTCAGAACTTTTGACTGGGTTACGATGTTGATGAATCATTTCTATTTGTAAGTATCTTATGTGGTCCCATTTCAATTTGTTCTTGTTCTGACTATGGCGTTCATGAGAAAAACAACGAAATTATTATGTTACCACGAATTACGTACGCTGGTTATAGGGTTTTATGACGAAAGACGATATTAGAGTCTAACAAGATAGCGGGATCTTTCCTTAATGATCATAAATGTAATTGTTAAAATAATAAGCACAATCACCTCGAACACCGTACTCGGGTTATAGTTTATTTTACCTTGTTGACCTTTATTAATAGGGGGTTATGCAAAAGTCCCCACGCTGGGCAGGCCAGCTAGGGCATCGCATTTCGGTGGCAGATCTGGGCAGCAAACCGTTGCTGCCTACCCATTCCCTTAGACGCCTATTACGACACCCGAGGGAGAGAGAGAGAGTAAATATTTTATGCACCTTGTAAAACTTAGTACCTTATAAAACTTGATACTTGGTACAAAATTAGCCTTAAAACTATGATAAATACTGCATACTGTTACAAAATACAAAATAAATGTATGTTGTGCGTAGCAGCGTTTTATGACAAATATGGCCCTTCATTCAACATTGAAAGAATTGTCAGCATTATAAGCGGGGAGAGAATTAATTAATAAAGCGTTTGTGGGGAGGCCTGCGTCCAGCAGTGAACGAATATAGGCCGTTGAGGAGGAGGCCAGGGGCCTGATTCCACTAACACAATCGCCTCACTATGACAATATTATCGCTTCATTCATTATCGCGTATCAATCACCGCCATTGACACCTTTTGCTATTCTAATGACACGATCTTTTTTTGTTTATGCTATTACTATTATGACAACCATTTGACAATTTGACCGTTCAATGGTGTGGTGGGGCAAGTGTGACCATAGACATCATTAAATAAATTATTATACAGGTCGTTTGGTACGAAGTTTGCTATATTAAAACTGGGAGGTAGATGGGATAAAATGCAATATCTTGGCGGCTAAATAGTTTAACTAAATAGGCAAACGTTGTATTAAACACCCTGTATAATAATTTATTTAATGATGACTATGGCCACACTTGCCCCACACTATTGACACAAAATTATTATAGCTCATAGAGATTGTAATCTTATGGTATTCGAATACCAAATAAATTTACGACTAAATCTCTATCTTAACCGTATGGCGCCATTAGCATTTGTTTAAAAAATAGTGGAATTAGGCCACTGACCTACGTACTCGAGCTCGTCTGCTTGCTGAGGACTTATGTTCAGGGTGTAGCCCATTCAGCAAGCCGACCGTTCCCATTCAACGCTAGGGTAATTTTAGTTTACTTAAACTTATGTTCACCTATGTTTTTTGTCAGTCTTGTACTGCGACAGTACGGGACGGTTTCCGTACTTAAATGTTTGTATGAAGTACCCTATTATTACTATTCTTTCTTTCTTTTGAGAACCTCTGTAGAACCTCTGTAGCGGCGGGCGAGGTCTGCCGGCGATGCAGATGGGTTCAATTCCCGCCTCGGGACAAATGTGTGTACGATCTGCAGATTTTGTTGTTTTCTCATTTAACATATTTATCTATATTGTGCGTATACCAATTATCTAGAACCCATAGCACAAGCTCGTGGCAACTTGTGGCTAGATACGTATCAATTGGCCAACATTAATTTGTTTTTTAATTTTCAAGTTACATAGCCAAAGGTCCATTGCAATCTTAGTTCCTTAGAAACGGATCAGGTTATTGCAATTTATCACCATAATTTGTGTGAAAATGTCAGAATGCAAAAGCAAATTTATGATACGGACATTAAGAATAAACAAATAATGCTGAACAATACACACATAATCATCAGCCCCCAAGCTAAGCGGAGCTAATGTTATGGGTACCTACCCCTTCCGGACCCAAGGCACAACTACGATGCTCAACTGGTAGTGGCGCTGGTACTTTTGCACTTTTTACACAACTAAGGCACCAATTACTCAACCCGGACCCACGGCACAACTACTATGCCCACCTGGTTGAGTCGTAGGCAACCTACTAGTAGTCTGATACACTACATAATACAATACAATACTAAAAAGTCACTACACCTGCTTGTCAATACTCAAAATCGACAAGTGGCACTATAAAGTTTTTTAAACTTACGCGATCAGAACACATTATCTTAAATATTCAAGGATATTTATGATAAGTGGTAGTGTAAAAAAAAATACCTACAATAAAGTGATGTTTAGGCTATTTATGGCACTCCCCAAAAAACATTTTTTGAGTTCGGCCACAGGTTATCCCATTAAGGCGCATACCTGAGTCAAAGTGGCACCGCCACCAATTATATCGATTACATTTAGCACAGGAAATTTCAAAAATCCATCCACAGTTAGCGATACCTATTATAAGCTATTTATTAATGCCTCTATAGTAGTTTTATTCATTGAAAGTTTAGTAGTAGATCAGGAAGGATTTTTAAAATTTCGTGTGTTAAAAGTAATAGTATATATGGTTTTAACCTCGACATTTTTGAGTCTTATCATCAATCTATTTGTAATTTATTTTATCTAAGGTAATATACGATTCTATGGTGGCGATTTTGCAACGATACGACTGCCATTGTAAAGGCAATGGCAACGATATAGGCGGCGGCGCAACATTGGCTTGGGTATGCGCCTTAATCAAGGGAACCACTCAAATATCTAAAATAATTATTGCAAAATTTATCAATAGAACTCGCTATACAATTCCGTATGAACCTGTCGCAAATCTAACAAAAAAACGTCCCCCTCACTAGGGTGCAATAAGTACAAATGTTGCGTATAATAAATGCCATTGAGCCTATACTATGACCGACACTTTAATCTCCCATGTAATCTCATAGCCGAAAACATATTGCTTGCAGCTGAGGGCAATAGTGATCAAAAGAGTAATATTTCTTTATTGTTTATGTATTTTGCTGAACAAAAACAATTTCCGAACCAAACGAAGATACCACCACGGACAAGGACCCAAAAAAAAAAATTACCTACAATAAATTTATGTTTTGGCTATTTATGGCATTACACAAAAATATTCTGCTAAACTAATCGCTTTACAATGGCAGTGGTATCGTTGCAAAATCGCCACCATAGAATCGTATATAGATAAAATAAATTACAGATAGATTGATGATAAGACTCAAAAATGTCGAGGTTAAAAAAATTCTATCAAACTTACTGATATAATATATCTATTTAAAGGTAGCGTATTAAATATGTATATTAGTTACCTATACCCATAAAACAAGTAATAGAATAAATATGATAGAGACACAGGGTAAATTTTACAATAACATTGATCGATAAAAAAACATTGTAACTACTGTTATTTGCAAAAATTTAGTTTAGAGCGTCTATTTAAAATGTTATTATTTTTATACTTATCACGATCTATATAAATCCTTCATTGTACGATACTATCAGATATTTTTTTAGTTTATTGCTATATGTTGTACGGCGGAAATTAAGCTTTACCCCTTTGCATACTAAACTGCTTTATAAGATTAGGGCGATCGTGCTTCCCTGCAATACTCTGTCATAGAGAACAAACAGTATAAACTATATCAAAAACGTGAATAAACAAACCAGAACTAGTATTAACAATATCGATACAATTGAGCTACCTACTTATTGTTTAAGTGATATTAGTGCGAGATGTTAGAAACTAACTACAGGTAGCTTAACTGTTTTACCAAACTTAGATGTGTAGGTATGGAAATTCACAGCTCAATCGGTTGAGGTTAAATGATCTACAATTCGGTTACAAGATTTGTCCCACACATTTACTAACAGGGCAAATTTAATAAAAGCTTGTAAAATATGCTTCTGTGAGATTTTTATAATTTAACTCAGGCGCATACGTGAGAGAAAGTGGCGCCGCCACCTATTTTATCCTATTATTACACAGGAAATTTAACAAATCTATTGTACAGTTTGTTGTCTATTATTAGTCGCATCTCTGCCTAAACTATATAAGATAAAACTATTACTGAGGTATAAAAAATAGCTTATAATAGATACCACAAAGAGTACGATGGATTGTTAATGTTTCCTTTGTTAAACGTAATTAAATAATAAAATAGGTGGCGGTGTCATATCGACTTGGGTATGCGCCATAATCACTTTTTCCATTTATATCCTAAATCAGAGGTCTCTGTCCACTTCGTGAAAAACTCCATTTAAAATTCTGCCATGTCACAGTGAAATTGGAAGAAAACAATATGATTATTTATTTATCGAGCACTTTAGCTATTATTCTACCATTTACGTCAAACCAACGTCAAATCCAATCAGTGCGCCACTGCGAGCTTATTTTGCAATAAAATATTGATAAGTATTGACTCCATTCTATCCGGGGCCAACGAAAATATTGCATGAAAGAAATAACGCCCGCTAGCTTTTGAATAAACAGTTTTATCCTGATTCCACAAATAATAAAGAAATATACTGAACAATGCACACTGCATCATCGAGCCCCTAGCTCAGGAGAGCTTCAGGTGTGGGCATAAAAAGATTACTAACCTTAGTACATTACATAGATATAATATTTTTATAATACATAAAAAAATACCTGCGTTTTGTACAAAATATATAGAATGGAACACAGAAAATTTCTCCTGCATTACACTCGGATCAGTGATCGTCAGTTTTGGCACCATTGGCACCACTCCGTTTAAGCCATACACACTTACTTAGGGCTACATCATGATTGTAGCTCTAAGTAAGGTATTTAATTTTACTATTACTTATGTAAGTTCAAAATGATGAATGTGGAGCCAAACAATCCAATTAGGTTTTTGATATGGGTAATTTCAAAGAAATGAAATAAAATCCCAAAAAATCGGTTTCCAATCCTGTTAAAGTCGATTTGAATCGCTAAATGTCTTGGTAAGCGCATAACTCAATAACGCCTGGAGCAATTTGGACAATTCTCTTTTTCAAATGTTCGTTGAAGTTCAAGCATGGTTTTTACAGCAAGAAAAAAATCGAATAAATGCCGGGAAAACACCATTAAACGTTTCCATAGGAACAACGCGTGCGAAGTCGCGGGGCACAGCTAGTATCAAAATAAAACTACTTATACGGACGGCCAATGGAGAAACAAAAAACGGCTCTCCATGATTTCCGATTCACCATTTTAACTCGGAACCCTTAAAAATATCGTACCAGAGAGTACAAGCATCGGACATTAAAAAAGTTGACTTTCCTTTTCGTCTCCTGGAATTCAATCGGTGAGGGGCGTGCTAACACCTAATCAGTGGCAAATCGTGCAGAAATAAACTGAACTTAGTAGCAGGAAAGGAATTCGGTCAAGAATTCGATCTTACAACGCACCCACCGTTGGTTGCTGATTTTCAACCGACTTCCAAAACAGAGGAGAGTTTCAATTAATTTTTTCAGCACGAAAAAAATTATTAAAACTAAATAAAACAATAAGTTTTATCTGTAATGTTTTTGTTGTGTTATGATTGTGCTTTCGCGTATTATTCAGATAATATTTTTTTCGGTATCCACGAATATCATATTTTTACCACATGCAAATGAGGTGGTTGGGGTTGGACCATTGAGTCACAGGGTAGGTAATTTAGTTCATGAAGTAACAGACACAACCTGTAACAAATGTGTACCTGCTATCTATATATCTAACCGCCCCGGTAACACCCACTGCTGAGTATGGCTCTTTATCTCGCAACCTCCGACGGTCTTCTGCCAATCAGATCCACTGATGAATTTTTATTCAATGATATATTTTTCTAAAAGATATCGTTACTTTCTTCATGAAAGTACCCGCTGAGAGCATGAGTCTGCATAATATTCAACGCTGCATGCAGAATATTTGTACAGAAAATTTTCAATATATTATAAAAGTTTGTCTACCGATGGGATGCCGCGGCCGAGTTTCAAAAATGTTTCACGATACCCTATTTACCCGTATTTTAATAGGTTTAGAAGACATAATGACATAGCAAATATGTTTAACACCTTCATGGCCTAAGACGCAGGTGCCAGTCTCCAGCACGTGTAGCTATGGCGCGCCCCTGCGGGTCGCACCTCAGAGGCTGGGCAGTGAATACATTAAACTATTTTGGATTAAAACTTGACGAGGAACAATCGTTAGAACTGATGATTTACATTACATGGAAGTGCGAATAAGCGACGCGACTAGCAAATTCATAAACTGTATCGCAGTTAAGCTTTTTCTGCTTTTGTTAACTGTACGTTTGTACTGTACTTACAAGTACTTGTGACGAAGAGGAGACGTGAGAATTTTATTATGAGTGCACAGCTCCGGAAAATAAGTGAAGCAGAATTTTCGCGTCACTGACGTTCAGATATTTATGTAATAAGCACCTAATATGATAAACTTGACTTCACTATATTGTGCAAGGTGTGTTCTGTTTAAAGATTCTTTATTATCACAGTTCACTTAAATGAGAAAATTGTGTTTAGCTTTAAATAATGCAATATTATTCTTTATTTATTATTTATAAATAGTACACGATTTTGCAGGGGCACCTAGTGCAGTAGTGTATCTTATATATTTATAATTATCATTATAAACTTGTCAAACGTTCCTTCCAATAACATAAAAATTACCTACATGTTAACCCATACTAGAAAAATTCATATCTTAATATTAATAATTTTGAAAATCATAAAACAATCACATATTTGTCAGACTTAGATATTAAAAAAATGTACTAAAACCAAAATTATACAAAAAAATATAAAAATTCCTCAATCACATAATCAAACCTAACATATTATATATATTTTCGTCAATGTCAATCAGTGTCAAATAAAAATAATTACAAAATGTCAAATATAAGAATGCCTCCGATTTGTTCCGAACTTTATTCATTCGAGGTTTTTTTTTTAAATTAAAGTCGTTATATTGTTATACGAGTATATACTAGAACTGTTAACGAAAATTGTCATCTGCACTATTATACCGTGTGAGTTATAAGGTTCATACCAGGTTCCGGTAATATAATATAATAATAATAATAATAATATAATAATTCTTTATTGCACAAAAAATAAAACTACCATTACAAAACTTATAAGCAGAACATGATTTGACAATAAAGGAAAGAGAATATACCTAATAAGTAATGGACATATGATACTGTATGTAGATGTAGCAATGTATCAAAAGACAACGTTGTCGACTATGTCGCGTTTGGTGTGCCTACGCAAGCAGTGCGTGATTGCATTATAACAGACATTACAATTATATTAATGAGTTGGAAGGTATCCTACGCAGCTACGATGTTGTATCTATTTACTATGATCAATTTTCATGAAAAGCAGTTAAGCTATGCTATGTTTAATTGCTTATTATCAAATTTCTGAATTCTGATTACCCATGTAGCATTCTGAGGTAATGACCTAATTGGCTTGGATATTATTCCAGCCCATTAGGCGAGTATAATGCCCTTCTTGTACATTATGCCTATGGTTGTAGTTATCATGGTGCCTACGAAGGGTTCCAATGTCAGTTACCTACAGTGCAAACACCATAATCGTTTTAAATCAACCCCGAAATAGTGAGAAACTCAAGAAGAAATCGAGCGTGTTTAACTAGGTTGTGCTTGCTGCTTTGCATGCGCTTTTACAGGACAAGATAGAACAACGTCCATAAGTCTATCTTATTTAAAAAAATCTGGTCCAAACCTTCATGCAGCAAAATTTCAGTCAGATTCGTTAGAAATCGGTTAGGGCGTTCTCATAAACATATCTCACAGTTTTTCGCATTTCATTTGTGAGATATCCTAGTTAACGCATTGTCGCGTTAATCAGATTACGGATAAACTTTTGCCAACTTTAAAATAATTTAAGCGTATAATTTTGGCTTATGTATTAAATGTGCCTATTATATAACTGTGCCTTTCATGAAAGTTATATTGCTGTTAATACCTACCTATAGATGATAAGAAATTATGTTCCAAAATACATTGCAAAAAATCTCTGTAAAGCTTTAAAAAAGTAAGTTCTCATTTAAATTTTTCTTAAAATTTTACTAAAACAGAGTACCTATACACTATTATGCCGTCAACAAAGGCTCTCCGTCAATAAAGCTTAGGCACAGTTATGACGCTGGATGGCACAGAAAATTTCACGGGTATTCTGCCTGAATCTGAAGCCTTCTTTGCATCTGAATAAAGAATAAATAAAAGCCTTTGTGTTCCGCATCTTTTTCAGCAAATTTAAAGAAGCTATCATCGTCATAATTCAAAATAAAAACAGATAATTCAGACAAAGCGATGCCGATAAGAACCCTCCTGGGTACCGGCTCAATAATTTGCATAAATGATTTTTCACAAAGGGTTCCCAACAAATGTACGGAAAATTAATATTCCTACCGTATAAACCTGCATTGTCGCGTTAATCAGATTACGGAAAAACTTTGCAAACCTTAAAATTATTGAAGCGTATAATTTTGACTTAGGTATTAAATGTGCCTATTTGCTAAAGAGAAACGTTTAACCCGTCCACAATCGGGTCTCCCTGTGGCAAAACTTGTAACAGTATCTTACTTAAACATAAGTTTTTTGATAAGTCAGTGCTTAAACGACGGGCGGGCGGGGTGGTTACAGGTTGGTAAGGGGTGAACAGAGGGGGTTTAGTGATGCGTGTAGCCATTGATATCGATATATATTTCGATATTCTTAATCATTCCTAATATTGACCCATGTTATAGTCTGTTGTCACCAAACAGCTAGCCTCATCCGGATGGAAATGTATATCCTACTTATATTAGGTCCTTACATATGAAATTGGCGTTTTGTATGGGAGGAACAAAAAGTCGAATATTTTTTAATATAATATATTTAATTAATCAAAGTATGAACCATTATTTTCTATGCACTTTTGCCATCTTATAGGTAGTTCATTGATCCCTTTACTAAAAAAACCAGTCGGACGGGAATCAATAAAATCTTTGAAGGCGATTTGGACTGCCCCATCGGAGTTGAATTTTTTCCCTTGCAAGAAGTTATCCAAATTTCGAAAAAAATGGTAATCTGTTGGAGCAAGGTCCGGGGAGTACGGAGGATGTCTTAGACTTTCCAATTGAAGCTCTTCTAATTTAGTAGCCGTCTGTTGCGCAGTGTGTGGTCTAGCGTTGTCGTGAAGCAGCAGTGGCGTGGAGCGATTGACCAGCCTAGGTTGTTTAGCCGCTAGCTTTTCCATCATGGTTTGCAATTGCTGACAATAGACATCAGCCGTAATAGTCTGGCCAGATTTGAGAAAACTGTAATGAACAATACCGGCACTAGTCCACCAAACGCTTACAAGTAACTTTTTTGGGGTTAATTTTCGCTTGGGGCAGGATTTGGCTGGCTGGCCAGGATCCAACCATTGCGCTGAGCGCTTCCGATTATCGTAAAGAACCCATTTTTCATCACAGGTAATGATTCGGTTTAAAATACCTTCATTATTGTGCCGGTTTAATAATGTAACGCAGCAGTCGACGCGCGTTTGCCGGTTTGCTTCAGTCAATTCGTGAGGTACCCACCTTTCAAGCTTTTTAATCTTCCCAATTTGCTTCAAGTGAATTAAAACAGTTTTATCACTAACATCGCAGCCTGCAGCTAACTCGGACATGGTTTGCGATGGATCCGCTTCCACAATAGCCTTCAACTCTTCATTATCAACTTGAGTCTCAGGCCGTCCACTGGGCTTGTTCTGCAGGTCGAAATTTCCAGAACGAAAACGTTGGAACCAAAAACGAACTGTGTTTTCTTTTGCAACACGACCGCCATACACATCATTCACCCTTCGAGTTGTTTCCGCAGCACTAGTGCCACGGCGGAACTCGTACTCGTAAATAATGCGATATTTTAAGTTTTCCATTTTGTAAAATGAGTGACGCAAACAGAAAAAAACAGAAGAAAAAAAACAAATGAATGACGATCATCGAAGCACAAATACATGAGTCTATAGCTGTACAAATTTGAATTTGGAATTCCTTACCAAAGAGGAGAAATTTGTGATTAAAGTGGCCAGTACGAAAAACGCCAATTTCATATGTAAGGACCTAATATTAAAGGCGAGGACATGTTTTAGCGAATACAACGTCAAAACTGGATATAATCGTAAACACAGCTGGTGGTGGAAACTTTTGAAATTAGGCTTATTATTATATAGCCATGATAGTAAAGCAATGCTAACACATAACAACAACAGCTGTTCCTTGGTCATGCCGAAGGAACCCAAGACCAAAATACCACAACTAAATATTATAAGTGATATTAGGATCTTCATAATCAACGGTTAGTCCTGGGTTCGAATCCAGGGTCAATAGTTGACAAGTGGTTTTTGTAGCACGAAAAATTCACAGACACTGCCCGGAGTCAGGAAGTTGGCGGTGTTATACCCAGTGCATCAGAAAGCACGTTAAGCCGTTGGTCCTGCGCCTGACCTCTCCCCGGTCGTGTCGATCTGTCGCCCCATCGGATTATGAGAGTAAGGGAATAGAGAGTGCCCCTGTGTTTGCGCGCACACTTGTGCACTATAATATGTCCTGTGCATCTGGCTAGTTTCCGATGAGACTGGCAGCCGTTGTCGAAATTCGGCTAGGTGAACATTATTATTATAAGGATCTTATTCTTTTTTATGATAATTTAATCTTAGCAGGTCAATTAAAAAGTAATTTTGACTCCCATTGGTTAATTTTCTTTTATTCCATATTAGTTATGGATTGCTGCCAATGTTCGGCGAAAATAGTACGAAAGTACATTTATTCGTAAAAAATTAATCATCGACGCTGTCCCCTCACGAAGAAGCAACAGGGTGCGGGACGCGTGCGCGTTTCCACCCACAATCCACCCCCCAGGGTATAAATAGCGCTGCAGGCCCAGAGAGAGGTCAGATCCGCGGCTGAACCCGGCAGACGTGGCTCCTAGTAGCCTCCGGTCCCCAGTACCCCGCTCCTGAAGTAAAGTGACGAGTGGTAGCGCTTCCCAATAACAGTTTGTGCGGTGTACTGAACAATGGTGACTTTTTTAATGTGATCATGACTTTGGTGCTGTGCTCGGTGCTTTGGTGAATTAAGAAGGTTAGTATATACGGATTTTTCAGGTTCTTTGTATACGGAGGTGGACGGTGGATTTTTGGCAGCAGTCTCCATTTTTTATTTTGTTTTTTTCAGGTTTATTTTATCAGGAATTTCTTGTTGAATACCTGTTTGTGCTGCTGGGGTTAATTGGTTATGCTGTTGGACAACGGTGGAATTTTATCCGAAATTTTGATTGGATTTTTGGTGCTGGTGTTGATTTTTTTATAAAAACTATGTCGGAGTTTTCGGATTGCCGTACGGTTTTCAACAGTTTCTTGAGTGAGAAATATTTCGTCAGTAACATGAAGCCAAGAAAATCCTTAAACATATTTTTTTGTAACCAAATTACAAAAATCAAAGAATTTTTTAAACAAATTTAGCAATTTTTGTTCTGGAATCCTCGTTAAAACGTGTTTCTTAGTGCCAACGAAAATTTAAATATTTTTTAACTTTAACATTAAATTGGTATTGTAAAAATCGAATAACCCAGAAAAAAGACGTACAGTTTTATTTATTTCATATCAAAATGATGTATAAGACCTATTAATTATTCCAAAAAATCTGATGGTGCCATTGGTCGTCGAGATTTAATAAAATCTATTAACTAGCTTTCATGGTGCAAAATAAAACATCGATATAATCCAAATAATAAATTCAAGTAAAATAAATATAGAGCAGTCACTTGTTTATTTTGTTGTTTCCTTAAATAATTGAAACTGGTCAAAAAGACTTAAAAAATGTCATGACTCGTTTAATGTTGCAAACGACCTGTATAATTTTATTTAAAAGCTAGTTGTTCATCTATAAGGAACAAACGACGACTTGTATGTAGAACTTATACGGTTGAGCCAACTGCTGACTCTATTAAATATTTAAATAGGTCTTTTTTCACTGGTTTTGTAATAATAAATTGTCAAAGAGACTTCAAATAAATCATGATTATTTTAATTCTGTATAAGGCAGTCAATTTTCATTTAAAGCTAGTATTTCATTTATCTACAACAAATTATGACTAATACTTACAACGGATACAATTGAGTTAACTGCTGATTAATTTATATATTCAAATACGTACATTTTCACTGGTTTTGTAATTAAAACTGGTTAAAGAGATTTTGAAGACTGATTTTATGGTGCAAACAAGGTTGAATATTTATTTGTTTCATCTAATAGAATCAATTTACTAATAGTGTTGACAATTGAAAAAGTTGCAAACTTTAATTCATACAATATATAAAAATACCTCAACCGCAACAGCCTGTATCGGTTCACTGCTGGACGCAGGCCTCCCCCTGCTAAACGCCTTATTGGAATTTAACTCGTGGGGGGTAATGCCCATAATCCCAACGCTGGGCATGCGGGTTGAGGATCAAAAATACCTGACGAAACATAAAAAGAGCATACAGATATTTTCTTCTTTCCCCTGAATACAAGGAGCTCTCGAGCTATTTAAGCAGATTGTATCGTCTCCTTGATAAAGTCAAATCAAAATTCAATTAGCGAAATCTCTCCAACTTCAGAATCAGCAATTCAAATTGAGAAAATGAGATATTGATACAATTTTGTAGAACTGCTTACCTTAAACCGCAAAGCAGTAATTATTTAAGATAGGTACGCATTATTCTCCCCAGACACCTCGGGGATTACAATTAGGAAATTAGGATACTTTGAATTCAAAATTAAAATCGTAAGGAACTTTCATGGGCAGAAATTAACCATTGATTTTAATAACTATCGGTGATGGTGTGTTTTTCTTTCAAACAATAACGTCAACTTATTAAGTAATTGGTTTTGGTTTCCCAGTATTATCTAAAATTCTATATCTATTGCCTTAAAGAATCTAAACGGATAAAGAGATTTTTAAAATAAGGCAGAAAAAGACGCACCCTTGGGTTTTTTATCGTTTGAATTAATTACTGGATTTAATACACGAAATCAATCAACGAAGTCAAAGCGTCTGGTCTGCCGTGTTAGTTAAAGCCGTGAGATGCTAAATAGCAAGGCTGCTAAGCCCTGTGTCTCGCCTTGGTGCCTGTACACACTTGCAATTCAACCTCGAGATGAGCTGATATTTAATGCCTTTTCACAAGTCCTGGTTTCCGGATAACCAGTGCAGGGAACTCGGCGCCGAAGTATATGGGCACGTACGATAGCTTTCATAGCTTTCACCTGGAAAACGGAATTTTGAACCTTATTTTGGGTCATTCCAGTTTCCCCCCTTGAGAAAAAAACTTCAAAGGGGAAATTTGCAGTCACATTTTTAAAGAAAATTAGTACCCGCGCGTTAGAAGCCTAAATACGCCCAAGTTACAATTATAATTATGTTGTTGGTACTGTATCGAGAAACATAAATAAATAAAAAATCAATGACGGATAAATCAGTAAAATTCTTGAAAATTCCATCAAGTTGCTAAGTGTCAGTCAAACATAAGGCTCCAAAACAGAAGCTTTTATGAGCTCGGAAGTGAAGGCGCACATTAAAACATACCTTGGAGGTAAACTACAAAGTGCTACACAAAGTTTGGGGAAACTTCTTGGATGCAGGCATAAGGCTCTAGTTATGGAGCTCGCCTTGTAACGACTTCTTTGGGTGGAATGAGATGCGACGCAAGAGAAAATGAATTTACTTACAACTTTTCTACTTACCTCCTTTTATATACAGAGTTTCTGTTACAGCGTGAACTGTAGGTCCCTATAGTAAATGATTATTGAGGGCGTAGCCTACTTATCATTCTCTTTTTAGTAATTTTATGAATTCAAACCTGGTGTTTTCACTTTCGTTCGTGATGATGGGCAGAACCTACGGTTGATGCAGCATTAGTACATTATCAATCATCTAGTATACGCGATGTTTTTATTTATGAGTTTAACAAAATGTGTAAATCAATTACTGCAATTGTTATCAGGAGTTATATCACAATCCTGGAATAAACAATATTGAGTTTATACGAAAGTTATAAAGATTTCAAGACAGAAAATAATGATTAATTTGATAATTTCTAATGATATTCAAAGGTTTCTTTACCGAGAAGCAAAACCGTAAGATTCTTTGATTTAAAAAACAACATTTCCCGCTCCTCCGTTAAAGCGAAGCACCTTTTAAAAGATACTTATTTAATCTTCCGGCATGTTTAGATCTACACAATCCATTTTTCCTTTTACTTCGTGAACAAAGCCCGAACTGTTATTACCACAAAGTAAAATTTCATTTTCATAAATTTTAATCTCGATAAATTATTTTCGAACGGACGAAAGAACACGGGGTCAGAACCCCGACAGATAGAAAGGTAAGGAATTAATCTAATGACAAAGCGGTGCCAATTATAACGGGGTACAAAAAAACTTAAGGCATTTTTCTTTGCAATCTTTGTAAAGTTTAAAAGGGTGAACCCGAAATCCATCTTAGAAACTGGGCTATAGGGTGTCGCTAATTAATTGGGTACATGGCTTGCTATAATCATCGTCAGTTAAGTTTTACAAGAATGCAAACGTGAGCCTTGTTGAGCTCCTTTGATCTCGTGCCACTTTTGATCATGTGATAGGCTCACCCAAGTTCGACCGAGACTTGTTGACTTGATGAGGAATCTAAATTTAGAATCGGTAAACATTCGACGTTCTTTTCTTATCTAAAATCACACGCAGCGTGAATTTCCGGAAAGAAAATGAGCTAATTTGAGTTTGCGGTTGTTTTGAAGAAAACTTCCACGGTCATCAGCCATCTAATTTCTCTAATAGAGCAAAAAACTGGGTTCTCGAGTCCGGATCTAACTAATTAAACGGAGCCTCGTCAATAACCATTTAATTTTTAATCTTTTCCGACACTATTTTTATATAAGGCTGAGAGCAGACTGGTTAACGACCACAAGTTTTTACGCGTCTTTACGGTGGCTGTTAGATTCACTAATTAAACACTGTATTTAGTCACTGTGATCAAAAAAATTAAGTTTTGAATGGTGGTTAACGTTAAAAATAAATACAAACGAATAATAAAAATAAATTAGAACTAGTACTTCCAATGAAAACAATAGAGCTATAAGCACTATAAGCACATAGCAATTTATTAAATCTATTTAAGGATAGAGATAAAGACATACAAATTTGGCCAAAAACAGGTACACGTACAACAGTTACAAGTAGGTATACATTTATACATACTACTTACATAGACACAATACAAACAGAGAGTAGGTAACTATATGTAGGTAACTATTATTATTCAATGGAAAAAGTATGGTAAAAAACTGATAACATAATAAAAAGAGAATAAAAATAAATAGAACAACCAGTACAATTAATAGTTTTCTATAAAAAAAAACTCAACAACCCCATATAATGAACACCGGTACGGTAGTAAATAATACTTTTCACGAGTCCTCTCAAGTACAGTACGCAGATGGACTGAAGCTGTTATAAACGCAGCTAATGGCTCATTGCCTCAGCGTCGTCATCATTTCTGATGACGGGCACTTAACCGAAACTGGAACAAGTGGCCACCACTGCAAATAGCCCATCAGTATGTACCATCCCTTAACGTCCGAGCAGAAAAACTTTTACAGTTAGCCGTTTTTGCGTCTCTCATTTGCCCACCGCGGGGACGGGTGCGACAAAATGTGAAATTTCAATTCGAGTAAGATTTTTATTAAAGTATCGGAAGCTCAGCAACTGTTCGAGTATAGTTTGGAAACAAATAAACGACTTTCCGTTCTTTCCTTTTTATATAAAAGCTTGGAGTTGATTTATTGTCGAGCGCTGGGACCGCTGCCGTCCGCGTTCTTGATCGACGGAGCATTTCAATTTATTTTATGAGTAGACACGACACCTTCGCTTGGGGCCGTTCTGATCTTAGTAAAAAACACCCCAATTCGGTCACCGTGACATTTATTCACTGAAAACCATTTACCACCGTTTTCAGGTACCTATATGAGTAGTTGTTTGTGTTTTGGGAGAACGTTATTGATGAGTACGAAAAATTTGAAGGTGTAAATTTTATTTTTATATACCCTGCAAACATTATATTCGGAGTTATATAATGTTTGCGGTAGGTTATTTCATAATGGTATTTAACAAAAATCTTTTAGGGTTGTTGTACATTTACCGCAAGTAGGTGGTGGTGTGTAGCAATCAAAATGAAAGAAAGATTTAAGTATTGCAAAAAATTATGCAGTTAAATGTAAAGACTTATATTATAAAGAGGAAATAATTGATCTTTTGGATGTTTGTAACGCATAAACTCAAAAACCACAAGACCGATTAAAAAAATTGTTCGACCATTAGTATGCTGTATTATTTCTGAGTAACACAGGCTATATTTATTACCCAATAGAATATAAATGTAAATGTCTACTCGTGCGAAGCCGGGACGGGCCACTAGTTATAAATAAGATGACTGATTCTCTAACATGCACCATGATTCTAGTCCCAACTAAGCCAAATTTTCGTTGTTTTGAGTCTACTTTGTACGACGACGCTATCAACAGAATATAAAAATCTAGGCTTAAGCCAGTTTATATCCGAGCCTAAGTATAAATCTTCTTACTTTTCCGGAAATGAATCCTTAAATCGAACGAAGATACAGAAAAAACACATTATCGGGAAGACCAGCTTCGTTTAAAACAAGTGGTAACAATCAGCAAAGCAAAAAGATTCTTGTAGAAACTCGGTAAAAAGGTAAAAAGTACATTAAAACCTCTTAAAACTTTGGCCTCACCTTAAGGTACTCTGAACTAACTTGCGCTAATTGTTTACAGAATCTTGTCATAAGAAAGTGTACAGTTTGAGAAAATAGGGTTTTTACCAAACACTAACTCAGCATGATGATGAAATCTCTCTAGCCGACTATCGACGAAAACGGGCAGTCATAATGAACATTATCTACATACGCGGGACATATTTTAGTTTAATTGTATGCACAAACACATGCGCATTGTACTTTCATAAAATTGTTAAGTTCGAGTAAAAGTTTTCAGTCGCATTATAAGGAGATGTAAGAGATACTCAAGTAATATGTCTTAAACATGTCTTAACTATAAGTAAGTATGTAAGATATTAACCTATAAGATTTAATCAACAACATTATCGAAAAATAATTAACTGGAGATCACCGCAAACTTCCATCTTGCGATACAACATCAAGTTTATAATTATGTTACAGCCTTCTAATTAACTTATTTTCCAAGAAAAATATTGAGCAAATCAATTGTAAAGGTCGAACCATTCATCCGTTTTTACCAAAACATCAGATTTCGAAAAAGGGTTTTAAATAAAAATTCGATACATAAATTAGTGGCCTTGGCATAGGCTACAGTCACACGGTTTTCGTTCCATTTATCGTTTTCGGCTTTGATTTTATTTTTTGAAATGTCTTTAAGCCATTTTGGCTAGGTACTTATCGCAAACTAGCCACGTATCCTACTAATATTGTAAAGGCAAAAGTTAGTGCCGTTGTAAAAATTTTTGGCGAAAGACAACGCCATAACTTCTGGCTGGGCCCAAGTTTTGCACACATATTGACCTGGAGTAACATTACAGGGTATATTTTTTTTTCAAAGCCGCGGGCAGCATCTCTTTTCTTATAAGGGAATATAATTGTCAGTGCTAATAGATATAAACAATGCTGGACAATTCACAGCGTCATCTAGCCCCAAACTAAGCAGAGCTTGTGTTGCTAGATGATTGGTAGGGATTGATTTTGATCGGATGGGCTACCTGTAAATTGTTTGCAAACAGTCTGGAGTTAGCATAATTGTTTCAACTATGGATGCTATTTCTATTTTTTTTCTTATAAATGACAGACACAATAATAGTAATCAATAGCGTTGCAATTAGAAAGTAGAGTTTCCTCTTCATTAGTTGTTGCACTAGGAAATGGTTTGAAATCACCTTGGATTTTACTTTTCTAGATCATGAAGACATCAAGGCAATGAAAATATGAAAAAGCTGACCATGATATAGCTCAAGTTTACAACGATAAGCCGGGTGGCTTAGCACTAAGTCCTGGGCAGGCCGGGACGAAATCCTCCTTCCAAACGGCGTGGCTGAAACAGCGTCACCCCGCTTTCATTCCAAACGTGTTTGTAGAGATATGGCGGGTATAGCGAAATGATGTACGCCCCTCGGTCAATATTGATATGACTTTTTATGACCCATTTACCTTTTGGGTACGCGCTTTACATTGCGGTCGTATCCTGACAGAGTTCCGTCGGTGCTTAGCATGGAAGCTAGAGATATTTTTATTACGTCAAGCTAAAATAAACATGGTTCGGTGTAGTTACGAGAACACAGTATCTATTTGATGAGCTTTGGGTTGGAAAACGTTTAATATCTGTGCTCAAAGCACAGATATTTTAGTTGTAGGAAGGTATAGTTGTATGAAGTGGTTTTTTAGACAAATTGATGCCGAATGCAATTATTCCTATAACTGCCAGGCTTCGTGCCACTACGGGTTGCATCGCTAAGTAACAAGTCGCATAATGGTGTTTCTAAGGCAGTTAAAGTCATAAAGAATTATAATTTTCGTATTTGATTTATGCCAATATTTACCAATACTGCCTTTTTAGGATTTTTTGCACTTATTTCAATTTGAGACCAAGTATATGCTCTAGTTTCAGCACGATAACAGATTATTTTAATTATTTGCTTTATCACAAGTAAAGTGTATACTGGCTATGCAGGTCCTCCTGCCAAGTACCTCATTGGAGTTTACTAATTTACAACAAAAAAATCTGAAAAAAAAACTAAAAAACATTACCCGCTAAGTTTCTGCCATAAAAAATCATAAATATCACTCAATATTTCAATACACTATTTTCAAGCTACACAATGGCGCGGCAACGTGCAAAAACGCAAACGTTTCCCGTCAGGTACGTAAACACGTTAGATCGAGCGGCAAGCATTTCAAACATTTTCACCAAAATTTTCTGGTACAAAAGCTTTTTTACACTGGTAAACTGGTGCATTTACATTTCCTTTGTTTATGCCTGAAACTTTGACACGTATGGAGTCTAAACAAAGAGTGTCTAAAAACGTAAAGGGTTTTCTCTCCCATGGGGCCTAAGAGCTTTGGACAGCTAGAGCGCATATGAAAAGCGTGCCCCAAAAATCCGGCATCATTCATTGTTCAATAACCGTAATGATTCGGAGTTCAATGTTAAAATCTTTTCGCTGTACTGATCCAGATCGTAATATTTTTACATGTGAATTGAGATAGAGATCCAACAATTCATAATCATTAAAAATGCATCAAGCGCGGCTTTCATAAAATAACCGTACAATATCGAACAATTTTTCGTGTAGGTAACTTGGTAAATGTGAGATCGCCGCACACTGAAGATGTGCATCCTCGCCAAGGATTTTATTTGAGATATAAACTTTGTAGATATACATATTTGGAGCCTTCTTTGTAGGATATCCATGTATTGGTCCATACAATAATAAATAAATAATGCAGGACAATCCACAGAGTAACGTCTAGCTTCAAGCTAAGCAGAGTTTTTGTCTTGGTTACACTTGATGACTATACAATACTTTTTCATAGATAGAAATATTGATCAAGTCATGAAAAAAACCAAAAAGATTGTATAATTTGGCAGATGGAATAATAATAATAATGATAATAATGTCCTCCAAAATTCAACCACGGCGGCCAGTCTCATCGGAGACTAGCCAAGTGTGTGTGCAAACACAGGTGCACTCTCTATTCCCTTACTCTCATAATCAGATGAGACGACAGATTGACACGACCGGGGAGAGGTCAGGCGCAGGACCAACGACTTAACGTGCTTTCCGATGCACGAGAAATACTTTGACAATCACAGTGTTGATTCCCTACGACTTTAATAAAGAGCAACGCAGTAATATTAATAGCGCTAGGTGTTTAGAGTTACGCACGGATTACGTCTATCGATCTAGAGGATTTCGTTTAGTTTACCAGGAATACAGGGTGATTGACAGCTTGGTGCATGCATAGCTATAACGGAGATAACATTAACGCTCAAAATGACTGCCGTGGTTATTTGATATGTTTCGTTAACATCAAATGACTGTATAAAAAAATCGTTATGGTATAGTCACGGATAGCTAGGACATGGTTAGATTGCTCCACATTATTTTAGTAAGAAAAAAAAGAAAGTTGATATTATATTGTTTGAACTGGCCAATATCCCAGAAAGCAAAATAATTAGTAGGAAATCAATGGTGATTCTTTGTTGTAACAGTAGCTAATGGTTCAAAATGGCCAATTCTACCTTGTCCTTGAAGCTTTGCACCTAGCTACGAATCACCCTGGATATTTTTTTGTAACTCTGCTTCGCAGTGCGGGCTCGCTAACCGATGAACGTCAGCATCGTAGCGCCACCGCAACGCGCTCCAACTTTTATTTATGTTAGCTTAAAACTATAAAACTTTGCTCACAGGTAGCTACATCAGATGTGTTGGAAACTAAGCACAGCGCATTACATAGTGGCATGGACCACACGATCAACTTTTTAATCTAAACATTCTAAAGCTTTGAGCAAAACCAACGAGCTTTAATGGTAACCTATAAGTAAAAAAATAAATTGCCTGGACCTAATAAAATAATTATTATTATGGATAATTCAAACAAGATCATCTAGCAAAGCAAACAGAACAAAAACAGAGTTTGTGATGACTGATAAATTTAAAGCAATAGGTTAGGTAGTAGTAATAAGTAGTAGGTACATACTACTATATTAAGATAAATAGATAAACAGATATTTTTCATTAAACATAGAAAAATCACAGAACATCCGGCAATCTGCAGATCGTACAAGCATCTGTTCCGAGGCGGGAATCGAAAGCACAACCTCCTGCAGTGCATCTTTACACCACGTGCCACAGATGTCGTCAAAATGACGAAAGTGCTTATACCCTTTTTTATTCATTTATTTAAGGGAGGTTAGTCATTGGTCTGGTCAGTTCTGTTTTTTAACAACTTAACTAGGCACTATTCCTTAAAACTAAATTATGTTCGTATCTTAAACTAACCTAAATAAATTAATTGCCACCTCACACAGATAAGAGACTAAATGCAATTTTGTAGGGTTTCTGTACGACTTCTAAAATCATCCGAATATAAGTTTCAAAAAGAGAAGACTTTCGTGAAGGAGATAGTTCCAATCTAATACTTTTATTGAACTATCCTAAATCGTTCGCCTGCTGAACGTTTGACTTGCATTCAATAAGTACCTACTTAAATTTAGTATAAATCTACTTTGCATTATGTAACTTAACTTAAGCGTAAGCCTTCGTCAAAGTCGAATAACGAGAAAGGAAACTGAGCCAGAACTATTTAAAGTACTAATAGATTCCAGAGTCTTTTCGAGTTAGTTTGTAGTGGAAATGGGCAGTAACTCCCGTTTGTTCTATAGGATTGTGGCGTCATAGAACTGTTACTATTTTTCTATTCTTGCAGTTCCATGATAGAACTATGTCATATGGTTCTAGGAACTAGAAGTATAAGGGGCATTGGTAGTGTGTGTGTAGTCAATAAAATATTGACATTTTCAACCGACAAAAAAACGGAGGAGATTTTCAAGTCGACGCGTAACTTTTTACAGAGTAGTCCGATTTTGATATGTGATCCTTTTTCGCAAATGGAAATGAAAAAATGAAATCGCAACCCGAAAATAGTCTCATATAAATTAAATTAATTTGGGCAGTTATTTTTTCTGTTAAAGTGCTTTTTATTAGTACATTTTATTTCAATAAATAGTTAAAATAACTTTGCTAAGAACTCTTTGAGGAAAGGTTATTAAATATAGGAATAGATATGAAGTAGAAGAAGGATAGTTAAGTAAAGTAAAGTTCTCGAAAAAAATCACGACAACTTTACGTTGATGACCCAAAAAATGCTGATAAAAATAATTGTTGTCCAAACGTTTTATCACTATAGAAAGGTATAAATTTGTTGAAATTGTGGGATAAAGCTTACAGAGCTAGGTAATGGAAACAACAGCTTAACATGCCATTTTTCAAAGATTTTTTTAAACATATATCATGCAAATTAAATCAGAGTAAAATAAAATAAGGTACATCACGTAACATAATGTTATGTTTTCAGTAAACGGAAAAAAAACGTCTAAGTAGCCTATCAGTTATAAAAAAACACCCGCCAGTAACCTGATTAAACAACAAAGAAAGCAGGTTAATGATTATTACCAGAAACAGTTTTAATTATAAAGCTTGTAATCCCGCGAACCCATTTTCATGAGGCTTGATGTAAAATGAAAGAGTTCAGAATCACTAATGTCATTTAGCCGCAGGATTTTGGGAGCTTTGTTACAAATGTACTTTGGATTATGTACAAAATCAACACAAAACTAGGTCATTGGTAGATAATAAAATAAAACAAACGAAGTTTGTGTCATCTATGTCGTGTCGCGTATCCTTGAATTAATCACTTTATAATGTAACCGACCATTTTATGAAATTGTAGTATTTCATGAAATGAAAAATACGCACTGCCTACAGCATGATATAATCTGGCTAGATCAATGAATAATCCCCTTGTACATTACATTTACATTACCAGAAATATAAATATATACAAGGAAAAAATATTCTTACACAGAACCGTGTAATTCAGCATTCGACAATTTAAAATTATGCTACTTCACGATAATGGTCAAAGATAGATAGATAGAAAATACTTTATTGCACACTTTAAACTAAGAAACAATTTACAAATAAAATAATTAAAGCTAAGTGACAATTGGTGGTCTTATCGCTCAAGAGCGATCTCTGCCAGACAACCTGGTATGGACAGAGACATCGAATATACATGGGGTCTGTGTGCATGTAATAATTATGGTAATACTTAAACATGATCATATTATGAAATAGTAACATCCACCATGAGAGGCGTTGAAATTGTATTTTTATTGTGTTTTGTGATCATTGATTAAAGTTTTCGCCGATCCTCGCAAAGTACCTGATCGAAGTATGTGATGCATCAAGTCGGCAGACAATACGAAAGTAGGATAACCATCGCAACGGAAATCTATGGATTCTTATACCAACATGTGGATTGACCATGAGAATGTTGAAATCATCCTCATATTGTAAGTATACCTCACGTTTGTAAGTATACCTCAAATTCCTACCGATACGGTAGGAATTTGAGGTATACTTACAAACGTACCTACGGCTTTCCAAACATAATCTAGCAGCGAAAAGTGGGATATTTAGAGATTATGAACCGAGTTTATGAGTACTAGATAGAGAAGTCATAGTTAAAAACTCTAAGTTTAGTACGTTTTAGTCATTTTGCCACAAGACTTTGAGGGCCGGACCAGTAGTGGGTAAATCAGGTTGCGGTTAGAGATGAATGATACCGGTGTGAAAAATATATTTAATTTAATAGTGATTCGAATCCATAGTTATATTTACTCTCTTTGTCTCAATCCTGTTTCTTTGAAGACATCGGGGTCACATGACGGAGGGTTCTATAATTTTATTTTTAAATATGTATCGTTTATATGGATGATTCCCATTATATCCAATAACTAGATACATTATCTGAAGGTTTTACTTAAAACATAAATAATAATTGTGTTGATAAAAGAGGCATCAAGAAACTGTATATTTCCCAAATAAAAAAATGTTGGGAAAGTTATTATTTCAGCATACGGTTCCAGCTTATTGTAGGTAAATTCATTATTATCCGGATGGTCGACCACTACAATATACTAGCCAAAACCAAAAATCATAAACAGGATTCGGTCAAATTGGTAAACCAAAATCATCGTAGAACACGTAGTGCTTACCCAATGTAGCTACATTGGGTAGCAAAGCCCCGACAAAACTTTTGACATTCAGGCCATCAAATAAATTCACTTGCGCGATGACATGCAACGTCATCTAGGAAGGAACTAATCATTACGACCTTCGCATGCCATCTTGTTTGCTCTTGTAAGATTAGAAGACACTGCATAAACAAAAGAAATATCTTCACATTTTGGCTATTAAGAAGGCGGTCAAATGACTTTGCTGGATATTTTAATAGCACTAAAATATTGGCACAAATGCTATCAATCGACCATTCAACCCATCGGTACTGTTCACGATTCAATTTTACAGCCTAATGACTGGGCCTCATTAAAAGTCAGTTCCAACTCCCAATTTGATTGCTAGTCGTAAATATTTGGGTGATATTACAAGAACAACTTCGATTAAGTGAGCTAGGTATACCATAATCGCTTTCCCAAAACATTTCTCACGAAAACCCATCTAAATATACACTTAAGTTATATATAAAAACTAAAATTATTTTTATGCTATAGCGGACTATCAAAAACACTAAACCCATAATTCCAATTAAATGACATCAAACTGCTACTGATCTGTGTGGTACTGGCTTAGAATTTGCACCACGCCAACTCTTCTCGCGGGTGCCGTAAGAGGCGAATAAGGGATATCGACCAAACTGCGATCCCAACCCGCATGCCCGGCTTGGGGATTATGGGCATTACGCTCCATAAGATAAACGCTCATAAAGCGCTTATTAGGAGGAGGCCTGTGTCCAGTAGTGGACCAATACCAGCTGTTGAGGTTAAGGTTGAGGTTGAATTATAAAAACCACTAGATCTGATAATAGTTAGTGTAATGTACAGATTCGTACGGGAGAAACATAGGTTTTACTTTCTAGGTATATATTTTCATGGACTGAAATATGTGGAAAGCCATATTATGCTTGTGAAGGAGCGGACAACAGCTAGTTTGTCTAAGACACTTATAAAATAAATAGATGAAAGTTAAAAGAAACAAAAATCAATCAATCTTATTACGGAATACTTCACTGCGCGTAGTCTCTACCTTGACCGGTATATCATAGCTTCAATTTTACACTGTACATTCATAAGACGTGCCAGGAATAATAAAGAAGAACCGTTTATTTGCCGGTGGGTAGGTATCTACACTCAAAGTTGAACCTTTATAAACAATATCAGGTTGCGGGGAGATGGGGAGCCACCCCCAGTGTGGGGTTAGAGATAACAGCGGCGCGTGAGAGCGAATATGTTAACAATATGGTCACTTTTAGCTGACACGCGTTTTCTTCGCGGTTGTTTAAAAGCAAACAGTATCTACAATTTGTGTGATATTTTGTAATGTTTTCTGGTTTGTTGTTCAAATTGCTCGTATATTATGTATAACAGAAAACGGATTACTGTGTTGTTCCAGAAATAATAAAGTTCCGTCTTCAGCATATTGCAGCATTTGTTTTACACTACTACATTACACATTCGATTGTTTTTTATTATTATTTTTTTAGTTTACTCGTAATAGCCTTCGTTTGATCGCAATCTCACTTGATGGAAAGCGAAGATGCGGCCGACGGTGTATAACAAAGGTCTAGAAGATACCTATTCACCCATGTCTTGAAGAGACCCAGGTCGTAATTGGCCGGAAAAACATAAGCAGGGAGCGAGTTCCATTCCTTTGCGGTGCGAATAATAAAGGTGGAGGAAAACCGATTAGTGCGAGTGGAGGGTACATCCACCCAGTATGGATGGTATACTGATACTTAGGGATATCGCAAAAAAATAAATGGTAGGTTTAGATGACAAAAAGTTAATAAAACCAAACGCGAATGTGCGGTTAAAATAATATTTAACAATAATTGTAACATAGTTATTTTAGAGATTTTTTTAACCATACTGTAAGTATCGTTCAAAATTCTTAATATAATCATATTAATTACAATTTTATTTTTGACCAAGAAAAGTAAAAATATTTCCATAACTAATTAACAAGCTAATTGAAAAATAAAACTATAATTATAAAAGAATATAAATGAAAACTAGTATTTACATTTGAAACAATTGAGCTAAGCGCAGACTGTTGCAAACAATCTACAGGTAGCTAAACTAACCAGATAAGGTACCTACTACAGATCCGCTCGCCAACAAAATAATAACGATAGGTACTGGTGCCGGTCATAGTCGAATTTGTTCGTAAACAAATCTAGCTCAAATTGACTGTGTGATCGATTTCGATATTTGCACTCGCCAAAAAAAAACGATACGCCGCGCGAATTGGTTAGGTGTTTCCAACATCCCAAGTTCTATCTAGTGTATTTGTTTGCCGACATCTATATACGTACATTTAAAAAACGGTTGAAACAATTGTCAAGTACCGTGGTTCATAGTCCAAACATCAAGTTAATACAAAATTTCTAACAGTCATTGAAATACCAACAGCTCGTACTTAGTTAGGTCTCTCCCAACGTAGGTAAATAGACATATCATCTTTGTATTTTTTCTTCTCCCACCATCCCCACCCATAGCCATAGCCTTAACACTAAGTAATTAATGTACCTACATTTAAGCTTGTTTACCTTTGTGGGAGAAAATAAAGGTTTTATTTATTTAATTCTATTACACAGGATGTTTGGTATTGCGACCGACATAATGTTTTGGGGAGTAGGGGCCTATGGACTACGTTTCCCTGGTAGAATCAATATTTTAAAATGGCAGGTTTGCTGAGATATGGTTATTGAAAATCACTTGATATCTCGCCTTTAAAGCCTCACTAAACCTCACAAAAACATGTCCTGTATTCTTCAATGTAATCTTGATAAAGAATGACTTGATACATAATAGATATAATTATATTTAAAAAGGTTGTTTCTATTTTCTTCACTTAAATCTCTCTCCAACTATATGGAACACGACATAAACTAAGAGTTTAGTTGTATCACCAAAATTTTATTTTATTCAGCAAAGTTTGACCAGCAAATATTTTTAAGCTATTGCATAGCTTCTATCGCGGGCCTTGAGCGCGGGGACCGAATCCAGAAATTCCGTAACGAAAAAACCTTGACGTTTGTCTCTTTAGTTCAGCAACTCGCCTCTAGATGGCATTGCAATAGCTTTACCGCGGCAGTCCCCGAGTGCCACACGTCTTTTTTTTTTTACATTAGCGTATCTTATACCAAGTATCAATAGCTCAATATATCTTTATTATTAACAAAAAAAGTTACATGACAGGTTTATAAATCAAATAGTGCTACAACAATTACATACTTACAATTTTATATATTGTGTAATATATATATGTAGCAAATTTTACAAAAATATGTTAAAAAAATTGGTCATTCATCAAACACATAAACAATTATTCAATAAAACTTGAATTGAATATAATTATTTAGCCATTTTTAGCCTATGAATTCATCATAGTTATAAAAAGTTTGCTCGATAAGCCAGCGATTTAGGCAGCGCTTTATATACTAGTGTTAGCAGCCTCTCTATACTCGCTTGCTAGGCTCATTTTAGCGCAGACATTATGTTTTGTTCTTCTGAATGAATTTGTGTTTTGTTCTTCTCCTGGTATTTAGTTGAAACAACTAACTAAAGACACACATAAGCTCGACGAAGCGCGTAACAGATTTTTTTATTTCGTACAGAACTTCGTTTTTACCATATAAAAAATATAAAAAAAAAAATATCAAAGAATTTACTGTGACTAAGTAAGTTAATTTAGCTAGATAGCTACTTATAAGAATAAGGTTAGAGTTTGTACTACTATACAAACTGTAATCACCACATCAAATAGATACTGTCTCGGCAAACACCTGTTATCAAAACCCAAACGTTAAGTAAGCCGATACTGTAATACTATTGAGTGCAAAATGTAAACGTAAGAGCTGTAGTTTAGGTAGCGCTTAATCCGCCAAAGCTTTTAATGGACATTCGGAAACGTCTAAAAGGTGTAACTGATTACGCAAGGATTAGCAACACATCTCATCACAAATAAAGCTTGGTTTATGTATCTTATTTTACCGGAGGGTAACACTTTTTCAGACGTCCTTCCTATACAGTGAATGAAACTTTACCTTCATTTGCTCGTCATACGTTATCAGCACCTGTCATGGCTGTCACCTCTTCAGCGGTCATGAATAATGCACGAATTATATTTCACTTCTTCATATAAGTTTGAACTTTAGTTGAGTGAACGTAAGCACACGCCATTTATTTTTCAATCGTATTGTTTCTGATTAAAAATTAGGACATAGTCCTTGGAAGACCTGCTGTTTTAGCTTAGATAGTTAAATAAGGTTCTACAAACAGTTCTGACTCCGGCACCGTTAAAAATATTACGCCGAACTTTGCAGTCCATACGCCATATTAATGGGAACTAGGAAGTAAAAAAATATATTGAGGCTATTTTCAAAGGACTCACTTTACAATACTGCTCTCATAAAATGTTTTGAGAAGTCAGCAAGTGCGTATTATGGCTCAATACAAGAGCATCTATTTAATAAAATCTGATTTGGTTTAAAACTAAAGTTGATAACATAAAATTGGGTTATTTTATTGTGTAAGTAGCACAAAATAACCCGAATGGTTGAATGTGGGGATGGCTATTTAAATTCTAAATCCCTCCGCCCTTATCACCTATTGGCATAAATACTTAGAATATTGGAGTTGCAGAGCTCGAGAAACAATGGGTTGGTTTACATTATTTACCATGCAGTTCGTAGTTCTAAATTACCATTTCTACATTCAACCTACTCAAAGTCACTGGTATATTCATCGTAAAAATGTAGAAAATTTTGTTTCAAAGTAGCTCTAAAGTCTTAAAAATCGAGTATGCATTCCTTTGCACGGAACCCTCTTTTATCTTTGACTTGAAATTCAGCACACCTCTATTACAAGGTTCTCATTGAAATATTTTTGCTACCAGAATTCTGAAAACTTTATTTTTTATAACCAACTGCTGCGGTTGAGGTTTGCTAGTTAGTTATTTCTGACCAATTAGTCCCCGCTCGGTGCTGACTTTTGATTACTTTACATTTAGAGTTCAGAGGAACTTGTTTGTACAATACAAACTAAAGCAAAGGCTTCTGAAAATCTCGATATTTGTATAACGTAGAGAAATCGCCTACGGCGAGTGATAATTTTTTAAATGCTCAGTACTCGCTTGGATCAAAAATCAAGAGCGGGCCGGGCCAGTTTACCCTTATCCCAAAGTAAAAAAGACATTTCGCCCACTTTATTTTTAATAGTATTATTGAATCTTTTGAGATTTAAACTATAATACGCTAACTTCTGCCCATAGAAACAAGTAACTCTATGTGGTTCCAAATCTAGAACTATATATCTACAAATATTTTTACCTTCATCCGTTGAATGGTTTCATTGCCCAAAAATCATGCCACAAACTTTCTCCAATGGAATTCTAGTATCTGCCCGCCACATTTTTAAGTAGTGTATGACCGTTCCCGGGATATTGTTTACCTCCATGCCAAATTTCATTAAGATTCGTAAAATACTTTTTCAAATAGAGAAACAGTAACAGTTACAGTACTAGTTTAGAATGTGGTAAATGGATAAGCAGGATAGAATACAACACCAGTAATATACTGTACCCTAAATTACGAAATCGATTAAAATCGATACAACTTTGTTTACTGCCGTAGGAAAACGAAATGGATGCATCAAGCAATGCATCCATTCAGTTTTCCTATGGCAGTCAAAGTAAATAAAATTGTAAAACGGTCAGGAAAGAGGTCACTCCATTCGGTAGGGCACCGTGCACTGTGCATGAATTTTTAAATATCTGCATACAGATGGACCCGCTATTGGAATTTGATTTAGGCGAAGCCAAGCCTGAATTGCTGATGAAGCCCACAGCGTGGAGATTGAAGGTGACGGCTAGAATGCAATTTCCAACGGTGAATAGCATCAAAAAGATGCACAGATTTCAATGGAACAACTCTTTTTCGGATTGAAATGCTCGATTTGAACAACTAGACACAACACAAGTATCAAATACTTCAATGTCTTAAATTATATTTACTGTATTTTCTCAATAGCCAATATCCAATATCTCAAATAGGAATCAAAGATGGAATGGGATGAGGCTAAGGTCAAACAGGTTGTCGGACAAATACTCTTGCCGAGATAAAAACCATAAATGTTAGCATGCTTATTGACTTTATTGAAGTGGTTCCCGTCTTCGATTCTATATGAAAGACGAGAGCAGAAAATGTAATATTGAATCCACAATAGCAAAAACCAATTTCAAAATAGAAACCTTTTCTTATTACACAAAAAGCAATAACATCCAATCATTGATACATTTTTAATCCTTTCATATCAAACACTTTATACGGTATGATTCCCAACATTTTCTTCAACTGTCATCATGATTAGGGATAGACGTAAAAATAAACTATGTAGATTACATAGAAGGTTCAAGTTTTTGTCCGGATATCCCTAGTATGGCAAGGGCAATATCGTAGATAATAGCTCTGAGTAGTAGTTCCCAAAGACATGTTACAGGCAGCATGTTGTTGACAGGACTTTGGCAAGCTACCCACTTGTGAGCCTAGATGATCATGTATTTGCTATTTAAAATCGGCCTTTCTACTTTTACTAAAACAGAGTATGAAATTATGAAAGAACGTCTACTGAATTTACTAATAATGGCAAGCTGTTCTTTATTTGCTAAGGTTTAAAATTAGCTCTCCCAAGTTCTTTGGGCACTTATTAAGTACAAATTACAAATGTAAGAACAGCTTTCTGAACTTCATCTAATGTCCCACTAATAGGCACTATGCATAACATTATTAGAGAGTGTTATGCAAAAAGAAGATATAACTCGTTTAACTTTTCCAATAACGTGTCCATTGTGCAGATGGGATGGGGAAACAGCAAATACACCATACACTGTCTGGTACAAACTGTCTGTGGAACTTACACTCACCAAAGTCACTGGTATATTCATTTAACGTTATTAGTTATCGGCAAAATGTCATAGAGCAGTCTCCGGTCATTTGCACGCTTTTAATTCATAAAGCTTTTACATCCGCTTTGATCACGGCCCTGCAAGCGTCGCCGCGGGAGACTTCGTCAGGTACCTACTTTGTTCATTTTTATTTTTGTGACATTAAAAGGTTCAGAGTATGTTTGTTTTGTGATATTGGATGTAATCTTTTAGAATTGCGAGCGGTTTGTGACAGTTTTAGTGGCAAGATTAACTTAGTAAGGTTAATATTAAGTATGGACGATACTGGTTTTAAAAAACATTTATTTTATCAAACTATTAGTATTCAAAATTATACATATTGTACATTTTGCAAATTGTCATATTTTCACGTAGAGACAGTCCTGGCAGTAGCAAAAGCTTGTGGCGAATACCATGATTTTGCTATAAAAATTCAATGCACCCAAATTAAAAAACTCGTGTTAAAAATAAAATATGTTTTCAATTGTAATCCTTAATAAAGCTCTCACAAAAGACCCTCCCTCCATAGATATAATTCGAACTTAACAAATAGATACCGTTTACTAGTACCTAAAGGAACCAAGGAATCAATCACAAAAACGCGATAAAACCAATTCTATTGCCGCCGTTATCGAGTACGTGACACCGTGCTTAGAAGCGGCCACACGTGAATGAGGTTCGTGTAGGGTTGCCAGAGATGTTATCGGTATTGTGATTTTTTAGGATATTTTAGGATGCAAAAAAGCCGGACATATTTTAGGACTTTAGAGGCCATTTAAAAACGTACTAAAACGTACAAATAAATTTAACGAGCTGTCAGATTTTTTTATTATTTAACACTGAAGTGTAAATATATTTACCTGCGGTCAAAAAAGCTTTGCATTTCATTTACTATGGGTATCTCTAATATTATTCAAGTATTATTATTCAATAAGTAGTCTGTGCCTGTGATTGCGCTCCTGGGTATAAGTTAATATCACATAACGATAACAACACGATACAAATACTTTTTACTGCACATCACGATACAAAAAAACAGAAGAGAAAAACACAAACATAAAAACAGTTGCAAAATGGGCATCCTTATCGCTAAAAGCGATATGGAAAAAAAATCTTCTCTTTCTAAAAGATGTCTTCCAGGCAACCTTTGGATGGACTCGTAACTATTGATAATTAAGCTATATTTTCGTGAAAAAGTCATCAATATTAGACCAGTATGTCCGAATTTTACCTTTTACCTATAAACCTTACCATATTTAAATATAAGACGTATATCTATAGGAAAATCATCTTAAACATTGGCCTGTATCTACCTACAACTGATTGACAGCCCCATTGCATCCCCCGACTTCAGCCACTCATAGTTTTTGTCAGCAACCCTCGCAGCTTATTAAATCATTTAGCAGGTGTTCTGTCAGAAAATAGGAATAAAAAAGCAGAGATGGATGTCTCACTGTTAAAAATTTACAACCAGAGAGGTGTTAGTCTGTTTTTCCGAGACTATATAATCTTTATTTCTTCTTTCTCTGGTCCAGTTCGAACGAGTGCACATTCGTTCGTTCCTTACCTCAAGTAGCTGCTTATCTCTAACAAGACACATGCTATGAGTCCGCCCGTAAGTTGTTCACTTATTGCCCTGTATACGTCTAGTCTACCAATGTACTTCGTTTTGCTATTATGAACATCTTTGGTTGTTTTGTTTCCTGCAAAATACTCGCTCTACCCACGCAGTCGTTTTTCCTGGATACAAAGTAATTGTTTTAAAAATCTAAATATTTTTTTTGTTTATAAATTTTGCGGAATGAATAGTAATGGCAAGTTTTGAGTAAAAACTTTTTGTCGTCTAACCTAATAAGAAAGTAACCGGCTAGTATATTATATTAAAAAAAATTATTTCAAAAGATATTAAAAAAAATAACACGGCAGAAATGGATTTCCATACACGTTTCCCGCATGCTAAACGTGTGAGAAATAAAATTCCATAGAATTTGTCCTCCCGTATTTGGGTACGTCTGCAACGACGGGTTTTCTACTTTACCTATGTTTTGAAAAGAAATAAGCCACTTTCCGAGCAGGTGTAGTATAAAATAATAATTTGACTACTATGGATCATTCTCTACACAAAACCAATAGAGTCATTAAAATCGTTACATACATACCAGCCCTGTATCCTTCATTATTTTAAGTCTGTTTAAAAGTTTTTGCTGTTTAAACTGTCACTTTGGACGGGTAAAAAAGCCGGATTGTGTATAAAATTCACAAGGACCTTGTATTAAATTATACATGCGATTTTAAGTAACTGGGGATCCCATCCAACCCCTCAACTCCGCTTATCTGCGTGATTTCACCCCGATACCCTTTCGGGTAAATTGATTGAGTAATGTTTTGATTCACAGAGGTTTTCTTTATTTTATAATACTGAGCCTAGTTTCTATTTTATTCTATTGTAGTTACAGTAGCGATAGATTATTACCTGATAGTTTTTAGGTCACGTAACTTCAAACATTAGTTTTGGTTTTATAATATATTTGTTATTTGTTTGAAACTTGCTTGCTACATTTATTTTAATATAAGATTATTGTTATCAAATACTTTCGTTTTTAAAGAAATTAACTTCAAACATAACAAGAATATAAGGGTTTTAACGATGAAAGTCATTTAGTTGGTAGTTTTGAAATTATGTGACGCCTAGTAGTAACTTTTCAATTAATTTGCAGTCTCACACTTAGTTTTTATGGTACTAAGGAAATCAGAGAGAAATAACTTTTATTTCTTAGAGATCATAAAAGAAGCTCATATACAGGTCAAAGTAGTAATGATAATGTGTTTTGACAAAATTAATATTTATTTTAGGTACCTATGAAACACATTTAACATCATAAATTATTATGAAATAAGAAAAGAAACTATTAAATAATATTAAAAAAGAGAATCTTAGATTAAATAGAGAATAAACAAACATAATACTATAGATCGAAATTAAATCCTTCTTTTTTCATATGCTTCAAAGGGGATAATCCATTGAAGTCTTCAACTTAAAGGAATCTTCAAAATGGACAAGTGGATGCATCAGTCGATGGCAATAATAAAGCAAGACATATTTTTACATACTCTGTTTTAAAGCGCATACACGAAAGTTGCACTACCATATCTTTTATCTTCTTATTACGTTTATCGCAGAAAGTTTTAAAGATCCATCGTACAATTTATGGTATCTATTATAAGTTATTTATTAATGCCTCTGTAATAGTTTCATTTTGTAAAGCTTAGGCAGAGATACAAAGTTGCGTTTTTTGGCCACCAAACTCTGGCGAAAACTCTGGCGCTGTCATATTGGCAGTTTATTTTGAAAAAAAAAAACGACGACTGATCGACTGTTGAATGAACTACACACTATACATAAATACAAATAAAGTGAACATTAAACAATGGTCAGATGTTTAGATGTAATCAAAACTAGACTAAACTAATTTGACAAAACTAAGACTGATGCCATCCTTATTATTTGGATTGTTATGACAAGGACGGCGAAATTTTTAGTCCTGCCAAATTAATTGAGTTTAGTTTTAGTAGCAACTGAATTGACACCAATTTCTATAATGTTCACTTTAATCACCTCCTTCATTTATGTAAAATAGAAGAGCTTTGTGAATAAGAGGGGCAATGGCTATCCCAACAAGTGGCTACTAAGCATAGCACAATAACCACGTATCAATATCGTTGGCACAAATTTAAAAATCCATAGTGAATAAAAAGTAAGGACCTAAGAATTAATCGCTCAAACAGTCACAACTTTCCCACGTAGCGTATGAAACTCTAAAGAAAGCTTTAGAAAAAAATCTCTTAGAAAACGGTGTGTCTCTAAGGTTACAATGGATTCAGTCACATGTAAGTATTCATAGGAATGAAGATGTGGACAAATTAGCTAGAAAAGCTATTGAAATAGGTGCAGAAATGGAAGAAAATGGAGCCACAGACAGCAGCTTATGTCGTGGCTGCTTCCAAGAAGAAGAGACTGTGGAACACGTTGTGGTACACTGTACGGCCACAGAGTAATCCAGACACAAAACAGGGCTGAAATGCCTCTTTGAGGAATCAACCCCATCCACACTCACAAAAAAGCTGAAACGAAGCTGTCAGTCACCCAAAGTCCTGCTCCGATACTTCAAGGAGCTGGGCTGGTTAGGGCCTGCTTAGGCAGGGGGATAATGCACAATACACTCCTATGCGAGACGTCCGTGCAGATCTTAGTTCCCCCACTTAGAATTAGAATTAAAATTAGGGGCAGAAATTTATGTTATGCCGGAGATTTCGGAGATATTATGTAAATACAGGTACAAATTTATGAAAAGTGGAGGTCATCTTATAATTCAATTTCAGTCAATGAAGGTATTTGGTATAAATTTTGCAAGAACAGCCTGCATATGTACCATGGTTTGGTAATTATAAACTTTAAAGGAAACACATTGTGATAGCTCATAGATTACGCTCCGGACACATGCCCCTTAATAAGTTCAAACATTTGTTGAGAATCACAGACTCGCCCAATTGTGAAACATGTGGCGTCCTAGAAGATGTGCAGCATCTTTTAGCGGAGTGTGAGCGGAGCGAGCCTATGAGACTAGAGTTAAGTGACCTTTACAATGTCAACCTATCGGATACTGGTGTTATCCAAATCATTTAGCCGCTCCATTGAGTGAGGCAGCAATTAAATTATTTAGGTTAGCTTTAGATATTAATTAGTTTCAAGAAGGTTTAAGGTGTTAGTTTGTAAAATACGGGACTGACATAGTCAGCAATGACTCAATGCCCCTTATAAAAAAGAAAAAAAGAAGTGCATGGCAGCATGAAACACTTTAACACGCAAAGGCACACGGATATTAAAAATTGCAGTCAATAATCCTTTCATACAGCTTACAAAGGACAGACGTATTCGACGTATGAACATCGTGATATTTGAGCGTGCAAAAATGGGAACCTGAGTACTAATCCTCATGCCAAGGGATTTTTAAGCCTGGCTGACACAATGAACAATATTTTTTTCTCTTCGAAATGTAGCAGAGTACATAGTTGATTAGGTAGATGTTACTTACGTTCGTACAACTAACCAATTAAGATAAACATAACATAATAAAGTAATTAATAAATAATCCTAGACAAGTCCCACGGCATTATCCAACCCCAAGCTAAGCAGCCCTTGTAATATAGGTACTAGATAACTGATATACTAATTACAATACACTACATGGAAATATATATATTTTATTATACATAAATTGTTTTATCCATACACCCTGAACTATGAAACATCCGCAGATGGTACACACATTTGTTCCGAGGCGGGAATCGAACCCGCAACCTCCGGCGTCGCAGGCGAACCTTCGCTCGCCGCGCCACATTGGTCGTCAAAGTGCTCCTTTTCAGAATCAAATTCACTTCAATTCATAAAAATTGTATTGGAGCGGAGATATATAGAACCTTCTGGCAACATATCTGCATAATGCCCACACATACCCTACCTATGTTAGTTATACAAAAATCCAGTCTGGTGTGTATGTACTGTCGCGGAAAGAAGCTGTTTTGTGAACGTCCACAGTATTGTGCGTCAATTTCCGGTCTAAAATAGTCTGCTCCGTTGGCGTAGCAATCAAACGTATCTACCTAAGGGCTGGGTGTAGAACACATTGGTCACAAAATAACTTGGATTGCGGATCGAAGACTAAGTCTTGGTCATGCGAAATCTCACTTTCCCATGTACCATAACCGTGTTTCTTCATTCCAAATGATGTACCAACCTACCTCTAGGAGAGTAGCTACAGTAATAATAATAATGCTGGACAATTCACACAGCATTATCTAGCCCCAAGTTAAGCAGAGCTTGTGTTATGGGTACTAGATAACTGATATACATAATACAATACACTACACGACGAATTAAAGTCAATTGCACCTTATTTCTTGTTGATAGTAATAACTATTTATCAAGCTGTTTATATAGTAAAAATTTGACTTGTCTAAGTACTTATTTTGTAAGTCTAAAAAATAAACGATTTGACTATGACTTTGACCTTGACTTTGACTTTGACTTTGACTTTGACTTTGACTTTGACTTTGACTTTGACTTTGACTTTGACTTTGACTTTGACTTTGACTTTGACTTTGACTTTGACTTTGACTTTGACTTTGACTTTGACTTTGACTTTGACTTTGACTTTGACTTTGACTTTGACTTTGACTTTGACTTTGACTTTGACTTTGACTTTGACTTTGACTTTGACTTTGACTTTGACTTTGACTTTGACTTTGACATAGATAGATATTTTTAATTATACATAGAAAACATCCAGAACGCCCTGAACAAATATCTGCAGATCGTACAAATATTTGTCCCGAGGCGGGAATCGAACCCGCAACCTCCTGCGTCGCAGGCGGACCTTCGCCCACCATAGAGGTCGTCATATAAGTACATAGTAAGTAGCTACGTGAACGCAAAGTCAGCATTCACGCTGCACCTACGCGGGGCCCCGTACCAGTTCACATTAACATCGCGGCTCATTAACACATTCAACTTTCCCATTAATTATTATTATACATTTGAAGTGTTGAATTAATCGGACACCTCAACCTCAACAGCTTGTCTTGGTCTGCTGCTGGACGCAGACCTCCCCTTGATAAGAGCCTTATTGGCATTTATCGACCATAATCCCCACGCTGGACATGCGGGTTGGGATCGCAGTCAGGTGTGATTTGTTCTGCAGGAGGCGGTGCTGCCCACCCCCGGTGGATATCCCTTATAAAACTCAACTCCAAAACTAAACTCTTTTTCTATAATGTCCCCAACAAGGAGTATCAACAGAGTAACAACGAGTTTTATGGGATAATAATGGCTAGCCTGATTTAATGTAATCATGTTCACTAGATTTTTTCCACAACTGTACCCAACACCAAGACGGCAATATTCTTATTTCTGTTACCCATTTCCTATGCCTGTATTGTATGGTACCTTTCTACTATCGGTGAAGTCAGCTCACTTACCTACTTTATTCCAACCGTTTCTACATATTCAGAATGTTCGGACTGACATGGCATTTTGATTTTTGTGTATCTTTTAGTCTTGATACATTTTTTGACGAGACATACACCGCAGTTTTGATACGTGGGCATCTCACTGTCAAAACGTTATTTGCAGAAAACCTAATAAACATATTATGTCCCTTGGCGGTAAAAAAAAGCTCAAATAGCTTTCTATTAGTAAAAGAATTATCAAAATCACACAAGAACCTATTTCAGAGAACCTCATGAACAAAGACATTTTACCTATTTATATTTTGTTTGCATACGATTCGAACATCAATACCAAAAACCGATCAATGTGGTTTTCCTTTTGCTCTGCTCAAAGGTTTGCGGTCAGGTTTATTCTATATGGACTATCACCACCGACACCTGATTATTATTCAATTCAATTATGTGGAATATTCATGGTTTTTCTCGTCATTGACTCGCAAACAATCATTACCTGTATTCACGTAAAATCACGTGAATTGACGTGAATTTTATGATGCAACTTTTTATAACTAGTTTCTACCCGCGGCTTAGCACGTACTGTTTCTATGGAAACGTTTAAAGGTGATTTATGTCCCATGGGAAATGATTTTTAGGATAAAAAATAGTCTATGTTTGATTCTAAGATTAGAATTATATGTAAGCAAATTTCAGCCTGATCTGTTAAGTATCGGGTAATATACTTACGCATTAATAATCTTAGTGTAATTATAGGAATAGGGTATATGCATGTGACTTCAAAAGAGCTAATATTTTTTTACGTATTCTCTATTGATATAGAATTATATCTTTATATTTTATATTTTTATTGTAAAATTTAATAATTGAAAAGTAGATATTTTAAGTCTCAACAGCAAAATGTCTAAACGCAACGCTCTTGGCATGTGAAGCGTGACGTCATACTTGAACATTTTTGTATGGGCATGAAGTTTTGACTTTAAGTTTACATATGGGACTCGATGATCCGTGACGTCATAAAATGTAATGTCTAACATGGCAGCGTTTTTATCACACGAAACTGAGTGTAGTTTTACTTTTAGTTTTTTTACCTCAATAATTAATTTTGATGGGTCATATATTTTTTTCGTTTATGTATTAACCTAAATAATCGATTAAAAAATTAAAAAACTCATGCATATACATACCCTATTGTAGCAATCTACTTCCATGCCAAAGCACTTCTTACAGTGTTATCTAACACTAATGTAAACAGATCTTGTGTGATGATAATATGTAGGGGCCAAAAATGTGCCCCACCCTGTATATTTAATACATTTATATACATTACTAGCTGCGCCCCGCGGTTTTGCACGCCTTGTTCCTATGGAAACATTAAAAGGTGATTTTCATCCCGCAGGAACAGATTTATGCGCCTTAAAATAGCTGAATATTTTTCTCATTAGTCATGTAGACTTCTGTCAAGCTTGCAAAGGTAATCCAGAAAACTTCAAAAAGATTAGATACACAATTAAAGACGCAACAACGCTACGTATTAATTACTATCAGAGGGCCTAGATAATGTAACAATCTATGTCGAAAGCGATAGTAGAAAAGTCCAAAAATGTATGGGTTTGACAAATGACTTCTATATGTCACGTGATCTATTTCAAATTTATCGCTACGAATCTTTCAATTGTTTTCGATTCGGTTCATAGCCGGTTGGCTAGGCCCTCAGTACACTTAATAGCGAAATAAACACATCGTACGATCGTTATTGATTGGCTGACAAAAATAACCCATGAATTACAGTTTGCAAATATTCGAAAATGCCTGATGATGAGTGATAAAGTGTTTGATGAAACAGTTCATTAGCAAATGAGCAAATGCTGCCATCAACGAATTTTACGCATCTGAAACAAATAATATTAGCATTCTCATATTATTTGCTGAATGGGAAAATCAACCGCTCGGCAAACCGGGTTTTGAAACGCCTGTTTCAATGAAAAAACAGATAAAAAACAACTATTTGAAAACAGGTTTTCAGAAAAGAAATGTTAAATAAATTTCTATCTGTAACAGTTTTAGAATAATTATAAGCATAGTAAAGTCATTTAAATAAAAATACTTGAATTAGAAGTTCTCGCTCTTTTCTAAAGATTGTTTACCATACAGCAAAATAAAGAAACTCACTTTGATACATAAACAAAGAAAACAAAACTCTCCTTTCATGGACAGTCCTTATCAACAAACACACAACATACACACACTAAACAGCTACGGTTGTAGCTAAAATAAAACCAGCCAAGTGCAACACGAAGGGTTCCGTATCATTATCTATGAAAATGAAAAAATACAAATCTTTCCTCGTAAAAAAACAATAAGTTAACGTTAAGCGATCACCTATCCAAGTACTGAGGTGATAAGGACGTTGCCCCTCTTAATTAAAAAAAATATTTAACTTTTATTATTTGTTGTTAAAGCAGCAACAGAAATACATCATCTGTGAAAATTTCAACTTCTAGTCTAGCACCGTTCATGAAATACAGCCTGGTGACAGACGGACAGACAGACAGGCGGGTAGCGGAGTCTTAGTAATCCCGTTCCCGTTTCACCCTTTGGATACGGAACCCTAAAAACTAAACATTTCTCTGTTTAATCACGTGAAAACTTCAGCCTGAAGCTAGCAAAGGCATTCCGAATTACTTCAAAAAAGACTTCATACAAAATTAAAGAAGGAAAGACGCTACGTATTCTTAATTACCAGTATTTTAAATAGCGAAATAAAAACATCGTATAAAGAAATGGAGACTTAAGACCACTGAAAAACGTGAAAACATTATTTATCCGGTCCCTCTTTCGTTTTTAATTCGGATTTATGTTTGTACATAAAAGAAAGGTTATATTCTGGGAATGACATGGACTCTTGTGTCTAACTTTATTTTAGCTGAGTTTTTGAAAAGTTGTTTTGTATTTATGGTATTTTTCACTCAAACGAGTATATATGGGGTGCAATCTACGCATTGTGAAATTTATTAGAATTTTTACTTTACTACAATGTGAAATTTTTGAATTAAACTAATCTGTGATTGATTTAATGAACTATTAAGAACCAAATAGTAGTACGTTTCCCGCGTCTAAATACATCCAGATGCGTTCAGTAGTTTTGGCGTGAAGAGGTAACAAACATCCATCCATCCATACAAACTTTCGCATTTATAATATTAGTGTGATTTCCCTTTTAATATAAATTTAGAAGTTAAAAAAACCTTTTATAATACAAATTTGCTGGCCCGCCGAAATGTAAACAAAATAATATCGGCTGCCTGCAATATTCATACATTGAAAATTCGCACCAACAATCCGTCGGGCAGACCATTATTTATAGCTGACATACCGAAAGTTACAAGTTTTTGGTGTATTGACCATTATTAATAGCTGACATACCGATGGTTACAAGTTTTTGGTGTATTGACCATTATTAATAGCTGACATACCGATGGTTACAAGTTTTTGGTGTATTGACCATTATTAATAGCTGACATACCGATAGTAACAAGTTTTGGTGTATTGACCATTATTAATAGCTGACATACCGATAGTAACAAGTTTTGGTGTATTGACCATTATTAATAGCTGACATACCGATAGTTACAAGTTTTGGTGTATTGACCATTATTAATAGCTGACATACCGATAGATACAAGTTTTGGTGTATTGACCATTATTAATAGCTGACATACCGATAGTTACAAGTTTTGGTGTATTGACCATTATTAATAGCTCACATACCGATGGATACAAGTTTTGGTGTATTGACCATTATTAATAGCTGACATACCGATAGTAACAAGTTTTGGTGTATTGACCATTATTAATAGCTGACATACTGATAGTTACAAGTAGCCGTGTGCCTGCGAAAGTGAGTTAGTATTAAAATAATCCCTTACAGGGGCGCAGGGAAGGGAGAGTCTTCCTTCCCCCCTCCCCGAAATGTTAAGATACCGTTTAAAACATAAAACTTAATTAGATGAAAAAATCTCGAATCTATGATACGAAACACAGTTTACACAGTACTTTATATACCTGTTCTGTCTACAGTCAGCTCTTGCCTCCTTGGTAAATACATTGCTTTTCTTTTGATGCAATTGAATGAATCACGGCTCGCTTTTCTCGCCAATCACTGATATTTGATAGCTCAGTTCTGTCACTATCTGCCAACTTCTGTTATTTGCCGCAATACAAAAAAAGTCGTTTGGTTCGCTCGCCAGATACTGCAGTCCGCGATCGACACTGAATTTGTTCATAAGGAAGGAAATTAAAATATTTTAGCGTTTTTTAATATTTTCTGCGTTTTGCAAGGAATTTACAAAGAAATAATAATCTTTGTATCCATGCATTTAACAGAGGGAAGTTTTCGTCCCTAGAGACGAAAAGTAATGACAAGTAGTGACAGCTGTCACCTCACATTTCTATGGAACCAAGCATTCAACTATCTATACAGCCAACAAATTCAACTTTTTGTGAAATAGCTTCTGCGTCTGGTTTGACGCAATTCATACAGCCACTCAATTACAGCGTGATGTAAAATTAACAAAATGAATGAATGAAATAACTTAGCAGCAAAATATAAGTTTTGTGTGATTATTACAATGAGTTCAGACATTGATATAGACAGATTTAACGCCTGATTTTAAAAAAAGAAGTGGCTAAAGCAGTATTGGAAAACCTTTTACCACCTAAATCAAAATGAAGGTACATAATACAACGATTTTATGAAATGGCGCGCTGAGAAAATAGTGAAATCGTTAGAAGAAAACGTTTTGTTAATATATTTTAACAAATTCTCAAAGACTTACAAACCTTCAACATTATGGAGCGTGTATTCTATGTTAAAGACAACATTAAGTACTAAACAATGTACATCTAAAGGATTTCGAGAGACTAACATCGCTTCTCAAGAGGCAAAATGATGGATTTAACCAAAAACGGGTACTTCTCAAGAAGTACCCGGAAAATGTTTATCACTATCCATAACTAATAATTGCTCTAATTTAACCATAGTCTTTAAATAAATATCTCAACTAAGTTGTTGATGTATGTAAAATAATTTTTTTTTTCTTTAGCTCATTCATATTTTTATTATTACTTTCTTTGTATTCGTAATGAAAAGCACAGTGTTTTACCTCGGGTGAAAGTAACATTTAGTCCCTCAATAAGTCACTTTCATCCCTTGGGTAACAATGTACTATTATTAGGTAGTAAGCCTTATTGCACGGCAAGGGTTTGACAATTTGTTAGAACTTTTTATTGAAAATTACTGTTTAATAGGCGTTCTGTTGAATAAACGTATACCTTATCCCTTGACTTTCGAATAATATTTACTTTACCTTTGATAGGCATATAAAATATTCAGAACAAATCAAATAGGAATTTGGTATTATCATAAAATAAATTTACGATTTACCTTCTTTTCCCGACAACCGCGTCAGAGTGTAAAACTGTCGAAACGTCAGGAAAAATAGGTAAATATACGCGAGAAATACTAATACTGAATACCTATATTATTATCATTACTTCTGATCGTGTGAGTTCAAAAAAGAGAATTAGGTAGGTACTTCCGATCAGCTCACGCATATTGCAGAATCCATTATAAAATAGAAATGATTGTTATTTTTATAAAAGTATACTTAAACCAACCATGATGCCATGAATCACTCGGTAAGACATCCTGCGGCCATTTGGAATGACGATCTGCGAAAGACTGGTAGATTGTAGACAGTGTTTGAGTTAGCAGATGATGGATGCGGCAACCTATGGTACATACCTACCAGTTTTACCTTTTGGTACTCATTATGTCCAGACTTAGCATTGGTAGAAGATGATGATGATGTTTATTGTCTTGGCCGGTCTAAGGCTCAATCCCCCGAATCGAATTTCTAGCTACGGCCCTGCTCAAGTCTCTGTGCGCCATTATATTTCTATTCAAAGGTCCACTTCCATGTTGCATTAGGAACGTTGAGTGGTCGTGATTCAATCATAAAGCGGAGGGCAAATGCAAGGACCCTGCACTTCAAATAATAATACAAATTTCTTCATCGAAGGTAATGCGATAAAAGCTGATGGTACAGAGTGGCGACCGAGAATAGCACGACCCCTACTATATCTTTTGCGTTCAACATATCTTACCTAATTTTTTTCTAAAAAGTTAAGGGAAATTAATTTTTCTATAGCACGGCTCGCAAAATTAAAAAAAAAAACAATATATAAAAATAGGGTTTTACAATTTTTTGATGGGAAGATAATATTTAACTTTTTCCAAACGCTGTTTTCGCAATCGTTGTAGTCCAAGTTTTTTGAGCATCCTAAAAATACAGAGAATAAAAATGTTTCATGGAGTTCTACGTCGAGAGCCTGTCGATATGTTTTATTTTAGCTGTTCGTTTATGTAAAAATCTATTATACTTTTCCAAAACAAAGGAATTCCAATTACCAAATAGAATGAATATAGGCACTACACCGTCCAGTAAAAAAAAGTTACCAGAGTGACAGATGTCACTCTGCTAGGTTTTTATACCAAAAATTGCTGCTTGGTACTCGTAGCAATGGAGATGCTACGACATAAATAGATTGATACGTACTAGAGCATTCAAACAACTCGCAATGGCTACAAGGGAGATTGCGCATTTTTTTATTGCATTTCCTTCCAATATAAGCAATATATCTCGTATGTTACTTATTGGGCCAGAAAATTAACTGATACTTGGTCAAAGCTTGTGAACAAGATTACATCTCGGAGCGATATTGGACTACGTTTGGTGCGCGCCTTTCTGTACGCCAGCAGGGAATTTGTCTTTAAGCTCTATTTATTGAACCATGATATAAGCAATGCCAGTTTAAAGTGAATTGAAACGAGCAACTATTTGAAAAAACTCTTAAATGTTTTAAATAATAAATCCGACGCGAGTGCACGCTAAATTAGGAATATTCCACCTCACATTATTGCAAAATGTTTAAATTGTTTTTGCATGCAATTTCGTTTCTCTTCTGTGTAAATCTGGTATACGCCAGATATTATTCTTATTCTTTGCAGCCAGCCTTATATAAGGTCGACTTAGTCTTAACTGCTTATTATTTGAGTATTTAACAACCGCATAGTTGCTTAAACTAAGCAAATTCTGAGCAAATTCCCAGGTTTATCAGCATTTAGCACCCTCACACAAACCGCCATGCCATACAAAGTTCGTCAAATTTAGACACCGAGGCAGCTATAATCACGAAATTCACAACAAACTTCTATAAACTATTTAATCTACCTCCTTAATAATTATTACTTAAGTAGAGTAAAACCGTAATAAGCTAACAGTTAGCAGTGAATTTCAGATAGTTGGAGGGGGGGTGGACAGGACTTCAAAAATCTTATTGTTTGAACGAAGTACTTATAGCTTCGTTAAGTAGGCCATTTCAATTTCATACAGCATTATCTAACTCCATTAGAAAAAAATCCTCTAGTCATTTTAGCCCTCGTTGCGGGGCTAAAATGACTAGAGGATTTTTTTCTAATTGTGAGGGCGACACAATGCATCTAATTTCAACCGAGTAAATTGATCTAACTTCTATTATTCACGCAAAAGTTTGAGCCGCTGTGACGATGTTTGACCGAAAACCATTTCAGGATGAAATTATGCACGCATAAAAATCTTGGCCTGGAATTGTAAGAGGTTATATATACATTTTTATTCCGAAAAAACGCGTGCAAAGCCGCGGGAGGAATATAATTTCACGAGCATTCAAATGTTTTTTTTTTTGAGTTTGATTTTTGATATAATATTTGGCAACCTAGAGTTCGTATAAAACAAAGTATGAAACTATTAAATCGCTGTCAAAATATCAACATTAATTAATTACTCTCCATCCCGTAAAGAGCACGAAAAGAAAACTTTTTTATACCTTGCTACTATTTTTTTTCCGGAATTAAAAATAGCCCTTCAGTTTTTCCAGATCGTGATCAATTTTAAGATAAATTTCGTCATATATTTGCATGATCGGTTTTGGCGTGAAGAATTTAGTATCCAAACTTGTACAATGTTATTATACTTGTCTGGAAGCACAATTAGGTAGCACGACTGCCCATTTATTAGCACGGCAGCTCTGAATTCCTGCCAAGTAGGACGCCATCGCACTTCCATAGCCATATTGTACGGCTATATCACTTTTCAAGATCATCTTTCAAATTGAATGGAGATGAGTCAAAACTTATTGGAGTTGCGTGTGAATGTGGACAGAACGTTATTTGATTTTGGAGCGACACTAATCAGTGTTTTCACAGTTCAATATCAGTGAATCTCTCATTCGGTACGTCGGATCGTTGACGAACCGTTAATATTCGGTAATATATTGGAGATTCACTGATTTTGAATGCTTACTTCACTCATGCGTCTGACTCGACCTTTAAAAGTATCATCTACAGCACTGTGGACCTACCCGTCTTCCGAACCTACCCCTAGGGGTATGATAAAATTAGATCCCAGATCCAGATAGAGAATATTGTATGAATATTTCAGCATTATTATATTTTAATTTTATTAAATTAACTCATACTAAGAACATTCTAATCATAGTATAATCCTCTTATTCATAATAGTCTGCTAACTTAGCACACTGCTAAATTTCGCCCTGTCTTCTTCTATTGACATAAGTCAGACTGAGAAATAACACTACTTAGCAGCTGTTTTATGTTAGCAGACCATTATGAATAAGGGGGTAAGTAAGTAGTGTTCAAAAAGAGAAGAGTCGTGGCGTTTCGGTGAACTAACACTTATCGTCGTACTGCCATGACAGAGCAGTGTTGTCAACCCAAAAAAAGCAGTTAATTCGCACACGCGCGCCCTCTATTCCCACGACTCTTCTCATTTTGAACAGACTCTAATTACTAAGGTACTAGACTCTGTTCCTCACACTATTATATATATAATTGGTATTTCTTTGGTAATTATTGTATGTATATGGGTCTGTAGTACCAAATAACTTTTTTACCTAACTATTTCTACACTCTGGTTTGAACGGTCGTGGTCATCATGTTTATTCATGTTGGGTGGCAGTTGTGCCTCACGATGTCTCACCATCTATCTTCGTCTATTTTAGAAGTTTTTGAACTCTCTCTACGGCAATCATGTAAGGGATCATTTGGGGATAATCTGGTCAGTCCATCGGACGGGTGATCTTCAGCGTGGTCTAGTGCCTTCCTGCGCGACAAAACGCTCGGTACTCACCGTCCATCCCACTTTGAGACGAATCCGAAGTATTCGAAGATAACCGAAACTATTTAAAGACTGTTTGTTACAGAGTTCTTGGAGTATAGAGGCAAACACGGTCTACAGTACGCCAAGCATTCTTTTCCAGCACCTCATCTCAAGAACGTCTTATTTTTTATCACATCAACTTCAGGCACAATCCAATTTCTCAATTTCTTACGTTCCTGTTAAGTAAGAAATAGCAGCCAATAGGTACTTAATCTGTTGTGTCTACCCATAGCAATAAAACAAAATTGACATTTATTTTCCCGTATATAAATGACACAAAAATTATGCTTTAACAATAGAGTGGAAATCCATAGCGGGAGTCGAAATTGCAATAAACATATTTTTATTGCATTGACTTCCAAAATGTTGATTGCTGTTTGTAACTAATTTCATGAAAGTTCACCAGCCGAAATTTTCAGAGCGCTGGTATGCGAACAGTGTCGAAAATTAAAGCTATAATGTTTGAGCTTTCTGCTTAAAACCGGTTGGCACCGGCTGAATATGAAGTCACAGTGTAATGGAAACTAGAGATTAGATTCGCAGTTAAACGCTGATGCGTTTTAGAGTTTATCAATAATCTTGTCTTTATTAGCACTAACTTGGCCCTAAAAAACATTTGCTAAATGGGAGAAAATTCTGGCACTTTATCTATTTGTATAGTTCAAGAGCTTAGCTAGATTTAGAATATATCTAATTCAAAATGAAAAGAGCAACTTCTCGACGTTGCATGTTTTATTCCTTTTTTAGTGGTAACTGACTAACTTGTACCTGTGGTAAGTAAATAAATAATGTTGGACAATCCACAAACTTTTTGCAATGGTAGTTACATTTTCTGATACTATTTGCTTAGTTCTTAAATTATTATTTTTTTTGTCTACAAAGTGGAATCAAAACCAATGAAATATTGATGGAAATATTTGACAAAACTGGCATGGTACAAGCAAACCGCAGAAGTTCCAAGATAATTTAGGTTCTGGAATGTTTTCATTCATTGATAAGGCTCAATGAAGTTACCTGTTTGCATCAGACTGCAGTCGAGTCAATTGTTTTGTTTGTAAATACAGGTTCTAATTTGTTTTAATTGTTTGACAATTTGTCTGTCTATTATAGCCTTTTTCCGTACTTAATTAATTATTTCATGATACTACCTCTATATTGTATTCTAGAACTGGATATACTTACTAACAGCAACTTGTGCTTGGCATCGGTCGATAATTGTTGTTAGCCAGTTCGCAATAATTGGCAATTTGGAGCCAGGCTTGATTAGCATAAAGGTGCACCTAATAATTTGATTTTCGACGTCAAACAACGCTTAATATGATTCCTGTTTTCACAAATATTGTTTATTACAAGCAATTATAAAAAAAATAACATAAAAACATGACTTAGCCTGTCTTTCAGACTCAGACTGTTTTTCCACTTGGCTCCTGTTGTTTGACTTAGATTAACTTTTATCAAAACAATCAAATTATATCAAAGTGCCTAAGCCTTTTCGTTCGACGTAATATAAGTCCCTGAAATTGTTCCCAATTCCTATTCATTGATCGGTGTTGGTCTTAAATACATTTGTAGACAAGCGGTAAGATTAAAGTTACTTCGTTCAATCGGGCAGATTTTAGGGTTACGTGACACAGGCTACACATTTATTTTTATTACACTTGCGGAACCCAGCAAAGAAGCTATAGCAAGTTCGAACAAACTCTTAAGAAACTTCAGTAAACTATTACGATGATAAGACGTGTCTGGCGTTTACAAGTTGTGCCTTATCACTGTATATGAATGATGTAAGGCTATATGTGTCACTCAGAATTCATATTATTACAAACTAACTTTCTCACTTTTTACGCATTTTTTCTGTAAAAATAGTAGGTTATGATGCTATTACTTGGAATTCATCAATATTATATTCATGCCAAATTTGTATAAGTATCGGAAAAAAGTACAGGGTATAATATTTATGAATAACAAATTTGCATATGAATTTTTGGGATAGATAATGCTGTGTAGATTATCTATCATTATTTTGTGTAAATATTATGTTTTGACACTGGGAGTATCCCACTATTAGAGTAAGGCCTTCTTCTCCCTCCTATTCTTATCAGGATTTTCCAAGAAAGACCAATTAAAATACAACCTAATGAAAAAATCAAGTCATTTCCATATACTCAAAGATGATAAAATGATATCACATATCAATAATTCATAACAGATTTTCTAGAGGAAATATAATGCCGATGTTTAAAACCCCTAAAATTACTATACCACGTGGTTTTTTTGATCATTTTCTCGCTTTATTTAATCTATAATATAAAAATGAATCGCTAAATGTGTTGGTAAGCGCATAACTCAATAACGCCTAAACCAATTTGGCCTATTCTTTTTTTCAAAAAATTCTAATAATTGCTGGGAAAACACCTATAAACGTTTCCATAGGAACAACGCGTGCGAAGCCGCGGGGCACAGCTAGTTTAACATAAATTTGAAGTTTCAATGTACTCTTTCTACAAGTGTATTGGAAAGATAGAGTATTCTGTTTACCTGGTGAGGCTTTTTCTCGCGTGCTGCCGGCTTAGAATTTGCTATACCCAAACTCTTCCCGCGGGTGTCGTACGAAGCAACTAAGGGATCCCCATATGGGGCGGGCAGCAGCGCCTCCTGCTGAACCATTCTCCCACCAAACTGCGCATGCCCAGCGTGGGGATTATGGGCACTACCCCCCATGAGATAACAGACAAAAAAGAGCTTATCAGGGGAGGCCTGTGTCCATCTGTGGACCAATATAGGCTGTTGAGGTTGGGATGAGGTTGAAGAAGAAACTTACTTTAGGGTGTAATAGAAAAAATCAATGGAATAATAATCCATTAGGGCCATGGATTATGGTGGAACGAAAATAACCAATGGAATAATAATCCATTTGGGCTTTGGATTATGGTGGAACGAAATCAAATCCATCAAAGAATTTTTTCAGTACTTTACCTCGAATTGAGGCCGAATCTACTATCTACTACTATCTTTACTATGACAATGGTGTCACAGGATCGTCCATAAATAAATGAATCGCTAGATAGTGCATGCAGTGCTGTTTGTACGGGGATATTGATAGAATGGTTTCAACCTTTGACACACGTCTCTCCCTCTATAGTTTCTTTTATCAAAGATATGCGAAAATGTGTCATTCTAAGACGATACTAAATATATACTTTATATTGTTATAGTGAAGCGATTAAATCATTGGAATTAGGGCCCAGAGCGCGTTTCGTAGAGTGTTTCCTATTGGAAGATTGAAAGATAATTCGACCATTAGCAGCTTTGTTACAACTGCCAATAAATGTTATAATGCAGGAAATCAATTATCTCTTCAAGCATTACTTACTGTACAGGTGATTCATTTCCCGGATATTTTCGCGAAGCGGAAATGACGTGCAGAATTGACAGTAATCCGACGGAGACATTGTGCCGTGCACAACGCAATTTCCGCTGCTCGGATACAGCTAAGCTTTGAGTACTTCCGAAATAAACAGTACCTCGTTTTACATAACTTTTCTTGTATTACGGGGTGGATTGAGATTTGAGTTTATAATTACGTTATTTTTATATGAACCACATCTTTGTTTGACCACAATTTCACCAAATATGTATTACGTAAGGTTTAGAAGACACCTATTCACTGTGTTTTTAAAAGTCTCGTGTTAAATGTTCTTCTGTGCATTTTTATTATGTGTAATCGTAACTACTGCGATCAGTAATCCGCCTGCCACGTTGTGATTATAGCTTATTAAAACCCCTCTTGGTCGGGACCTCCCCGGCTAACATCCTCTTACTACAGTCCAGTTGTGAATGTACTCGTACTGTGTCCCTAGAATGTGATTGGTTTGGTAGTGTGTTCTTTTGAAGATAACGTCTATAATACACGGTTATAGTTTATATATCAAAAATGATTTCTTTTCGAATTTTATGAAAGTTGAAGGCTAGAGGAATATACGTACATAAAATATTTATTTAAACACATGAAAGTTAAAAGTTCCTGAGGGTTATTTATGAAGTGTTTACTGGTAGTAAAATTTGTTATCATTATATTATGTCAGTGATAATGGACGACAAAAAAAATACCTTATTTAACTTATTTGATACTCAAAAATAAACTACATTTGAAGATTAATAACAATAATGATAATAATGTTGGACAATTCACACAGATAAACTGCAAACACTGAAAAAATAAGGTAAAGTAAGTTAGAGACCACATGTAAATTTTTAAAGCTTTAACCTATTTTGTAAGTGACCATACTACTTCTATCTATTTATACATAGGCACATTAAAACAATAAAATCAACCAGATAATAAGGATATTTTATTAAATCCATGATCAAACGCAATCGCTTTTCTGACCACGTTTCAAAATAAAGTTGTGAAAGAGACCTTTTCCCAAAGCGATGGAAACCAAGAGGCTAGGATTTAAGGGAAACTATTAAAGCAACCGTAGTTATGACAAATTAATTATGGCTGAAAGTTAACTACGACCCAAACCCATGCTTATGATATCTTTTTTAAAGAATGAAAAGTTGGTGATCCTTCTACACTCGCCATGTCCGTAGTTAACCCACTTGAATTGGATTCATATAACTTTGCCTACCACCAATTATTTTACGAGCAATAACTCTACGATAACTATACGCTCTCAAATTGGAACAGCATTTTATCGTGAAATAACACGCACGGCCATCGTAATCGTTGCATGACAATTTGATAGTATTCAAAATGCAAATTAGGTAATACCAAATCGTTCTACCTATAAAATAATTTTATACTATGGAGTAGTTTTATCGCATGCGACAGAAAATCTATTAGCGTGCGTTTTGCCACTAGAAAAACCGAATTATACCAAGGCTCCCACGCTCTCTAGCGACTATGAGACCCTTTAACTGGAGATAGACCTAGGGACAAATGGACAGAACCGATTTGGCCTGCTAGGCCCCAAGCAGAGTTATGTTAAGGGTACTTAACAACTGATATACCTAATACAATTCATTTAATAGATACATAATTAATTTGGTTTTTAAAAAAACTATAAACCGACTTCAGTTTTTATAGTTTTTTCATGAATTTTCATGGAACCCATTGTCAGAACTGAACAAAATTAAACTGTGAACACACGAAAAAAACCAGCTTTCACATAAAAAATAAACATGTAAATCGGACCACCCAGTCAAAAGCTCTGAGGTAACAAACATAAAAAAACAGTCGAATTGATAACCGCCTCCATTAAAGCTGCACATGGAACAAAGAACACATAGAAAATAGGCAGGTCCCCAGAACACTCGGAAAAAATGGGTATCTGCAGATCGTACAAACATTTGTACCAAGACGGGACTCGAACCGCGCAGGCAGATCTTCGCCCGCTGTGCCGCAAGGGTCATCAATCAACAGCCCATATTGGTCCACTGCTGGACGCAGACCTCCCCCTGAAGACCGCATTATTGGCGTATCTCATGGGGGGTAATCCCCATAATCCCCACGCTGAGGATGCGGGTTAGGGATCGCAGTTCAGTGGTAGAATTGTTCTGCTGGGGGTGCTGCTGCTCGCCCCCGGTGAATATCTCTTAGTCGCCTCTTACGACGGGAATAGACAAGGTGGTGCAAATTCTAAGCCAGCGCCACTAAGCTAAGTCTCAGTAAAAAAAATGGTTTCAGTTGAAAAGTTGTTGCTAAAACGTTTGATATATTACATTGACAGCAAAATGATGAAGTTGGATTCAAAGACATAATTTTCTAAAAGCCTTTTCCATCCAGTCTATCGAACAAGTACCTCGAGGAAGTATGATCGAGAACTTTCATACATTACGACTTTCAAATAAATGCTTTAGGGATTTGGTAATAAAGATAAAAATGTAATATCCATGCATGTGGCTGGTTTTATAGCATTTCAATGTAGCACTTAGTTGAAATGTGCAGTTAGGACTCCGCTTTTTATGAAGTGGTTTCGAAAAGTATTTATTACTTACTTATACAGCTTGGCGTCCGAGTGGTCTTTGCAAATGTACCTTTTTAATCGACTTTGAAAAAAGAGGACGTTCTAAGTTCGGCTTGAAGTATGTTAACTCTTCCGTGATGTTATTTTGCAGTTGTATACGATGACTTCGAGTCGTTCTCGTTATTTTGTTTTCGTTATTCTCTATAACTGCATTTGTAACGCAAAACTAAAGAAACAGTTTAAAAGTAACGTATCTGTCTGTAGTCTGTAGTAGAAAAATATTATTTCAGCATTTTTAACAGTCAAAGTACGCTAGTTGGCGTGCAATAAACGAGAAAAAATGGTGGTTTTCTTTGAGGAGTCGTAACAGACAAGCAAGCAAACATAAATTATTTCAAACATCAAAAAACAAAACCAAGAATATCCTTCCAAACATAAAAAGACCGGCAAAAACCTTTACAACACAAAACATAAAACATTTACAATATTCACATGGAAGAAACCATGAATTTTATACGACGGTTGTTCTAAAATATTGGACCGGTCGTGCCGGTTGCGTGACAACTTGACAGTAGGCTTGACAGTTAGCTTGACGTGACATGACGTTCGGTTCCCGGGTTGAACGTCTCCACGTCTAACACGCGAAGCGATGCAAATTCCATTAGATTATTTCACCGTACTGCTATTCTCGATGATTTGATAATAGGTAGTACTGTATATTTCTTCTGTGGTAATATTAATACGGTAAATAAAAATGAACAGACAAAGTGAGAACCTCCAACGTTTTTTATAGACAATTATTTAGAAAAAAACCTACGTTCTTCATCGGTGACTTAGAATCATTAGTTTTGAGTTCAAATATTTGTAGGTTTTATGTAATTACCTAGGTATTTGAACTCTGAAAACTCATTTAAAAATTCATTGGAAAAATGTAACCAAAACCACAATAAAGGTCTAAAATAAACCAATAACTGATCTAGACAGCTTCGTAAACTTTTTAAATATCAATTTGAAAATAATCAAATAATTCAATAGTCTAATCATCTAGTCTCAAAAGCATTAATTATAGGGCAATTCGTTTCTAAAAAGTTGTCAGAGTTCTGTACAAAATTTATTATATTTCAAGTTAATTTATCGAAATCTTTTGAAGAGCTGGGGTGCACCATCGTTTTTCCAGAATCTCAAAAGCTACAGCTGCACTGAATGATTATAGGTAGGCTGATTGCTTCTAAACCTAGTGGGTGCTTCTATGGCGCATGGCTATAGTTCAGAATTCGTAAACAGTCATCCCTTCGACAGGTGACTAGCTAAGCCAGAGCTAGAGCTAGTAATTAGCTTGTAGAGTGGTCGGTCTCGTTTATTTTGCTACATTTGTTTTCTCATCTTGGTAGATGACTTCAATGGCAGCTTGGATGGTTCCAAGCTGCCATTCTGCAGTGTGGCTTAAGGCTTCAACCATACTATGAGCCTAGTGCCAGAGCTTAATGCGGGCGCGATTGAAACTTCGTGCTAACTCGCTCTAGCTCATCACGTAAGGCCAATTACTTAGGCAAACTGACCAAATAGCTGCAATAGGCCCTATGCCGCGTGCCGTCACTCAGGCAGGACGCTCACTGGAAAGTTCATATTGTATGTGGCCCTTATCAAACTGTTTGAAGCCCTCACATTGACCACTTTCATTCCCATATAATATAAAACATATATAACAGTGTTAGTGGTTTTAAAATTTCACTATCCTTACTAAAATTTTATAAGCAAAAGTAACTTTTGGGTTATTCCAGTCCCCCTTGACAAATCCCCATTACACTGGAATAATTTTTTTTGAATTATATATTTTCCTTAATTTTCGTGATAGAACAAAAACTTTTTATCTATCTCTATTTAGATGTTTGATGATTATGACGAATTTCAACATTTTTTTAGACTCGCGTCTCAAGACATTTATCGAACAAAATTAATACCTCATTTGGTAAATTCTTTTCTATACTAAAACGCGACTTTTCCCCACCCTACCGTAATCTAAACTGGCAGCCCTTTTAATACCACCTGCAATCGGAATTCCAATTAAATTAAGCAAAGGACTTGTGCCTTAAATGTTGTGTTATTGCGTCATGCCTACCTCTACCTATAGTAAGTAATAATAATAAGTAATACGAGGTGGCATCTGGTCGGATTAATCAGGATAGGTAAATATAAAAATAATTAATTCATTTTTAGGCACAGACAGCTTAGACTCACTGAAAATGATAAGAGTAGATAGGTTATTTATATATAATTATGTACGTATGTTAGTTCACAGCTGAGGAATAAAAAATGTATAACTAGAAAGTAATTATCTAGCTGGAACTGTGGTGGTAAGGCGCAATTTTTGCTGACTATACTTGCCGACTTACCAAGATATTTTTTTTATTTTTCAATACCCTTAACACCCGGAATCAATGTTATCAGATCGTCCAAACATTTGTAAAGTGAATCAAACTCATTAGTCAAATAATAGATACCTATGATACTTTTATTTCAACTCCCTATAAAACAGGCTAAACTTTTTACTTAATTTTAGAGGAACAATGAAATTGGCAGTATATTGCTTAGAGTCAGAGTCAAATCGTTTATTTCTTTAGACCTACAAAATAAGCACTTAGCGACAGTCAGTACTAAGTTTATTTATAACTTATCTATAGGAATAATTACCATTTAATTTTGGTGCGTATTCTGACTTATACCAATTGAGAAAAAGCTAATTAATTAATCCCATTTTCTACTTCGTTGAATCGTGTACCATTTCTCAGCAAAATCTGTAGGTAAAGTACAAAGCCGTAAATAAATCGAAACTCGATAATATAGATTGCCTATAATTCAATGGGTCTAAATTTGCATGGCACGATTACGTATTAGGGGAGAGCCGGGCAAAAGCGTACCAATGGCATTTCGAATGAATAATCGTCGCACAGATTTGACGGGAGGTATTTTTATTGCCCAAAAGTATGAGCAATATTAGATTCCTGTAATTGCTTATAAAAAGTTTCAGGAGTTCTTTTTGGTGTAGCAATTTTCGCAAAGTTACAGTGCGTGTGATTAGCCTGCTTCATTGTTACGAACTTTAAATGTCGTATATTTGATTGACATATATCAATTACTATTTATAACGAGAGAAAAACTCGAGTAAGGTATACAGAGATGCTTCTTGAGATTGGAGTGAATGTGCTAATTTGAAACCATGAGATTTAATGAAAGGTTATGAAAGGAGTTCGTGAGCTCAATTTATGAAGGAAAATAACGAAATATACCTATATAATAATAAAAACTTAATTCCTATAAATGTTTTGTCAATGATAAATCCCAATTAAAAATAGGTAAAGTATTCTAGCTGGCGGCAGTGATTCGAAAAGATTATTTAGAATGTTCACTGGAGAGTATTAAAACTAATATTCTTAAAAAGGTTATTTCTTTCATATTATTTACAGCTACTGAAGCCATTGGTGCTAAAATACAGGGCATTGTGTAATCAATCCTGCAAAAATAAAACAAAAACACTAAATTTACCGTTTTTTTCTCTCAATTCGGGGTCATCCCTTCACGACTGTTCTCAAAGTCTTATAGTTTCGAATTGGGCTATCCACTCCCATCTCAAAAAACCTCACTGTATAATTATGTGCCTATTGCCTTATGAGGTTTCCATCTAGGTCAGTTCTTCTGGGAATTTTTCAGTATTTCCCCAGACAAGTCTTGGCTCCTTTTAATCAAGTTTAACTTGTACTGCTTGTGCTTGAGTTTATATCTGCGGTTCTAATCAATATTTTCATGGTTTCAGACTTGGCCATCCACTCCCATTTCAAAAAGCCACGCTGTATAATCAGGTGCTTAGTGCCTATTAAGAAAAGATCCAGTTGCGCGCGGTGCGTTGTACTGATTGCACGTGCATTTGTATAATCAGCGTCGCGTTACACTATCTTTCGTTTAGTGAGAACTAGCTAACGATGGACGAGGTCGATCCTGGACCTCCGTCCAGGAGAAACTCCTTTGGGACTCTTCCGGTGGATGAGGGCATGGATAGTGAGTTGGTGAATTTCGAAAGTGTAGTTCAAGTTCATACGGAGCCAACGCTGGCCGTAGGCCGCGCGGGCCTTACCTCGCCGATTGTTAATATCCAGCGACCGCCGAAAAGATCGAAGTTGAGAAATGATTTTTCGATTGGCAGTGGAAATGATATTGAAGAGGAAGAATTTACTTTAGTTCAGCATAAAAAGAACAAAACGAGGTCGAACCGCTCGCTACGTGAGCCATCAATTAAACAATATAGCGGCGGCCTACAATGTTTTGAGGTGTGTCTTTCTTCTTATCAGCTGCTGCCTAAGCAGATAGGATTGGCGAAGTTATTGAAAGCGGAGAACATTAATAATGTTAAATACATTAAGTATAAAAGCCCGTACAAGGTCCATATTTTATTTGAAAATAGAGAGGATGCTGACGTGTTATTAACAAGCAACAGCTTTTCGTCTGCCGGACTACGCTGTTATCTGACAAGCGAGGTGGGCACGACCTACGGAGTGGTGAGGAATTTGGAGATGGAGACTACGGAGGAAGAAATGCTGAATGCTTTTAGATGTGATTTTGAGATTGTCGCAGTGAAGCGGTTGAAAAGAGCGTCAGACAGTGGAGACTGGGTATTGAGTGAAACTGTACGATTTGCATTCAAGGGACCATTGCTGCCCGACTATATTTATGGGTACGACTGTAGGTTTAAAGTGGAACCTTTTACCTTTCCAGTTACGCAATGCTCCGTATGCTGGAAGTTTGGTCACTTAACACGATCGTGCCCTACAAAGAAACCCGTATGTCCCAAGTGCGGCAAGAATCATGCTAACTGTGAGACGACTAAATTCAGATGCATTAATTGTAAGGGAGAACACATGGCCTTTGATAAATCATGCCCAGTATTCCTAAAGGAAAGAGACATAAGGGCCATTATGAGTAAAGATAATAGTACCTATAAAACCGCAGTGTCGAAGTACATTGAAAAGAAAAGATATGAATCAGTGACGGATAAGGTATTCGAATTTGGTGATCAACCAAGGACTTATGAGTTTACTAGACCTGGCTTGTCGTATAGCCAAAGTCTAGGCGCGAATTTGACGCAAGGCGAAGTACGAAATCAAGAACTTCAGGAATGCAGTGATAGTATAGAAGAAAGTGATAATAACTCGAGGGAAGATAGTTGTGAAGAAAATGTACAGAACAAGAATACTACAAATAAAAACAGAAGGAAGAGCAGAGGTAGAAAAACCAAACAAAAGAAATGTGATTTGGGGAAGACCGAGAAGGCAACAGTGGTGGAACAAAGTGATCAGGGTTATATCAGTAGAATAATAAGTAAAGCCAAAAACATCCTATGCTCAAAAGAAAACTTAGAAGGGAAAGTTCGTATGGTGTTGCAATTTGTTCTGGAGGAGGTCATGGCATTCATTGTTAAGACAATGAGTAATGGAGAGGCTCTTAGTAAAATCATTGGCCTTTTCCATGATGGATAACACCACCATCACCAACAACCGAGCTCCTAGGGCATCGGGCCCTGTGCCTTCTGCTGCGCAGTTTATTAACATTGCGCAATGGAATGCACAGAGTCTGATGCCTAAAAAACTTGAATTGGAAGCACTATTGTCTCAGGAAAGAATAGGTATTTGCATGATTAGTGAAACATGGCTCAATGAAGAAATTAGTTGTCGTATAAATAATTATAACATCTATAGAAAAGATAGGCTAGATTCATATGGAGGTGTGGCCCTCATTACTCATAAATCAATTAAAACTCAAATATGTAACATTAATCATGCAAATACAGGTATTGAGGTAATATGTTTAAAAATTTTAAATTGTAGGTATCTAGATTATGTAGCTTCTGTATATTGTCCTTCGTCAATAAGAACTTCGCAATGCGACTGGGAGAGTGTTTTTTCGAGGTTTACTCAAAAATCCATAGTCGCCGGCGACTTCAATGGACAACACTCGAACTGGTCCACCAAGACAGATACTAGAGGGTTGCAACTATTTGACGCTTCTATAGAAAATAATTTCGTATCTGCTAATAACGGAGATTTTACAAGGGTAAAATTAGTGAATGGACTTTTACAAGAATCTGCCCCAGACATTACCTTCGTGACCTCGGACATAGCGGTATACTTCAATTGGCATGTAACTCGCGAAAACTTAGGTAGTGACCACCTTATAATAAAATATTCACTTTGTTACCAGGGTTCGCGGCGTTCGGTTACACGTCGAAATATTAAAAAAGCTGATTGGTCATTATATCAAGAAACCCTAAAAGATTGCTTTACTGATCGTATTTGTGAATCGAATGTACAATCCTGTTATGACTCATTTATAGATAAAATCAATGACGCGGCGAAACAAAGTATTCCCATGATTAAAAAATGTTTGGATCCTACACTTACATTCCAACCTAAACCCTATTGGAATCCTGAAATATCTTCAGCTATTGCTCAACGGCGCCTAGCCTTAAAGTTATTTAGGCGTAATCCTACACCGACCAACCTCGATATCCTCAATGCTAAGATAACAGAAGCGCAGCGTATTCATAGGCGAGCTCGAACTGCGCACTGGCAGTCGTTTTGCGGAACAATAGACCAAAACACAAACTCAGCTGATATGTGGCGCCGTATGCGCTGGGTAAAAGGAATACGTACGCAGCATGTTATCGCTCCAACTGATAAGAAAGAGGAACTTTTATGCAGTTTGGCGCCTGATAGCGTCGTCCCCCCCACTCCGTTATTCACATCAAATAATGTATTATTAGATAAAGAGTTTTCTTATGAAGAGCTTCAAAGGTGTTTGAAAAGAAAAGATACTGCTCCCGGCGAGGATAAAATTACGTATTCAATGATTTATTTTTTGCCCTACGCAGGCAAGGTATATCTACTTGCCATTTTAAATTTATGTTTTAAGCACTCCATGGTACCTTTACAATGGCGTAGTATTCAAATTATTCCAATACCCAAACCCAATAACGACCCCAATAGTATTCCTAAATTTCGACCAATATCATTAATTTCTTGTATATGTAAAATTTTTCATAAAATGTTGTGTAATCGAATCGAGTGGTTTGTAGAACACAATCAAATCCTAGCCCCGGTGACGTCAGGATTTAGGAAATGTCAGTCATGCACAGACTGCTTAGCTAGGCTTGTTACACAAATACAGATAGGATTTTCTAAGGGCGCATCCACACTGGCGGTATTTTTAGATGTAGAAAATGCCTATGACAATATTTTGCCTGAAGAACTGGTTATAATTTTAGATAAACTTCAAATTGGGTCATTATCATGTAAATATTTGTGGATGTTTTTAAGTAATAGATGTTTAAAAATTGTGGGTGATGATGATGATAGTACCATGGTAAGATGGACAAACAGGGGATTAGCCCAAGGGGATCCAATTGCACCCCTTCTGTTCAATATAGCAACCTACGAAATTTCAAAAATAACCTATAATAATGTAAAAATGTTACAGTATGCAGACGACTTTGTTTTCTATTCACAAAATAATGATTCATGTTTAAATGAGGTTAACGTTCAAAATGCGTTGAACTCGGTCGTAGGAATTTTAAGACAATTAGGGTTAGAAATCTCATCAATAAAAACTCAATGTTGCAGCTTTAGGAAGGGTAGAGGAATAGATAAGGTTTCTTTAAGTTTGAATGATAATATTTTAAAATCTGTACAAATTGTTAAATATCTAGGCATTTGGCTGGATAAGCCCCTACTATTCAGAAAACATATTAATGAGACACAAGAAAAAACAGTTAAAATGTTAAATATTTTGAAGGTTCTAGCGGGGGCTTCGTGGGGCTTACATCCTAAGCACCTACGTCGTTTATATATAGCGTTGATCCGTAGTAGAATAGACTTTGGGTGCTTTCTATACGATACCGCGGCGAAGACACATTTGACAAAACTAGATAAGGTTCAAAACACAGCGATGCGCATTATAGGCGGCTTTATAAGGACTACACCTATCCACGCTATGGAATGCGAACTTTGTTTATACCCATTGCAGTTAAGGCGAGAATATCTTGCTACTAAATATTGTCTTAAGGCTCAGTCAATAACGAAAAACCCTACCATCGAGTTTTTAGAGGAATTAAAATGTTTATGTTTATCTAGTTATTGGACCAGGAAAAAGAAGCCTTTACTTAATTTGATTTTTGAACAAACTCAAAAAGAGATAATGAAGCGTAGCAACCCTTTAGAAATGTTTTCCTTGAACATTTGGATGTCTGATATAAAAATAGATTTTATTAAATTAGATATTGATGGCATCGATAAATCAAAAAAACAATATGACGATAGAGAGCTTAAGTGTTATACATTATTTATGCTAAATGTAATATACAAAGACTGGCATAAAGTCTACACGGATGGGTCAAAAATGAAAAACGGTACAGGTGCGGCGTTCTACGATCCCAGTCGCAATATGAAGGAAACTTACCGTATTACTTCGTCAGGTAACACAATTATGTCGGTGGAACTATTTGCAATCTCGGAAGCACTGTCATATGTCACTACTTTAGGCTATGAGAAAGTGGTGATTCTGTCGGATAGCCGAAGTGCTTTACAGCATATAGCTCGATGCGCCTCGGGGATCCGAGGTGCTTCGGTAGCTTATGTGATCCTAAAGAAAGCTAGATTTCTTTTAGACAATGACGTGCAACTGAGATTGCAATGGATCCCTTCTCATGTAGGAGTAAGCGGTAACGAGGAGGTTGACCTGCTCGCAAAACAGGCTGTTGAGATCGGGGCTGAAGTGTATATCGTTCCGGAGTACACAGAGGTTTCGTTAAAATACAGATATAAGATTTTCGAAAAGTGGAAAGAGTTATATAACGAAACATCTTGTACGAAAGGCATATGGTACAAAATTGTTCAGAGTGATCCTCCTCGTGTCCCCTGGTGGGTGAACAGTGGGTTGAAGCGTCATCTGGTTGTTATAGCTCATAGACTGCGGTCTGGACATATTCCACTAAATAAGTTCAACCACCTCATGAGGAAGGTTGACTCCGCTAATTGTTCTTCGTGCGATGTCACAGAAGACGTTTACCATCTCTTGGTGGAATGTGTTCGGTCTCAGTCGGTGAGAGATCAATTGATCGCTGATTTTAATTTGAATCTCGTAGAATTAGGTTTAGTTCATAGTTTACTTTCCTCTCCACTGTGCGAGGCCGCTAAGGCCTTGTACAGAATGGTATATGATATTATTAGATAAAGTAAGGGTTAAGTTTGTGATTGCATAACGGGACTGGCATATTCGCTAAGCGAATAAAGTCCTTAAAAAAAAAAACAGAATAAAAAAAAAAAAAAAAAAAAAAGAAAAGATCAAAACAAAACTATCCAGCTTGACATACGCCCTCCGCAAAGTTAAGAAAACAACTGACTTAAAAAGCTCCCTTGCATTCAATTACGCAATAGCCCAGTAGCCACCTATCATACTCCGTCATTCTATTAAAAATGTTATTTAGGCAACAAAAAACGTATTTAGCAAACGTAGAGCAAACAGACGGCATGTAAACCTTATTTCCAAAATTTGAAAATACTTACCTTGCCCTGCTATGTACTTATATCGTACATATACATATGTGTATAATGTATGAAATAAGTAAATTTGTTAGAAAACAAAACGACTTTATAAAAGAAGGGAATGTACCTACTCCTCTCGTTTCTTATGATACAAAAACAAACAATAACTACACCATTGAGCCCCTATGCAATGACTATTAGAATATGTAATATCTGCATGACGCGTTAAAAAATGAGAAAACCGACAATGTTTTTATATAACAACTAAAAATTTTATTCATCACAACAGTTTATTACTTGATTGACAAATATTTACGACGACAAATAAAAAAAATATATATATGTAAACGTGTAACATATTCCTAACGAGTTAACAATGACCTCATCCTCTCTCTCCATACATATTGTATGCCCAGCAGGGTATATAGTGACACCTAATTATATGAAATGTAAACACTTCTTTATACCTATGGAAAACAATAATTGTTTCAGTATTGAGTGTTGAGTATTCCATCTGGGCCAGTTCTTCAAAGATTTTTTCAGTATTACTTGTACTGGTTGTGCGATTGTACTGGAATGCGTTCTTATCAATTATATTTGTTACTCTCTTGGTTATAGATTTGGCCACGTACTCAAAAAGCCAGCCTTTATAATTAGGTGCCTTAAGGCGCATACCTGAGCCAATCTGACAGCGATACCTATTTTATCATATTTTTACGTTTATCATTTAGGAGGAGATGCGAAAATAAAGTTTGGTGGCCAAAAAGCGCAACTTCGTATCTCTACCTAAGCTTTACAAAATGAAACTATTACAGAGACATTAATAAATAGCTTATAATAGATACCACAAACTGAACGTAGGATTTTTAAAAATTCCTGCTTTTAACGTAATAATAAGATAAAATAGTTGGGGGCGCCACTTCCGCTGGTGTATGGGCCTTAAGAGGTTTCCATCTAGGTCGAGTTATTCTGGGAATGGTTTAGTATCTCCCCAGACAACTGAATTGTATCTCCTTTAATCAAGTTTTACTGTACTGGTTGTGTTTGATTTTATACACGCGGTTCTTATCAAACATCCGAATGATAGCACATTCCATTACTCAAGATCACTCAAATTAATGAAATACTTGCTCCGATCACAAATATCTTTCCCCCATACCACAGAGGGTGGAGCCACAGGGTGTTTTATGTAGAAATAAACAGTTATACTACACTAATACTTTCTCTAATCAATGCATAGTTTCCGCAATTATAAAACTTTTAGCGAACGGGATAAAATAACATAAAATATCAATAAACTCTTCATACATTAGCTTCACACAACTAGTAATATAAACGAAAAAAAACTCGGAATGTGTATGTGCTTCAATCTTAATTCTACCTTTTTTAAGCGTAAAGAAAGCCAACGAGAATGATTTACCTACAAAAAATATATGAATAGGACATTAGTGGCGAAGTGGGTGAAAGTCCCCCTACAGAAGGCAGAAGGTTGTTGGTCCGATTCCGGCCGCAAGAAATTATTATTCAATGATTTTAATGTCTGGATGTATTTATTTATATATTAGTGTTAAGTATGATACGGCATCCAAATATAAATCAGTATTTTTTTAAATTTATTTTAGTTTTAAAACTAGAATATCTGGTAAAACGTCTAAAAGCTGTTACAACGTAGTAAAATAACGTTGAATGATCGCACGCCAACAATGGGACGAAATTGGTTTGCCTCGTGACTTCCGCCATAAAGAATAGAAGCGCAAAGTTCGTTAATTCCAAAAAGAGCAGTGATGCAAAAAAATCAGCGTTTATTCACACTGCGTGTACTAATCGTGTCAACCTTGTATCTTGCACGATATAAGCCAATTTGGTTAACGATTTAGGTTCAATTTCCATTGACTAAATTGACTTTAAAACACGCTTACGCATTAACTGAGTTCAGTTGGTACATTTTACATTTCACCAGCCAGCATGAACAAAACGCAGTTAACGCGAAACTCGTTTGAACATCCTGAACGCCCGATATTGGCGATACATCTTCTATAAACGCGTTTAAGAAATGTCGATGTCGTCGCATTGCTTTTATCGTTATTGTCTATGATTTTATGTTAATCTAAGGTAAATGATCGTTTACGCAAACACGGTCAAAATTTAGATCCAAAAAGCCGGTGAAAACGGTTTGATTTTAAACGAGATTTAACTTGATATATGAACGCGTTTACTTAGAAACGTTTAGTTGAACGCGTTTTAAGATACTAACGGTGAAATGCCTCCTAAGTCCATGTCAAGTATTTAGAATAGAGAAAATGTCAAAGCACACGTAAGCACCTCACCTCCCCTCACCTCAACATCATTATTGGTCCACAGCTGGACGCAGGCCTCCCCGTTATAAGCGCCTTATTGGCTGTTATCTCATGGGGGTGATGTCCATAATACCCACGCTGGGAATTCAGTTTGGAGTCGCTGTTTTGAGGTAGAATGTTTGCTGTCGTGACCCGTCTTGTTTTGTTACGACGTAAGCACATCCACCTAAAAATGTGATGAGCACACTTTAGTGTCCCCGCGATGACAGCTACGCCTTTTTTTTGTAAAAATAAGGTTACAAATGTTGTGGAGCAAATATCGGCATATCGTACAAAAAATTGCCTCGGCGCGGAAATCGAACCAACGCCAGCTGCACAGTCGATCTAATAAAACTAAACATGATTTTGACGAAATAATAAACATAAAACGTTTGTTCGTACGTCACCGTAATACTTGCCTGCAAAAAATTATAAAGTCCTTCGTGGTCCTACAGCGCGTAGGAAATTGAACATATTTCAATAATATTATTTTGAAAGATCGGAAGCCTGATTAAAATGACAAAGGTTCGACAGGCAGTCTGTACGGCAAAGCTGGCCAAATGAATTTCAACTCTAATGCTGTTAAGTCTGTCAAAATTCCGTCCAATTTCCCATAACAGAGCTATTAGACTTAACCCCTCTGTCTCGCTTTAACGACATACCTTGTGTATGTATATTACGAGTTAACTACATAACTTGGAAGCTTAAACTTCTATGATACATTTTGGATCTCAAAGTCACATCTGCAAGTTGCGCATGTGACTATGTGTGCTTTAATATTCAATGTTCAGTAACTTTATTACAAAGAACGAGTCATTTTTTTCTCTTTTCGGATTCATTCTGCTCCCTGTATGTAGATTTTGACTGGCGAAGTCCGGTTTGGCGTTGACGTATGCGAGGTTATAATCCTATTACATGCTACGAATTTCAAAATTTGATTTTCAAGTTGCTTGAATGCTTTTGCATAGGTGGTCGTGAAACTATCACTATGCACAAATTATTGAACAATGAGGATTTGTCCTTAGCTTCACTATGGTATAATGCGGCAACAATCGCAAACTTATACATTGTTCATTTATTGTTCGCCACGCAGGAACTTCACCCATAAAACTTTATTTTGCGCCGTTAACTTTGCTTAGTTAACATTTGTTCTTAGCTCTATGCAAAGCTATAGTTTTAATTAAAATTTACAATTCCAGTTGAGAGAACAATGCTGGATACTTTATTATAAGAAATAACTTTTGGATTCATCATTATCCGTGCTCTGAGACTGTTTTGTATTTACGAAAGGAAATCCCAACAACCTAACAAGGCAATCGTCTTGGATTTTGCCTCATCAAAGGCAAATGGGGTTATTCAGAGTGCCAACAGTTTAGACGGTACGTGGAAGCTCCCGCGTCAAATGCGGATCAAGTGGTTCAAATTGCCCCTTTCCCTGGTATGACGAATGTTCGCAAAAATTGAAATCACGTTTCGTTTCCCGTAGTCATTGAAGGAATATGCGAATTGCTTATCAATTGAAAGGCTGAGAAGCTTTACCTTCTTTGAATTGGATAATTCTTAAGCATCGTTTTATTGGTATTGACCTATTTTATTTTACTGCAGGGCAAAGAACTCTGTAAGGTTTTCCTGCAGACTAATAAATTACATCCCTACGCTGTATACGCGTAGTAACTAACTGACTCAAATGATACTAAAATAAAACTTGTACTGATATACAATCGAAGTTTGCAGATTGCACCGAAAAATGTCGTCGCAATCGTAAAATGAACGCGAACAGTGCTAAATCAGAGTTACTGGGCACTATCTCTTTTCAATTAGTCCGTTCGAAAAATCGAAGTCGTAAAGTGGGATTGATAGCCAATAGCTCCGTGAGATGGTACTTAAAGTAGCCTTCGGAGAGGAAGTTCTTTAAAGGGTTTCTTTTTTCTTTCTTTAGGTTACTAGCACTTGAAACATTATTTAATTTTCCCGATTAAATCGATACTGGCATAAATATAGACAATACAGCAAACCTATCCTTTCTCGGGCCTTATTTAAGTATCTAAGCTTTTCTTCCGGTAGTTGTACCTAATAAAAATTCAAATGAAGCGGTGCCCTACGACCAGCGGTTTATTATTTATATCCCAAACATCGCTAACTTGTGATTTATGTAGGAGAATGCTTATTTATTTTACGGTCTCGTTTGTATTGCAATATTGTCCGCGAACTTTCGCGTCGGCTCGGTCACGAACAATAGCCTGACCATGCCTGAGCAGAGTCGTCTGTAGGTTTCGTTTTAAAGGGCCAGGTTATAGGCAAAAATGAACGATGGAAATTAAGAACAAAAAACAGACAGCAGTCTCAGGAAAAAATAATAAATTCATTCTCGATTCTCTTTGTTGTTGGTAGCCTGCTTTTAATTAGTTTAACTTCAATATGTAGGCTTGACTTAGAAAGTTACAATACTTGTAGCTTGTTTAGTTAGTTTTTGGGACGGGGCTTGTCATGTTACTTAATGTTCTTTCACTCAAAAGTTTTTGATACTGTTTAATATAAAAGATTTCCAAAACTACTGAACAGATCAAGTAGATTTTGTGTTCATGATCTGACTTCTAAATGTTTTTTTGTGTATTTATCGATCGTAGCGCTACGGGAAAAAGCTCCACAGCTAGCTTTTTACTATTTACAACAAATAATTTGGACCATTTAAGATAAAGTCCGGATAGTGATAAAATTATCCTTTACCTTACATCCTAACTTCTGAAATCTTAATAAACAAGTGATTGGTTCGAAATTCAGCTCATTTTCTAAGCTGCATAGAATCTCAAATCTTGATTGCTATTTTTGGAAGTCAGATTTTTGGAAGAGGAGCACGAATTTTTCCTCTGGCATTAATCCGGACTTTACTACTTTGTTCCACTGCCCCTTTGCCTTTGGACTAAATGGCACTTCAGCACTCTAGCTTCGTCCCTGTCCCTTTTATTTTGTCGTCCGTTTCGTCCACAATGCCCGGCTTAGTTGACTGCCTCGCTGTTAATTACCCGTTTGTTTTACGTTTTTTTCAACTCCCATTTGGGAATTCCTATGAATCACGGCAGTTTGCATTACTACGATTCGTGTTAAGAGCTTAAACTTTGCTGTTTATGGCGTTCGATCTGTTGTTTAAAGTAGTTTAGTTTTGACTGGGATTGCTCTATTGAAGAGAACTTTCAGCTTAATAGTGCATTGACTTCTGTCCTCGTTTATGTGATGGGTTACTTATTTCTTTTATTCACATATAACAGATCAGTGTCCTCAAAATACATATATAGAGGTAGCTTTTTCTTTTAAAACTTGTCAAATATATACATATGTATATTTTTAACTTTAACTTCATTGTAGAAGAAAATAACAATCAAATAATAGAAATAATTTAGAAGAAGAACTAGTATTTAGAATTGAAAAAAAATAAGTTTAGAATAATTTTTAGATATTTTTCTTACCATAAGATCTGATAAAAGCTCGTTGCAGAATGTTGCAAATAATCTACAGGTAGCTCTACTAATCCACATCAAAAATTTGGCGCATACACCAGTGAAAGTGGCGCCCGTACCTATTTTATCTTATTATTACGTTAAACACAGGAAGTTTTAAAAATCCATCGTACAGTTTGTGGTTGTGGACACAAATTACAGAACCATTAAGAAATAACTTATAATATAAGTTATTTATTAATGCCTCTGTAATAGTTTCATTTTGTGAAGCTTAGGCAGAGATATGAAGTTGCGCTTTTTGGTCACCAAACTCTATTTTTGCATCTCTTCCTAAACTATATCAGATAAAACTATAACAACGGTATAAAATAATTGCTAATAATAGATACCACAAACTGTACCATGGACTTTTAAAATTTCCCATGGTATACGTAATAATATGATAAAATCGGTGCGCTGTCATATTGGCTCCTGTATGCGCCTTAATTCGACTCAGTTAAAACTGAGTAAGGGTTCAAATTTCTTACATTTTCTGTAAGAGATAAGTCAAAACCGCAAGAAGCAATATCCAATGTATCGGTGCAAGTGAACTTAGCTTAGCTTAGCTTGAACATATTGTAAGCTAATGCTTACAGCATGTTGCATAGGCCGAATACCCAGCTAGTCTACGATGTAAACACATTAGAACCTTGTCATGCCAAAGGGCAATTAGGCAGACTGATTCCTCAAGTAAATAATCTCTCACCAAGTTTATATCGTGGTGAAATTCGAAACTAGTTATGGCTCTGACTGCACCTAACTTCTTACTGAAATCAATAAAACTAACACGATTAGTATTTTTAATTTAAAAGGAAAAAAATATAATCAGTAATTCTAATTGAAATAATTGAAAAAGTTATTAATTATTTGCGTCTATATACACATTATACAAGTCAATTTGAGAACGTGGTGCAGAGATAGGGTCACCATCAGCACAGACACGATAAATATACAAAATGAAGGTTAATATGTATATCTTAGAAATAATATTTGCTCCTAAAGTCCTAGAAACTTGTCCAACTCATTGTTACATTTCTTTTTTACATACTTTCAATTTCATTTTCAAGATTGTAGTTATAATTATAAGTAAGGATGCAATTAAAAAAACTTAATTATTATTATTGGATTGATGTTGATTTATTTTCCATCGTAGTACCTAATACGTATAAAGCACTATGTAACTCGGGAGAAGGCACAATTCATATGTTCTAAGTTCTATTATCTACATTTTGAACTTGAAATAATAAATACCCTTGTAAGTTATCGGTTACTTTGTCCCCTTTGTGAACACTTGTGTCTACGAACGGCATAGCACTTGCTACATTGTGTCTACGAATGGCGTAGCACTTGCTACATTGTGTCTACGAACGGGGCGTAGCACTTGCTACATTGTGTAAATAAAAATAATAATGTTGGACAATTCACACAGCATTATCTAGCCCCTAGCTAAGCAGAACTTGTGTTTTGGGTACTAGATACACAATACACTACATAGGTAGATATTTTTTATTATACATAGAAAACATCCAGAACGCTCTGAACAAATATATGCAGGTCGTACACACATGTGCCCTGAGGTAGGAATTGAACCCGCAACCTCCTGCGTCGCAGGCGGACCTTCGACCACCACGCCACAGAGGTCGTCAACAGTCAAAACATTTTGTCTACGATCAGCGTAGCAATTGCTTCATTGTGTATACGATCAGCGTAGCACTTGCTACATTGTGATTACGATCAGCGTAGCACTTTCTTGATTGTGTCTACGAACGGCGTAGTACATGCTACATTGTGTCTACTACGTCCAGCGTAGTAGTTGTCTCAGGCATTGTAGCAAGTAGTATGCCAAACGTACAACAAGTTTCATAACTTAAAAATACACTACCAATTAAATAATTTAGCCAGCCCTAACTCTTAGTAGATACTGTTGCGGGTTAATTTTGTTCTTCGTGGTCTGGCCATGTTATTAACTTTACTCTCATATAAACAAAATTTACAGGGACTAATTTTTTATGGCATTTAGATAAATACAAACGATTAGGATAAGTAAGTTTTGTTTTTAAACAAAATAAGTTCGATGAAGTCGTTTTCATAAAATGAAATATAGAAATATGTTTTGATCTAGGTAGTTGGTCAAATCCTATTCCAAGAGTAAAAGATATGTGACATAGTGATTTAAATGATAATATTCTTTAGATTTAGATCGTAGCGGTAAGTTCCTACTTAAAAGTTCAAGATAGGTGAAAATATGATTCCTATTATTTTATATGTTGGAACGTGACATATCTTTTTTTTCTGGTTTTTGCGTTCTACAAGCTATTCAGCTAGAAGATAAGTAATTTTGCATCCATTTTCTATAGACCAAGTTAGTTTTAGCTTGGCTTTATTGCCCACAATCTCGCCATAAACCTCAAATCAATCGTCTATTGCCATGTACTTATAGTTTGGCACCTTTAGCCTTTTCAGTCGGCTAAAAAGCACCTAAATTTCATCATACTACACCGATGACTCGGCAAAATAAAACTAAAACAAAAAACAGATACAGATTCTAAAATTAAAACAGAAACTTTGCCATAAATAATGAACATAACGGCGCTTGTCTCAGAGGCTAGAGATTAACCAAATAAACTTGATTTACGAGAATTCGGTTGCCAGTAAACATGGTTTGTTATTAAAATCTGTTAAATATTCTAACAGTCTGCCGCGGTAGAGATGCCCTGAGGGTAAGTCTACCGCACAAAAGCGCAACGTTAGAAACACAAAACATTGCTTACCTACATTAGGCGAACCCACCTAGTCGTGTGGTGAGCAGAAAGCTGCTTAAAATGGATCTTTTTAGGGTTCCGTTTGAATGAAACGGAACCGGAACTGTTTTTCCAATTCGGCTTAAAGAAATGTAATAATTAAAGTACTCTTACTTTTTAATCTATGAAATCTTTGACGAATGACTGTGGACAAAATGATATTTTTAATTAAACATCATCAACAAACACCCAGACTTAGTTATATCTGCTGATCAGCTGCAAAACGCAGTTCAAAGGCCCAGGTTGTGAAAGGTATGTTGTATGGCAGTGGATCTAAACACTTTACTAAAACATTTCAGTCTCGCCATTTCAACACGATTCCAAAAAAAACACATTTCCAAACATCGGTCTTTATAAACTGAATGCTTCCCCTCTCTACCGTGTAATGTAAGGTCACTCACAGGGGGGAATGGGGGCAGAGAGGGCAGGTGGAGGCAGACACCTTTACGACCATAGCACGTGCAGTGTACCGAGGTAATTTTTGATAAAATTGTATTACACTCTGGTACTGTTTGGATTTGTGGGAAAAGGAGGGGCTATGAGTCGAAGAATAATTTTGGAGAGGTAATGTGACTTGCTTTACATTTAGTTCCATTTCTTTACTCTTTTATAAGCGAAGTTTTATGTATATTGGTCAATCGTATATTACCTTTTAATGTTTATAGTATCATGATATCATTTAAAACTTTCTTCCTCCAACATATGTGATCTAGGCGATAATAAATCTTGCTCCAACTTGGAAACAAGCAACCTTAAAGTAAAGGTTTCTTGTTCACTTCTATACCTAACCTTGAAAAGATTGAAAAAACACGTTTACAGTTTTAAAATGTTCCACTATAACACACATAAAAACATGTTAAATTAATGTTTTCAGCATGTTTTGTAACCCAATCTTGACGCAACGTAAGGTTCTTAAATCATTACTGACATTCGGTTACCATTATTATCTTAGATAATAGAAAAAATACAATTATTTTTACCTTTGATAAATTAACTCATTCGTAAGGCAGTGTAGCTACGCGAGGACCAACCGTTGATCAATTTATACACTCTTTCCCTCTTACAGGAAATCTTCAATAGGGATTACAGAGGGGAAAATTGGAATTACCCCGTAATGCGATGCATGTTGAGTTAAATCTAATCGTATCAGTTTTCTACGACCAGAACCACATTGTAAGTAACCACTTGATATTTCGCCACGTCAAGCGTTTGTGATATGATTCTAGTAATGAAGTCGCTGACAAAAGCTAGTTTAATCTCTGAGACAGTAAAATAAACGAGCTAGTATTCTTTTAATTATAAAATAATAAATGATGTTGTTTGGATTACAAATCAACATCATTCACGTGGGCCATTTTCCATCAGGTGTCAAAAGCTAGTTTAAACACCTGATGGAAAGTGAAGATGTGGCCGACGATGTATCACGAAGGTGAACGTGTCACTCTTGTTTGAAGAGACCCAGGTTGTTATTGACAAAACAGCAGCAGACAGCCTGATCTAGGCTGTAGTAGTAAAATTATAGAGATGATTCACCCCATTTCACCTAAGTGACATCAAGTGTTACAAGTAGCATTCCCCACAAAACAGTTGGGTGACAACACGAAGTATACGCCCAAACAAATACTACTTGTCACCCACGTATGCAAATATTTGTCTACACTCGGGATTTGAACACGTAGCCCCTTTGGCACTGAATCACGTGGAAAGCACCGTAATCCACGTACTCACGCTGGATCGTGTATACTATGACTACTTAGTTATTATAGGTTTGACGCAAACAGTGTTATTTTTTACTGTGTGGGAGTTGCTACGTAGCTACAAATATCGTTTTTTTGTGTTTGACTTGTGATTCTATCAAGAGATATCTTAGATATTATGTTTGATGAAAATGTGAGACGCCGCCATTTCGATATGATAATTATAGCGTGTATTGTATAGCACAAACTTACAAGGCAGAGCATGTGAAAATAATTAATTTATAGTGCCTCCAAACTCCGCAATCATACATCTGAATTCATAGGGTGCAGAGAGTGCTTAAACTTTCCCAAAATAAATTAGGAACTAGCTCCAGCCCACGGCGTCGCTCAGATTTTACTAGTTGGCCCAATTCTGGAAACTTTCAGTATAACTGCTATTTCTCATCGCCCGGGAGATGAAATTTGAACCGGGAACTATTCCGTAAGGGATCATTGTACCGTCACTTACGTTGGAGAGTTGCGGTCATTTTGGGCTTTCTTTATTGCGATTTATTTGGCAATAATATGCCGCAATGTTGGCCCCGGCAACTACTTTTCTGCTTTATTCTTTTGTTTATTGTGGTGATACAGAAAAGCGAGTCGGTACCAGTCTGGTTTGATAATTAATCGTATAATAAATAGTTACATATTAGTAACTAAAGGGCAACCCAGTAGGTTTACAGCTCATAACCTGGCTCCGCACATGTAACCTTCATTCCAGGTAAAGAACCAAAATAACAACCAAATTATCTTGAGATAAATCTCTCTTTATTTGCTTATCCTATTTTGATCCATAATTATGACATGTTCCCTAACTTTTTGGATGAGAAAAAAGGTTCCTTATGACATAAATGGGTTAACAGCTGTTTGGTTACCAAGGCCACAACTTGAGTTCCTGTGTTGGGGTACCGTGCCCTCCGTGCAAAGTCCTCGGGCCCCTTGCAAATTGGAACACAAAGGGTTCCCGTAGGTCGTCTATAAACATTGAGCAAGGCGAAACGTATCATTGTTCTCTGTATATTTTAATTATTAGGCAGTGCTCAAGGACCGACCCTTTTGGTACAGAGGGTTTGTAACGAGATCTTTTGCTGTTTTGCTGTTGTAGGTGCTATTTCTGTTTGTTTAACAAATTGAATGGAATATGTTTAACTCTTATTTTATAATTAGATAGCGCTTCTCTTTTCTTACGCTTTAAGACTAATTGGTCAAGCCTCAAGGTCGGCAGCATATGCCGACCTTGAGGCTTGACCAATTAGTCTTTCCAGAAAGACAGAAAATAATTATTTAATAAATGATTTTGGAGTCTTCAATTGCTTTACAAAACTTTAAACGAGAAATATCTGTGGTACAAAACTTAAAACATTCTTATAAACTTCCTATTGAGAGAGCAAAAAACACAACTTGAAATTTAAGCTAAAAACCTATAAACTATTTAAAAGCTAGTCTAAATAGTGTTTTCAGGTGCATTAGTTCCAAGAAGTGGGTATTTACCGACTATTATTATTGTTTTATTTGTTCGAATCCATCTTGGTTATTTACACTTAAAACATTTACAACGGGATATTTACAGTTATTCCGTGATCATGGCTGCATGAGTCTATGTCCAAATATTAGAAAGCTTAAAACTAAAATCACAGTAAATATGCCGTTATTGTTCATTAAAATAAATATTGTTACTGCCTCTTCTAAGTAATCTAACTCTCTTCAAAGCTATCTCTCTCAAAGACCCAGATTTTCACACTCGCCTAAGTAGGCCGTCTTTGGTTTCAGTCTCTGTCTCTAAGACTGAAACCAAAGACTCATAAAAGCTTGTGTTTTATGTGTAGTTCTTCTCATCTTTCCTTACAAGAGTCAGCACAACACAATCACGACAAGAAACCAAAGACTCATAAAAGCTTGTGTTTTATGAGTAATTTTTCTCATTTTTCCTTACAAGAATCAACACACCACAATCACGACAAGAAAGTATATAATCTTAATCAAAATAGTATTTTTTTCTTAATGTTTATAAAATAAGCACAGTGATAAGTCAGATTTGAAATAAATACGAACAGGAAAGAAAGTTTTAATTAACTTCACTTCATTTTTGTCCACTAGAGGAAAAAGTGAACAAGTAATTAATTAAAAACTAGTAGTAAAAACTCCGACTCAGTATGCGCTTTTTCTTTTACGCGAAATGAATGTGTTTCTCATTTAGGAGTTCACACGAGTATTTTGATATCTCATATCATTTAATCTACAGCCGTTTTGATTCGAGGTAATGAAGTTTCATAGCCACACACACGAAAACAAAACTAGGGTAAAAAACACCATGTAGTATCAACCCGCCGGGCTGTATCAGCGGTTTTAGTGTGTAATGATCCACTATGAGTAAAACTAAGTTACGTTTTTGTGGCCAGTGGGACGAAGCGAAAACAGACTTTACAGTTTTTACTAGGTTCTAAAACCATATGAAACACTCATATTGTTAATCAACAAAGGCTAAATGAAAATTCACTTTATAAAAATAACTAAAAGACATCAAAATAACATCAAGGTAACTAAAATAACATGAACTAAAAGAACACAAATGTCACTCCAACTTTTTCCTAAGTTTTCGCTTGAGAAAAGTGCAGTCATAGAGAATGTTTTTTTATTGATTTGTTCTACATTCACACCACAGAGTTTTGCACCACATGTACAATTATATAAGTACAAATACGTATCAGAGCTTTTATCCGATACCACACAAATAAAACGAATAGATAAAACCATACCCAACCACCACAACCACAAATGTAAATTAAATGATTCCTCTCACAGTAGCCGATTTAAATAAAACGCGCGTTAAAGGTATTAAAAATTCAATTTACTATACGGTTCCGTTTTTTGAAACGAAAAATATAGGAATATTTACGTCTATAATCCACAATGTTGGCTGGGCCATCCCATAAAGACATGAGATGGCCCAGCCAACAACTGACAACAGCTTGGAAGATTTAAGAACCTGTACCAGAATCTCGGCCAAGATCGGCCAACAACTGACTGAACCTAATGAGTTAAACCTTTTTGTTTCAGGTATGTAACCGGAGCAGTTACTGCAGAATTCTACAGTGCCGTAAGTTTTCAACTAGGTTTTTAGGTGCGAGATCGGTGGTGTAGGTGGTGAATATTAAATCATTAATTAATTTCAAAATTAAATTATCAAATATTAAATCAAAAATTAATATAATCCTTCATTGGAAAGCGTGGACCACTTGTGGATAAGTTCTGGTGGAAAACGACAATGTACTGAAGAAAAAAAAAACAAGGCATGCGGGTTGAGAATCGCAGTTTGGTGGTAGAATTAATCGCGCGCTGTTGCTCGCCTACGGTGGATATTCTTTAGTCGCCTCTCACAAAATCCACAGAAAGAGTTAATATGGTGCAAATTCTAAGTCGCCACCACACAGCACATAAATTACAACAATATCAATGAACCTGCTTAAACAAGCTGCAAGATCCGGGATAAAGTTGGTGGGTAATGAATAAATTAGATTGTAGAAAGTACTTACACTCGGTAAGCAAGCGTGTTTACACTGTCACTTTGGAGTATTCGTAACATATCAAGCACGGAACAGCCGTGTGTACACCAAAAGGATTAGTTTGAATATTTATTTAATATAGAGTAGATCTATGTTGAATTGGGGATACAGAAAAATGTCATGGGGCATATATATAGTAAAGTAAATAATATAAACGTGGTCCATAAAAAACAGTAAGTAAGCTCACGTAAGTAGATGACCACGTCTATTTTTCTAACCGTCTCAGAGTTATAAATTTTTTCTAACCTCTTTTTTATTGACAATTTGGCTGATGGGACCATGAAAGTCTCACATCTGCCTCTGCTGTTTTAGAATTGGTTAAGATGAGAAAAACATGTATTTTAGTTATCGTTTAGATTGAGTAGTTCATTTTCCGGCCTTTATCCCACGCCAGGTTGGGTCAGCACGCTATGCTTTTTTCCCTTTTTTAACAGCCGCCATTATCCATTCACCTTTCTAACCCATGTGTAAAAGGACAATAGAAAAGAGGATATTGTGAGATCACACAGTCCATCCTTCTTTTCATCTTTATCCATTTTTTTTTGGTTAGAGTGAACGTTCTAGGCAGCAAATTCAATAGTCGGATATTATGTATAGCAAGGATTCAATCCACTTGCTTCGGCTGATTGGCTAACAAGGTTGCACGAGTATTATTCAATCAGGAATTAACTTGATACGTTGAGCTGCGGTGTATTGCTGGCTTAGAATTTGCACTTCCCCAACTCTTACCGTGGGTGTCGTAAGAGGCGATTAAGTAAAATCCACCAGAGGGTGGTCAGCAACACCCCCTGCAGAACAATTGTACCACCGAACTGCGATCCCCAACCCGCATGCCCAGTGTGGGGATTACCCCCATGAGATAAACGCCAATAGGGCGCTTATCAGGGTGAAGCCTGCGTCCAGCTGTGGACCAATACAGGCTGTTGAGGTGCAACCTACTACGTTTGATTTACCAACGACTTACCTACGAGGTACCTTATTCTTATCCATTTGAGAAGATAAAACTAATACAAGAATTTCGCTCTGGACACCAAAATGTTCAGCAGCGATTATGTTTCCGTTCCGAGTGTTACACTCTTTCACACAAAAGATTTTTACTGAGGGAGCAGTAGGTATCTTTCATTGATGTTTATTTTACCTTGTAGGTATAGATTAACTACAGTCTCCTCTGGATAGACTAACCTAAATAATTTCATTGCCGCATCACTCAGTGGAGCGACTTAAATTATTTGGATAACACCAGTATAGGTCACCAAACTCTAATCTCATACTTTTCAAATGGGTGGTGCTAAATTTGAAATCTTTCGTTATGGTACCTTTTTTTCAGATCTATACCACAAAACATGTGCACTAAACCGAAAGGGAGTGATCCCCTCAGGTATCACCGGTACGATTTTTTTATTTTGAACAATTTTGTGAAATTTAAACCATTAATGGATTCGCTCTATAGATCAGAGTAGAATGGAACAACACCATATAGCCACGGGCTATTTGCACGCTTCAGCTTTTATGCATGATAAATAAAGGTACCTTTACTAATTGATAAGATCTTTAAGCCCTCCCTACACCCTGATGGCTAATGGACCAATCCGAGTCTCAGTGCGAAAGGATTACACAAACCATAACAATAACTCTGATTGCTAGCTTTGCGTCGTGACTAATTAGCAATTTACAATGACGTCTTGCTAAAGCGCATCCTGTCACACGTCATTGTGTTCAGGTACCATATAAAAAAGCCGCATTGAATGCTAGTTTTACACGAATTTGTTGCTAACCGTAATCCTACCAATATATCAAAGCTAAAATCAACTATTAACCGGTCAGGCCGCATCGTAATTATCAACTTTAGGTACAAATTTGCTGTAGATCTTCGTAGCCACGACGTAGTAGTGACTAATTGGCAATTCACAAAGATGTCTTGCTAGAGCGATTCTCGTCACGCGTTGGCCCTGTTTACAGATTATGCTCTAACTACTCCTTGTCTAATGTCCGATGTTATGGGTTGGTCTAATTTCATCTTTGTGTATTTGAACTGCCTAAAGGTATATAGGCTATATTTACGGCACTAATTATCTTCGATTTTATGTCAATAAAATTATATGTAGTCTAAAGAAAACAGGCATAGCATAAAAACTCAAAAAACATACGTGATATTTTCTGATATTTTTTTATGAACATATGAATCAATTATGAATGCTGAATGAGTATTTAGGTGTCCATAAAATATTTTTTTTTTCATAAAAAGTTGTTATAAAAGAACAAAAGTTGACCATGAATACACATGAAGATTGAAACGAACCCCCTTTCGGCTAAGTACATACATATTTATAAATAAGTAAATAATGTTGGACCATTCACACAGCATTATCTATCCCCAAAGTAAGCAGAGATTGTGTCATGGGTACTAAATAACTACTGAATACAATAACACAAATAAAGTAATATTTATTAAACCTATAAAACATTCAGTACACATTGAACAATCTATCTGAAGCGTTTCCAGATCGTACACACATTTGTCCCGAGGCGGGTATAGAATCCGCAACCTCCAGCATCGCAGACGGAACTTCGTCCGCTGCGCGACAGAGGTCATCAACATTTTGTAACATCTTGTAGAGCATCGTTGTATTTGTATCGTTAGCTGTAACTAAGGCTTATTTCGTCCCACGGTTTTTGGCTGCCTTGCTTGCTTTCCCATTCTTCTACACAGCTATATTCCTGCACAAAAAATAAACAAACACGCAGTAATGGTAAATTCTTGCTGATTTGATATCCTTTCTTCAATAAAGTTTAGTCGGGATATGAGATAACAATAATCTCTTATCTCAACTTAAAGCATGTGAATTTTAAAGTATGATATTAGGATCTGTTGACATAATTTGAAGCTATATGACAAATATATCATAAGTTCATCACAGGATGTACCACAGTTTTCCATTACTGAGAAAGCCATATACGGTAGGTACCTACCTTCTGTTCGTTGTTTGATAGCTCCTCAAGTACTAAGCCTAGCTGAGAAATCGATTTCAATTCAGATAGACACGCAAGCAAGATTGCTGTGGCATATTTGTCTACCCGTAGGTACATTGCCTAGAAATCATGCTTCCAGATTCAAAGCGTAGGCATATAATCATCGAGTTATTTGAATTTCAAAAATATTAATCCTTTATTACGTCTAGTCACAGACGATTACGTAAAATGCCTGCGAACACGAAAGGCTTTCCCGATTGCTGCAATAGCGAGGCTTTTCAATAACAAGAGGATGGTGCCATCAGATCATCTCTTACGAGGCTGGTTCCTCAGGAGAGCTCACGTACAAACACACACAGACATCCAGACTTTGTATATTAACAGGGCAAGCAAAAAACCCACAAAAAAAGGGAAACTGTGAAATCTTGCCAACGATCACCAGGGGCAAACCAGCGCCACAAATGAAAGAAGAAAGAAGAAAGAAAGAAAATAATTTTATTTACCTAAAAACTACACAACACTATATTTAACTTCACTAAATTAATTCTTAACTTATACTAATTTTTGTGCGTAGCAGGCAAATATGGCCCACACTCAGCATTGTGCTGGGTAGACCTGGTGTGTCTACTCAGCGCTGGTTTTCAGTGTAGGCCAAGGGCAGGTCACGTCACGGCCATTTGTGGTAGTAGTTTGTTGCAGTTATAACTTACAAGATTACATTTCCTTGCCATGTACTTAATTAGAGGTATGTAAATATATTATTATTTATGTTAGCTTACAGTGTAATGAGTAACAATTTAAAAGCGGGCGTTGGGGCGCGGCGCGAGTTTAGTCAGGCCATAGAGCGACGATGCAAAGACAACCTTCAGAAACTGCGTATGGTGAATGAGTGCTATTTAAGGTGCATCGAAAAGTGGGGTGAATTTTAAAGCAAGTATAAAACTACGTACAAAGGTATTACCTATTTAAAACACTTAAACTAAGAAACCTCAGATAACAGATCTATCGTTATCCATAAGACTTTCATCAGCCTTCTGAGCGCTGAGAAGGAACTGTTAATCCCTATTGCCTGACAAAAGCTTATTGTAGCTTTTGCTACTACATTGGCTAACTTTATCAGCTTACATGAATTACTACTTTAAATAGTTGTTTAGTTATTTTATTTTTATGTATACCTATACAGTATACATACCTACCTGACTAGCTTATTTACATAATAACAACTCAAACTATCATTCTCAGATTAATAAATTTTTATTATTAATTGTATCTAAACCTACCAACTGATTCGAAAACATCATTTTGTATTTCCTATCTACTCATACTCATCCACATTGAATACCTACCTATTTGGTTTTATAGTTGAAAAAAGTAGGATACGCGAACACTGACTAAGATTTATCTATCCTGACTATTAATATTGGTCTGCACGACACAGGGAATCCTAGTGTGTAGATCAAGGTACCTCTGTTAGTTGCTATTGTGGTCTAAATAATTGTTTCATTTTCTTTCATACTTTCAATTCAATTCAATTGTCAAAAATGTAGTTTTAAGTAAGTATGCAAATTATTTACAATTTATAATTATTTAACGTAGTTATTATAATCTCTATATCAATTTACCTTTCCATCATTTTCATTGAAAGTTGTTCAACACGAACAACTTTGACTGGACACGTTCATGATAACCGTAATTTTGGTTAATTTCACCAGTAAATAATTTTTAAAGTACTCGTATTTATCTATCTATTTGGAAGAAAGTGCTGTTATCTCGCTTTAATTAAACTACCGTTGTCTGATTATTGATGGTGTATTGTGGTATGTACAACAGGTTGGCTAGTAAAAAAAAAAGCCATCGAATCTTTTATCCGGCACAGCAAATCGGCATTAATCGTTAGCACGAACGCTGTATTTGCATATTCATGGCGATACCCCTTGATTTAACGACACCCGTGCCGTTATCGTTAAACCCCTGCAAAAGTATCATGTCATTTTTTTGGTGCGCCGTTGTTTTTCTTAGATTGTGTTAGATATCCTTCTTACAATGTTCGTTTATCAGGTTTTTATCTAATTTCTAGGTATCTTCTCATCAACATTACAATTTAGCATTCAGACAGATAATACATGTAGGTACAGAGTACAGACTACTCTCCCTAATGGATACATTGTTACGCAACGTCAAAGGAACATAATCAAACCAAAACATTAAACAGTCACAAAATAGTGTTGAAACATTTCAGTGCTATACCCTAGAGAATAATGAACTCAAAACACGTTAAATAACGTAAATAAACCCGGTACTTAGGCAAGACGACAGTGCCTCCTCGTGTTTGACAGAACGTATAACTTATGTTGTTGTGTGTACAGCGAGGGATGTCCTGAAAGCTTACAAGTTTGTAAGGACGGAAAGAGAGAATTGAAGTTTTTGTAACCTTTCATGGGACCTACGGCAGAAAGTGTGGTCCAATTTTGTGACTTAATTATACGGCAGAAGTTTTTGGCAAACAAAAATATGGCTAGCATAATTTATGCACACAAAAGCGCCTTTCAAGTTTACGTAATATCAGATGGGGCAGAGATCATTTGTGTTCATCCAATTTTTGCACCGGTTGGCTGGTGTGGCGTTTGACCCGTTAGTAGAGAAAAACATGTTGGAAACGCTTGCTAATTAGAAAAAAGAGGTTTCGAGCTCCATACGAGTATACCTACACATTCGCTCCTTTCTAGGAAGACAACAGGATCGATTATAGCTAATGACTGCAGCCGAGGACACGCGACACAGCATAACCAATCCAAACGTGACGGTTCAGTTTTGTTCACTGTTCAGAAAAAGCTCACATCACAATGGCTACAACCCGCGTCTAGTAGCTGGGAGTGAATCGTCCACAGCGATCCTTCCATTTGTCGCACGTCTATGTCCACGTCCCTGCTCTAGTTGTCGGGTGTACAGGAGATAACGCTCCTTGGCAATGATTAATGTCTACCCTCATCCAGCACACGTCATCTCACCACAGGGTTTTATATAATTACTGTTGAAAACTTTGTTTACAACGAATGAACATTGCCTGTTTTATAGCGTGCCCGCAATTTGATATGATCCGCTCATCACGTCTATACACTCCTTAATAGAGGCTAGAGTGCATTATGTTTTAGGCTTTGAGTCGTAAAAGCATTGTACTCGTTTTCAGAATTAATAAAGAGCAGAATTTTCAAATGTAATGATTATTCTAGCTTGGATTAGATACTGTGTGTGCATAAGTTTAAATAGTTTATAAGTAGGTATAAATTTACGCGAAACAAAACTAGACAGTAAAAAAATGCCAGATGTAAACGACAATCATATTACACAATTGCTGCCATTTCAAGGAAGCCGGAAAGGCCATGTTTTCTCAAAGAAGGTGGTCAAAATAAAGAGCAGAATACAAGCGTGTTTGAGTAAAAATAATTTGATATCTCATTTTTAATGAAGCTTCCACCAAAACCGTCAATTATTTCAACCATTTTAAAATCTCCAGTGACCTGACACAGAATCCCTTACCCCATTACATGAGATACCTCATAAAGCATGCAAACTATCCAAGTGCCATCCCGCCCTGACATTCCACATGCCATAGAGGCTCCAACAGAGCGTATCCCAAAACACTAGCAATAATAATTTACAGTTTACGCCATCTTGCTCTAGTTATTGCCGCCTAAACGATAATTACTGTTCTGTTAAACTGTGTATAGAGTTAGTGATAGGTTGTACAGTCGATTGCTAAATACGGTGTCTGAGTCGTGAATTCTTGTTTATTTTTTACGAGGATTTTGTGGAAAATTGCCGGTTCTGTCCTCACCGCCAAAAATATATCTCAACAAATCATAAAATAGTTCCAATAATGTTGAATTGTTTTGTAAAATATCAACTCATCTGTTTAGTTAGAACTTACTCCTCACGTGCAATTTCCTAAGATAAATAATAGATACTCGTATATCGTTCCCTTCCCTATACCTTCTGTATATGTATTTGTTAAATTACATTTAAACACATTTAAGGCCTTTTAACCCTTTCAGGACTCCTAGACACGTAAAAAAAAACAAATTGAATTACTAAAGCTAGGAAATAAAGTAATTTGTAAAGTAGATTTTTTGTTAATTTCCATCTTTGATGGTGATGATGATGATGATGATGATGTTCTTCTAGCCGAATTTCGGCCATGGCGGTGACGGCTAGCTTTACACCGCTAAAAGGTAACAGACACAGAATAACGTTCATATTAATTTATTTGACACATCATTACGTTGGAATTAAATTGCGTTTTGTTCTTATTTCAACTAGATGCTCCTTCAACGACCTTAAGATCAAGTAATGTTTTTTTTCAAAGGAATTACTTGGCCTAATGAAAATATCTCACAATCTTCTTTACCTACTAAGGCATGTTTTATATTTTTATATCAAAGGCAATACAATACACTTTCGTTTTTTTCCTTTACTATCACACTCATATTATAAATGCGTTTGTATGGATGTATGAATGTATGGATGTATGGATGGATGTATAGATGGATGGATGTTTGTTAATTCTTCACGCCAAAACTACTGGACGGAAATGGCTGAAATTTTCCATACAGGTAATTCTAATCCTCGAATCAAACCAATAGGCTACTTTTTATCCCATAAATCAGTTCTCGTGGGATATAAATCACCTTAAAACGTTTCCATGAGAAAAACACGTGCGAACTCGGGGCGCAGGTAGTTTATTAAATACTTCAATGTTACCACTCTCGACCAGATCAAGTATTGCTTGGTTCAATTATATTGAGTCGATACATACTTGATCTTATTCGTAGCTTATTACTTGCCCTGGGACACTAATCTTTCCTGGGGCATAAATCCATCCATACTTTGCCCCAAGTAGGTACTATGTCGTGTTTACCTGTAAGTAACATGCGTATCAGAACAGAACCTAATTTTAAGTTTTTTGTAAGTGATTGATATGTATGTGGTTGGTAAACCTTTTTTCAATAAATAAATAAATAAATAAATAAAATACAAGAAAAGTTACATGTTATTGTACGCTGTCACCAATCCAAGTATACCTTGTACAAGCGATATTCGAAAATCATTTTTGAAACAAAGCAAGTCATCGAAGCAACTTACTTCCGAGCAATGTACTAGTAGCTGCTATCTTTTGTCAAACCTCATCTTATTTGAGGCCTCTGTAAAGCTGTGTTTGGTTTACTTACGGTAACTACGAGTTTACACAATAACGTTGAATTCCATACTTATCTAAGGTAGGATACTTTACTATTCCGAGTAAGACATTACTTTCTTGAACTTTTTAACAGTACCTAAGGCGGCAATAACCTGCTATGATCTAATTTTTTTTTTCTTTTATGATCTTCCTTTTTTTCGATTTTTAAAACTTCTATAGAGTTACAGATTGGGTAATGTTCTGAGGGAGTTTGAGTTTCTGTGTTCGGTTGTACATAAGCAATAAACCTATTTAGAGCCAGATACGACTAAGTTCCTGGGCCAATCGCAGGCTTATTGATTGCTCAATTCACCCTGAGCGCAGTAGGTACCAACCTGTACGGTCCTGTGTAATCGTGTTTGCGACTTTAATTATTTCTGAATAGCTTCATTTGAGTGTCCAGTACCTCTGGACTTTGCTACGTGGAGACAGGACGAGCTCAAAATAATAATCATCCTTAATTAGAACCTGTGCATCTACGTAGGGTTGGATTATAGAATTCCTTTTTCGGCACTTACATGAGTTACACAGATTAACTTTTTGACTTTTTTGGGAGTACATGGCTAATTCTGAAAAAAGGAGAGAAAAAAGTCGTGAGAGGAGTCATCCGATTTTTGAGAAGAAATTATTTGTATGTCTGTCCAGCTCTCTTAAAATCATTTACTTTTGCTGAAAATTAAACCAATTGACTTTCCATAAAAATAACACCTAGTATTTTGTATCAATAGATTCAACTAACTTATAGATACAAAAGAATAAATATTATATTAGAATATGAGCGTCTTATAAAAACAAATACCGTCTATTATTATTTTTTTCTAAAAAAATCATTTCTAGTTTTTCTAAAAACATCGTACTGATAGAAATTAAAGGAATTCATTCCTTTAATTTCTATCAATTCTTCTGTTTAATTACGGATAATTTCTTGGCAAACCTTAAATTCTGTTTCATGTCTAACAGTACCTCACTAAAGATCGTTCCATGACCAAAAGATTTTCCTCTTGTAGGCTAATAAAACATTCAAAATGCTATTGTAAGTTAACAAAATGTTACATCTGTCCGTCAGAAGAATTCAACGTTACAACCGGGAATGCTGTAAAAGATTTATACGATCCGTGCTACCGTTGCGTTGTGTATGACATGTATTAAATATACATGTAATATGTTACAGAAGTTGCGCGCCACTGGGATTGTACAGGGGTTCAAATGACAGCGAAATGAGAGTATTTTTGCATAAAATGCCAACTGACTAAAGCTTGTAAAAAGAAGTAGAATACTCTAGACACAAAAAAGTAGGAAGACAAAAGTCTTTCACACTAATTGCTCTATGAGAAAGTGTTCGCCTTTGTCATTCTAATGAAGAAATTATCTTGACTTTCGGTGCCAACGGTTGCCAATGGTTGTGCGTTGGTTTTTGAAAAATAAGTGCCCATATGTTACCAAGGCTAGATATTTATGCATGTGTTCAAAAAATCAGCCCAATCCAGTCAGTAGTTTTTGCGGTGTCATCAGCATTATTAGGCAGGAAGTTGCTTTACATCATCATGGGCACTTGAGGTTAAAGAAGCTTTATTACTCATAAAAACTATACAAATTCATTTATAATGAGAATAAGTAATTTGTAACAAATATTGTATACATTACATATTACTTTTAATATGCATTACTAACCAAAGGCAGCCAAATGTCTGCAGGGAGGTAGGTAAACGTTATTCGTGACACCTTTGTTTCAACATTTTATAGTTTTCTTTGTTCCCACTCAAAGACGAGGGATTTATTTGTCCCGAGTCGGAATATTGCAATTGTGACAATGTAGTTTCGATATTCTTTTACAAAGTATTTTAAGCTCTTTAAATATACATTATGTTCAAATATGACTACACATGTACAAGGCGCATGAATATAATGAAATATATTTTAGTAAATATTTTTATATATCGATATTAGTTAGCTACGTGACTTATGTAAGACTTGTTGCTGCCCGTGGTTTTGCACGCGTTGTTTCTTTGGAAACGTTTTAAGGCGCATACACCAGTGAAAGTGGCGCCCCACCTATTTTATTTTTTGAAGTTTTAAAAATCCATCGTTCAGTTTGTTGTATCTATTATAAGCTATTTATAAATGCCTTTGTAATAGTTTCACTTTGTAAAACTAAGATGTGAAGTTGCACTTTTTGGCCACCTAACTCTATTTTCGCATCTCTTCCTAAACTATGCAAGATAAAACTTTTACAGAGGTATTTAAAAATACCTTAAAATAGACGGACGGAACGCGAAAAAATATCTATCTCTGTTGTATTATTTATATCAGTTATCTAGTACCTCTAGTATTATTTTATTTATTTATTATTATTTGTTATTAAACATAATAATATGGTTCAGAAATAATTTAATGAAACCGTTTGCATAAAATATTTAACTACACTACGACTCTTTAATTAAAATGGTACGCTTGCCACTGGGTTAGATAAACTCGCCCCTACCTAATGGTTACGATTGGCTACTAGCGAGGTAATAAAAGTATTTTATAGTGAACTTTCCGTATCTACGGAGACGCAGTTGTCACGCGAGGTCGGACACGATCCAAAGATAATTGTAGGATAAATTTACTATGTTTTAGAAAGAAAATATTTTTTGATCAAATAAAAATCATTACACATTATACTCGTATGTATATAGTACATACATGGTATCTAGCATAATTCTTATATTTTAATAGTGAGTGTTTATTTTATCTAATATAGTGGGCGCGGTTGGCGAAGATCCGCCTGCGACGCAGGAGGTTGCTGGTTTCGATTCCCGCCTCGGGACAAATATTTGTACGATCTGCAGATATTTGTTCAGGGCGTTCCGGATGTTTTCTATGTATAATAAAAATATCTATCTATGTAGTGTATTTTCTATCAGTTATCTAAGGCTAGATACTGCTGTGTAAATTGTCCAGCATTATTTATATATTATATTTAAAATTAACACTCTTGTCACCTTAAACATGGGGATAACCTAGTTCAGGCACTTGTATCGTCTATTTACGAGTTATTTTGAATACATTTATTATAATCATTATTCGTTTAGTTCAGTGCAAAACTGAGAACATAATAATAGTTTATATTAATGTCTACCCCGGCTTTGTAGATGGTTTAAAGTTTACATCTTCAGTTTATACTGAAGGTTTATTGTAACTAAAATACGCAATCGAACGTTTTCTTTCGTTTTGTTTGTGCAAATTGGTAGTCTTATTCGGTGTATTACGATTAGAGTACACCCGATGGCCGCAAAGAACAAGATATTTCGTGTTGGTAAATTAAAATAGGCTGGTTCACTGCTGGATATAGTGTCACCTGATAAGGGTCATAAAAAGTACCTATCTATCCTTTTTATTATTCAATTTCTAAAACTTCGCATATAACTGTATTTCAGCGATCCGTTGCGTGTTCACTTAGCCCAAAAATCTCGTAACCTCGCATCTTGATAAACTTTTCAGGTGTTTTTTCAAACAAGGCCCCTTAAATACTGGGAATACACTTAATTCAACAAGTAATTGGTTTCTCAAAACAACAAATTACTAACAAACGGCTAGTTTTCCGTATTCCTATTGCAAACCTTATTCCACTATTGTATGGGACGGGAAATAAGTGACAAATGCCGTGACAGTTACGGCAATGTCCAACTAAAGAGACGTGCGGTCGCAAGTGGGATATCATCTCCGTTATTAATAAATCACGTTGTATTCAAGTCTAGAAAAGATATAAAAGCTCGACATGCGTAGTGGTAAAGGTCTAGGTAAAGGTCTTAACTCTACCTATTTACATTAAAATTGAGAATGTTATAATTTCAGCTAAATTATAGCTTTGCTGAAATGATAATGTTTCATTCAATCTCAATTTTATAAATGACCTTCTCCATCCCGCTGCTTCGCACGCCTATCCCACGTAAACTGACTTATGGGACTTTGTGTTATTCCAGGCCTAGTTCATAGTTTATATTTATAGAAAACAACGAGTTCGAGAAAAGTATGTGCGAACAACCAAAAACTATTAAGGATGATTATGAGCCCTGTCGTTGCTAATCAAAAATGATACCTATACGAAATACGATAATGTAGTTTGATGGGAGAATACAGTCACTAAAAATTAACATTTTCTTTGTTCTGGCAAAGTTCCCGTACTTCGTATTCCTTATCTTGATAGGTTTACTCTCACAAACGTTCTCCTCACCTGAACTGTTTGAATTAAACTCATTTAAACCAGGTCAAAGTTTTACAACTAACAGTGCACATAAATAATTCCGGTGATGTAACATCGCAGATCAGTGTTCGTCGTACTTTCTTTGGCTTGGAAATAAATTAAATCAATTTATACTCGTTTCGGCGTATGCTGTGAATTCTGACAGGTGACGGCAGGAGCACAATGAATGCGATCTTATCGCCAAGAGGAAAATAAATGAGGTGACTTTTTCCTACTTTATGGATGGTGAATATCGTGCTTGTTCCCGCGAATAAAATACAGGGTAAAATATTTAGGTTCATTTAAATCCAGCTATGTATATACCATTTCTTTTTTCTATTTTTAAGAATGTTATGCCTTTATTGAAAAAGAATGAAGAAACAATAGAAATAAATTAGAATTATAGTATTTACAATTGAAACCATTGCACAGCTACCTGCAGACCGATAAGCTAAACTGATCGATATTGTAAAAGCTAAAATCAGCTCGATAAATATTTTATTTATTATCCATTTTCGTTTTATATCCGACACTTATCCCCAAGTTTAGTTTATTTATTTATTTATTAATAACAAAATCCACAGCTCTTTGAAAAAAAAATTTAATTTATACTATCATTACCTACAGCCAATAAAGGATTACATTTTATAAGTTTAACATGAGTAGACTCACTAAATCTAAAAGTCTAGTCAGATAACATTACTTCCACATAATGTTTTCAGTTTTCAGCCTTGGAATATTAATATAAAGTTGAAATCAGGTAGATACATTACGCTATGCTAATACTATTTCATTTTAAAGCGATGCTCGGGTAAGTAAACTTTGGCCGTGTCGGGGCTTTGCCTTTTAGCATACCTCAAGAAAACGTGGCTTTGCATATTCCTTGTTTAGAAAGTTAAACGTAGCTATGTAAATAAATAATGGGAAATTTTTAGCAAGTTTATACAGCCGAGGTTTGTCGAGGATTGCTCATAAAAACATAAAAATATGTTCAGTAAATGTTTTTTGCATAGTTAACTAAGAAGCAAAGAGTAAATAACAAAGTATAGAATTTTCTAAGCCAGATTAAAGAAATCCAACAGACATCTGTGTTAAAGGTCAACCTTGTAAGTAAAACTTGGTTACTACTCATTCTGTGGTAAACCTACATTATGACAGACCAGTGTATATAAAAACCTAAAATGCATATATTCGTTACCATATAACTCAATACCTACCGACCATTTTCATAACAGAATTCCCAAACAAAACTATTTATTCCAATCTGTGACTCGACTCACTTCTGGAAAATGGCGTAATCATAAAAATAATGATACAAGAAAAAGCTCTCTCGTTTAATGATGGCACTTTTTTCTGAATGCTTGCGGAATGTAGGTATAACTGAGCGATTGAGGGATGCTTGGAAAAACTAGGTGTAACCAAAGAGATCCGGTCTCCCCTCCTTTATAAATAAAATTTATTAAAGTAAAGTAAAGTAAAAATTTATTGCATCAAATACATGTAAATAAGGTACATAGGTGGTGTTTGTTTAATATAAGACACAATGTATTTCTACCGTTGCGGCGTGCAAAATCTGGGTACAAGGTACAATGTAATTATATTTTTTAAGTTAACTAATCAAATTGAGAGGAATAGTTGATTAATCATATCACTAAATAATTATTAAAATATAATTGGAAAATTAAATTAGGTAGAGAAAAACTAGATATTTGTGTTACTTATATCTAAAAATGTTTATCCGTCATGAAATCATTGATTGTATAGTAGCATTTACGTTCTAAATTGGTTTTTAACTTTCTCCGAAACAGTGTGACTGGTAGTTGTCTTAATGATTTTGGCAGTTTATTGTAATTAATATTAGGTGAGACTGGATTTCATTGGTTCCTAACTTATTAAAGTCAAAAACACCTGCGACGAAACACTGACGGTCCTATTGATTTCTCATTTGTATAAGTGCATATTATGTTACGTTGAATCACTATAAATGCTATATCGTTGAAATAAACGTGGATCCATTAGTCCAGTAACTCATACAAAATAATGTTGGTAATGTAATTTTCTTCGCCACAGTTATTATTAGCGGCGGCACTTTTTGTCGCGTTGCTGGCCACTGAAATGAAAGAAAAATATCCGAGTTTTGGCATTTCGTTATTTTCTTGAATAAGGTGACTTTGCTATTTAGAAAATTAAATACTTTGGTAGAGTTTTGGGTGCTCAATTAGGGTCATGCTTGTTAATTTTCAATACTCAAGTGTGGGTGGTGGTCGTAATTAACTAGGTACTTATGACCACTCGTTATGAAATGTGTCTATTACCTACTTAGTTAACCTAAAAAAAATAACTAATCAAAACATCATCACATTATTACAAACGGTTAAAACTTAATCTGACGTAAAAAACTTTAATATTTTATACATTAAAGTTTTTGATCCCCAAACTTAATCTTACCGACTTTTACTGAAAAAGAATGAGTGTGCTCGAAAAATTCACTTCCATTTTGTGTTCAAATATTTTTTCGTATTTTGTGTAAGTACCGTAACGTAACAGTCTGAACATGGATTTTTTTGAACTTTACACTAATGTTATAAATGCGAAAGTTTGTATGGATGTATGGATGGATGTTTGTTACCTCTTCACGCCAAAACTACTGAACGGATCGGGTTGAAATTTGCAGCTTTGCATACATGTAATTCTAATCCTGGAATCATACATAGGCTACTTTTTATCCCATAAATGAGTACCCGTGGGATGAAAATCACCTTTACACGTTTCGTTAGGAACAACGCGGGCAAAGCCGCAGGGCGCAGCTAGTGTGTATATATAATCATACAGTTTATTCGTTTTTTGCGTTAAACATAAATTAGCAATGGGTTTGATCACGATGGATAAGATTCATCGTCATTCGACGAAGGTAACATTAATTCTTACATCTCTTTTTTATTTTTTAAGTAACATGTAAATGGCCTTGTCCTTACTTTTATGGGTTATCTTAATTGGGTACACCAAGAAGCGATCGAAGGCTAAACTTTAACTAACATCTAAGGAGATGAATGACTTCCAAATTATCAATGAGCAGTGTTTTAAAGCCAGAATAACTATAACATTGGTTCACTCGCATTAAATGTACGGTGAAAAAGGCAAACGACGCGGGTAGAATTGCTTTTTACGGATCGGCTAGCATTTCGCGGCTCCTCGAGTGATATGGGGGACTACGTGACGGGAGGGGGGCGACTCCCAGAAATGAATTGTTTTCGGTTTACCGTAAGGTAACATAACGTTATTGCGTACCTTTGTGGCTTTTTAAGTGTGTTTATAGGATTTGGACCGACGGAAACGGTTCCGCTCGCCTAACCGGAAAACAGCCGAATGTTACCCCAATTCTATCAAAATTTAAACGCGTTATTCAACCCCGTATTAAAATGTATTAATTCGCTCGCTGTTCGCGACTTCCAATTTTTCGACCTCGTATTTTTCGCTGTCACGAAAACTCGAGAAGCGATATTGTTCTGAAACTTGCGGTTAATAAAAAATGTTGAGATGGGGGAGGGAAAGGAAATGCAGGCATTTCAATTTTTGCCCACCTGCGAGCTCCGCGGACACAATAATTTAATTTCGCTCGTTACGGCAAGGTATTCGGCTAAAAGCTGAGGAAAACTCATAAAGCTATTACCGTGGTAGAAACGCTGATGTGGCGGTTACGAAATCAGATACGTAGAAGCGAAATGCTCTAAATTAATTTCTGGAATGGTTTTAAAAGTTACAATATTCGAAACGTAGGTACTAAAACTTAATTTTACGCTGGGTGAACTCAGATTGTCACAAGTCCAGTTTGAAAACTACAGTTACATTTGAAATCATTGTACCTATCTAATAAGTTCCTATGTGTTATGTTCAGTTATCATTTCATTACACAAGCATAGTTACATTCGATCAGATTTTACTATTGGTATTTCTTAAGAAAATGATTGTAACTAACCAGGGATTGTAGCAACAAATTCTTATTTTGATTTTCCTTACGATAAATAGTAACCACAGAGATAGTGCGATTCTATTCTACTAATTCTTAAAAAAATAGCTATTCTACCAATTCTTTAAAAAAATATTAAGTTAATTATTATTAAATAGAAACAGTTTTATATCTACAGTTGTTGTATTGCATACCTACTTTGAAGATTCCTAGTAAACTAAACTGTATAAAACAAGTAAACATTTTAATACCGCATGTTGCCAGAAACTTCTATAATACAGCTGAGCTCTAGAATTTCATGTCGTAAGGACTTAGCGGATTTTATATAAATTTGCGAAAACTCCAAACTAGTTCGACCCAGTTTTCAGGTAATTACAGACGTTTGAATCACTTCATAAATATGTAAGTATATACATAGGTTACTTATCGGGTTCAGTGGGACATAAAAGTGGTTTCCCTGCATTAGAATTTACTTTTTACCAACTGCAACAGGCATTTATATTTAACGAACGTCTTTTCACGTGTTGTAGCTTATTAGAGACTGCAATGCATGGCACAGTTTACATGTAGTCTTTTAATATTCTTCTTTAGGCAAAGACAGTGTTAATTCAGGTCTTAAAATATTAGTGGAAAGAGTTTGGGCAACGTTTTCTCGTTGAAACAACTGCATGGGTTTAGACAGCCTCCTTTTAATAATAAAATACCAGTAAGAATGTCATCACTTACGTACACTACAACAGGGATCACCGAACGAACTGATATTTTTTAAAGATTATGAGCAGTAACAGTGCTGGTAGATTTATCAGCGGTTCTATCGCGATTTTTAAACACAATTGTATATTGTTTGTGAATAAATGATTATTTGATTTGATAGAGTAGCTTATATTAGGTAAGCACAATACTAAAACAAGAATAGTTTTCATTCCGCTGAAAAGCCACAAAACAATGAAGATGGGTTCGCATAAAACTATTGAATCGCTTTCATGCTACGAAAAGTAGTTCCTATGTATCCGGAGGAAACCTTAACGTAATTAGTTTTTATAATCTATACACAACTTAAGCTAAGGACTATGGTTCTCAATAAAAAAATATTAAGATCAAAGTCAAGTGAACACATTTTTTAAATGAAACTTTGCTGATTTTTAACACACAATATCAAATGTTTTGGTTTACTTCAGAACAAACAGGTACATCTATAGGTGAACTTTCGATTTGTAGGTTCTTGGTCTGAAATTATAATGTGTACAAGTACAAAGGTACCATTACGGTAACCGTGTACAGCCTTAGGCGTACCCGGAACTCTCTGCTCTCTAATTAGGTAAGTAATAGAAACTGGGTCTATTGTTATAGCTAAGGGTTGGAACAGACGGACAAATTGGGCAAACATTTGCTACTGCATGCCCCTCTTCTGTGTCTCGCACTCGAAATAATACCTAACAACTAATAAAAAATACAGTTATCGATGAGGTCAAACAATTTGTAAGCTGAAGTTGCAGCGGGGTGGCCATATCTCTCGAAGAGCCGACAACCGCCGGAATACAAGTTTTCTTGATTGGAAACAGTGATTCGGTAAACGTAGTGTAAGACGCTGTCTCTGGCCAGCTGGGGTAACGATCTGCGAAAGACTGCTGATGCTGGATGCGGCCAGCTGAAGACAGGGTGTTGCAGCGTGTTGCTTTACCATAAACATGATTATAGAAGAACAAATATCAATATGATATAAGAAATAAAAAGGTTGTATTCAAGTTATTGCAACTAGAATAGGTACAATCTTTTTATGTCTAGCTAGATTCATAAATATAGAGTACCCCTGAGTTGGCACGCATACTTATGCACTATAATATATCCTACGCACGGTGCCGAAATTCGGCTAGTAAGGCATCAGTCAGGTTTCACGTAGGTTGGTACTGGGTCACAAAAGCTATGCCCGCTAAAAAATAACATTAGAATCAGATATTGCGTGTGTACAAGCCTAATAAGTCAAAATGTTAACGCTAACGACTGTTGTTTTTGTAACAAAACAAAATAATGACTAGGTTTTGGCAGTTAGGTAGTTTAATGGTTACATCATCATTAGCCCATTATGTTCTCTTTGTTATTTTATTTATTTTAGCATAAGTTTTTTTAAGTCTTACTATATTGCTCTCTATGAGCAGTTACGGTCTGCGTTCGATCCGTATCCGTGAAAATACGAAAATAAAAAACACGGACTGCATTCGGATATTGCTTTACGCACTGCATAAAGAGTATAGGCTTTTGCCTTACGCCCTAATTCGATCTCTGTTGCAAATTCAAGCTTTTCAGGGATTCAGCTTATCTCCTTCATTCCTATATAACTCGGACACAAATCGGACGCCGTGTTAGTCTTTTTTCTAAGTCTCCAATAACATGTCCTGCGCACCTGGCTAGTCTTCGTTGAGATTGGCCGCCATAGCCGTAATAAGGCTAGGAGGGCATTATTATTATTATTAGATAGATAATATATTATAAATTATAATCGTATGACAACAGAGACAAATCGGTAAAATGGGTAAAAGGTACAAGTTAACATAATCTTTGGCTTTAGTGTATTGGTAATAAACGATATTGGTTTCGTATGAGTTCGTGGGTATCGTAGGAGGCGACTAAGGGATACCCACCGGGGGCGGGCAGCAGCACCCCCTGCAGAACAATTCTACTACCGAACTGAGATCTGCAACCCGCATGCCCAGCGTGGGGATTAGGGGCATTACCTCCCATTAGATAAACGCCAACAAGACACTTATCAGGGAGAGGCCTGCGTCCAGCTGTGGACTAATACAGGCTGTTGAGGTTGAGGTTGAGGAGGTATTGGTTTAGTGTATAGGTCAGAAACATATATTTTTCTGACAGACAGTCAACCTTTTATGAATTAACTGCACCCCGCGGCTTCGCCCGCGTTTTTTCTATGTGATGATTTTAATCCCACGGGAACTGATTTATGGGATAAAAAGTAGCCTATGTTTGATTTCAGAATTACCTGTATGCAAAATTTCATTCGTTCAGTAGTTTTTGCGTAAAGAGGTTACAAAAATCCATCCATCCATACATCCATGCACCGAGACAACAATATTTCACGCGAATCACGAACGCCCGTGCCGCCGGTCCAACGGTGACTGAGGTGGGAGCACACAATTTTGCACAATACAATGAGCTTGCCATTTTCGAGAAACTAGTACCTCATCTTCCCTTACAATTAAGCTACTGTTACACATGCTCATTACTAGCACGAAAGCATGCTTTTATTGACCAAATGCTCATTAGTAGCTAACTAAGTATAGTACATTACAAGCATAGCAATACATACATATATAAAATAAATATGACATAAAAAAGTGGTAATACTTAGTAGCAACAAAAATATTGATCAATAATAAATTAATATATCATAATACCTATTACTCACATACCAAGATCGAGTCATCCTCATCATCCTCGCCGGGTGATGAGAAAAAGTCAGAGCTCAACCGCCGTCTCACAGAATTAACGCTGAAGCAGAAGAGGTCCAGAGGGCGTAGCCAACTAGCCTTCGCTATGAAGCGAATCGAAAACAATTGAAAGATTCATAGGGAAACATTCGAAACAGATCACGTGACATATCTAAGGCAAACCCGTCAAACCGTCAAACCCATACATTTTTGTAGTTTTCTACTATCGCTTTCGACATCGATTGTTACTTTGTCTAGGCCCTCAGAGGGCATAGCCAACCGGCATTCGCTATGAAGCGAATCGAAAACAATTGAAAGATTCGTTGGAAATAAAATCGAAAAAGATCACGTGACATATCTAAGGCATAATGTCAAATTTTTGGACTTTGCTTTTGACATCGATTGAGTAAATAAAACAGCTTTAACCACATTAAGTGCAAAATGTGTACTTACGTTGGAATAAATTAATAGGTACTGAATACAAGGTGAGATGCAACAGCTAGAGGCATCTTCATAAAGTAAGAGAAGTTAGTGAAGACGTATCCAAGAGAAAACTAAGTTACGCAATCGAAAGGCATTTAAGCTTGATATTACAATTGCGCTTGCCTCTAACTTGTCATGCGGTAAATGCAGTTAAAAGCCTTTGAACGCTGAACCATGTTTAATATCTTATTCCCTCAGCTTGAAGACGTGGATTTGCCATCTTGGAAACCTCAACTTATTATACTATTTGCAAAGTCTCGTAGGCAACGAATGCAAGTTATTTCTTCTTAAACAAACGCACTCTATTTCCGCAAGTTATATTATTTCTCGGTAAGTTTTTTATCTCACTGATTTTGTACTGGACAAATAAACATCAATTGAGTAACAATTTATTGACCAGCTATTTGATCGAGCCCAGGCCTTGAAAGGCACAGATAAACATCGTGAATGCGGAGCTTTGTACGTCCGTGCTTGCGGCCGAGTATCGGGGCTACTAGGCCTGCTAAATAAATAATGTTATTTAGATCCACTGTAAATTGTTAACTATTGATATGTTACATTCGGACTAGTGTATTTTCAATTGATACCATCAAAGGCTGATTCTTTGTTTAAAGCATATCAGGTCGTGCTCTCGGCGTGATATAATTTACCTACGCAGTGGGTACCAATCCCATTTTTACTACCTAACTCAGTTTATTGCATCACAAAAAAACTTTCAGAAGTATGATCTAACCACCTTATTCATAATAGTCTGATTACTAAGCACACTGCTAAATCTCGCTCTGTCTTTTTCTATTGACATAAGTCAGACTGAGAAATAACACTACTTAGCAGCTGTTTTATGTTAGTAGACCATTATGAATAAGGGGGTAAGACTATTTAAAGAGTCTAGTCAAAGATCATCTTTGCCGCCATATTATGAATGAATGGTAAGTTGAGTTGATGATCTGACACTTCGTGATGAAATGATGATAATATGAGTGAATGGTTTTTGTAATTGTTTATTGCTGATTCATTGAATAGCCTTACAAATATTTCTGTAATTTATTTGAATAAATCTGACATGAAAAAAGAACGGGTTCCCTATACATTATAAGAATACCCTCATCTACTATATTGGAGACTCGATTGGCCTAATGTGACAGGTGCCAGACCCACCCAGACTCGCCTGCTTATTTCTATATAAATAATCTAAGAAACATGACATATTGCGTTAGAGAGGTGGATATTCAAGTTTTAATCTTGCTACATTAAACATACTTACCTGTTAAAAAGAAGCTGAGCGATCGATAGAAATACGTTTATTGACGTAATTCTATTGTATTTTAGATCATCATACTAAAGCTGGAATATACATTGTACCTATGTATATTGTCATGTATCCTTAGTCATTTTCTCTGCAGTTGGGAAATGCGGACTAATCCTTTTTAAAAATAGATTTAAAAATTATAAGTCCACCCTTATTATACATTAGCAAAAGTAAGTAGATACAAATGCCCGGATTCAGAGGTCATACCTGTCAAATTTAACGCATTCATTAACCTACTTTATTATTATTTTAACGCGTTGGTGGAATAGGTGTTTCGTAATGGCCAATAAACCGGTAGTATGTACTTACCTACCTTTCACAAGTGCGCTGAAGCACAGCTAAGAATTACAGCAGTTAGATCATTGATATAAAATTCATTTTAATATAAATCATTGAATTTTCGTAGGTCATCTCAATCGACCCTACAATCAATATTCCGTGTTCACTGTCCAGAGTCAGTCAAAGCTGCTAGACTAAGCTCTCTCTGGGAATGTTTAAAATGAGCACTGTAAGTTAGAAAACCCTTCTCAACAGCCTATATTGGTCCAATGCTAGACAATTATCGGAGGGAGTCTCCCTCCGATAAGCGCCTTATTGGTTTTCACCTCAACTTCAAAGAATCACGATCGAAGAAAAACGAAAATTAAGGTCTTCATATTCCTAAGTTGACAAGAGAACGAGACAAGATGATTAGATAAAGTTTCAGAAGATACATAGATGGTTGTTTCAAAGGCTCTGCTGAAATAAAGACAGTAGTTTGGGTAGCAGTACCGCATAAGCCCAGGGAACATGTTGTTGCACAAAATTCTTCTAAAATTAGAAGGAAGATTAGAGGAACATGTTCCCTGGGTTTCAAGGTCTGTTCGGGGATCGAGATCTGTTTACAAAATTTGCTTAACGTCCATATCCATTCTTTAAAAGCTGAGTCTTGCATGTTTCTTCAGAAAAGGCTATTTTAAAAAGTAAAAATGCATTTCTTTTGTTAACCAATAAGCACATGCAAAAGACAAAGGTTACAATAAAGATAACAATTACGCTAACAAAATGGCCAACACTCAGCAGATACTATGGCAGGATGTAGCCTGCCATAACGCTGATCTTTCGTGGAGGTGCCTTTTACCGTAACATCATTTTATTATAAAAGAACCTCCGAGGGCTATTTAATTACCACCTGCCGATATATTAATCGGGATAGAATCGTTACTAATAGCATAATAGTTACCATGACAATTTCGCTTATTTATGATTATTGTACATATTTCTTATTAAAAAAAGTCTTAAAATGGTTAAAAGGGTCCCAAATAATCATATAAATAATAATACATAATAATAATAATATGTTTTATTTCAGAAAAAAAACTCCATTGATTTTTTGAAGTCTGCGCTGTGACTATATAAACGGGGCAGGAGCAAAACAAAACCTTATCAATACCGGAAGGGCGCCGGACGTGTCCGTTGCTATTGACATCTATTATAGTCTGGTCTGTCTATAGAGCAGCTCTATACAGGGCCTGCTCTCACATTCAAACTGAACACCTTAAAGCACTGGAGAAATAAACAGCTGCCCAGCTACAACACTGAGCTATTGATAATTGAATGTCACACTATTCATACAAGATGAGAGACACAACGTTATAGACACAGACTGGATACCATAATTAAAAGGTTAACCACGCTGGGTGGGGTCTATCAGTCAGTCAACAGTCATGACTATCAGTCAGTCATCTTTGTATATAGACACGTTTCTCACCCCTGTTCTCTTTTACACAATCCAGCTTTTATTTAGTCTTCCTCTCCCATATATTTTTCCCCGTTCAAACCTTACATACACATACAGTCCTCTCGCCACATGACGTTCTTACCTTCGCATAATATGCCCACACTATGCTTGCCTATTACTTCTTTCATTTTTCGTCACTGCCGCCTCAGGTTAAACATATCACTTAATAGCCTGCAGTTTATCGCTACTTGAGACTAAATTAACTTAACAAGACTACTGGGCAAACAGTTTAGGAATAATTTCCCAAGGTAAATCTTCTGTAAACGCACTCTGTGAAATTCCAACAGTGTAACAGCATCTAGTAGTTTAGTTTAAATCTTACTGAGATCCACTTTAAGCTGACAGTCTGACCACGGGTAAATTTACTTAGCCGAGGATCTAACAGTTGTCTGACCACGGCTCTAGCTCAATACAACCGAGCAAAGTTAGCTAAAACCGAATCTACCACCTAATATTGACTTATCGAAATTTCTGTGGCGTCGTTATTCAATGAACTAGAATCTCATCACACACGGTAACCATATTATTGGGAATCACTGTTTTTGCCAATAAAACTCCAGGCACAGTGACATAATGGACTCGCACACTAAGCCCTTCGACACAGCCCGGTGGAATGGAGCTACATTTCTGTGTGACATTTATTTTTATAAATACTGGAGGCAGCCGATAGTTATTTAATTTGACTTTTAATTGGTGCGCTGCTTTAGTTGGATATAATAAGTACAATATAGTAGTTTATAGCTGTGAATATTTCAGAGACCTGCAGAGGTATTTTAATTCGTCGGAAAAGCAGTCGGATCCGATATCGGAAACTTTTGACAAATCAAAATAGCGTTCTAAAGTACCTACCGTCGGAATAGAATTCAAATTTGAATCTGACGTTTTTGCTTCGGAAACGAATCGAATGAATTAAAATACGCCTGCAGACGCCAATGTACCACCAATGTTACCGGGTTATTAGCTTTTTCTTATGCAATCTCGTTATCAAGCGACACTGTTTGGTGTGATCAGTTTCCGTGTCATCATCTGTGACATATTCGGTCGGAAGGAATTGAAAAAAAAATATCACATGACATAGTGATGTCATGTGATATTTTTTATTCCTTTAGGTGTACTCAATCCAAATAAATTAGTTTCATTGTAAGGAGCGATTTAGATTTTATTTATTGATAGCCGGTGTTTCGGCCACTATCCATACAACATTTTTGAAACCAATTTCAAATAGAATCATATTTTAAGGGGTAGGTAAGGGTCATTTTTTGAGCGTATTTTACACTTGACTTACTTTATCCTCGTTTCAAAAAGCTGTTCCTTCAGGCTATCCCACCAAAGGACGTCTAACCACAGAATTACTATCTATTCTTTTAATGTATTTTCTTGGATAATAAAGATAATAAATTATAAAATCATAGGCCATAGACACTATATGGTTAGTTTTCATACGCGTGGTCACCTTTGACACATTACAGAGATTTTTGCTCTATAGTTACTAGCTTAAGGTAGGTTAACTACTTTGTATTGTAATTAAATGAAATACACTCATACATGAATTAAATTAGACTCAAATTATAACAAGATGTCACCACTAGGAAAATTTGATCGCGCTCAAGAAGTGTTACGGGCTTCAAACGACTACCAAATCCCATTTTTCTTGCTTCAAAGAAATTTTGCCAGTGTAAAATGAATTTCTTAGTAGATGTACCAAAATATAAACTTTAACTCAGTCTAGATAGATAGATAGATAGAATATACTTTATTGCACAACAGTTGTACATAGGCGAACATAATGCTAGATAGCATTCTCTACCTGCTAACCTTTGGGTAGTGTGAACAACAATTTAGTAGGTAGTGTTAAAAACAGAACAAAGAAGAAAGCTAATAATAATCGTAACACTAAAATAAATAAATACACATAAAAATATCTATATATACATATTATATAATATGTATTCCCTACTCGCATAAATACTCAAAATACCATAAATATATAAATAATAAGTATATAACGTACCGAATTATTCCTGAGAGAGAAAGTGATTTATGCCTAGATCTGAAGAGTCAGTCTACGTTAGGTATTCAATATCTAACCCTGCATGTGCAGAAATTCTCAGATTCCGACCCTTTTTCTATGTTGTTAAACACAGTACACATCTTCACAAACATTCATCTTTTTTAAATAAATGGATAAATAGTGAGTCTTATGATAAAAAAACATTATTCAGGAATGTGAACAAAGATAAGTACTATTTGGAATTTTAGTCAGTTTATGGTATTTTAATATACGGCAAATTATTGGAAAGGAAAAAAAACAGTGATTTGTGTCGTTAACCAAGCGGCCATTTACTAAGTCTAATGAAGTAATAAAATAAACCGGCGGTGGCGGATAAGCCGCTTTCTTGTCATCAGCATTGGCTACATATACCTATGCATAAACGTTCGGTTATTCCAATGCTTTAATCCTTAATGACTCGCCTTAGCAGGTAAGTGTAAGTGTGCGGTGTGGGAGTAATGGCGTTGCTATTGAATATATTTAAAATAAATTATAAATAGCAATTGATGTGATGTGAAAGCCAATAAATTTATATGTAAGTAGACTTTGTTATTCCACAGCAAATTACGTCTCAAATCTCAACATTTCATACTTGTGAAGGTATGTAACTACAAGACTTTTTGATGTCACCAAAACTGAACTCTCAGTATATCCTTATATACCACATGGGGTAAAATCCTAAAGCTACCAAAATTTCCTTGCCAGACGACAATTCCTACAATATTATATCAAGGGTTACCTCCGTGTCCCTTATAATCTCATAAAGCCTATTTTCGTCCCCAACGTTTTTGTAGGTATTATTGCTTTAGATGCACAGAGCAGGTAAACAGGGGACGTTCCTTTGGCAGGATTATACAGAGGGTATGCATCGCTGTAAATGTAGGAATAATATTTCAAATGGCTTTGTGCTTTGATATTGAATATCACGCTGAGCGTTGGCTCAGGCTCATATTCAATATAGCCTACAAAGAAGCAAAATATATTTTTGCTTCTTTGTAGGCTTACCTATTAAGCAGTCTAGGAACTTCTTCCGAGTAAACCTGATAGGGATCTTGAAAAGGGGCAAAGAAAATCGTGGTAAAAGCTCTCTTTGAATCAGAAACATTGCTTTATTCCCTTCCCAGGGTAAAATGAATTTCTTAATTGATGTACCAAAATATAAACTTTAACTAAGTCTACGTTCGGTATTCAATATCTAACTCTGCATGTGCAGAAATTCTCAGATTCCGACTCTTTTTCTATGTTGTTATACATAGTACACATCTTCACAAATACAAAAAAAATACAAAAAAATACAAAATAATTTATTTAGAACAATGTACATGATACAGTAAGTTACAAATGAACGATGAGACAGCAAAAGTTTAAAACTGTGAAGCTGCCGCATCGCCCGCCTCCTTGACACAAGATAAGTAAATAAATTATAGAAGTAGGTTTAAACAATTAGTGGTCTTAAAGTTAATTATGAGAGTTAAGTTAAACATAGAAAAACAAAGTAAAAATAAGAGCACGGATCCAGTTTATAGGTGACGTAGATTACGCAAGAAATAATTAATAAATGACTTGGGAGGTGCTATGAATGGGTATCATTGGGTGAGTGTGTGTGTGTGTGTGTGTGTGTGTGTGTGTGTGTGTGTGTGTGTGTGCGTGTGTATTTTAGAGTGGGGAAGAGGGCTCCTGAGGACACCGGTCTCTTAAGAGTCCGGGCAACAGGAGACTCCTGTGTGCATCGTGTGAGTTTGTGTAGGTGTGTGCCTGATCGTGGGAAACATTCATATTTTTTAAATAAATGTATAAATAGTAAGTCTTATGATAAAAAACATTAGAAAGTAATTATTAAGCAATACTCGAAAATTTCCTTATTTTCCGTATAGCAGAAACCCGATAAGCTTAAAACCACTCCTGTCAAACCGTAATCCTTATTTACTATCGAAGCCTGGAATAACAGGTATATTCGAATGAATAAGCCTTTGACTTGGTAGAACGGGAAGGGGAATATTTTTCAAACATATCCACGAATTACTGAATACGTGTGAATACCACATAAAAGTATCCTTCCTAGATCCTTCTTATAACATACGTATATAGTATCTATGCTGTGCTTACCTAGTGATAGAACATAATCTTTCTCACCGTTCCTTCTTTCCGGTGTAAAAAAATCTATGCTTCGACGTTATTAATAAATATAGATTTTTTATATATCTCTCTCGAAAAACAGTTAGAGCCGAATTCAAAAATAGGAGGAGGTTCTCAATTAGACTGTTTTTTTATGTTTCTTACCTAAGAACTTTTGACTGGGTGGTCCGATTTTCATGATTATTTTTATACGAAAGCTGGTGCTTCCCGTGTGGTCCTATTTTAATTTGGTCCAGTTCTGGCAATAAGGTCCATATTATTGAAGTCGGTTTATAGTTTTCTTAAAACAAAATCAATTATTTATCGACTTTTCGTGATTAAGCGTTTTCTATATTTAGTATCTAGTGATTTTTGCTTGTTTTTGTAATAGATTTAAAATTCTAAATGCAGGATAAATATTTTACATTAAACTAAATTGATTTCTAAACAGAAATTAAGTCATCGTCAACTTGTAAATTTGGGACCCTTTCTTCTATCATTTGTTTACAATAATATCTTTGTCTCGACTTGTATAATCTTTTTTGTTTATTGAAATAATTTTTAGCTAAGACATGACAAGATACCTTGACTTAAGTCCGACTAAATCTATTCATCGCCGGATGTAAACTTCGTTTTCGTAAACGCGTTTAAATGGCAGCCAACGGTGAAATTAGACCTCAAAAATAATATATGTGATGCATGAAGCCCCTGTGCTTTCACAGGGTCTTCATGACTTGATCCCATCACTTTCACTCCAGGAAAAACAGACGTACGGTGCCATCCTTATCTTGTGGATATAATTTTCATAACATGTACTAAGCGGTTCTGCTATAAGCCATCCAATATTTGCTATAAGGTGAAGGACCACCTTATAATTTTTACCGCTAAGGTTTGAAACTCGCTGCTTGTCTCTATTTTTCCGGCCAACTACAACCTGGGTCACTTCATGATGACCGTGATTAGGGGTATTTTAGACCTTCCTATTCCGTCATTAACCCCATCGTCACTTACTATCACCGATGAGATGAGATGGTTACCAGATGAATGTCTATTCACACAATAAAATGGCTCCTCTTATTTGTGGTTCTACTCTTATGTAGTTTTTCAAGTTATGTGTAAGCGAATTAAGATCGCACAGTTGCAGTTCGGTTTTTTTGATAAGCAGATGACCAGCTAAGGGGAAAAAATTGAAATCATTTACAGGTAACCGTTTATGTGTCTCCACATAGTTTTTGACGTCCATTTAAAACCCAATTTGAAAACTATCGAAAATTCAGCGCTTTTAGAAGCTTGTGTTGATAAAGGTACATGTAAATACAAAACGTACATGCAGTGTAACATGATGTTTGCCCTAGCCTTGTGCAGGTGACTATAAAAGGTGTTTGCGTAAACGACCGTGTGCGTGTAAAAAATTCCACCCCGTCAACGCAACTGTACGCAATCCTGTTTTTGAATTTTGTTTGTGGAGCGTGTTGGTCGTGCTTTGTTTTTAAGCTGATGAACGGCAAACAACAAGATTACGTTTATTAATGAATTTTATGTATTTTTCATTTGGTCGGCAAATATTTTGTTTCAGAGGATCGATTTTTGAAAGCGACTTTTGTAAGTATTATAATGCGATGATGGATATTTGGCACTTAGAGTGATTATTATCTGCTTTTGGCAAGACTTGCTATAATTTTAAAAGCAATTAAACCACAACTTACCTCACTATTTGTCCTAAAAACGTTATGCAAAATTTGTCATAAACCAATTAAATTCAATATTTCATTTGTTTATTTCCACGTCGCGTCGGTTGGTCGACAGAAAATAAAAATGTATGTGATTTTAATGATTATTTCATTAATACGTGGTTAAAAGATGAACATTTAAGAAGCAGATGGAATTTTTGTGGTCAAATCCATAGAACCACTAATAATGTAGAGGGGTGGCATTCAAAAATAAATAAATATTTGAATGGCAAGACAAAGCCAAACATATTAAAATTTTTAGAAATTTTAGATGAAGAAGCATCTTTAACTACAATAAAGATGGCTAAATTTGAAAACGTAGCATCCTCGAAAAATCGTAGAAACAGTGACATTGAAAAAGATAGGAGAATTAGTTTTATTTTAGAACAATTTCATAACAAAGACATTACTCTTGGTCATTGTCTGGAAAAATTGTTAACGTATGTGTTTAAAAAGTAATAAATACTATATTTTACAATCCTTATCTGGTTTGATTTTACCAACAAAACCATCCTACCCTTTCGACAAAGCACTATGTCAATTCTCTACTTTACATTACCTCTCGAGCGCGGGGTCCACTTTGACATTTATTTACATTAGGCTTTTTATTTCAACGGGCCACCTGCATGACAGATCCTTGGAAAGTTATCATTGACTGTACCTGTTAGAAAACCGGGTCAAACGGGACATGAAAAAACGAAGCGGGTCAAACGGGTACTTTTTTAAAGATAGGGTCAAAACATGCGGGTCAGAAGGGTCTGAGATCAAGACTGTCAGTCGATATAATGAAATTTATTATTGCATAAATAAATACGTTACGCATGAATGTTACTATAGAATATCAGGATTTCTATATTTCGTTTAATCTCGTCGAGAAGCGAGTATCAAACAAGCGGAAGCAAGAATTTTTAATAATCCAAAGTACTTGAATGAATTAATTCTGGGGAACAGTAAATCTTCCAAGTTGTGCGGGGTTTCACACAGTGTGCGGTCGACTCGACGCCAAATGTTTTCTCGGATATGACTGCGGTGCTTTCTGCATCTGCGGAGATACAAAGATGGATACAAGTATTGCAGGTGCAATCTACTTTACTTAAGACTCGGAGATTTGTGGCTAGGCTGACTTGCCCAAATGAACAATGTATTATATTTTCGTTACTCTAAGAGTCAGTTTAAAGCCAAGCATTAAAAAAAACTCTAGGTTAGTCCCAAGAGTTGTTTTATGCTTGGTTTGAAAAATCACTCTAATATTTTCCTAATAGCACTATTATTAAACTTGAATAATTATTTAATGATAATTTATTTTCATATTTATAAGCCAAAGGGCACTTCATGATGTTACCTGTAAATATAAACGAGCCCAAGAAGATGCCAATGAAAACTACCAAAAAATGTTACAAATTGTAAGTAATGATAGTGTATATTCTGAAGTACGGCACAGCAGCACTCAAACTAATCTTGAGAGTACCACAAACTCTTTAACTGAAGATGGTGCTGTAGTGTCCCAGTCACCGCTGTTATTACCATCCGCGATGCTGGCGCCGCCATCACCTTCGCTCAAGAACCACTGTGGTTCCTCTAGCAGCAACACAGCTCCAACCCCCACTACGGGGTGCCCGTCAGCTCAAACTGCGCCATCTCCAGTTAAAGATTTAGATCCAGACCACAGTCAATATACCCGGAAGACTATAATATACTCAGATGGGTTGGGTGCTGGCATGGGTTTAATACTGAGTGGCTTGCTGGCGCAAAATGTAGTTAACAATTGCTATCCAAATGCCAACATAAATATAATTACCGATAGCATTCAGCAAGATGACTCTCTGAATAAGAGTACAACTTTAATTGTTCAGCTTGGTGAAAGTTGTGTGAAACGGTCACAGTTGATTAGGCTAGTTGAAGTACTTCTGGGAAAGGTACAAAATGGACTAGGGAAACTTATTATTTGCTCCTTCCCTTACTCAAAGTCATTGACATCATTTAAAAATGACAATGTATGTAAAAATAACATGCTGATGTACAACATGACATGTCGTCATAGTGATGTATTATTTTTTGATACTAATAAGTTTATTAGTAATACTTTTTTGAATAAGGATACAATGTACCTAAGCAAAAAAAACAAACTGAACATTGCTAAATTGTTAGCATATAATATTTTTGATCCCGTTATAAATAGTATAACGCAGTTACCTGACGAGCCTGTCTATGTAGTTAGTAGCAGTACTAATGAGGGCATTAATGCGATTGTGTCAAATAGAAATTTAAACTGACAACATCGACAACGGGAAAGCAAAATTCATTTCATGTAGTCCATCAGAATATACAAGGCTTACCCAGCAAAATCCTAGAATTAGAATTATTTTTGAATTATTTGAATGTAGATGTTATGTGCTTATCAGAACACTGGATTGTAAAAAAACAGTTACTGCCCTTTTATAATAACTATTGTTTTGCAAGTTCCTATAAAAGAAAAGCTGCAATACGTGGTGGCTCTTTGATTATAGTTAAAAATAGTCTTAAATGTAAAGAACGTAAAGATATTGTAAACCTCACTATTGAGAGGACTATTGAACTTTCTTGTGTGGAACTGGAGCGACACATCATAGTGTGCGTGTACCGCCCTCCTGACGCAAATCAAGTAGCTTTTGAATGTACTATGGAAGAGGTTTTGCTGAAATTATTTTCATGTAGAAAGGATCTCATTGTTTGTGGCGACTTTAATATAGATATTTTAGCGAATCCCCTCGCCGATAGGCTGCTTAATTTATTCAAATGCTTTAGTTTACGACATCTTTTTCATGATCCTACTAGGGTAACCCTAACATCTGCCACTTGTTTAGATAATATTTATTGCAGTCTATCTCCAACCAACAAAGCAGTAATCAAACATTTCAAATCAGACCACTATGGTCAGAGTGTTAATTTTAGTTATAATCTTAACGATAAAAACAAAGTTGAGAAATATACCTATAGGCCTATTACAGAGAGCCGTATTAAGAATTTTCAAAGTCAAGTGGAACTAGCAGTAGCTAATATAACTTGTTCCGATAACCCTAATGATCTTTTTGCCAAACTTTTAAGTGTTATAAACAAAGAACACAGCGAAGTATTTAAATATAAAACATGCACAGTTAGGGACAGGGTCGGATTTACCGATTGGGCAACTCCCGGTATTTATAGAAGTAGGAATAGACTATATGATCTTTATGGTGCTAGAGAAGCCATGTTAAATGATCCTGCGTTTCTTTTGTATTTAACAAACTACTCAAAAACATTTAAAAAAGTCTGTAATACAGCGAAATGCCTGTTTTTGAGGAAAAAAATTGTAAACTCATCTGATAAAATCAAAGCAACATGGAGACTTATAAATAACGAAACTGGTAAATCTAAGTCACGAAAAAGAGAAATAAGGTTAAAAATTAATAATTCAATACTTATACACGATAAAGATATTGCCGATGCTTTTGATTCATTCTTTTCTGATATTCCTAAAGTTGTTACCCGGTCTCTAAACTCCTCACCTTCAATCGCGGTTAAATTATTAGAATCATCTGTAGATAAATGTACCGAGGTTTTTATATTTAGTCATGTAAACGCTAATTATATTGTGAAAACATTTAAGTCTATTAACATCAAAAATACTGAGGATCTTTGGGGTATTTCAACCAAAGTACTGAGTTCTATTATTAAGGAAGTTGCTCCATACTTGGCTTACATTTTCAATAGTTGTGTTGATGCAGGAGTTTTCCCTGATCTCATGAAATATAGTAAACTGGTTCCTCTTTATAAATCTGGAAGCCACACTGATCCGGCCAATTACAGGCCAATTTCAATACTTCCTGCAATGAGTAAAGTTTTTGAAAAAATTATTCTCACACAGTTGTCCTCTCACTTCAACCTCAATAGGTTGTTACATAAAAATCAATTTGGCTTCACCAAGGGTAGATCGACAACTGATGCTGGTACAGTTCTATTAAAGCACATATTGGATGCATGGGATAAAGCGAAAAACGCTATTGGTGTATTTTGTGACCTTTCTAAAGCTTTTGATTGCGTTGATCATGGTACATTAATAAACAAACTAAGACATTATGGAATTCAAAACAAGGCACTGGACCTTATGCAATCATATTTATCGGATAGAGTCCAAAAAGTAGATATTGGTAAAGAAAGATCTAGGGGATCAAAAATCGATTTAGGAGTCCCGCAAGGATCAATATTGGGTCCTTTTCTATCTTTAGTATATGTAAATGATCTCCCATTTCTAGCAAAAGATCTCTGTGATATAGTCTTATTTGCTGATGATACTTCATTGATTTTTAAAGTTGACAGAAATAAACATAATTATGACGATGTAAATAATTCTCTTTCACAAATACTAGATTGGTTCACCGCCAATAACCTCTTACTCAATGCTTCAAAAACCAAATGCATAAAATTCATGTTACCAAATGTAAGAGAGCTCCCAACTAAGATAATGCTAAAGGATGAGATTGTTCACCTTGTAGACTCAACTGTTTTCCTAGGGTTACATATTGATTCCTCTCTTCAATGGAGACCGCAAATTGATGCTCTCGCAAACAGACTTAGTTCAGCAGCGTATGCGGTTCGAACAATTAGATACATTACCGATGAAGATACAGCTAGGTTAGTTTACTTCAGTTACTTCCATAGTGTTATGTCTTATGGTATTTTGCTTTGGGGACAGGCAGCTGACATCCAGACTATCTTTGTTCTTCAGAAAAGGGCGGTACGCGCTATTTATAAATTAAATCCACGTGACTCGTTGAGGGAATTATTTAAAGAAATAAATATTTTAACAGTAATATCGCAATACATCTATGAAAATCTAATGTATACACACAAAAACAGAGATAACTTTATCAAAAGGTGTGATGTTCACAATAAAAATACAAGAAACAAGAACAAATTACACATCCCATCATATAGATTACGAAAGGTAGGGAAATCATTTGTGGGCAATTGCGTAAGATTCTATAATAAGCTTCCATCTGAAGCAACTGAGCTCCCTATTCGTAAATTTAAACTGTACATAAAACGAAATCTTATCAAGAAAGCCTATTACTCCGTAGATGACTACGTAAATGATATTAATGCTTGGCCGGATGTCGCCCAGTTCCATACAGACAAATAGTATGTAAGACCAGTTAGACTTAGTTATCCTAAGATTGTATTAGTTGATAAGCGATGGACTTGCTAGTGGTTTCTTTTTCACTTCTTCCGCTAGTGGACAAAAAATTGAAGTGAATTGAAGTCAATTGCACCTTATTTCTTGTTGATAGTAATAACTATTTATCAAGCTGTTTATATAGTAAAAATTTGACTTGTCTAAGTACTTATTTTGTAAGTCTAAAGAAATAAACGATTTGACTTTGACTTTGACCATGTCAGATAATAAATAAAAATATGTATGTTGCTGATGAAGGGAACTCTAGATACTAACTCCATTTTCCTGTAAGCTGAGAATGCTGGTTAGAAATTTGAGAAGAGCGTAGTTAAACAAAAACCATCAAAAACCTTTTCTTCTCAACAAATTCCTTTGAAATACAGTCGCATTTTATAACATCAATCGTCAAAGTCATACTTCATTTATCAAATTATTCACAAAACCTCTTACAAAATGATAAAAGCTCGCATCTCCTGATAGGAACCGGAGTACTTTTTCATTGAGAGAGACGCCGCCGCTGGCCCCTTGTGAGGGGAATATCAGCATGTCATTTGTTTATATTGCGAAATTAATCCCCAAGCACGACCCGTGACTGATGACTCGAGTCAAACGTTGCTTACCAAACAAAGAATTCCAAGGTGTACTATAATCGATGTTCACTTAAACGACAGATGCTACAAACGGATACCATCAATCTATCCCCCGCCACTCCCGATCCTGCCCCCCGAGGGCCGAATTGTTATTCACGTTCCATTGCCTCAATTTTTTAGAACCAAGGTGCCTGAAAGGAACCCTTTCACTTATTGTGTCTCAAGAATGAGGACTCTGAAGATTAAATTCATAAGATAATTCATTTTTCTGTTTATATTTCGAATGGAATTCTACAGATGTTTTGCGTCACGAACGGGAATGGTTTTTAGGTGGTTGGGGGAGTTTTTGCGAGGCTGGAACGCGCGGATAATTAATAGAACAAACGTAAGACGAAGAACACCCACGGGCGCGGCCCCGTAGCGACAAGAATCATTCAAGAATCGATTAAAGTTCGCCACACACGTACGAAAATCGAGCAAACATCCAGAACTCGATGGCTCACGGCGCGGAAAGTCACGTTCCAACTTACAATAATTCAATAAGACGCGAACCAAACGGCAACAGAAATCATTTGTTCACTTTCACGATGCATTTAACTTCGGAAAGTTGATTGTGTTGCTTCACCGCTCTACTATTTAAACAGAAACTTTGGAATTTTATTTAGCAGCGGTGGTCACGAAGAAGCAACTTAAAATAGTTTCCTGCATTATAATGCATGAGATAATTTAAATGCACGTAAACCTTGTAAAAGCGTGTTATTTTGCCGGTCTCTATAAAGAACAGCTTAGCTTACTCGAGCGTGCAATTTTCTTCGTCACAAAAGGATGGCTTGCCGCAGCTTAGTAGGTGAAACAAAGCTTCATTATGCGTTTAGCTCATTAAGTAAATTAATGAATTCGACAAAGGGGTTTTTGGCACGTGCGCCTCGGAAGCCCATCACATTGATGGAGGCCTTGCTCAGGCTCTATTGTCTCTTCGAAGCGGATCATTTCACATGGCCCAAGGTATTTGTCTCTGTTAAATGTTGTAATTTATGTTGTATAACGTTTCCTAATATTAATACTTCAAATTATAACAGCTGTACTTGAAATATAGCACCAACTAAAAACATGGGCACTCTGGTCAACGTAAAAACAAAGATGAGATCACAAATGATGGTTATTTAACATCTTTTAATAAATGATCCAAGACGTAAAAGGGTTATTTCGTCTGTGGGCTGAGGGCTTCAAGTTAGTGGGTTGTATGGACGCAGTAATTTTATTTTATTTCCTTATTTCTTTGCTTTTTCCCATTATTATGAGTTTTTATTTTATACAACAAATTGGTATCTCTATCTTTTTATGTATTTATCGTTGTATTAAAAATATCACATATCTAGTACCCACAACACAAGCTCTGCTAAGTTTGGGGCTAGATGATGATGTGTGAATTGTCCAGCATTACTTATTAATCTTAAATATAGGTTCTGTTTCTTTTGGTTTAGCCCTTTCCGCACTTATCACCCCGTTTATAGGATTATGCTCAAAAGAAGAAAACTGAATCAAGCGATACAGTCCTAAACATTTATCTAAAAAGTGACCTCTACACACGTAATTTACTTAGCTTTTATCTAGTCCAATAGTTAGGGTTTCAACCAACGCAAATAACGCAAATAGATATAAATTTATAAAAACGATAACCGTGACTGCGTTAGCGCAATTTAGCCCGAGTTTTGTGCGGACAATTAAATGCAGAGTACCTCTTATGGACACAACACTTATTATAGGCGCTCACCGTCCGCAATCAAGAGCGCGTGTGGTGACATCCCTCAACAGGACGTACAGAACAGCCACGTCATATTCACACAATATTCAGAAATGCAGCGCTGTGCGGTTGCACGTCGGAATAGACCTTTCTAACTCAGCCCGTGAATGTCAGCGGCTAGGGCCCGTGAATGTAAGAGGCGACTTACCAGAGGAATGGTGGGTTCTTTTGGTTTTTTTAATACCTCTACTGCAATAATCAAACTAATATTATAAATGCGAAAGTTTGTATGGATGTATGAAATTTGTTTGAAAATTGTAAAATGTATTAATAAGTAGGTAATAATATAAAATTGAAAAATGTATGAAAATTGTAATGAAATTTTGCATACAGTTAATCCTAATCCTGGAATCAAACATAGGTGCTTTATATCCCATAAATCAGTTCCCGTGGGAAAGAAATCACCTTTAAACGTTTCCATATGATCAACGCGTGCGAAGCCGCGGGGCGCAGCTAGTCAATAATAATTGGCACGCGTGGTGAGTATGGCAAATCTCAAATCTTAGAAGTTGTTTCGTTCTCGGTAGAAGTTTTGGTTCCCACGCAAGCAGGCTACAAAGACAAAATTATTAAATTTATGATAAAAATATTGTTGCTGATTTAAGCCCCGTATCTTTATTTATCCAAACATTTCAAACAGCATCGAAAAACCCTTGTATTGTATTTTCGTCATCGTCTGTCCATTTTTATGGAGTTTCGCTATCGCTCCAATTCAGAACGCCTTTGCTTGCAACTCGCCTGGATGCCACCTGAATATAAGCTCAGCTTTAGCGTTTCAATTTCAAGCGACGTCGACGAGACTGGCTAAAGCTATTTTCCCGATAAACTCATAGGTCTTGATTGAGCCAGCAGCTCTAACATGAGCTCGGTCGGTGGTGTTGGTGTCGCATCATGTCATGGTGACGCATCTCTGCATATTAAGCTGCTCACTGAATTCAACCACCAAATTCCGCGCTTTCGCTTCCAAAATAAGCGCACTTTATCCACAACTGCCACATTACTGTATCCTTACTTCTAGCTCTCTTAAATGTATATCTAAAATAGTAGTAGAAGCGTTTTTATCAAAAAAGGAACAATATTCCGAATGAGCTGATTCTAGCCCACGAAACACGCTAATTTTGCACATCTGTAGAAATCACTGCTCCGTAATGCACTTTGTATTAAAAACTACCAGTACTCTCCACAAGTGACTATAATGGCTGACTGCATGTAATGTTGTCACGCTTTTCCTGTTACGAATTTTACAAATTGACCGCGTTGTAGTAGCATTTGTGATTTTCTACTTTAACGAAATTTTAAGGAAGCGCTATCCCAATTATGAGGTAATCGATTTGAAATTAATTAGTACGCAGGAGTAGATAAGTAAAAAAATATTTTTATTGTATTGTATTCATGTAAGTAAGCACTAAAAATGTATACTAATATTATAAATAGGAAAGATTCGATTGTTTGTTTGTATTGAAAAGACTCCGAAACTACTGGACCGATTTAAAAATTCTTTCATCATTACTTTTCAGGGAGTGACATAGGCTATATTTTATCCCGAAGTTCAAAATCCACTGTAACAAAGCTATGAACGAAATTATATTTACGTCTTGATTTTAAACAGACTTCACAAACGCGCACTCAGCCCTAATTAATGAATTTGAGTGCAGCAAAATTTATGAGCAAGAACGATCCACCGGAGTACTATGCATTAGAGCTCACCTGTGAGTTAAGTAAAAAATCGTGTACCACTCTGGTCCCACGTGAATGCCCGAAAATAGGGAGCCTCAAGGAAAAATGGGGAAAGCCTTTATTCTTTTGTGTACCGCCATGCATTCACAGCTTGTTGGTTCTCGCTGAACATGCTATCTGAATCACATTTCCACTGCCATTCAACATAACATGCGTGTAGTTCTTCCAAGTGGAATAAGTCAGATAAATAGATTCAAACGTAGATTTAAACTAAGCTGTGTAGTACTGGCTTAGAATTAGCACCACCCTAACTCTTCCCGCGGGTGTTGTAAGAGGCGACTAACGAATATCCACCGATGGAGGGCAGCAGCGCCCCGCGCAGATTTTTTTTACCATCAAACTGCGAACCCCAACCCGTTTGCCCAGCGTGGGGATTATGGGTATTACCCACCAGCTGAGCAAAACGCCAACAAGGTGCTTATTAGGGAGGCCTGCGTCCAGCAGTAGACCAATACATGCTTTTAAGGTTGAGGTTGAGGTAGATTTGAACTGTTTATATTATTTCGCTACGTGAAAGTAAAGTTTTATTTGATACATTATATCATCAGGACATTTGCATAACTGAATTTTTGTAAACTATCTCTAATATATCTGAAAGCTGATTCGAAAAAGAATACAATACAATACAAAATACTTTATTGCACACCAACAAAAATACAATACAAAAGAAAATTACATAAAACAAAAGTACAATGGGCGGCCTTATCGCTTAGAAGCGATCTCTTCCAGGCAAAAGAATACTGAAACTGTTGATCAAATTGATAATTTAGGCAAGAATCCTTCTACGATTTTTTTACTGTTTGCTAGTAAAACCCTAACGAGATTAAAAAATATAATTTCTTTGCAAAGTCTCTGTGCGTCCTTAAGACTAGACACTTATATTATATCGTCTATAATGTTTCATTCTTATCGCCATAAAAACATGTTTGTTTAATCAATCGTTACTAATAGATTGTGATTAGGTTCAACCAAGTGTAGACTGCAGACATGTCAATGAAAACACCGAAGAAAATGCTCGATCAAATATAAATAACGTTTGCCGGGAAGAGATTTAATAAACAAAATTATGGAGGGTACGAAGGTTTATTGAATGATCTCAGATTGTAGGTTATTGCAGGGACTTTTCTATTTGATCAAATATGTAATCGTTTAAAGTGCGGTACGATATGTCATATGGCATCGGCATCGAGAGAACCGACGTTCTCAAATTAGGTTACCTTACCTCAACATTGGAGCGAATCGCCTTCCAATTTCCAAGGTAATTCTTGTGAGATTCGAATTCGATTGTCGTTTTGCTATTTGTGCTAGCAGAAGCTTCGATTCACAAGTTTTTTATAGTCAAAGACGGTGAGTTTGTTTTTGAGAAGGATCAACTCGACTGCCTTTTGCTCCTAACAAACGCAGAGTTAATCTAACTTTGTTATAGAAGGATCGTTGTTTTACACAGCGTAATTTGTTGGCTCCTGTCAGATACATAAAAGGATTCGAACTCACTTGTTTGTTGAGGTAATTAGTGAAAACATCCAGGAGTAAAATATATTTGTCTGGTATAGTGCAGTATAAGTTTGAAAGTAAAGTTCAAGCTTCAAAAACATTTTCTCGCTTCAGACGGAATCCCCGTTCAAACATAAACTTATGAGTCATACTCATAACTCTAATTAATTACCTTACTCTTGTTCTTGAGTGTATTAGAGTTACGTGCGTTGGTTTTCGTTGCTTTTGAACCCACATCACAGCAAAGTTGACGCACTGGGACCTTAATTACACATAGATGGGTCGGACTCGGACCTTTTTCGAGGTTACCTTAGCAAGACCATCAGAAATTCAGAAGCAACTTGCTGGAATTGCTTGTTCCGGTGTTTGACGTTGGCAAACTAATTGTTTTGCTTTACTTTTACGAGTACAGTGCTCAGCTTGTTTACAGAAGGAAAAAAGTTATCTGCAGTCAAAATATTCAACATTCCTCCTTCTTTCTTGAAATACTGGTTGAATGATTCCAAGAAAGATGAAGGAATAATGAATAATAAATGAATTATCTTTTTTGTCATACTCGTACTCATTGGTCATATGCTAAAGTTTTATTTCTCAATTTACAATGATGTTACAGGTTCTAGCAAATTACAACTATTTTTATCTGTTCTGCATATTTGTGTCTAACATTAATATAAAAATATGAATTCCTGTTACTTAACCATCGATACGTTAAACGAATCTATAATTACTTGCGTATTCTTATTATACCGCCTGGTTTTGTTTTATTATTTGTATATTTAAAACATCATCCACAATTTTAAAATTCAGACCGACTTCTTAACACTGGTAAAAAATCGAGTCTTATGAAAGTTAAATGCAACTTTAGAAAATTTTGTTTCTCTACCAAATTGCATTACCGCTTGTGTTAAAAACACTACGAATTTTCCATTTAAAAAGCGAAGTTGGGAAAACAAAATCGTCGTGAAATTTTCACATGGGAATAGGAGTTTATTCAAAAATGTACTGTTTGAATTGCTAATTCGTAATTAATTAAGATATTGTCCATTTTCGGTTCGCTAGATGGTTATGTTTTTTTTTAAATTTTATATTCTGTTTCTATGATTAACAAAAATCAGAAAATATAAGTGATACCATTTACATCCTCAACCTCACCTCAACCTGCTCAACGGAGTTCTAGATATTTTCTATGTATAGTAAATATATATATATCTAATATACATTGTATTGTATTATGTATATCAGTTATCTAGTACAAGCTCTGCTTAACTTGGGCTGCATAATGCTGTGTCAATCTTCGCAACATTATTTATTTATATATCTCATGGAGGGTTATGTCCATAATCCCCACGCTGGGCATGTGGATTGGGGATTGCAGGTTGGTAATATAATTGTTCGGCAGGGGGCGTTGCTGCCCGCCTCCCGGTGGATATCCCTTAGTCGCCTCTTACGACACACGCGAGAAGAGTTGGGTTGGAGCAAATTCTAAGCCAGCGCCACACAGCTCCATCTTTTAGAAATTAAATAGATAGCAAAAACCAGTTTAAGAACAAAGTTTTTTAACTTACGACATTAGTAACATGCCTAATACAGAAGAATCTAACCAGTGGTGGTCGGTATAGACTATAAAAACATTAAACACAATAGCCACTTTGTTTAAAACATTTTATAAAAGAATAGGCCTAATGAACTTTTTAATTATGCAAAAATATATTGCTAATTAACTTTCGGTGGGTCCTACCTGTTTTTCATATTCCTTGTTATATTCTCCGAAGGGTCTTTTGAAGTCTCTCACTTAATTACCTACCCGCAGAGATGAAACGCGGATACAGTCGCTGGCGAAATGCTACCTACGACACATTTTTATTTGTTTTTTAAAAATAGATTGAAATCTTGCCTAAATTGAATTAGGCATTTTCCAAAAAATATTCGATTGTTACACCATTTATGACAGAAACACTAATACCGCAGAAAACTGAGATAATTATATATCATCATCATCATCATCACCATCAGCCTATATTAGTCCACTGCTGGACATGGCCAATTATATATTTATATGATATATATAAAATAAATTTTCTAAGAGCCTTCAATTAATATCCACTTAACCTTCCAGTGGCCGCGCGCGGTCTCTGAGTCCGCAACGAACTTATTTTAGTAATTTTACGCAAACTATAGGTAATAGAAGTTTGCGCTTTTATGATATCCTCGGGGATAAGATTTCATGAAAAAAAATATTCTGTTGATTACCTATAGCGTTGTTTTTTGTCTCATGTGCAAAAATTTAAGTTTTTATAGAGAGTTCCACTATTAAGTACAAATACAAAATTACTAAAGAAAAATGTGTTTTTTTATTATGATTTTACAGAGACTTTAATACTTTAGAAAATGTCGTTAAATATTTATTCTTTTTGTGTAACCAGACACTTAATATTGCGGAATCACAGACCGCGCGCGACTACTTATGTTCCGCGCAAGGGTGCGACTCCTGGAAGGTTAAATAAAATTCAAGGACAATATAAAACCTAAAAGCTTTTATTCCTCGAAATTTACTTATCAGTAAATCAAGGATGAAATTTGTACCACTACCTATGCAAATTCCTAATGATTCGTCCCACGTAGACGAGGCATGTTAAATGACATTTGTGTTGCTTGATTAGACAGTCTATGATAAGCTCTGCACATTAATCCAGCGCCGTTACCTCGCAACACAAAAAAGTGCACTCAAATTATAGGCTTAACTTGTTAGCTTTAGATACATTGTATAGTGAAAAAATTGTTTCCTACAAGCTTCAAAAGAGTGGCCGCGAGCTTTACATCAGATGCTGTCAATATGAATTCTATTTTAATATACTAGTTACAGCCCACAGTCAAACGCACATTTTTGTGCTATGTTATGGTTGTGCTCGTCTGATCTGCTTAGTCGAGTCAACGTCAACGTCTGTCTCTTATAACACTTATGTTCGTTCAGCACTAAACATGCCACACCAAAAAAGGGACTTTTGCCACTATCACCTCGCTTGGTTTAGTGAAGAGGTAAAAATCATCCTAACATCCAAACATCCATTTATGAGTGATTGGCTTTTTAACGTGACTGTACCCGCTGTAAGCAAAAGCATTTTTCGAGCTCAGCAGGTGGCTTATTGATCTGAATTGTGAGTGAATACGTCTCAAATCATGGAGCTTCTTTCAGCTTAATTACTTCATGTTTTCCGGTATTATGTCGAGGAAAATATTTTATTCTTATAAATAAGCATTCGGAAAAGGAAATGCTTGTAAGAAAATGCGTGTAAACGAGGGAAGAGGTGTTTATAACCTCATGTAGGTACGTATCGCATCCCATCAGCCTTATTATAAATGCGAAAGTGTGAATATAATGTATGTTTGTTACCCCTTCACGCACATAGTACCAGGCTGAAGAGGCTGAAACATAAATATTAAGTTTGTTATGATATACACACAATATCTATGATGTCATTCTTCAAAAAACTGTATCTCAGTATAAATATATTCACATATTTATTCATATATCATTATATAATATGAAATTCAGAGATCCCCGAAGAGGTACTTAATAGATTCTGCGATTTCCTATGAAAGCAAATAGCTCTTTGATATCCCTAATATCTTATTCTGTTTCCGAAATATAATGTACCTACATCAGCATAGTTCAAGTGTCTTGCAACCTGCAACCGTAGTATCCACAGAGTCAGGTCTATTTTGGCTTGAATATTGTTGAGCTTAGAATGAATAAACAATAGACTGTCAGATTACAGAAAAATCGGTTTGAATCTATTTCAAAGCTTTATCAAAGCATTTTTTGAAGTAAAATAGAATTTGACAGCCAACAGAGGGGTGGCTGAAGTCGAAAAATGGAAATTTTAAATACGAATATCATAACCGTATACTCGGTTTTATATTTTCAAATATTTTTTGAAACAATTGTTGCTTTCAATCATAAATTCGTCAGCTGTTATCGAACTCGAATTTGAAACTTTCCGGTGCGCGTGTGCTTAGATAAAAAAATACAAAATTTAAAATGGCATAAGGCATTATGCTTTTTAAACTTTGTATTTTTTTAATTTAATTTGCTATTATTTTTGTTTTCTGTTATCTTAGTCAGTTTTGTTAAGTTTTCATTCATTGTGTTCTATAACAAAGAAAATTACAAACAAATAATTGAAATCCTATTTACAATTGAGCAATTTACAGACCGTTGCGTTGCAATCAATGCAAATAATACAGGTACCTAGACTGACCTAAAATATATAGGATGCCAGAAACGAGTATAGTTGCGTAACAAGCTATAACCTTAACCACAAAATACAGAATGTTATTCGGAATATTCCTAAGGCTAATGGAGCAAATGGTTCATAACGTGTGTGTGGCAACGACCGTTTTCAACAGGTTAGAGATACTTCCCGAATTCATGGAGATTCTCATGTTTGGCTTTTATTTAACTAATTTGTATGGAAATGGTTATCTTGCAAATGTTTACAGTTAAGGCTAAGCTTACAGATTTTAGATTTTACTGTACGAGTTTGTTTTTATTAGTGTATTACTTCTTGACTCCGCGCTTTATTTTGTTGCAATTGTAAGCATCGATGCAGCAGTTGTGTGGTGCCGGCTTAGAATTTGCACCACCCCTACACTTCCCGTGGGTGTCGTAAGAGGCGACTAAGGGATATCAGAGATAATCTCGGTCAGAATTACATTGTGTTAAACCTCCTTTTTGTGAGAAAAAACTTCATCTATTCAACAAGAATTAAAATTGTTAAAATATATTATGAAATTGTTCCTCAACCACCCTTCTACGCCAGTTACTGTTAACCTATTGAACTGCGATCCGTTCCGTTAGGATTAGGTATCTGGGGTACCTTAATACTACATTTGTTTACCCCTAAACCTCTTTTTTTGAGAGAGAAAAAACTAAGTTTCCCCAACAAGAATATATAATATAATAAAACTGATAATATAATGAGCTGAGACACGCTGCAGTACCCCTTAAGTGTTCATAATATTTATACACATAGTTCATAAGATTTATAATGTACCTTAAGTTTTTATATGATTGTCATGTAGGACACCCTTTTTTAAAAAATAAAAATTAAGAATTAAAAAAGATAACATACAAAAATTTCTACTTTCGCATACCGACACCCAGCAATGTATAATTTCTGTAGCACTTGCTACGATGTTCCGTATCCGTAGCACCGTAGATCCGTAGCACATTTCGTAGCACATCATTTATGCTACAATATTTTTCCTTTGCTGCCTTCTAAAGTTGGAATTATAAAAATTGCATTAACGAGAGGAATGAGTTTGCTTTTATTTTTATAGATACTTTTCGTTAGATTTGGAAACCTTTTCAATATTAAGTGTATATGGTTACAACCAGGGTATTTCCATTTTTACCTGATATTATGCACTATAATACTCATATATCCTGCGTATCTGGCTAGGCTCCGATGTGACTGGATACCGCCGACGAAATTTGGCTATGGCGACATCATCATCATTTCAATGACCGGGACCAAATACTCTTTAGTAATAGACTCACTAATATTATATTTGTTTCCCTTTAATCATTTTTAAAAGAAAATGTTATCAAATAGGAGATTTAAATTAAAACTACAATTTACATAATGAAACAATAATAATTGAGCTATCTGAAGACCGATAGCAGTCAAATTTGTTTAAATTAATAACAATATCATCATTGTAAATAGTTACTTAATAACATTCTATTATTTTATAAACATCATACTCATAGAATATACTAAAAATAATATACTGAATACAACATTAAGAACCTTTTTAATTCATAAGAACCCTCCTAATAGTAGATCAAACGTTGCCTGCACGTTATCAGATGTTAACATGCGGCTTAATTGGAATCTCTAAATATATATTTTGATATTCACTGTTTAACTTACAGACTGTGGAAGGCATGTTTTGAATATTCTTTGAAGAAAATACATACCGTCGTCTCCTACAATGTTCCGACATCAGAAAATGAGTGTTATGATGCGTGGATGTATGTGTATAGTAATAATAATAATATAGTATTTTATTCAGATACTACTTAATTATTACAATATTTAAAACTCGAGCAACAAATTCTAGAATAAGTTTTTAAGTTTAACTTATAAACTTATTCTAGAATTTGCTGCTTGCTTGTTTGTTTTCTGTAGATCTGTTTGCCAATCGGCAAAGGCCTCCTCCAACCTTTTCCATTCTGGCCTTTCTTCAGCCACTTTTTCCCACGGAACTCCTGCCACTTCTCTTATAATTATCTCCATCCCACCTTTTCTGGGGTCTTCTTCTCTTCCTTTTACCTCTCCTGGGATACCATTTTGTCACTTTCTTGCTCCATTTGTCTTGACCTCTTATCATGTGCTCGGCCCATCTCCATTTGAGCCTTCTAATTTTCAGTGTTACTTCTAAGGTTTTATTTCTGATGACACGACTTTTTAATCGGTCTGCTCTTTGACATTTGACATACTTCTTTCCATTGCATATTCACAGGTTGCGAGTTTACTTGTTATTTTTTGAGTTAGAGTCCATGTTTGACTGCCATAAATTAGGATGGGCAGTATGCAGGTGTTAAATAATTTAGATTTGATATTGATGTGAAGGTTTTTTATCGTTCATTTCCTCTTTCAAGGCCCACTATTTTCTTCACCCGTTTGTATAGTAATGTTTCGTTATCTTTTAGATAAATACAAACGAGTATGTATAAAATGTTCTAGGTATTCACTTACTTCCTCTACTACTCCTAACCTAAATTTTATGATTTATATATTTTCTCTGCTAGGCTGACCTAAAAATTATGGTTTTCTCAAAAATACCTATATTAAAACGTTTTTGAAAATCGCAAATCCTATTTTTTGCTGTGTTGCTGTGAGCAAACTTAAGTAAACTTTTAACTAAATTCAGTTGTTTTAGGTCTGTCAGCTTAATTTTAGAGTTGCCACCCTAATTTTAAACCTTCCAGTCTAATTTTTCAACCATAGAATAGCTTTCATCTATTTGAAGTTCCAAATGTGTAAACTTCAACAAGCAACCAATACCGCCGAATTTAGACCACAGTGACCAATTTTATTGGACAGTAGCCAGATGCGCAGAACATATTATAGTGCACAAGTGCGTGCAAAAACACAGGTGCAGAGAATAGATTCCCTCATTCTCATAAGTTCATCGTTCATCAAAAGGACCCGACCGGGGCAAGCTTTCCGAGGCACGGTGGGCTTAACACCGCCAACTTCCTGACACCTAACTGCTACTGTGATTTTTTCTTGTGAGAAAAAACACCAATAACAACTACTTGCCCGACCCAGGATTTTAACCCAGTACCTCATAATCAGCAGTTTAACAAACTGACCGCTAAACCAACGAGGCAGTCATCACTAACAAAGCAACAACCTCAACCTCAACCGCCTTTATTGGTCCACTGCCTCCCACTAAAGAGTGCCTTATTGGCGTATCTAATGTGAGGGTAAAGCTAGGCTAGGCATGCGGGTTGGGGATCGCAGTTTGGTGGTAGAATTGTTCTGAGCGAACGCTGCTGCCTGCCCCCCGGTAGATATCCCATAATCACCTCTTACGACACCCACGGGAAGAGATAGGGGTGTTGCAAATTCTAAGCCAGCACCACACAGCTACAAAGTAACAATTTGCTTAAAAGTACAAAGTAACTAAACTGATAGTACATTTACTTTCCACATATTATTTCTCCGAATCAATCGTGCCCAGTACAAGAGAAAAAAGAAGATACAACATGCTGCAAAAACAATCCGTACGAGCCGGAGGCTTTTTTCGTTGGATCTATCAGTAAAATGATTGATAGAAGAATTACATATGGAATTGATCCGTCCATTCGCAAGCGTTGTATAATTGTTAGATATATCCACAGAGCACATACCCAGTAGAGAGGAAATGTCATATATTTTGTCTACAAAACTGTTCCGCCAAATCACTGAGGCGTCCGCTGCGCTCCGATTGGCCGACTCATCTGCGTCTATTGTTTCGTTTCAATTGACCAGTTTTACTTGAGCCGTATTTCGTAATTAGATGGAGCAGTACACAGGTCAGCTGTTGGCGCTGTACTGTCTTAGCGCGAGCGAGGGTTGACTTGATCTCAGTGACAAATCACTTAGTAGTTTCGGAATTCGAATGACCATATTGCCCCTCTACTGGGTATGTGCTCTGTGGATATATCGGACCTGCAGGGGTATTTCAATTCGCCGGAAAGGCTGTCGGATTCGATATCGGAAACTTCGGACAAAAATAGTGTTCTAAAGTTCCGTCGGAATAGAATTCAAGTTCAAATCTGACGTTTTCGGAAACGAATCGAATCAATTAAAATACCCCTGCTGGCCAGGCAAGTCCGAATCACATAAATAAAAGCTGCTGTGTGTTTTTCACACAGCATCACTAAGGACTAAAGTAAACAGAGTAAATATTAAATACAGTGCCTCGAAACTTTACAATTGACAACCTAAAGCTTTCGTTCGACTTTTTTCTCAAGACTGAAACGATGGAAGCACAAAGATAAACCGTAGTCGGCTTATTGTAAATTTCCGCTTATTTAAGTGTTTTATTTTTCAAAAGTTCATAAACATATAGCAGTAAAGACGAGAACTAAAGACTTTTTTCATACCTCCCATAATCCCCACGCTTGCGGGTTATACGGAAAAAAGAACTTGACTGATCATTATTATTACACTTGATAAAGAAGAAGAAGACTTATAAACATTAAAATATCCACTAATTCCAATTAATATTCTACGAAAGCATCAATTTCTTTTAAAATGTTTTATTTAGTTCAAGAATTGACTGATGACTACACTTGCTAATGATTATAATGTTATATAAACATTAGCATTGCAACTGATTCCATTAAATAATCTACGAATGCATCAATTCCATTAAAATGTTCCATTTTCCTGTAGAATATTTTGGAATGGAAATCCGATATGGCATCCAAGTGCCGTGCCTCCCCCGGTATGCTAATTACTGTAATAATAACTGTAACATCCTGTAGATACTTCGTAATAGATGGTATAGAGACGATTTATGAGTTTTGTATTTCCTTTTCTTAACTTATTGTGTGTGTGTAGGTATAGTGGAATGAACAAAAACACGTGAATAGTACTTAATGTGTGAACGCGTCATTAAGACGCGTATTTTCGGTATATTTATCCAAGTCAGGCTATCCAAATTAGCCTATTATCCAAGTTAGGCTATGTTCTAAGTGTACGCAAAATTTCATCTTGACCTGTTCTATTCCTAGAAAACAAATAATGACATTTCACAAACTTTCGAAAAAAAAATACATTAATTTATAATATTACAAGGATCCCGTCGTCACAGTTCGAAATATCGGGAGTAATTAGGAGGAGCGTATTTATGTTTATTGTTTTAAGGGTTATGTTCAGTGTTTGGCGGACACTCTTTATTACCTCCAAGCATCAATCGTAAAATAAAAGCATCATCCTCAGAGATTTTGATAAATGAAATATCTCGACGTATCAACAAACTCCGTCCGGTTTCCTCTAATGGTTCATGCTAATTCTTACTAATGAAAACCACGACTAAGGCCTATATTTAATGCTTTACTTTTGCGGTAGATAATACAAAAAGAACTTACAGATCTGTATAGACGCAACAAAAAGTAAGTATTCAAAAATCTTGAATTGTTTTCGCGGCGGACTCGTGGTCACGCCGTTTTGTTACACCTGTGTGACTACTGGTAATTTATTTTACTCGTGGTTACACTATTCTGCAAAGGATTATTTTTATCATTATCCAAAAGTAGCCAAGACTCAAGATTGTGCCTGTAACTTGATTAGTAACTAATTGTATTTATTTGAAATGCACCTTCAATGCAAAGAAAAGAAGTCAAAAATACTAAACTAATATCAAACAACTTACGATTCAGCATTTACCTAGTACAGAATACTATTTCACGTCTAGACCTAGAGTCGCAATGTAAGAGCGACACGAATGTCGTCATTTGCATTTTATTGCAAAAGTTTCTGGCCACAGAACGCCTATTTTTATGGTAAACCTATTCAAAAGCACGATGACGTCATAAATTCTGCAAAGGGGTGTGTGGCACGCGAACTCGTGGGTAAGTAGCTCCGTGCCCTTATAGGCAGCTTAAGGGATAAGTTTGTTGCCATAGAAACTAGTCTCGTCGCTCTGGGAGTCACATCAGGTGAGAACGTGGTGAAAAGGTATTTTAGAATATTGTAAAGGAAAGTTTGTTTACCGGTAAGATGTTTGGCCGAAAAAAACGCCAAAAGCACGAATGAATCAGGGTGTTGTTTAGTTTGCAGGGATAAGTTGTAGATCTAAACACACGTGAGAAGCCGTGGGCAGCAGCTAGTTAAATGAAAAAAGCAAATGAATCAAGCATTAAAAACTATAAAAATCTGGCTAGCTCACCAGATAAAATGGTAGTTATGTAACAAAACAAACCTAATTCTAAGTAATGAGAATTCCTCCATATCGAGCTGATAAAGTACGGCAATCTACTGAAACTTTTTAATTAAACGAGCCTACCATATAAAATTTATTTCAAAAGGTATTCAATACCGCCGCAGAATATTGAATATCAAAAATGAGAACGAATGTAGCAAAGAATTTTGTTTAGGTAAATTATGTGAAAATATTGGTTTTGTTTGAAAATAATTACTACCACAAAATTTATCAAGCGTTTTGCAAAGGATCTCTTCATTGTGTTTTTATGTAACCCATTTGCTTCAACCTTCTAGATTTTACTCCAGGATTTCTCTGATTCGTTCCACAATTTGATCCTGAGTTTTGCTTGCTTTCTCTACACCTTGATTAATAAATCCAGCTGATTCTAGGTTCGAGAGCAAAGTCGCCCTACATAATGGAAAAGCAGGCAATTTTCTGCTACTGAATGAAAATCAATTTCCTAGAGCTGGGAAAATTCATTTGTCCGACCACCTGCGCGATGGTGCTCGATCAACCGGATGCTGGTACAATAGAGCTTCGACCACGCTCTTATCTATGAAGGCGCTTTTAAAAAGCAGAGATTACCCGCCGCCGCCGGTCACAGCGTAGAAAAAGGTTTGTGTACTTGTGAACCCGCTGCGAGAAACTTTTATACTCCCGAAAATACACGTTCAAATCTTTTGATAAAAACTCGGACCCCCATCAAATGCCAAAGTCCAAAAGCAAAAGCGCTTTTGTAAATTAAAGGATGACAAACCGCAGTGGACGGACACCGGTTCGCGTCCTTTTGAAGAAGGGTTCTGGATACATTAGCGATATTTTATTTAAATGTTGATCTATTCCGAGACCGAATTTATTGCATAGATTTACAAACTTATATTTGAGTTCCGTTTCCTTTCTCAATTGACAGATTGTCGATAGTAAACTAGGTACCGTACTTGTCTTCTTACATCATCATTCTTTGAAATGCTTTAAGTGGCGTGAAATGTTGCCACAGCTGCGCTGTATAAAGCTCAACTCGTACCCAAGATTAGCACGAAAACAAAGCATTACTTCGCTGGCTCAGTGAACCGAAGTGGGTTGTAGTTTCTGATAGAAGAAGCCGCCAATTTGTATTGTTCTTTGCAGTTTCCTACCAGTTTTGTTTGTAGCTATTGTAGGTTGCATCCATTTATTTATTTATTTATTTATTTTAGAAAACAGTAGTTAGCTAACAGTTTACACCAAAGCACTAACTACGCTAAATACAAATATTAGAACTATAATTAATTAAGAATACAGTACACAGACACATACATAATAATAAAACCAAACATTTAACAGGTAACATAAAATAGAGAAACATTATGATAAGCACATAGAAAAAAACATATTTTATTTTAAGGTAAGATATGCTCTAAGGCATAAATATATATGACTTAGACTATCGTTGAATATGTCGACATGTTGGAACTCCTGTAACAGACCATTGAGTAGTTCGAGAGCTCTAGGTGTGGGTGCGTTATTGGCGTGTTTCGTGCGTGCCGGTGGCTGCGCAAATAGCCGGTGAAACCTGCGTCCGGTTCTGCAGTAGTTGTCAGTGACATATAAAGTAACTGTACTCAGTATCACCGGGTTGTCCACTCTGTTACGAAGAAGTAAACAGTAATGCATGGCTAATTGCAACTTGCGTCTCAACTCCAAGGTGTCTAGGCCCACCATACCGGTCACAAATAGAGAAGGAAAGAGATATGGGTAGTATCCATACGCCCTTTTGTACAGATACCTTGCAAACTTTCGTTGTAATCTTTCGATCATTAAAGTGTATTTCACCTCGCGTGGATCCCAGGTGATTGCACTGAACTCAAGTTTGCTCCTGACGAAGGCGTTGTACAACATGATTGCTACGCCTATGTTATTGAAATGCGAGGCTGTCCTCATGATGAAACCTAGAGTTCTATTAGCAGCCTTGCACATAGCGACAATATGTTGACGGAAGTTAAGCTGCGCATCCTCAGTCAATCCTAGATCTCGAATTGAATGTACTCTTTCCAGTAAATTGGCACCCAGAGAGTAGTTGTAGATTCTAGGGTCTTGGAGTATGGCGAACGTTATTACCTTGCACTTCGAAACATTAAATGCCAGTTTGTTTTGCTGGCTCCAGCTATCCAATGAGTCGATGTCTCGCTGAAGCTCAACACAATCAGATAGATCGACGACTGATGTGTATAGTTTCAGGTCATCGGCAAACATCAGACACCTTGAACTACGTAGAACTGCAGGAAGATCATTTATCATGGCTAAGAATAGGGTGGGACCGAGCGTACTACCTTGAATAACTCCTGACCTAGTGTAGAACTCTTGGGATCGGAAATTATTAAGTTGAACATATTGTTTTCGTTCATTCAGATAGTCTGCGAAAAACCTTAACAATAGGGGAGAAGATCCTATTGCCGAGAGTTTGACCAGTAAGATGTCATTATGAACAGTGTCAAATGCACGCCGAAAGTCAAGATACACAGAATCCACTTGCCTACCCTGATCCATTTCCTTGGAAAAAAAATCAACGTATACCGTGTGATTTGTAGACGTAGATCTAGCTGTACGAAAGCCATGCTGCGAGTCATCTAATGAACAATTTATTTGACGAGTCATGTGTGAATTCAAAATTGACTCGAACACTTTAGCAAATACAGACAGGACAGCTATTGGCCTGATATCCATGAGGTCCTTTTAGTGGTAGGTACCTATCTATCTTAACTGTCCATGGTCTTCTCCCAAATAAAAGTATGGCGTTCTTACAGCTTCTATCTTCTACGTTGTATTGTTGTATATAGACATATAGCGGAGCAGCGTGTGAGCTGGGCAGAGTTTGGAAAACTACGTCAAGTCATCTCGTCATCTATACCGCAATGCTTGAAAACTAATGTTTTCAATTAGTGCGTCCTACCCGTCATGTCCGTCGTTACGGAGCTGAGACATGGACACTCACGATAGGGTTGGTTCACCAGTTCAAAGTCGCTCAGCAAGCTATGAGAAAAGAGCTATGCTCGGAGTCTCTCTGAAAGCATAGACTAATTAAATGAAAGATAGGATTCGTAACGAGTACATGAGACAGATAACCAAAGTTATCGACACAGCTCAAAAAATCAGCCATATCTCATGACGAACCGACAACCGATGGGGTAAACGAGTTCTTGAGTGGAGACCGCGACTCGGCAAACGTGGTGTAGGGCGCCCTCCGGCCAGGTGGGTTGACGATCTGCGAAAGACTGTAGGCAGATGCTGGATGCGTCATTAAGCTGGGCGCTATTATGGCGCTCATAAGGGGAGGCCTATGTGCAGCAGTGGACTAACATAGGCTGATGATGATGATTATGATATAGCCAAGTCAGCGAGGATGATGTGCTTTTATTTCGCTTACGATTTTGGGATTTCATTTTGGATTTTCGCATTTTATCTTCCGTTCTTGGATCTCTATCATTTAAAGATTATGGTATTCTAAAATATTCTAACCACGCGCTTTGAAATAAATATATTGTACCAAGCTGCTTTCCACGTGACTCGAACAAACAATCTGGCTGAGCTGCTATTTTGTAGTATTAGATGTATTAGTATTCTTTCTTCGTGAAGCAAAACGGTTTCCAATCGTAATTACACGCTTCGCACAAAATGACGAAACACATCGTAGTTTATATTCAGATTACGTAGGTACACTTTAGCGTACACTGCAGCGTCAAAAATGAGCTTTGTGTTGTGTGAGACAATAAAAATATTATGGTGATCTATTAGTAAAGACACATAGCAAAAAATGTTACGCTTGCCCGACAAACTATTCATACTCAATCTACTTGGTTTGTTGTGTTTTGTTTCTTACTTTGATTATTTATGGGACCAAGGTTTGTAAAGTAAAACTATCGAATGTAAATCTCAAATGAATGGGGTTCTGTTTCCGTCAGATAATGACTTCTTCGCGGGACAATGCGTTTATAGAATACAACAAGTACTAATAAATTTACTCTCTAGGTAGGTAGCTATCTCTAGCATAAATGCCTGGAAGATACAGCACGGTTGCACAAAAATGGAGCTAAAACGCCAGAAAATATGATATGAATTTCATTGTTTTGGACTCGACGTTCTCTCCGTGAGGAAATATGCAAACCCCACAATAAGCGGCGTGTTGACATTTTTGGCACTCTCTCAAATAAAACTATCTTGTTTAGACAGCTTGCTCTATTTGGTGGTAAATAGCAAGCTAAAAGAACGGTTCTTTATAGTTCTGTTCCTATTATTTTTTGTGGCAACAGGCACTAAAATATACGTGGTAATATTTGCAGCTAGACTTTTATCTTTCAACTATAGCCAGTTATTGAGCATAAGGTCTCGAGGTCTATTTTGATCAAAAAGACGTCCAAAAACAAAGAATGTTGTTGGCATCTTAACTATCTCTACTAACGGTGTCCAAGACCTAGTAGATACATTTTTCTGCCCTGAGGCCAAGACTAACCAAACTGTCGATCATCTCAAACACACGCAATACTTTGTGGTTGCTGAAGTAAAACAATAATTATGTTTACGTACACTATTCAGCAAAATATGCATCTTATTTCACCAGACTGTATCAAAAAAAGCTTCGGGCGGAAACTTGTAAAAATATAAAAGTGGGTCCTGAGCTCGGAATCCAAGAACCATTATCGAGTGCCCTTATCGAGCCTTTAGGAGTGCCGGCAGAGTCATCGAGTGTGTTTCATCTAACTCGTTTAGAATGCTTTTGCATAGAAACCGCTTGAATTTCCTTCCTTTGTAAAATCAAGAAAGATAAACGGAAGAATATCTATCAAAGTGTTTCAAAAACTGTAATTGCTGTCTATTCCGGGGTATGAATAGTCGGTATACGGTATTCACGGAAGGGTATTCAAATCCCGATAAAGCTTTGTCAGGCAACACACATGGGTGTGTAGATCGCTGTATAAAGCTGTATTCTAAAACCCGATCGCAATACAACGGGACTTTACTTTCTGTAGTAGGTATGCAGGATTGTATACAGGTACTGGACCATCACGCCGCCCCTGGGAGCGGACTGTGAAGCTTTTCAAAAGCTTTGCTACATTGCACCAGTTCTGTTTGTAATGTATTTTTATACATACGAGTACAGTTCATTTGTTAACTAATACAGATAGAGCCCTGTCACTCATTCTAAGAATCGAATAAAAATAATGTTGGACAATCAAATTATTATATCTCTCTCTTCTTAGCTAGCTAACCCATATGGAGGTGGGGTTAGCTTTACATAATGTAACACTAGGCTCTATACTCTTCGCAAACCTGACACTCATTATTTACTCATAATAGTCATTTGGATTAGTCTATTAAAGGTGCTGTAATTACGATCCTGTTAATAAACATCAACATTTGCCACATTCGGTGTTTTTAAACGTATGTGTACCTAAAAACCCGTAACTTGCCACTGAAACACCCGACAGCATTGGCTTAATATTTTAGGGGTTCTTACTACACCACATTTGCAGAAGTGACGCCTTCTTACAGGGAAACTCCATTTGGCAAGCTAGGTGGATTGAATGCCATAAAGAATTTACAGTGATTCTCTGACCCGTAGAACATTAGCCGCCTTCGTACTTAGGTATAATTCGTTGATAGCGTGGGTGAAAAATGTTTCTACTTGATAGCTTGAATTCAAGATCTGACCAGTTTCAGTTTCAGTTTCAATTTCAGTTTTTTTCTCAGTGAATTATTGATAAGAAAACTTTCTTACTTGTCGAAACAAAGACCAAATCTTTTATTTAGACTTTTCATTTATAGCTACTTATTTCTGCGCATATACCACTGTACGCTATGTCCCGATATGATGTATAGATGACTAGCCGCGCCCCGCGGTCTCGCATGTATTGTTCGAACTGATTTATGGGATAAGAAGTAGCCTATGTTTTATTCCAGGATTAGAATTACCAGTATGTAAAATTTCAGCCCGATCCGTTCAGTAGTTTTGGCGTGAAGTGAAGAAACATCCATCCATCCATCTATACAAACTTTCGCATTTATAATATGCGTGAAGTTCAAAAAATTTAAATACAATCTTCTAAAAGTCCTGATTCACACAGCTAAAGCTTCTCTCGCGAACCTTGGACCATGGAGGAGCAGCAACTTAGTTGTTTAGTGATAGAGGTATCGCTGTAAATATACCCATAGTTATTTATGCAACAAGTTTGGAAAGTAGATTATTTCCGACGAGTGGCATATTATACACGAGCGAGCGCAGCGACACGTTTTTAAGCCGACAAGAGTCGGAAGTCATCTTTACGCCCGTGAATCAATGTTATACTATGCATTGTGCGAGTAAATAAAAACTAGTCTCACTAAACAAGAGACTGACGAGAAATTTGCCAAATGCCGGGCTGTTTTTTCTTAAACACATGCGCGCTTTACGTTTCTACTACTACGCATGTGTAGAAGCCACCATGTCGTATCGCAAAAAGGCCCAAGAACTTTTCTCACGCAGTGAATACTCTTTGTTTAGGGCTGACGATGAAGTTGAAAAGTGAAAAAAAAGCAATAGTGCGAAAACGTGGCACTTTCCACACAATTTAGCTCCTTGGAAAACGCACTTTCGAGCACATGCATTGTAAAGATATTTATTTTCATGACGATATCCAGCAACAAGATGAATAAATCGTAAACAGCCAGCCTCTAACTCGAACACAAACTCGTATGACGAAACTGAATTTCACTGGTCGCATTCTGTGATTTTCGATTGAGATTATGTTGCCGTTCTGGCGTACTATCCGAACGTCAATGCTGGTATCGGGTTTTATGATCGAGTTATCTATGAATCCGAACGGCTCTTACCTTGTTACAAACTTTGGTTGCAGTTGTCATATGAAAAGTACGTAGGGACCACAAAATTCAACTATAATTCTCCGATAATCAAAATTAAGGACGAAGTTTTATGCAGGTATACTAGACAAACATAATTTTCTTATGGCTAATCAAAATTCAACGCTGTCCGCCAGAAATTATGGCAATTATGATATTGTTATCAATAAAATTTAAGGAATTGTCAATGACATTATTTGAAAATAGGCTCAGTAAATAGTTACTGCATTTTGGTTTTTATAGCGTTGAAGAATATAATTTTTTATCAGGCAAGATTGTTTAAGTATATTTCCCTTTTCAACAATAATATTATGATACATGATGACGTTAAAATATACTTACTGGGTGCTCAAACTAGAATTGTCTCCTAGGGTCATGATCAGACACTTCTGAATAAATTCAAAACACAAAATTTGCTCATATTTTCCGTTTTCTCCCCATATGCGGGGCACACCGCCATTAGAATAACGATACCGTTTTTACGTTTTTACCCACTGTACTAACAAAGGTTGTTTTTGTCCACAGGCACCATGCGGCGCTTAGTGCCACTGGTGATACGGCTGACAGCTGTCTCACTGGTGGCATTGGCCCTAGCCGAGCCCGGCCCTAACCTTGAGAGCACCACCGTTGCCACGACACAGGTGGCCACTGGCCGACCAGTGGTCACCCATCCACCGCGGCGATCGGAACGCAAAAAGAAGAAGAAAAAGACGACTACAACAACAGAGGCGTATGAAGATGAGGATGATTTTACGACCCCTGTCACCACGACGACGGTAGATCCGCGCTCGTTTGATCACAGTAAGTGTTTATTCTAATAGCGTCGCAGTGACAGTCACGGCGTAAGAATCAACCCTTCCAATTCAGCCCATAATTGTCGTTAGATTCGACTTAAGGCACCTGCCTGAGGACACCTGCTGGTTCCTTCTGTATATATGTTACATTCACCTAACCAACCCAAAATCTGAAGACTCTGACTGTGAATTATGTTGATGAAGGTCTCTATTGCTCCGTAATAAGCCTAATGACTAAAAAGTTCCAATTAGTCCGTCAGTATTATTGTTATTTATCAGATGATATTAGACACGATTTTTTTCTTTTGTTGATTAAACAAAAAATATAAAAACGTGACCAGCTAAAGATTCGCGTGACGTCACGGCTAAATATATAGTGTCACACTTTTTACATAGCCGTGACGTCACTAGCACCCTACAAAACTTTGACGCTCTGTATTTTTGTCAGTTTTCGTTAAACATAACAAAAAATATGTGTCCGGTTAGAATTTTTTAAGCTTAAAGTCTTAATAAACCCACCCTGCAAACTTCTATCGCTCAGTCTTCTTTTCACACTCTGCCTGAAATATCTCCATCCTGCAAGAAAAAACAACTAAGATTAATTTCATTTCTGATACCAAAAAGCTTCCTACCTACCATTTTATGGCTGCAACAATATCTCAACGAAATAAAATTGTAAACTAGAAAATAAAAATCAACCTGCAAAGACCGTATTATTAACGCCATAAAGGTGAGATTAGGCTTCGTCTACTTTCTTAGCTTTTGTGATTACGGACCATTAGGCAGGATTCCGTCGATCCGTGAGCTTCCAATAACAGTGCAATATTGGGGGTTATGTTACATATGCTCTACCCTGTATTTAAAAAGCTATAAGGAACCAAACGCATTTTTATCTGAATACGTGTGTTATAGCTTCATTTGTCTACTTATATACTTGCTTGAAGCAAGATTAAAGATTAAAGATGTTTATTTGCTAGAATATATGTTACAGATAGGTCTTAAAATTATATACGTCCAGTTATATTCTACCTAACATAGGCATGCAAGCACTTAATAAACTTTCACAAATCTTCTTGACCATGGTATATACCATCAGAGCAAAAAAAACGCGTCGTTCCATTACGTCAATGGAAAAGATGCATCCTATTACAATAACGCGCAGAATATACTCAAATTACATTGAGCTCGTTAACTCTTTTACCTTGAAGAAACATAAGTAATAATATCATAAAGAACAGTGTTTCGGTCAATACCTCCATAGTTTCGATAATGATTCTCTATAGCCGACTGTGCCCTGGCAACATTCGTATAAGAACTCTACACTCCTGGATACTCACACAAAATAATACAGGTAAAACCATTCGATTTTCCTGTCGAGCGGTAAAATTAATGCAGGGTATGTCACCCCTGATCAATATGAATTACCCATGTTAGTTAAATTTTAAAACCGTTTTGGCTTTCTGGTATTTTCAAAGTTTGAATAAAATGATGATATACGCAAGTCATTTTGAAATTTAATATCCTCGAGTAGCCCAAACAAAAGACAATAGGAATTTAGTTTAATCTGAATAATGTAAAAATATTTACCATTCTGAAATATTGTAAAGATTATCGCAATGTTACAATTATGCAGAACCAAAAACTTTGTTTCGAAACAAAATGTTTCGCTTAGTTTTCTGGAAGCAATCAAATTATTGAAGCAAGAAGGGGCTTTAAATATAACCCAGTTTCAGAAAGCTTTAATTTGTTCGAATCGTTGCTCGCGCATAAAATACTCTGTGTTTATAACATCAGTTCAAGAAGGTTGCATGCTGCATTCTATCCCAGGCAAAGTAGAGTGCTTTTCCTAAATTACCACTAGTAATCGATACCTGAAGTGAACTCCTCGAAAAACCTTGAATAGTTTATGCGACAAGTATGTTCGGGACATATCAAGGCGTCGCGTGGACCTTACCACCCGTTTTGAGGCGCATAGTTTAGCAAGGGACTAGAGAATACCCCGGACCAAAGACCCCTTTCCGCTACGTGAAGACATTTAAATTGTTTACCCTCGGGACGGGTAGCGTAATTTGAGAATGTAACTGTCCAGTATCGGCGGAATGCGCTGATCCGGCGTCGAAAATACACCTTCCCATTTCAAAGTGATTCACTCTAAAAAAGCAGTCGATCATATCGACTTATTGGCATACAGCCATCGGCTTGTGCCAAACCCTGCACCATCAAATTCATTTCGACCAGTAAAACGTTTGAAAACAAATAAATGTATACTCGATTAAAATACACCGAAAAAAGTTTACACTTTATCAGTTCTTTATGTAAAGTAGGGTGTTGCGAAATGTACGACCAGCAAAAGGAGATCTGCGAAGAGGACCGTGTCACTGGGGGTGGTGATTTCTTGTTGAGTAAAATAAAAACAAGGAAGGTCAAGCTCGAGTGGTGATTGCGTCTCCCGCTGCGGGCGCCGAGTGGGCCGTCATTTCACGCCTCTTGAGCGCGTATCGAACCAATATTAGGTTTATTAGATAGATGGGCCATCGTGAAAAGCGATTTCTCATTTTTCGTGCTTTAATTTTTATCGCTTTTAACGGGCTTTCAAACAGATTTGTCGGGTAAAGTTAAAAATTACGTTATCTTTGTTGGCAAAGATAAAAGCTTATAAAAGTTTAGTAAAATACGTTTAAAAGATTTTCAAAATAAATATTAGCGTCAACTCAGTTAATGTGAAGATTCCGAGTTCGATTGCAAATAGCACTTCGGATGTAATTTCATGGAAACGAGGGTCAGGGTTCTGAATTAGAAAGGTGCTTTTCAACTGTCAAATTTCTAAAGCGTGGTGCTGGTAATCTGTCTGCAGATTTAACGGCAGTCTCCTTTCTGTTTTAAGATGTAAAAATAATTTTGTGTATCTCATGCTCAAGTTAAGTAGGCTTGGAGTCTTTTAAATCGACGCACGATGACTTGGCCAATGTGTGAACGTTCAGGTTTTAACTACTTAACTTTGCCAATTTTCAAATCGTGTGTGTGTCTTGTAAAATTATTGAATAGTATTATATAACACGCATAGATTAAACATAGATCGATGAACCTTTATATGTTCCTAATTTCTGAAAATTCCCTACAGTGTGCGAAACCTGGTGTCATTTTTTAAAATAAAAGTTCCTGTTTCATTTTTACGAGTACAGAACCCTCTGAACATGACAGCCATGAAACGTAATGACACCCGAAATGCCAGTAGCCGTAATAAAACAATAATTAAATAAATTCCCATTGTTAATGTAAAGGGCGGTGGGGAAGTAAGGGGTGTGACTAGGAATAAACAAGGATAAACCAAGAACAAGCTCGTGTAGAAAGAGCTTAGGGTTTCTCTAAAGCATAGGATTCATAACGAAACTATAAGGCAGAGAATCTTTATCGACATACGTCAAAGAATTAGTCAGCTAAATTAGCAGGGTGTTAGTCATATATTCCGAAGAACGGATAATTGTTAAAGCAAAAGTGTTCTTGAGTGGAAACCGCGACTCTAAGAACGTAATTAGGAAACCCTGTAGCAAGGTGCGTTGACCATCAGCTAAACAATGCTAGCAGATACTTGATCAATCAGAATTATATTCAATAATAATACTTCTATCTGCTTGATATAGCAAGTTGAAGACAGGACGGTTTACCGCTCCTTTAATTGAGCTTACGCCCACCTCCAATGTTGTAGAAACTTAGAACTAGTAATTTTTTTAGAGACTACAATGTAAATACGTTACTGCCCTATAATTAGCGTGCGGCTTTGGCATCGCGCCACTACGATATGAATGGACAGGTCGCTTTAACCAATAAAATACGATTATTGTATCTTTTACATCAATCTATAGCAAAATGCCATTTTGCAATCTTCGGAAAAAAAATACGATTTCATTTGATACACACACTTTTTGGAACCGTCAAAATTAAATTGCTGTTCAATGTTGATATTTGTGGGGTACTATGAAAATATGCCAATTAATATTTTACTAGCTATTAAAGTACATTCTTCGTTCATTCGTCTATCAAAAATTGATACACTTGGTAGATTTTTATATAAATTGTATGCGATAGTTTTGATGCGTATGAAATTACGAGGCAAATAGCGTGAAATAAGGGTCCTGCCTTTTTATGACTCGGCCCATTTTCTAGCTTGTGTTAGAGTATATTGTTTGTCTATAGTTGTGCTATAAAATCTAGGTATAAAGCCTGTAAAATACCGAATAGGTACTCCTTGGGAATATGACTTGGGGATTTTATGAAAATTGGAAAGCCTTAATTGTATTGTATTAGGATCATAAATGTTTGTGTACAAAATTTCAGTGTTGCAAAAATTCACTTATTTTAACGTGGTTCAAGACAAATACACAATAAAAATAAATAAATAATCTTGAACAATCCACACTACATCATCTCAGTTAGCAGTGTTTTTGTAAGTACTAGATAACTGATATACTTAATACAATACACATACCACCAAAGAAAAGAACATCCACGAAGGATAGTTTTTTTTTTTTTTTTTAAAATCTTTATTTAATGAGCTTAATCACATTGCGATTATGTCGCTCCAACTAAGTAACAGAAAAAATAAACAAAAATTATAAAAAACTAAACAGATTTAACTTATATACCAAACTAAACTAATTATCTATTTAAATAAATCAGCTCCGATCGGTCTGATCGGAGCTGAACTTAATGTTGTACAATTTCACTAGACTTTTTACATTTTCCGAATCTGGGTTAGAAAGAGTTATGTTACAGTCGGAAAATTCTTTTAGAAAATATTTACACTTCTGTGTCCGGAAAGTGTCATTCTGGACACACTCCATGAGAACATGCAATACGTCCTCCAGTACACCGCACGAATCGCAATTAGGAGAAGGAACTTTTCCCATAAGGAACGCAAATTTCTTCGATGGAATGTGTCCAGTACGAAGCCTTAAAATCACAACTATATCTTTTCTAGACATCTCATTAACATTAAGCCATGGAATTCGAAGAGGTTGTGGTTGGACAGTTTTGTACCAGATCCCTATTTCTTTTGAGCGTACATCAAAATACTCTTTCCACAAATCATAACACTGTCTTCTTATTAAATATATACAATCAGTATAATAAGGAAGTATGCGATAGTCTATCCCCTCACTGGTAGCCTGCCTAGCTAATAGATCAACACGCTCGTTATATTCAATTCCACAATGAGAAGGAATCCATTGTAGAATGACAGATTTTGATGAAGATATTAGATCAACAATACTGTTAAGTACACTGTAGGCGGTAGGTGTGCCTCGGATACCCGTGGTACAACGAACCACATGTTGGAGCGCACTACGGGAATCCGTAAATATGACTATATTGTTTACATCTAGTGACATAGCATATGACAAAGCCTCACTAATGGCAATAAGTTCAGCCTCCATGATACACATATTCAACGAACTAATATTGAATTGCTGACTAAGGTTACTTTGTGGATCCAAGAAAGCTGCGCCGATTCCAACTGTATCCTTAGAACCATCGGTGAATATTTTATAAAAAATACCATACTGTTGATCAATGAAATCCTGACAGATCGACTTTAAGCTATAACTAGTAAAATCCCGTTTAGGTTTATCAAGGTTTGGTATGTTGCAGCAGATTACGTTGTCTAGATCTACACTACTCACCCAGGTACTCATCGCAAACATCTCCAGCTGGCGGCACGCGTACACACGTGTGTCAGCAAGATATGCGTACGACAATAGAATTAACGGCTTTCTTTTGTTTCGCCAGTACCTGCTACCTTGACTTTGATATAACTGATCTACCAAATTATTGGTTATACTAATGTCACGAGATTTAGCTTTTAACATGTATTTACCTGCCAAGTACGTTCTACGTACATGCAATGGAGGAAGACAGAGCTCACTCTCCATTGCATGTATGGGGGTAGTTTTAATAAATCCTCCAATGACTCTCAATGATTGATTTTGTATTTTGTCTAGTTTATAACCTAAATGTTTACTGCAATTGCTAAATAAAAAACTGCCGTAATCAAGGCGACTTCTAATAATAGCAATATATAATCTTCTTAGATGTTTAGGGTGTACCCCCCAACCCGAACCTGCTAAAATTTTAAAAATGTTTAAATATTTAGAAATCTTGTGCGATAATTCAGCAATATGTTTATTCCATTTCAAGGAACGGTCCAACCACATTCCCAAATATTTCACAGCACCGACTACATCTATAGGGTTATCCTGCAAATTCAGAGTTATCGGATGTCTATTTATACCTTTCTTAAAAATACAAATCTTCGATTTCGAAGGTGATATTGTTAATCCTAAATCATTAAGCATCTTACATAAGTCAGTCAGAGCGATTTGTAGCTCATTTAATGCGTCACCAGGGTTCTTATGAGTTATATACAATGCATAATCATCTGCGTACTGTGAAATGTTAACATTATTAATTTTCTTACAAATTTTATACGTCACAATGTTAAATAATAAAGGAGACAAAGGGTCGCCCTGAGCTAAACCTTTACCTGTACTTCTAGAAATAACATTATTATCAAGTTGAATACTTAGGTACCTTTCCTTCAAAAACGACCACAAATATGTACATATCTTTGAACCAACACCCAGTTCGTTCAAAGTAGAAATCAAGACCGTAACGTCCACATTATTATACGCGTCTTGTATATCAACAAAACAACCCAAGGTAATCTGGTCTTTCGAAAATCCTATTTGGACTCTTGTTATTAAATTGGTAAGATTATCTAAGCATGATTTCGTTTTTCTGAATCCTGTAGTTTCCTCATAGAAAAAATCTCCGTTTTCCATAAACCATTCCAACCTTTTAGTGATCATAGAATGGAAAATTTTGCAAAGGCAAGATATAAGTGAAATGGGTCGTAAAGCCGATACAGAGAAGGGGTCACGTCCTGGTTTGGGAATAGGTATAATTCGTATTTCGCGCCATTGGTAAGGTACAAAACCACACGAATAGAACTGGTTATACAATCTAAGTAGGATGTTAAATGCAATCTCTGGTAAATGCTTAATCATTGAGTATGATATTGAGTCCACACCAGGCGACGTATCTTTTGATTTTATGCATCTCTTAAGTTCACACATTAAAAATGGAGACTCTAATTTACTATGCGAACCACATGATGAAAGGACTGGGTATTTTGGACAAACAAAGTCCGGAGTCAAGTTCCGTAATAATATATTTGCCATTGATTCATCGGTATAAGAAGTAGGGGATTTATATCCTTTCAACCACTTCATCTTACGCCACATTTCAGGAACAGTAGTGGATTCGTCAATAGAAGAACAAAAATTAGTAAAACTCTCACGTTTAGCCTTTCTTATTAGTAGTTGCGAATTTCTTATTTTGTCTTTTAATTTGTTTAAATTATCGGGGGTAGGATTCCTTCGAAAAATAGTAAGGGATAAACGTCTTTCTGCAACTGCCCTAGAAAGTTCTGGGTTCCAATAATGTTTGGGTTTAAAATGTTGAGATGGTCCATGACTAATTTTGTATGTAGGAATGTTGATATCAGCAGCCTCATTAATTACATTAAGGAACGAATCATAGCTTTTTTGCAAGTCATCATGCGTAGGATAATTATTAGATAAACTAAACTTGACGGAGTTGCTAAAATCTACCCATTTAGCATTTTTCAAGTTGCGTTTCTTACTATTTTGAGAATTATCATTGATATACGAAGTTCTAATTTTAATTAACAAATGATCACTACCTAATGTTTCATTAGTTACATTCCAATCAAAACATAAAGCTATGTCGGACGATGCTGTAGAAATATCTGGGGAAGATTCCTGTAGAATTCCATTTACATATTTAGAACGGGTAACACTTCCATTATTTAGAGAAACAAAATTGTTTTCAACTAGAGAATCAAATATATTATTCCCTCTCAGGTCAGTCTTATAAGACCAACTGGGGTGGTGCCCATTAAAATCACCCAAAATTAATGTCTTCCTAGTTTTAAAAGAAAACACTTCATTCCAATCACCAAGTGAAGTTCGGACGGATGGCGGACAATAAACAGACATTATATATTGAATGTGTAAACAGTTAAAAATTTTGATACAAACCATTTCTATTCCAGAATTAGCTAAAGTAAATGGTACCAGGTGGGCTTTAACTGACTTATGGACTAAAATTGCCACCCCTCCGTAAGAATCTAATCGATCTTGACGAAAGATATTATACCCGGTAATCTTAAAATCAATTTCAAAATTTAACCACGTCTCGCTTAAAGCTGCAATGTGTATTGTCTCGCTACACAAAAACTGATCAAGTTCCACTTGTTTAGGCTTAGCACTCTGTGAGTTCCACTGTAAAATGTTGAATTTAACCAAATCCATTATAAACCGAAAAAGTTTTTAAAAGGCAGATCTCTTAGGTACTGCCTCGCCACTGATGTCAGCCATTCAATAAATAAGGACACTATTTTAGTAATCTTACCCGTCATGCCACCTTCACACTCTGAAAAAATAATTGTACTCAAATTGGCTATGAGCTGTGCGAAACTCATGATAGACGCAGGATTCTCAGTCTTCTCTATTCTCTGTCTTCTAGGCCTCTTTTCACTGTCCGATTTATCTGATAAGATATCCTTCTCGCATTCAGACTCCGACAAAACATCCCAATTGAACACCTGATCATTATCCAGCTGTCTTCTTCTATTTTTCTTTTTCTTAGCCTTCTCTTTTGGTTGAGACACAATCATAGGGATCTGTTTCGGGACCACGTCAATATGACGCTGAGGATTATCTCTAGTCTGCTTTGTCTTGACTACACTCGCGTACGATAAATTATACGAGCCTGTTTGTGTCGTAGGGGCAGGGGTGGACTCAGGCAAATCAAATGTGTGCACGGTTGCAGTTTTTTCGAATGAAACCAGGGGCTCCGGAGGAACGTACATCTGTAAAGCTTTCCGATATGAATAATTGTTTTCCGCCATCAAATTCCGCAAATATTTTTCTTTTTGGAACACGGGGCACGATCTGTCTAGCGCCGAGTGACTACCGGCGCAGTTGATACATTTATGAATAGTAGATTCACAGTTGTCGTGTCCCTTTCCGCATTTGGGGCATGTTATTTTCTTTGTCGGACACATCCGCAGTAAGTGGCCAAATCTCCAACACCTTGAACATTGAGTTACAGGAAATACGTACGGTTTTACGTTGATCTTCATACCATATATGTATACCGCGTCAGGCAGCGTCGGACCCCGAAAAGCCAATCGAACCGATTCGCTCTCTTCCCATCCCGAGCTGTCCTGAGTTCTACGCTTCAGCCTTTTCACCGCCATTAATTCAAACTCACTTTTAATAATCTCCATCATATCTTTTTCTTCTAAATCCGTTTCTATATTCTTAATAACTCCATAAGAGGTAATCACTTCGAGTGGTTTTTGAATTCTCCATCCTAACTCCTGCAAAGCTTTGCACCCTATCATTTTTTCGGCGCTCTCCGAGTCATCGAATTGTATAAAAACCTTGAACGGGTTTAGGTATTTTACACGAAATATTTTTTGAATATCATGCGTATTCAATAACTTAGCCATGGCGAATTGTTTGGGTAAATTTTCTGAACTACTCACGTAAACAACGATCTTGTGGTCTAGTTTTACATTCTTTCTAGCTACAACTGTAGTCCATTGTTCTTCGACCTCCCCATGTCCTCTTTTACTTGGCACATTTTTCGTAACAATAATTTCATCCGCTTCCATCAAAGTCTCTTCGGAAACCAGCTCTTCCGAGTCGGTAGGTAAAGGGGCTATCATTTCTTCACTGCAATCCTCATCGAACTCACTCCTCACATTTTCATCGATCACGTCATCCGCCATCGCGTGCACAATCGAGTGCAAGTTATGATAAATGTACTTACAGAAAGTAAATGCTTTTTTAATATAATTTTAAATAATTTTCCCAATCATTGGTTGTTTACGCCCGTTGCCATGGGCACTACTTGAAGGATAGTTTATACATGCATATATTTTTCGTTACATATTTTGTTTATCTCCTCCAATAATTTTGTTATAATCAAGACATAATATAAATCCTTTACTCTTACCAAAAATTATTCATTATCTACGGTGATTTTGATACATGGCCAAGCATTTTTTTAAATTGTTTAACACTCTGAGATGTATTTCAAAAAAGACTGATTTCCTAAATTAGTCCAGCCGTTCTTGGGTTTTACGCTTAGCAACACATTTAGCGATACGTTTACATTATATTAAACGTTTAGGTAAACACTAGGATACTATGATTTATCTAACGCATTAAAATACACCCGATCCACTGTCAGGTTTTAAAAAGTCTATATTTTAGAAGGTAGGTGCGGATTTTGTAGAAATCTCTAACAATTATGGGAAAACATACTCTACATTCCAAAGTGAAGCGAATATACAGGAGTAAGCCTCTAGCGGGAACAATTTATCAATGTCTTCACCAATTTCTCGCTGTAACTAGTTTTTTCTTTACGTCTTGTAAATTTAATTTAAGGCTCTGAAAGATCGCAACGATTGTTAGAGTAAGGCTTTGTTGAGTTTAAAAGCTCTTTTCTGAAATATTAGTTTTAAACTTATGCACTTTTTATTTGCTTTTTGGTTTTCTTAGTTTTGTTTGTGAATAAATAACATTATACTTCTTACAAAAGATAGTTTATGATTTTGTATATCTTTACACATTCAGTAGTTAAATGAGATACATTTAACTTAAGCATATCAAAAGGCAATGCATTTGAATCTTAGTCTTTTTTCTACACAACCAACAAGTTAACAAGCTCATGAGGAATTTGTTTCTATTTGTATGTAAACAGTTATTTGTTTACGCATATTTTGCATTTGTAATATTACGTAGGAATCTCTTTGTAAAATCATAATGGCAAGACTTATGGCGGTTATTTTTATATTTTAGAAAACAATGGGAAAGCCTCTGGTCTGGTAATTAAATAGACAAAGCAGCTTAACATGACGTAAGGGTTTAACAAGTAAATATTAAAAACGGTAATTGATATTACTTATCAAAGCCGAGGAGGCACCGAGAACGTTAATTACTTACATTCGTACCATTATCGATTAATATATTAGATTAAGGCGCATACACCAGTGAAAGTGGGGCCCCCACCTATTTTATCTTATTATTATGATAAAAACGGAAGATTTAAAAATCTATCGTACAGTTTGTGGTATCTATTAAAAGTTATTTATTAATGTCTCTATAATAGTTTCATTTTGTAAATCTTAGGCAGAGATACGAAGTTGCGCTTTTTGGCCACTAAACACTTTTTTCGCATCTCTTCCAATTCTATATGAGATAACTTATTACAGAGGTATTAAAATAGCTTATAATAGATACCACAAACTGAACGTAGGATTTTTAAAAATTCCTATGATAAACGTAAAAATATGATAAAATAGGTATCGCTGTCATATTGTCTCGGGTATACGGTAGGTCATCTTTGTTTGAAAGGGTTAAATAACGTGAAAAAAGTAGTTGCAGCCTACAAAAACAAAACAAAGTCGTCATTTATTTTTCGTTTGGCTGCGAAACGGCCTAGATTTCGTTGCTTTTCCATCCATTCTCAACGCCCGCATACTTTGAAGCAAATTGTATAGAAAAATCGTGAGACTATTCTCGTTTCGAGCACTTTAGTTTATTTTGATTTAAAACTGTGGGCAGGGTACCTGTACCAATGATTAACACTTTCACTGCCCACTTAGCAGTGAAAGCGCCTGCTAGGGCCGGCCTCCACAAAACGCTCTGCTTGCTCTACTAGAACAAAGAAGTCATAGGCAATATATTGGTGATTACCGATTCCTGTTAACAAGCAATTGAGGCCTTTCCACACGAAATCTCGAAAGGCCTCAATTGCTTGAGATCTTCGACGGTCAGCTACCAAAACTTGGCAACTTCAGGCACAAGTGAACATAATTTCCATATACATAATAGCAACGTGTAAGACACTTACGTCAGTCAACTTCTGGCTTGTTGGTAGGTAAGTTTGCTCCCGCATCTCTCATATTAGATTTTCCTATGAATAATAAATAGGCAACGCAATGCGGAAGCTGCGTATCGACTACACTACGACAGTTGGGATTTTCAGTTGCACTTTTCGTTTGTGTTCTACAAAAATGAACCAAATAATAATCAGACTCAGAGCTGGTTTTACAACTTCGCGTAAAAGCTTATCACCTCATAAAGATTAAAGAACCTAATGAGTTACGGACAAGTTTAGTTACTGGTTAGCACGTGCACTGGGTGTAAGCAGGCACTTATTGGATAAAACAGCATTTATCTGGATAATTAGTACAACTATTTGGGTGCACTCCATTCTAAAACGACTCTTCCAAGGCTATAAATTTTGTTGTTGTGTGAGAATCGAACGAAAGAAGTCAAACTCAATTCATAGGGGAACGAGATGATTAAATAAATAACTATCGTGAATGATGGAAATATAAGATTTATTTTTCGATTGGTCGTAGGTACTTAGTTTTTAGGGTGACGGCCGCGCTAGGAAATATCACAATATTACTGGAAAAATGCGAAACAAAACATCACGTCACATGACGTGCGTTCTAAACAACTGAGGACTAAACAACAGATTAGTAAGAAAAAATATCGATAATGTTTCGTTTTAGATAAAAACTAATTATTTGTACGTTCATTCTTCCTATGAGCCGAGTCACATGACGTGCATTCTAAACAACTGAATATAAGAAAAAATAACGTAAATATTTCGTTTTATATGAAAACTAGTTATTTGTAAGTTTACCCTACCTATGTATGAGCCTTGATCTGAATGTACTAGGTAGGTCCCCATTTGCAGTCTACAAAGCAATAAATCTGGCCGTCAATTTCCGGCACCGAATACGGATCAATGGACTCCAAACCTCCCTAGAGTTTAGCTGGCCCGGTTATGTGTTATTCTATTATAGTTGTACTGTCAGTGACACGTTTAGTGCTAAAATTTAATGCTAAATAGCAGGCTTATCTCATAATTAATTGAATTTTGAGACATTTATTACATTCTAAACTACCCAATATTACAATAAACTTAAATTAAGAACAGCTTGTTTTTAAAATGGTGCGAAAACGAGAAGAAATCGAGGGCAGGTAGGAACAAAAAACTCTCTTACTTGAAAACAATAACACCTTTTTGTTCAGAAGGCACTTAAAACTACGAGTACATGAGATACTCGTTTATTTTGTGAAGAAGTCATTATAGCTTCGCTGTTTATTGGATGCACTTACTTCAACGAGGTCAAGACTAGCGATATTCAGCATTAAACTATGTAGACCAGAAATTTTCGTTAAATAAGTGAACATTTTAATTTTTTTAAATACTTTCATATATTTACTACAATGAATCAATACAAAAACAAATATACAAAGAATATACATAACACAAGCTCTGCTTAGGTTGGGGCTAGGTAATGCTGTGTGAATTGTGTATTATTATTATCATACATAATTATATACCGAAACAAAACATTTTTTAAGAATATTTGCTATAATATATTTCATTTATCCTTTCTACAATTGTATCCATATCTCGACTAGGTACAAGCAAATTCGTGAATGTAAAGTGTTTATTTGTTTGGACTTTTTTACATATTTGGCAGTGATCCAGTATAATTCAAAAGATAAATCATATGACAACAAAATTACCTGCTATTATTAGCATCCAATAAAAGTATTGCTCGAAAATACTTGAATAAAGTGGCACTTAATAACAATTAGTGCTCACTTCTGTTACTATAGTATTATATTTCTTGAAACTAGGTTAGTTCTCTATTCCTTATAGAGAACTAACCGAGTTTTGTTCAAGTTCATTTTGACCTAGATTACATAAAAAGGTATAAGATACGCCATTTGCGCAAATGGTTTTATTGTGTTACCTATGCCTTTGTTTGTGGTATGAAGTTTGATGAAGTTTACAATTATCAACTTACTTCGAAGATACTAAGTCAGTGTGTCTTTTACAAAATCACCTAACATACATTGCCAACGATCTCTGCGGCGCTACGGGCGAAGTTCCACCTGCGATACAGGAGGTTGCGGATTTCATTCCCGTCTTAGGACAAATGTTTGTATCCTCTGCAGAAAATTTATGTCAAGTTTTCTATAGATATTATAAAAATATGTTTCTACATAATATATTTAACTAAGTAGGTATATCAGTACGTATAACAAAAGCTCTGCTTACTTTGGGGCTAGAGGATGATGTGTGATGATGGTATGCCCTAAATAATTTAATAAATTTAATACATAATTTTCCCCACTTTTGCCTTTTACAGCCCAAAATATGTACAACATCGCGCAGCGCCTTAGTCATAAAAATCTGATAATCTAAATTTACTTTCAAACTTCCAAGTAACCCAAGTGGAGTAAAAACAACAAAAAGATGTTTGTTGCCAGCTGATATAAAACTCAAATATTATTACATGGACAAAGTTTTCATACATAGCGTTTCTTTTTTGTAAGTTACGGAAATAAAAGTGGAGAAAGCCCTGTTTCGACTTTCTGCCTATGCAAATGCAATAAGCCATGACTGATTATAGACGAGATATGTTTTTTGGTTATGCGGTTACCAAATCGGAGTTATATGTATAGCATATAATCGATAATTAATTTATGTATTAGGTATAGACTCGTAGACTAAATATTTTTTTATACTAAAGATGAACTAGGTACTTGTTCGTTTAGGTAGTTAGGACCCCTTTGTTAACGTTTTGCAGATGACTTATTTTCTTTTTTTTCTTGCAATCACATTATCATATCACCTAAGTAACCTAACCTAAACCACCTTATTTTTAGTTAAATTCCTTTACGAATAGACCGGTCTGAGGCCAGAATTATGTGGGATATTATAAACGCGAAAGTTTCTTACCTCTTCAAGCCAAAACTACTGAACGGATCAGCTTGAAATTTTTCATACAGTTAATCCTAATCATGGAATCAAACATAGGTTTTTTATCCCGTAAATCAGTTCCCGTGGGATAGAAATCTCATTTAAACGTCTCCATCAACGCGTGTGAAGCCGCAGGGCGCAGCTAGTAACAGATAAATCGTTGAAACTTAATGTCATCATCGTACTAAGTATTTCTGGAACCTTATTATTCGCAACTAGAATCAATTCGTTTATTTTTAGATCCGATAAAAACTGTAGTAAGCATCCCTATGCCTAGTTTATGCAAATAGATAGTAGGTACGTATGCTAAGTAAGTCCATATATACAAAACGGAAAGCTGTTTTGTGGTCACAACCCTCTGTAATGTTCCTCCAAACAATAAATAACCTTAACTTTTGGCGGAAAGGGTGCACTTTCACGCTTGCTGGTAACATTTAAAAAGTTATCAAATCTTCGAACAGCCTCAAGGGAGGTGATTACTGAGAAAACACACGCTACGTCGCTGTATTCGAAGCGGAAAATCTGAGATATGCCTTAAGCAAATACCTACCTTAGAAATAAGTCCCCAAGGCTTAATCTTGTGATTTGATAGCAGACAGTGGACCAAAATGGTTAAACTTAGATTCGAAGCTAATCGGTTTGACAGCCCTTTGTCTTTATCTTTTGTAAAACGAGAAATAGAGATAAAGCTTAGTCAAATCCTCATGTCGTGTCACTTTAAACCCTATTATCTTTTTATTTAATCACTTAAAAGGTGCAATGAAATCCTCTCAGAATGACACGTTTTGAAACTACAGGTGGAGGCAAGCAAGTCAAAAGTGTCGAGGGTTTAAATGAACCTATCAATCTCATTATTTAGAGTTTCTTTCAACTATGAACTAGTCTGCTACGACACCACTGTAAAAACGATTGGATAGCAGAATTCGGCCCCAGATCATTTTCATGCGTGCGTGAGACGTCGGAAATTTTTCCTTTTTCCCTTCCCTCGTAGGTCAGTTAGGATTTTGTCTACTCTATCAAACCCTAGGCGCAATATTTCGGCCATCTATCAAATTAACTGATAACGTCTTCGTTAAGTGTTAAATTAATGCCACGTAATTAACTCTTGACTTGACTCATTTCAAATTCAATGCAAGTAACCAGATAGCCCGATGGTCCGTATTAATCATACTTGGGTGGCAAGCTCCCACCTTTATATCTTTGGGTTGTTTTAAAAATTCATCAACTGAAAACACTTAGGGCTGGTCCAATAACCCTGTTGCCAGTTTTCTGTCCTGCTCTAACGCTTGGCAATACCGGCTAACAGAGAGAGGCAAGCTACTTGCAAGTTTGCAAACAAGTAGTTATACAGCCTCAATGGCACTGTGGGGGCATAGCCAGAACCAACATGGTTAGGTTGGGCTTTTAAGTTTTGATTTCAAGATGGTGTAGCATATAATTGATAATTTACTCATGTATTTTTTTTTATTCATGTGAGGACCAAAATGTTTAATTTACCCTTTTCTTTCCATCATAAACCATTTATTTACATTGATGCCGATACAATAGGGTTTAATTATGAAGTGTAGCTCCAATACATTCTGCTTTGTCAAGGCATACAAAACCAATGGTAAGTTACCATGCTTGGCTTGATTCAAATATTCGTGATCGTTCTTAATGCAAATAACAATAGTTCTTCGAATTGAAGAAAAAGGCAATTCTAACTACGGCTTACAACTATCGTAAACCGTTCCTACCTTTCGCTAGAATTTCTAGGGGTAACGAGCCAAGCCCCTTCTTGCAAGTCAGAGCAAAGCTCCGAGCCACATCATTAATATCTTCTTATGTCTGAAACGGCAAACTTGCCCCCGCATTTTGTGTTCAGCATATGTTAAGCGGTTACCTGTTAGTGTGGTTTTCTAGTTTTCATATTTTGTCGTAATGATAAGCTGTCTATGCCTTTAATGTTGTTGAGCAGGGATAAGCTGAAAAGAAGTCTAGGATCTCTTTGTTTATTTTTTCTCGACCCTTTCTCGTGTGTGGTCTTGTCTTATACCATTATAATGGGACATAGAAAATCTGCGTTCGGTCTATTTAGCATGGCTAATGACATTGAGGAAAACTTAGAATTTTAGTGAATATTATTACTCAGTAAATAGATTCAATAACTTTCTAGGTTGACCTCTGAATATACCTGTTAAAATACGGCAGAACCGAACGTAAGATCCCTTAATTAGCCGAACGTAAGATCCCTTAATTGTGCTTTATTGAAAAAGAAAAAAAAATGAAACAAATAAGAATAGAAAAAACATTTATTTGGAAACAGGTACAAAAAGAAAAAAAAATACAGTAACCAACAAAAACAGTAAGTACAACACGGAGATAAGTGACATGAAAGGGTGGTAGGTAGTTCTAAATAAAGATAACCTCCAAAATAGGCTCCCTGCGCCAAAATAGGGGTTGACTCAGAGTGTGCTGAACATATTATGTTTATTGAATTATAACTAGTAGTTATAAACAATCTACAGGTATTTTAGTATAGAAACTTTCGTAGTAGGCACTCGCCCTGAAGATGTCCTTCGTCAAGTGATGAAACAAGGTTCGTAGTTAACCCGCTTATAGGTAATTCATAATGAACCTACAGGTAGTAGAAATGACAACCAGTTTGAAGCCTACTAAAGACGTTAGCTGCATTGCCCGACTGTATGGCACAGCTGATGCGCTGATGTTATTATTATTATATTGTTGATGTCAATTTTGAAAAATAATTGTCATCAATTGGCATTGTAGGAGGAACCTTAAATCTTCAAATATAGTAAACTAATGTAAAAAAAACAATTAGGAATTCATATTTAGGATAATCATAGGCGAGTTTGGCTGAAGTGTAGAAAGTTCTTAATGCAAAAAAACGATGGCCAGTGCTATACGGTCGTCCAAACGAAAAGGAACGGACGGATCATGACAAAATATATGAATATCTTAATGTTTATGATTCCAATGCAACTTCGGTATCGCAGTTGCAGCAGTAACATACTTTTACTGCAGTGTACGAACACTTTCTTGGCGAAATAAAGGGAATTGAAACGTGCCTATATTGCAGAATTTCCTGTATATGAAGGCACTAGTCGGAATATTTTGTGCGAAGCATCAAATTGGATTTTTATAGTACTTACAGTACCTACCTACATGGAAACCTTGTAGAGTAATTTTAGGCGTCTGTAAATGAGTACAAGGCACTTTATTTAAACTATAAAAATTATGTATCATTCTATGTATGTACTCTCTCTTATGTATGTAGTATGTACTCTTGTATGTAGTAATATTCGTAAGTGACACAATTTAGCTTATAGTACGTGGCACAAACGCGTTTCGCTTATTTAGCCTTTTCATCAGTTAAAAGCCTATTACTATATACAATACAATACAATACAATACAATACATCCGTACAGTAGTACATTCGTACAGTAGTACATACGTAATGAATTCGTCAAACTACGATAATTATTATAAATATCTAGAGAGCATTTACACCAGTGCAAACGCAGCGTAAACGGCAACATATGTCTGCAGCACTGAGCACAATACCAATAGCGGAATTTCTATGACCGTAGAATCCGCCTGTTTGTCGAATGGGTTTAAAAATCATTGTCATTCCATTGATTCATGTATACATAGTATATATGTATAGTCCCTTTATTTCGCCAAGAATTTAATTAGAAACAAGAAAAGTTGTACGACGAACGTTCAACAAAATGGTTAAGACTGATCAATAATCCACCTTGTCGAATGTCGGTGTTTCCAACAAATCAGTAATCGTTTTGTAGGCGGCCTAGCTGGTCTACAAACGGGCTGATTCTACGTACTGACTACGACATCTACATATAAAACCGCTCTTTTGCTGCAGTCATTCCAAACTCAACCTGCCGCGGTTTACCCGACATTAACCACAAGCAACTGACAGCCGAATGCAGTTCCAATTTCAGCCTTTCAAAAATATATCTTGTCGGACTACCGCAACAGCTGTCGTGTGCAAGGGCTCTAAGCGCCTAAAATATGAACGAAGAAGCGGCTGTCACCCCCATCTTGTTTGTTTTAAAAATGCACAATGCTTTTCAGAGTGGGCTTGCTGTGAGATCAATCCGTACTGCCAATATTTTGTTATTTCGCGCAAATGCCGTAAGTTGTGGCAGCTTTGCCTTTTCTATGCTGCTCTTGAAATCTTTTTTGTGAAAGTGGTATTATCCTGAGTAGATAGGTAAGTAGATCCTTCTAAAGTGATTTGTAAAACGATTTGTCATCGTCATTTCGTCATCGTCGCTATTTCGTCATCGTTTGATTCGAAACATTCGAATCAAACGATGACAAAAAAGCAATGTTTTAGACAACTAATGCTAGCAAAAACGCTTTATCTGAATACATAATATATCAATATACATAATATTTACCCGCGACGTTTAGATTATCTTTTTTAATTAATAAAGTTATCTATATCTTATATAATACCTCAAAGTAGATAAAACAAAATAAATACCTAACTCTTATTACAATCTATGTCTAAATAATCAAAGTAGATAATTTACCTACCATAAATTACTAATTATGATGTTCCGTTCCAAAATGAGACGCAGAATCGTTGCAATTTAAACCGTATTAATAGCACTGTATGGTACTTTACCAGCTGTGTAATGCAATGTATAACCATAAATCTTAAATGCATTAGTGCATATGAGAATGCCATTAGTGCACCAATTGGACGCATACCAATGTTACTATGCCGCATGCTTCCATAATGGTTCTGATTATCTATATACTTAAACGTGTCCTTATTATTATCAAGTCTTTTCAAACGAGGGTAAGGTAAGGTTCGGTTCAAACGGGCCTTTATTTCTGTCCTCCTCACCTCAACACCTCGATAGCCTTGAATGGTCCACTGCTGGATGCAGGCTGCCCTCTGAACAGCGCCTTATTTTATTAGGTAAAAGTAACAAATGTACGAAAACAGTATGTAATGTCATATTAGGTAGGTAAGCAGGTACTCAATTATAATTTTTGCATGCAGTAACTCGTTTTATAAATTTTTATCAACAACTAAACTAGCTGTGTGCGCCCCGCGGCTTCGCACGCTTATCCCACGGGAACTGATTTATGGGACGAAAGTATGTGTTAGTCTGGACTAACAGACCTGGGCCTAGTACTACCTGTATACAAAATTTCAGCCTGAACCGTTCAGTAGTTTTTGCGTGAAAGAGCAACAAGATACATGTTTACAAACTTTCGCGTTTATACTCGTAATATTAGTAGGATAATAGGCACCTATCTACTAATAGTGCACTTGCCTTATCAACAAGTAGGTAGTCACCGCCCGCCCAGGGCGGGGGGACACGTTTTACGGTGACTGCGCTGCCGTGGTGAGCCCAAAAGGGTCAGTCTCAGTTTAATGCTGTTCTGCACCAGGATAGGCACAAAACAGCGCTGATTTTCAGACTGGTCCAAATAGATTCTAAGTAGTTCTCAATCTCAACCTCAACAGCCTGTATCCACTGCTGGACCAAGGGTTATGTCCATAAAGCCCACGCTGGGCATGCGAGTTGGGGATCGCAGTTTGGTGGAAGGTTGGTTCTGCAGGGGACGCTGCTGTTCGCCACTTGGTGGATATCCCTTAGTCGCCTCTAACGTCACCTACGGGAAGAATGGGAGTGGTGCAAATTTTTAATTAGGTTTATCTTAATCAATACGCTTGGCAGACGGATCGGTGATCGCAATTGAAGTGTTGAATGTACACACAAGGAAAATTTAAACGTTAAAATACACTTTTTTTTGCTTATGCAGGATGTAAGAGAATTAAGAATAAGTTTATGGAAAAGCAGCTTCAAGTATATTGACAACAGACCGACTGAAGACATAGGACCTCTTCATTCTCGTAAATTAAAGCCTTTGTAGGATACCTAATGCAAAAGTAACGTTATGCCGGAAGCCAAGCTAAACTCAGTAATAAGCGACTCAATTTACATTGTCTCGAGAAACAAAAGAAAGATGCAAGACTTGTCTCGTATTATTAAGTAAGGTAAATTTTTATGATTGCAATTATCTTTTGTTTTTATTAATACAACTATCGGCACTAACGTTATAAATCGTATTTTAGTCGCAATTAAAAACTAAATGAGTTCTTTAAAATAGTAGTCTCTGCCCGCGGTAAGTCACGCCATAGTGTATAAAAAGTAGCCTATTTACTTGCCCATCTATTATTTTAAGTTTAGAATTACATCGTTGCAAAATTTCAGTCCGTTGTTTTGGCGTATTACCAAGCATTCAAGTGTCAATCTAAACCTTCCACATTATGTAAACAATAACCCGCTTCGAAGAGCTTACGATATGCGCATCGTATTCAGAATTTCAGAATTCCAATGTGGACCCTGAGTCGTAACGGGCACACAGTTCAGTCCTTAGACCATCTTACTAATGGATATGTATCTTCTTAAAGCCTGAAGACGGTTGACTAGACGTGGGCCTTCAAAAAATCTTTACTGTATTTTTACTCAGACACACATGTATGTGGTTATATATAGGTAAGAGTGCTTTTTGGCAAAAAAGCATCTCAAAGCTGCAACTTTTGCACAAAATTGTTTCTTACGTCATAAAAAGTATGTTCTAATAAAATAATAAGTTAGGATAGGTACTCAATATTTTATTTATAACCAACGTAATGTACAAAGATATAACAACGGAATCTCTTGTTCCTAAAATACATACACATGAAAAATTGATCCAGATGAAGTAGTTGATAAAACGTTCCCTTGACACTCAGAAATAATATCGGTTTATCCCATATATGCCCAGAAAGATTTAGGTCTCCGATTTTCTTGAATTTTGGATATGTTGGTCCCTAGGAGTTGCAATTAATCTACAAAGAAGTAATTTTCAGTTTCAGTAAGTAGAAGTATTTTTTTTTCAATGGGTCGAAATCGACCCCTTGGTCAAATATGGTCCAGCAATGGTAAGAAAAACATAGGTAAAATAAAAAATGTTTTGTATCATAATAAGAGCTCTTGTATTCATTGTAATTACTTTATAACTAAGAATATATAAATCAACAAAGTAGGAACGTTATTATTTGGCATCAGGCAACTTACAAACATAACAACATTAGGGTAATAATAACGCATTAGGCATGGAACTTCTCAAAGCATTTGTCATGGAGATTTACTCCACATGAACGGCACATTTTTATTGTTTTATTTTTGCAGTAGGCACACCTTCTTCGGTTCTGACCAACCATGATCATATGATCAGCTGCATGTCTTCGCACGGACAATGGCACGTTTGACATCACTTTTAGAGGAAGTCCAGGATTCAATCTCGCAGTCCCATATTTTAATAGCAATGTTCTTGCAATCGAGCGTCTAAACTCCAGCGTATCAACGTTGGTTCCCAGTGATCTGGCCAGCAAAGCGGAGTTATTGACTGTCACGTCAATCAGCCATGTCAGTAGACACGTATACCATTTTTTCCCCCTTATAGCAATGCGATACGCACCTACGTTGGCATCTAATCTATCTACTCCGCCCATGAATCGGTTGTATTGGGCGACCACATTTGGCTGATCGATGTCGATCCTTCGTTTCACAGCTGCTGAGTATCTGTTCGCTTTTTGGATGGGTTGGACGCCAAATTCATTTGATAATAGAGTTACAACGTTATTATCATTCCAGCGAACGGCACAAATGCTATCGTTTCGATCAAACCGATAGTCGTAAAATCCTCTGGGTTCCTTCTTGAATGACTTCACATCAAGAAGCGGACATTTGTCCACTCTATTCTGGCGAGCTGTTCCAGTGATTTTAACGTTCTTCCCTTGTAGGCTACTCAGCAGAGAGGGCGACGTGAAAAAGTTGTCACAGTATACCGAGAACGCACAGTCTGGGTATACGTTCTGTACAGCCTGTGTTAGCTTTGTGACTACGTGCTCGCCAAGCCCAGTCTCACGTACTTCAGACCGTCCTTCGTAGAGATCTGCTTGCAAGCAGTAGCCTAGACGAGTAGCTGCCACCCATGCCTTGAAACCGAAACGGATAGGCTTACCGTGAATATGCTGCTTGCACCCGTGACGACCAAAATACAGAATCATAGACTCATCTATACTCATGTTTTTTTCAATGGGCGCATATATCAAAAACTTTTCATTCATCTTTTCAAACAATGGGCGTACTTTTGCCATCTTATCCCATGGGCGCAGATTGTCGTTATCAGCCACATGAAGGTATCGAAAAATCTCTTCAAAACGGTTGCGTCGCATGGATTTGCTGATAAGAACGTTATGCGTGTCCTCGTTCAGTTCCCAATACATTCGGCGTCTAGGCAGTGGAGCGTAGCCAGTGAGGATGAGTATACCTATGAAGCAGTAAATATCGTCGGTAGATAGAGTGAAGGTCGTGTTCGGGTTTTTGCTCATAGCATAGATTACTGAATGCCGAACAATGTGTCTAACCAACTCCTGATCAAAAAAAAGTTCAAAGAACTCAACAGGCTCACTTTCTGCCGATAGTGTGGTTACTGATCGTGGTGGCGGTGCTGACCACTCAACTTCTGGCTCACGAAGATCTCGCTTGATCCATTTTCTTGGTCTGGGTTGAGTAGTACTACGTAGTTGCCCCGACGAGGAACTGCGACTAGTGGAGGGTGCAACATATGGATTTACTCTCACAGGTACCTGAATCACTGGCTGTTGAACCTCTAGATCTTCCATTTCGCTGATGACCTCGGGCTCTTCATGATCTTGCGAGTGCTGTAAAACCAGCTCGGCGGGGGCAAGAAGTTGATGACGGTTAAAACTTGCAATATCGTTGCCATCTTCTTCCCCTGAGTCACCGTCAGATACCGTACCTCCACAAGGCGGCTCTAAATATACGTCGGCGCCACGATAATCTTCATCATCAGCCAAATTCTCCAAGAAATCAGCAATTTCATTCGTAGAAAGTACGCGACGTGACCTGAGATAAAGAGTTACACTCAGTATGATATTTGCCCAAAGGGTCGATTTCGACCCCAACAAATTTTCGTTTCAATAACAGCGAAATCAACGAATCCTGTACAGATTTTATTAGTTGTATTGATGCTAAATATATTCATTTTACTAATTTATAAACAATACATGTGAAATACAAAGAAAAAATTAAATACTTACATTTTCGTCACCAAGGGTACACAATTTTTGTCGAAAAAAACAAGTCCCAACTTGCATGCAAACTTTTTAATTCAAATTGTTCTAGTGTAGCTAGTGCACTCAGCTTACAACTTAGCTAAGTCTTTGAACAACTCATAGATGGCGTTAAACTTAAATATTTATGAATAGTTTTGATTTACGACGCTTTAGAACAGAACGTGTACTCTTGGGTCGTTTGAGTGCTCCTGGGCATATATGGGTTATATAAGTGATCCAAGAATTATCAAATCAAAAGCTTTCCACCATACATCAAAACTTACAACTTCGCAATGTAACAGACACCTCTTTGCAATATTAGCAATGTAGATTAAAATTGAAAATGTCCAAGTGTCCAGCTGAAATCCCGTCCAAAATGTCCAACGCCCCACTGCAAAGGCTTAACTACAGTTAAACTACATTCGCTCTATTACATTCCATGGAACCATTGATTAATTAAAAAGGGAAGATAGGTGACGCTCTCCCAGCGCTTAGGTACTCAAAATTTGGCATGTGTTACAACTACACGCAAACACATACGCTCACAGTTATATCTCCAGTCCTGTGCAATACAAAGAAGAACAAAGACGGAAAGTAAAGTAAAGTAAAGTAAAAAGTCTTTATTTAGGAACATAATTCAGGTAAAATGACAGAAATAGGCAACGATACGACCTGCAGAAGTATAAATACTGTGTCGCAGATCGCAACGCCCACCTCCGGTATTAGAGTCAGAGTTCCACGAACTGTAGGCACTTATGTATAATTATAAGTTAACAATAGATTTTTAAGTTTGTTATCTAATTAATAAATGAAGTTAAAATGTACTTAAAAGTTTCTAAACAATAAAAAATTAAAAGAAAATTGTGTAAGTTATACAAAAATAAAAAGAGAGGAAGAGTTTAAAAAGATCTTATACAACTACCTTAGACTGTTACTCGGTGTGCTTGTGTGTGTGTGTGTGTGTGTATGTGTGTGTGTATGAGGCACTTGGTGCTCCTGAGGACACCGGTCTCTAAGACCGAAGACGTATCTAAGACCGAAGTGAGACCGAGACAACAATATTTCTCGCTAGTACGACCGCCCATGCCGCCAGTCAGACAGTGACTGAGGTGGGAGCACACAATTTTACACAATTTGAGGTTGCCACTTTCGAGAAACCAGTACCTCATCTTCCCTTTGTAATAAATCAATGCACGGAACTATTAAACCTAGTACAAGTAAGCTGTAAACGAATTTACTTCTACCAAGCCTCCCATGGGCAAGACTAGGTCGAACTATACCAACATAATTCGACTGTTACGAAAAAACTAAAAATATACTTCGAATCCCTTACTTTTGAACTATTTTGAATTTTGCGACACAAATGCTTATCCCACGGGGTTCAAATTTGTATGGAACTAAACCTACACAAAATTTTAAGAATTTTCAAAATTGTTTAATTATAGAAGTTGAAATCGACGAACGCAAAATACATAAAATTAAATACAACCGAACATACAACATACAGCCGAACATACAACCTACTCTTTGTTTCGAATACGGTTAAACATACTGCTGTCCTCGTGCATTATGATTAACTAGTTGGCTAGCATGGCCGAGACAGTAGTCGTGGTGCTGGCTTAGAATTTGCTCCAACCCATGCCCAGCGTGGGGATTAGGGGCATTACACCCCCCATTAGATAAACGACAATAAGGCGTTTATCAGGGGGAGGCCTGCGTCCAGCAGTGGACCGCTGGACGCAGCCCCCCCTGTTGAGGTCGAGGTTGAGGATGTTTAGTAGTGGACGTAAGTGTGCTGTTGAGTAGGGTACCAAAAAAGTGGAGGAAGTGGGTACTTGCCATATGTATAACCTATACGTGTTCACAAACAAAACAATGTCAGTATGAAAGCGCCTCGAAGGAATTCCAGCAATTCCATACGAGTCGTCTGTCCAGATAAATGAAACATCCGTTATATGACGTGATTGGCACTTAGCCATAGGTGGAAATGAATTCGTCATTTCCTATGCTTAATGGTTCAGTTTCCCATGTCAATAGAGTCTAGATTGGTCTTGTCTCGCATACGTTCTTGCGATTGATAATTGGAATTAGTAACAGGGGGTAATTAAAAACGTTCAAGGCTTTACAGACTTGTAGCTAGTGCTACCATCTCACTCGTTTTGGTTAGAGCCTAAGATTAGTTATTCAAAAAAACACAGATCTCTACATACCTACTCTCCCCAACTAAGTGTATTATGGATTAGTTATTACAAAGTTGGTAGTTACTTATTTCTACGTATTATGTAAAACAAACTTATAGAAACTCACTTAACGGCTTAATTTTTGGCAAAACTAAACTACCAGATTAAATAAAAAGACATTTATCTCAAGATACAACCCCGAATTCATTACTTGCCGCTAATCAGGTATACGACAAGTTAGTCGCAGCGAGCTTTAATCTGACAAACAGTCTTGTGAGCGATGGTAGATAATCCTACCAGCAGCGTGTGATAAATTACTCCACCAACCTATGTGAATGAAACCCCCGTATAACCTTGTTGTTGAAACAGCACAAAGAAGGTATAAGGTAGAGAACCTACTTAATAGAAAACGAGACCGGACGGAAGTAGAAACCTCTTTGTTTGCAACTCACAAGTCAAGTCACTGTCAAATCATCGAAGAAAGACGAAATTTAAATTTGAATGTTCGAATTGGATCTCCTTGAAACGTAGGTAGGTACAGTAAGTTCATGAATAGTTCGCGTTCGTTTTATTCTACATTCGAAAACTTTCTTCCAGTGATTACTTTTAGCAATTTGGATTCTTAGCGAAGCGCAATAAAGTGCTTTTAGGGCTTCTCGTGAGAGATTGTGCGTAATCGCGCGAGTTGTGCGACACGTAGTTCCCAAGTCATAAACCGGAGAGCTTCGGTTTATTGCAGAGGCTCGCCATCCAAAAATGTAAGCTAAATCTTCTGCTACCGTTAATATAACTCCTCTCAAATTGGAACTCGGATAAAGTTATTTCAAACGAAGTTATTATAAGCCATTTATCCACGAAGACAAGTTTTAATTAAAGTGATATAGTTGATTTAGAACTGGATTTTTTGCTTTAGTTTTATGAATTTTCTACTGTGAAAAATTATGCACGAATGAAAAAACATAATTAGAAGATTTTAAAATTTAATTCGCAAAGATATCCTCGAGGAAATTAACTTCACTTTAGAGACCCGGGGGCGAGCTAAACTTGCTACCTCATTACATTAATTGCCCGTCGCAAAGGAGAATCACTATTAAAAATTCATTGTTTTCAGCCTTCCGCCAACTTGGTTCGGATAGCTTTATTAATATTTAATTCTGCCGAGACGCCGCGCCTAGTGCCCTTCATTTAAAATTCTTAGGAAACTTAATATTTGAGCGGGGCAAGTCCCGGTGGGCTCGCGTGTGAGCGTAGGAACCCGTAACCTTTGTTTATTCGCAGTCGTTTTCTATCCAAGGCTGCGTGTGTGGGCAGGCTGGGCTGCTTTTGGGAATGTGTTCCGCAATAGAGCGCGTATTTTACTAAAATACCTTGCGGCCAATGTTTCACGAGGGGCGACTGGGTAGGGGAGTAGACTTGCACGCTCCGTGGTACATAAATTTTCCGTGGGTACCGCATCGGAACCGCAGTAGCTGTGGAGCGACAGTGCCTCGCCTCGTACGTGTTGCGCTGCCAAAAAAAAATGTGTTACTCTTGGCGTAACATTAGGCACAGCACAGCGCACCGCTGCTTGTTCTAGACGTTTCTTACACACTCGTCGCAAGTACGCCAGTCTACGTGTCATGCTTTAGACAAAGGAATACACAAACAAGTGGTCTCCGAAAACAATTCCAGACCTATGTATGTGTTATTCCGTCTTCTTAGGGGAAAACTAAGTAAATTAAGCTTTCCTTTTATTATTTTGAAAACTTAACGTTGGCAACATTCACTTCTAATCACGCACTCCAATAACTTGAACGCGGTAGAATTAAGGTTCACAATCGTTAAATTATTTACGTTAAAATGGGCTCTATTTTATTTGAGAGCTATAACAATATTAGCAGCTCCAGGCCCAGCGGGCTATTACAGGTTGTTTGCTTTATTTTTTACACCCTCCAGCTACCTAAAATTTTCCGATAAAATATCAAGTATTGTTGAAAACGTAAACATAAAATGTATTTTATAATTAAACATCCACCAAGTATTTTGTTTAAAATTAAAAGGTTATTTGCGTTGTATAAATAAAACAGTTTTTACCCTTAGTCCGTGAACGTCGTAATTTTTTTAGCAGTCTCGTCGTTGCTTCGTTAGCAATAAGTTTAGTATCGAACAGACAAGGAGTGGGCTTCTTTGTAGTTTTTGCTCAGGCCTTTAATATATAGTCTGTTCAAAAAGAGAAGAGCCATGGGAAGTGAGGGCGCTCGTGTTCCAATTTGACATCTTTTGTTGCTTTGACAAACTGCCCTGTCATTGCAGTACTACTTAAAGTGTTAGATAACCGTAACGCCATGACTCTTTTTTTTTTGAACAGACTACCTATGTACAGAAAGTAGATGATCATAGACATATAATTTAAATTTAATTGCTATCTCAATACACAATATAATGAATAGCATCGGAGAACTGAGGTGTAGGGTTGTAGTGTGTTGTCTCACATTCCTTTAGTTAGTCTGTTGTGGTGAACTTAACTGGTTGGTTAGCTACAGCTAACAACGTATATACCTGTAGTTAACAAAACCTTTCTACCTAATATCCTAAATAAATAAATAAAAACTACTAACTACTACTAACTAAATGATGCGTGACCTTGTGTTACTTGCGTGTGTGGGTACTAGATAATTGATATACTTAATACAATATATAAAATACCTACATTTTTTAAGCTATTGCATAGCTTCTATCGCGGGCCTTGAGCGCGGGGATCGAATCCAGAAATTCCGTAACGAAAAAACCTTGACGTTTGTCTCTTTAGTTCAGCAACTCGCCTCTAGATGGCATTGCAATAGCTTTACCGCGGCAGTCCCCGAGTGCCACACGTCTTTTTTTTATGCATAGAAAATACTCAGAACAGCCGGAACAAATAGTTTCCTACGTACCATGACCTTCGTCTGCTGCACTACATTGGTCGTCAAAAACTCCAAAATCTATCTAATCAGCAGGTATCAATCACTGCTGAGAGTATCCCCTCTTCATGACCTCACCACCTGAAGATATGTAGATCCGGTTGGTAAAAAACAGCCGAAGAATTGTGCCACCAGGATCTACAGACTTCCTCCTGGCCTCATATTAACCTTTTTTAACAGACTTCAAAAATAGGAGGAGGATTATAAATCTACTGTTTTTTTATGTTTGTTACCTCAGAACTTTAGACTGGGTGGTCCGTTTTCACGATTCTTTTTTGTTCGAAAGTTGGTGGTGGTCGAATTTGGTCTAGTTCTGTCAATGGGATCCATATAATTTAAGTCCGTTTATAGTTTAAAAAATAAAAAACAATTATTGGCATAATGATGACAAGTGATTTTCATATACAGAATGAAGTATTTTTTAAACAAAGTTTATTTTGACACTTAAAGATGAAAAGCTTTATTCTGAATTTGAAAAACCACTTGGCAACAATATTTATGAAATTCATTGGTGCGTTATGCCAAAAAGAGGATTCATTTTTGAATAGGGTATATTTTAATTTATTTGCCAATTAAAACAAGTAAATAGTTTACCTTCGAGCTTTAATTAGATTTTTTCTGGGTGGTGATTGATTGAAAACATTTTGCCGACGGCTCTACATGCATGGACTTCCGAATTCCTGGAATTTAACTTTTAAGAGTTCTTTCAAGTCACTCAAGGAACCCGTATGGTTTCGTTGTGAGCATCTTTCGCAAAAGTGATTAGTATTATATCGTTCTGGATTATCGTTAGACAAGTTCGATGTTTCATGAATCGTTTTATACCTATTATATCTTCGTCCCTTAGCCAAGTACCTAGTGGTCACATACATCTAAACTTCCGCATTTATTAATATTCTAGCTGCTGATAGAATTTAGCATTCGGTATAGTAAGTAATTTATATGTTACATTGCTATGCTTTAGGTACATCGGTGCAAAAAATTTTAGGCCAACCCAATCAGTAGTTTTGGCGTAGTTCGCACAATAGGGTATATGCATCGATTTTTTTTATTGTTTTAATCGATTCTTTAGGTCATTATTTAACCGAGGAATGATAAGACGCTCACTGAATTTCGCATTAACAAGGTAAAAAAAACAAATCAAAACTACAATCATTTTCGGGTGATAAAAACGCTGCCATATTGGCGCCATGTTTATGTGACGTCGACGTACACACTTGATTAAAACCTTTGGTGACGACCTCGGTAGTGATCATCTCAGGAAAGAGGTTTTCCGAAAAAACTGAAAATAATCGACAATACGAAATGTCAAGTGGGCAGAATAGTGTCAAATCATGGTGCAGCAAGCAGAATAAAAAAAGAAAAAATGTGCACAGTGATGTCACGTCCGCTCTAGTCAATGGCGTAGCGTTTTGAAATTTTGCGATTGCGATTTAAAATATCAATTTTTCAATGGTTAAATTCTACAATAAAAACATCTCAAAATGCAAAAATAAATGTGTAGATATGTTTCTATATCAATAGAGAATACGTATATATTTTTTTAGCCATTTTGAAATCACATGCATATACCCTATTCACTACGACTCAAACTTTCGCCTTTTTAATATAATATATAATATATATAGCTTTATGATGTGAATAAATCTCAAATCCTCGTAATAAATTCGTGGCCCGCCGCCGCTGTCCCATTTAATAAGATAATACTTAGCTACAAGTTTTATCCACAACCAAACAACCAATGAGGAAGTTTATATTGACCTAACTTTATGAATATTTCATCAAAATTGGGTCCGATCTCGAAGATGATATGGATAATTCCGGATTTTCATTTTCAGATAATAAAAATAAATATACAAGCCAAGCAAGCCAATGTTGCCAACATTGGCTTTATATGACCTAGTTCCGTAATTTGCTAGGGCTTTGTTACAAAACATTTTACCGATGCAACGTTGAGTGCCCACTCACGCTTAATTCAATACCTATCATGATATTAGATTGTATTTTGTGGTTTATTATATGTTGTGGGTAGGTTCGCTAATGCACCGATACATTAGCAGCATTTACGGATAATACCATTATCATCAAGATATTTAGTCCACAGCTGGACATATGCCTGCCTCCCCTAATGAGCGCCATGACACCCTTTTTTTAACTTGCCGCATACATCATCTGTCTGGAGTCATTATCAGATCGTCATCCCACCTTGCTGCAGAGTACATACGACTACATATACGACCTACGACCTACGCAGACACTACGCTTGCCGAGTCGTAGTCTTCACTCAACACGTTTACTCCAGTTGTTATCGGGTTCTTTGCGAGATATGGCCGGGTCACTGCCACTTTAGCTTGCTAATTCCGAGAGCTAAGTCGATAACTTTGGTTCTTTGTCGGATGTATTCGTTAAGAATCCTTTCCTTCAGAGAGACTCCGAGCAAAACTCTTTCCATAGCTCACTTTGAACTGGTGGAGCCCACCGTGTTGTCCACTTCTCATCTCCGTAGTTCGTGACGGGTAGGACACGCTGATTGAACCCTTCATTTACAAGTATTGCGGTATGAGTGGCGAGAACACTCGACGTAGTTTCCCAAACGCTGACTGCGTTTGGGAAACTAAAACCTGCTGATCCTCCTTTTGGACTCCTTCTCAATATTGTTTTCCTGCAGAATCTGGTAAGTGTATTCGGAAAAGAATTCGAGAAGGTGACCATGAATGAATTACTCCTCGGACTTTTGTATTATCTACCTCACTTTGTCTGTATGTGGTCTATAGTGCTATATCCTCCGCAAAACCCCGACTGTTCTGGTGGCTGCACTCGTGAGAACAGATAGACGTGGCTCAGGAGTGATACGGATCTGTAGTTTCTAAGGAGGGTTTTATCTCCCTTCTTAAAAAAAGAGCACTACCAAACTCTCGTTCTACGCCTCTGAAGTGCTCCCACTGTGAAGGACGGCGTTGAAGAGATTCTGTAGTCAAGGTGGCTCTAGAAGCGTGGTCATTCCGTTGAGAACGAGGGAAATGTACAGCGTATAATCGGCCATAAAAATCGTCTACCTCGGCGGATATCTCCGGCTTCGACAATACAGTCCTCCCGTAAGCGTCGCGCGTTTTCACCTGTGGTGGCTCTTGCCAAGCTGCTGAGTGAATACAGTTGAAATATGATGATGTATTTCTATTGCTATTATAACAAAAAACACAGAATAAAACGTTTTTAAAATATTGAATACTTCGCGCGCGAGTCGGAGCGGTGCATGACTGGTAAACATCGGGCGCAAAGCATCAGCATTACCATGTAGCGGGACAATGCGGCCAGCGTCTTAGGGACGCTTCCGACTGATCTTGATATGAATCACTTGATCTACTTATAGATTTTTCGCAACAGTCTGCAGTTAGTTCAATTGTTTTAATTCTAAATACTAGTCTTAATTTATTTCATACTAGTTTTAATGGATTTAGTTTTCTTACAAAACTGGTACTTTTATTGATTTAACTAACCCGCAGCATTCTTTGTCTACAGCGGACCTGGGGACATGTGAAGTCGCCCTGGGTATGGAGAGTGGAAGGATCTTCAACGAATCCCTCACGTCCAGCTCCAGCTATGACCAGAGCGTCTCGCCTCTCAGCTCTCGGTGAGTCTACCATTGCCTCCCTAAGTGGAACAGCTGCAAGCTGGTTTTTGAATGACAGATTTTTCAGAGATACAAGTAATAAATAAAAGTAATATATATTTTTTAGAAAAAGCAAAGTATCAGATCAAAGTCATAGTATTTTTGTCTGAGGATTAAACCTATAATCTGTATCCATAATATAAACCTAGTCCACTGAGGTGAAGTTACGAACTTCCTACAAATATTGCAATATTGTCTAACTGTGCATGTAAGTTTAGATTATATAATTAATTTTGTTTTAAAAAACTATAAACCGACTTCAATTTTCACAGTTTATTCATGAATTTTCCTGAAACCCATTGTCAGAACTAAAAAATTAAAATGGGACCACACAGGAAGCACCAGCTTTCATATAAAAAAAAATCATGCAAATCGGACCACCCAGTCAAAAGTTCTGAGGTAACAAATATAAAAAAAGAATACAGACGAATTGAGAACCTCCTCCTTTTTTTGAAGGTTATAAAGTCTACTACTATACTGTACCGGCTTAAAAGTAGGCAGGGATAAACTTACTATAAAAATATTAAAATAATTGGAAAGATGACAAAGTTTCACTAGATTTTTACGCTGACAATTTCACATAGTTATTTTTACCCCAATACTTTTATTTTCGATAAATGACATATCAAATATCACAGGTTTGAACAAGTTCAGGCTACTCATTACTCTCTGTAACACTATAGGTAATATTTCAATAAATTCTCTAAATTCCCCAACCCTGCAACCCAAATTAAAAGATTGACAGGATTGCAAACAAAACTACTGAATTTAAAGTAAAGGAATAAAAATAACAATAAACCTTTTTATCAAAACAGGCTAGTAGAAAATACAATTTTGGGAATTGTTTACTGGTAAGGTGGTAGAGAGCTCATATTTGATTACGAGCTAATGTAGTGACTCAAGTGCAACTATTTCAACTTGTCCTGGCATCAGCTGGAGCGACTTAGGAACTTTGGAATTTATCGCTTTGCAGACACAGACTTGCATAACCTACAATGTTCAACATAAATCTACAAGATTTCTACACTGTGAACTATTTATTACAAAGGATTGGGTTTCGTCTTTATTTTGTGTCAGGTGTTTCCAGTTTGGATTCACGATTAACTGAGTCTCTTCAGATTTTCACTAAATTGATGAATAGTTTATTATTAACATTAATCAGAGGTGTCTCCATACCACTAATAGCGGAATATACGCTACAAGTGGAATTGCTTATCGCTCAAACCGTTCATATAACACAATTGCTTAATTTGACAGCTGGTCACAAAGATAGTTTTAAACAATTATATTGTATTTGATATTGGCTCCTGTTTCCCTGACATTTTATTTTAATGCGCATGTTAAATTTAAGAGGGTTCCCTGGACAGACTGTATGTCTTTGAGTAGCTATTGCTATATATATTACACAACTGCGAAGTAGCTTAGGTGTTTCTTATGATCCTTACGGAAATGCATTTAACGAAATACCTATTGATCATCAGTCAATCATTGATCAATTACTCTCTGGCTGGGTAAATACGAGAAGCTTCTGAACACTTAGTAGAACAACCATCTTCCATATTCCTCAAATTAAGAAGTAGGTACGGAAGGTACCTGCATACAGAGCTTACTGTTATCCTACATGGGGTTATTAAAGTTGTATGGAAATAAAACAACAAAGTAATACATTATTGAAGTACCTTGGCTATATTGTATCTCCACAAAAGCACATCATCAATCAAAAACAAAGAGCATAGTTCTAGTACTCAATAACCAAATATGTTAATTGGCATAACACAAAAAGAAATACTAGTGAAAGTACTTGTAAAATTATTTTGAAGCGTTGAATCCAAATCAACAAACAATAAAATAATCAAGACAATATTAGAGGTACTAAATAGAAGGTACCAAATTACAGACCTACCTCGATTTAACAATAATCACATAGATATAGGTACACATATTATTCAGTTTCCACTTGGTAGCTAAACTACAAACCAAATAACCTACGTACTTGCTACGTAGGTTATTTAGTACATTACATAATACATACATGGAAAGACATAATAGCAATGGTTTACTTAACTTTGTCTCCGAAGCTGCACAAACAAACTGACCCCCATTTTTGCTAATTTAAATCCTTATATACTAGTCATATTCTTTGCCTCACTAGCGCCAATCCGATTTACAGTTTTCTTATCTTTATAATTAAACTATTTTCAAAGCAGCCATCATGGTAAACATATGTTGAAACTTAATCTAAGACACTTGCCATCCAAGAAAATGGATATATTGTCTCCCTGAGGTTATTATCCTAATTTATTGGAACTCGCTGATGAATCATTAATTACAAACTTATATTTATACAATTCTAAATTGATAACAGTAATACATAATTACAATTATGAATTATGAACAATTGAACATAATTAACTTCATGAATTATGAACATAACTAACTTCATGAATTATTACATTTTAATGTAATTAAATGCTAAATCTATAGAAACCAGACAGTGTTTCTTTGTTGGAACTTAAAAGCGCCATCTGTTACCATTTGCGAGTATTAGATAGTGAACGGCGCTAGCAAAGTTATTCTCTTAATCGTTTGCAGTAGATGGCAGTCGATAAATTATTATGTTTTGATTTCATATTCGATTTAATTATTGAAATCTGTCACGCACGTTATTTAAACCTTCTCTACGAACACAAAATATTCGTACACAACTCACCAAAAGCTCAATGTACCGATAACATGCGAAAAAAACATAAGTTTCCTCACAGTTTTGCCGTGTGTGTAAACAAGCATCTCTTCGACAAATTTTCAGCAAATGGCTCCGTAATCGATAAACGTCTTTAGGCAAGCATTGTTCACAACAATACGCGCTATGATACGGCCAAGTTGTAACAATAATTGTGGATCCGGGGACCGCAGAATGATCACACTTAGCTCAAACAATTAACAGAGGGTCTCACATTCGGGCCTTGAGCCCGCATAAGCCGACGAGAAACAATAGACCGAACTCGTCTACACTTTGCGAAATTCACTAACAGAAAATTAAATTTTCATATGAATTCCGAGCGAGCGTGATCCTACAAAAGCCTTTCGGGCTCGACTGCCGAAGATAACAAGATGTAAGTACGGCCGGATGTGCCGAGGCCTTATCAAGCGAGCCACTTTACATAGGGTCAGAGGTGATTTGCGAATACTAGTTAATTGAACGTTTAGCGCGCTTTGTTCGCTGCGGAGCGAGTAGCGCCGATGAGATCGCCGTAGATATTCAAATCGAATGGCCGACAGACTGAGTCCCCCGCCTCTGTTGACACACGAAACACAGAAACGTTTTAGTCTATTTGCTGAGACTATTACGCTAATTTTATTTGCTTATGCGCAAACGTGCCTTAAGCTTATTTATAAATGCCGAGTGGCTCAGTTCGAAGTTGCAATCTTCTGAACTAATAAACATAAACAGTACTCTCAGCTGTTAAAAAATGAGCACAGTTCTAAAGACAAGTGGACTTTAAGTTAGTGTCGACGCTTATTTCGTAAATTGGATTTGTTTCAATGAATGCTTCCGGGGCTTCACCTGACATTTACTAAGTTTCGAGATCAACAAGCAGGAGGTTATCAATTTGGCCACAAAAGAGCCCACAAAGAGGCTCGGTAAACTTTGTATGATAGGAGTTTGGTGAAACAGACACTTGTGGTGAATTATTGTGGTTTTAAAACGTATTTTTTAAAATTCAGCTTTACCTGTATCACAATACTTTATAATTTCCTGACATTTATGATTATGTTGTTGGGATTCATGCATTACCCTGTCCACGTTATTTCACATCTGGCTACGAGCCTTGTTCTTTGCTATAGCAAACTTTATTCGGATAGTATTTGACTATAACTGTTGTCCCCAGAATTCGAACCGAGATACGCGGCGGGGCGTGGTGTCCTAACGGGCTGATCACGCCAAAGAGTCGCCAATACCTGGAGATAGACCTTCGCGGTGAATACCTTATCACTGCGACTGAAAGCCAAGGGCGGTTTGCGAACTCCATAGGCGTTGAGTTCGTGGAGAGCTACTCTGTCGAGTATTGGAGGGAAGCCCTAGGCCGCTGGGTTCGATACAAAGACTTCAATGGGAGTAGTGTAAGTATTTTTAATAATATTCTGATTAATGTTTTATAGGTATTTATATCCATGTATAAGGATACTCTACAAGAAGTACTTACCTTAGTCTGTAATCGGATGATCTATATACTTCAAAAGTTAAATCTATATTTCAAAGTTTTCGATGAATTACTCTTACAACAAGTACTAATAAAATAAGTTTTTTTATTAATAGTATGGCCTTAATACACCGCTGAATAATTTTTCACTCAATCCAATTCCAGAAAAACCATTCAAACTCTGAATAATGTTAAAACTTCATCAAAATTATTTTCTCAAGAGATATTAATTTTGTTAGGTACCATTCTCTGATTTCATCAGAAAATCTTCTTTAATATTTTTTTAAATCGAAAACAATGCAATCACATCTATTGACAAGGTCTGGGTTTGTTCAAACATACAACGTTTTATATAATCTAGGGAGATATTCAAGTCTATTATTACTTGAACCGCTAAATGCAATAGTAGGTACCTACCTTAAACGAATGCTCATAGTATTTATTTAAGCAAGGTATAGCAAGTATACAGTATGAATAAATAAAGACAATAACCACAGGACTTTTTCAGGCAGTTACCAGACGACTGGTATTCATCATACATAAACACTATTCACGCAATTGGACCCAAAGCGGCACTATGTTAGCTCTAGGAGTAAACACATTAGATTAAACTAGCACAGACTGGAATTCCAAGAACAAGTTCTAAAGGAACGAACCGTAGAACCGTTCGCGGGTCATTAAAATCTAATTAATTAACCCAAACGAACGCAATCAAGCTAACTGGTGGGTGTAACCACTGTAACCCTCTTTGCAAACGTATCAAAATAACCGTGATCTACTTACTTAATTTACTTAACAATTTGGCACAAATCAGTACCCGAAAGTTTTCCTTTAGATCTGAAAGTTAGTACGGTTTCTGGCAACATGCTCGAGTTACCCCGGATAAGGGCCTTTAGGGATGATACACCACCATTCCTTATTGCCAGAAAACTAGGTATTCTTTGTTAAGTAGTTATGTAGCAATTTATTTCATTACATACCTACTCTAATTACACTAACAAAAGCTTCGTTGTTCCTGTTTTTCTTAGAATTTAAGTGATTACTCGGAGCTTATAATAGTGGTCCAATATTCGCAGCCGTAAATTTAGAATAAAGATTGCCTTGAAATCGGCTTGACGTATTTTCAATATTTTAATAAGAAATTATATTATTTTTGCTTTTACTACTACAAGATACCCGGGAATTTTAAACCCAAATATGAGTCAGTAGAAATATTTTATTTTTATGAAAATAATCACTTCTTAATGAAGAAGAATTTTCTGGAAATAAGTCTCATTTAGATTAAAAGATTATAACTTGCTCTCAAAGCGGATTTGTGTGAGCAGGAAAACACGAGGGATGACTCATTCCTGTTTTATAATTACACAGGTTACATAATCTGTGTTTAGTTGGCGGGTCCAAGGCTACGTCTACAAATAAATGCGTTTTTTGTTTTAAACCTTAAAAAGTATTCTTAATTCGGCTGGCTGTGTATTTTTTAGGTGTCTATTCAAGGACCGAACGCAACAAGTATTTATTCAGAAGAAAATCATATCTAACGTTCTTGGAAACAGGAAATGATCTGAAAAACACAGATTTATTTTGAGATATATGAAGAATACAAAAAAGCACAAAAGAATTGAATCAAAGCGTTCGAAAATGGTCCGTATTTCCGAATATTCTTTTGATCACAAAGACAATAACGTAAAACAAACACTGCTAAAACATACCTACGCGGAACCTTTAAGAAAATATCTCGGAAATATATATTCCATTTCGTTTATAAACCTGTAGTCTATAACTGCAAAAATCTACATATTATATGCGAACTGTAAAGCATTATTTACGGATTCCTTTTGGTCCCGCGAAACTCAACTAAAGTAAGTTAAAGCTCGAAGTTTTTGTCACCCAAATTATTTTTTATTATTGTTATTGCAGCTCATTTACAGATCCCAAAACTATTTTTTTATAAATGCTGTATTTTTAATTTATGAACAGGTATGCGACCTTTAGAATAAGGAAGCATATAAAATTTCTGGCATAATAACATCACACAAAAAGTAAATACTTGTTCACAGCTGGACATAGAACTTCTCTTATAAGCGCCATTAAATTATCTGTCCCTAGCATGATAACAAAATGTACATCTATAGGTGCATTAATTTTTCTGATGCAAAAGCTGCCAGTATACTTACAGATCACCAAAGTGCATAAGCGCGAAGCAATAAATAAAACAGGACAAGTGTGAGTCGGATCGCGCACGAAGGTTTCCGTGTTAGTCTATAAAAACGCCAAAAAATCATGTCTGTTGTATGGCCCTTAAATATTTATTTTGTTTGGTTTTTTAGTATGAGTTGTTATAATAACAACAGAAATAACTTATGCTTGATTAAGTACCATAGTGAGAGAGAAAATAAACATTTTTATTATTATTATTATCATATTAAATTTAGTGTTCTAACATAAAAAAACAAATAGAGTCACATCTGTGGTCCGTTTACGATAATGCCCTCTGAAGTTTCAGGTATTAGGGCGCTGTTCGTTGTATGATATCAAGTCTAGACATAACAATAGTTTCAGAACCTTATATGTATAGGTTGTTTTTTTGTTTTGTAATATTAATTGTTTTAGTTTTGGTAAAGTAGTAAAGAGTTTTTCGTATCATGATGTACAATGAAGGAATAAATACTTCCACCTGCAGCCATATTTTAAGCACTTGTTACTAACTTAACTTTCATATAGATAATGATTCAACAGCAATGATTAACTACCAATATCTATAATATGTCTAGCTAATGTCGGCGAGCGTGATCAGAATGGCATGGGACTATTTGGAACTCAAACAATCGCGGTGGGCCATTCTGTCAACTAGAATTTAATCACTCGTCAAGTTCCACTTGTAGCTTTTGCCTATTTAAACAGGAAAGCTGAATGTTCCGTTATTTTCAGCTCATACCCGGAAATACGAACACGTACACACCGAATAAGTCAACATTAGAAGCACCTTTCATTGCTTCGAAAGTACGCTTCTTTCCGTATGCTGCTCATCCAAGAACTGCCTGCATGCGCGTCGAGCTCTACGGATGCAAATGGAAACGTATGTATAGTTTCATAGAGATCACTTTGCATCTTGCTCTTCCTCCGGTAGGTAGGGCCTAGGGTGGAGATTCGTGCTCTGTGTGTAGCTTTCTTAAGTCTTCCTCTCTTTCGTCACAAAGAAATAAAATTACCATGTCTAAAAAGTATCCTTTTTTGGCAAAATGCACCCACTATGAATGTCTGTAATGTTTACAAGTGATTTTAAAATACAGAATGATGTATTTCATGTCAATCTGTCGAAAAACAACGTTGTCTATGTAATACTTTATTCTGTATTTAAAAATCACCTGTGTGTTGCTGGCTAAGAATTTGCACCACCCCAACTCTTCCCGTTGGTGTCGTAAGAGGCGACTAAGCGATATCTATCGGGGGGGGGGGGGCGGGCAGCAAGGCCGCTGATTTCTGCGATCCCCAATTAACATGCCCAGCGTGGGTTATGGGCATTACCCCCCATGAGACAAATGCCAATAAATCGCTTATTAGGGGGAGGTCCAGCAGTGGACCAATACAGGTTGTTGAGGTTGAGATTGAGGTTGTCAACTATTGGAGAAATTCATAGTGGTTCATTATGCCAAAAAGAGTAAGTAGTACTTCTTTGGATAATGTTATAGTAAATTCTGAACTATTAGATTCGAAAGATATTCGTGATTGGCTGAAATTTGACAGTTGCAACTAGTCAATTTTAAAATTTCAGTGTATATAAACTAACTGGTATCATTTTTTTTCTGCTGTTTTATTTTAGAAAAGTTAAATGCATATAATTTTATTTGGTCCATGATTTATAAGTAGTAAACTTTGTCCATGAAAAAACAGCTGAAAAATAAATGAAAAGTAGTAAATTTTCTCTATGATAAAACAGCTGGAAAAAAATGATAACAGACAGTTTAAATTCAGAACGCACATCTCTACCCTAGTATGATGCAGAGTTGCCACACCGTGTAGCATGTGCGACGAACTCTGCTTGAGGCGAATGTCCTTTCGTCAAAGCGCATAGCGCAAGGCGAAATGCGAATTACGTCTGTTAACGAATTATTTATTTTGTGTAATTTCTCCAGAGGCCATAATCGCATACTCGGCTCCTCGAGGATGTGAAATGCAAGCTATGACAGGAGGCGCGGTATTTTTGGACCTCGCCTACGATGGGAACATGACTACGAAGTGGATTTCTATTGATGGGCTGGGTCAGATAACTGACTCTTTGTACGGCCCTAATGATTTTGAATTGGCAGACATGCTGGATACAGCTGGTACGTAAAACCGCGATACCTACACCACTCTTACACTCTAGGTAAACTCAGAACGAAATGTTAAATTCGAAGGTTTTTCTACTAGGTAAGCTTGACAGAGAAAGTAACTGTTGAAAAATTTAGTTTCTGGGTAGAGTGGGCGGCAAATGCTTTTTTGAGGTCTATCTGAACCTTAACATCTAGAAACTTGATTTTTAAGCATCTCTATTTGCAGGGAGTCGCTGGATGGGATGGAATAGAACCGTCCTGACCGAAGATGGTGTCAAACTCACTTTCAACTTTACTGATACCAGGCTGTTCTATAATGTCGATATTCACACAAACAACATGTTTACAAAGGATGTACAGGTATTTTTATTGAGTTATGATTTTCCAAGGTCAAATTCTCTTCTCAGAGTTCTGGTCTCAAGTCAGGCAACTCATTTTTTTATTATTAGGAAAAATTACAACTAGAACAAAATATGATATACAAGTTCCCACTTGTACCTTTCTGTCAATTGCTTTAAAGAGATAGCTCTTAAGAAAACCCACTCTCACCGTATCTTTGGAATATTCGTTATAACTTCAAAGCTAATAAAATCAGACGACATAATAAAAAGGTTTCACAGTACAATAATATAACTTTTGCAGCTCTTCAAAGAAGTGGAAGTGTACTTCTCTCTGGAAGGAGAGCGTTGGCAAGAAGATTGTGTCGCTTACGAACCGAAACAAGACCGGGTTTCAGAGCATGCCCGCACTGTGCATGTAGATCTGGAAAATCGTACTGCCAAGCATATTATGCTGAAGCTCTACTTCCAGCATCAATGGATTCTGATCAGCGAAGTCACCTTTAAGTCTGGTAAGTTTACTCCGGACTCACAGAATAAGCATATCATCCTCAAGTTTAACCTCAATAGCCTTTATTGTTCACTGGTGGCCGCAGGCCTCCCAATGAAAAGGTCCTTTTACTTTTATCTCATGGGGGGTAATACCTACAATCCCCACGCTGGACATGCGGGTTGAGGATCGCAGTTTGGTGGGATAAATTATTCCGCAGGGGGGGCTGCTGCCCGCCTCCCGATATTTCCCTTAGTCGCCTCTAATGACACCCGCGGGAAGAGTTGGGGTAGTACAAATTATAAATGCATATAAAGCACCATATATTTGTGTATATTGCCTTTGTTAGATCGAATTTGAAGTAGTTATTTTCATCTGAGAAAAAAAAAGTCAGCTTACTGTGGGCTTAAGTCTTATACGCATCGTGGCGTGAAAACCAGGGAGTCCATCTGTCTTACACTTCAAATAATTTAAGTACATATATAGACTAACATTCCACGAGTGAAATTGTGGAATTTCTTGAAAAAGTCGTCGCACAAAGTACATCTACACAGACTAAATCATTAAAATCACCTCATACACCTAAATCACCTTATCTAGATCACGAGATACATTTTGTTGAAACCACTAGGTTTTTAGGCCTACAGATAGACAGTAAATTGAATTGGAAAATACATACGGAAACTCTCTGCAATCGACTCTACCAATACTCGTATGCTCTTTACAAACTTAAGCAAATAGCTAACTCCACTGCCCTACTTGCGGCGTATTACGGGCACACTGCATCATTGCTGAGATATGGAGTTATATTCTGGGGAAACTCAACAAATAAAACAAAGGTTTTTAAAGCACAAAAGCGATGCGTTAGAGCAATGTTCGGTTTGAGACAGACCGACACGTGTAAGGGTATTTTCAAACAGTGGAAGATTTTAACTCTGCCTTCGTTATATATATACGAAGTTGCAAATTTTGTAAAAAACAATCTCGATCGCTTTGATGTACCGCCTGGCACACGCCGAGAGGGTACGCTACACCACCATTCATGCAAAACAGCTTTACTCAGAAAAAGCATTTTTTGCATGGCCCCGATCATCTACAACAAAATCCCTTTGCCAATACGCTCCGAGAATAATTTAAATGCATTTAAAAACAAATTATGCAAACTATTAGAAGAAAAAGTTTACTATAGTATTGATGAATTTTTAAATGAAAAATTTTAATATGTTCGATTAGTACCTGCGTTTCATTTTTTTTTTCTCGTTTTTAACCATAATTATATATTTTTTATTTTTTGACATGCATTTACTGTAATTTTTATTGACATCTGACCTTTTATTAATAATTTGCTTGTGTGACAATAATATTATTTTTTAACTAGATCTCTAAATATCGTAGACTAAAAAAATTGTATTGTAAACTATAAACTGTAAATATTGTAAACTGATCGTAAAATGTTGTAAGCCTAATCACGGCAGACTAGAGATACATAAATATAATATAAAGACCAATGTAATGTTACCACCTAGTAAAACAACAATAAAATCATTTATCATTTATCATTTATCATTTAAATACACATCCCGAACGAGGATTTAATGCCCCTACTTAAAAAAGAAATAAATCAGCACGAACGGCAAATAATTTGTTTGGAATCCATTGGCAGCTTGCTGAGTTCGTAGTCCGAATCAACGTTCAATTCCAGAGATAAACACCCTCGATCCGCACTCGGGATTCCAACAGTTTATCGAATCTGATGTTTTCTGCAAATAAATTATTCTTTCGATTAAATAACGGAAAAAACATAAGCGATTGGGTCATGTTTGTTTCGAACAAAAATCGGCTGGCGGAACCTCGCTAATAGATCCATTACTCCTCATCGAACCCTTATCTGTTCGGGGCACTCGTGAGCCCGCGGCTATTTCACAAATTTTATCTTTCTCTAATTAATCCACAGCTCTTTTGAGGGTATCTCCACTGGAGTGATAAATCGCCTGAGTCAAACGAAGAAGTTGTAATTAAAGAGTCTTTGATCTGGATTATTTAACTCTTGGATTCTTCTGGCGCCATTACCCACCAATGTCGATCTTATCTACGAATTCTAAATTAATTTTGACTTATGCTATAAAACAATTCCCCACAAAATTTAAGTGTCATTCAAACTTTCCAAACGGGAATACAAAAATGTTCCACAAATTTTAAAAACTGTACCAATCTATCAAGTAGAGGATTTGCTGCGAGCGAACCACTGTTATAACTCAGCTGCAAATAGTCTTTCTTGTAGTAAAAAATCTATCTCTTGAGTCTATAAAATAAAACGAGGCAGAAACTGGGTCCATTTTAAAGATTTGTCGCATTTGGAGTGTGAAGGAGTTTGCATATGGACTAGTTATTTAATTGGGTTAAAATTGTTGGGTAGACGCTCGGTAATTGGAACGTAGTTAGGTTAAATATCTGGAGGGTAAAATTACATTTTGATTGCACTATCGCGGTTCGTGCTTACGATTTCATAGCACCGTCACCTAATTAGGAGGCACATACTGTCGACTCAACGTTTATCCTAATCCTACAAGTAGGAAACCATACTAATATCGTTAGGTATCATTTTACGTAAACCAAATCCGGGATACCACTTTACTTTAGTTATCGGGGGAAATTTTGTGAAAATGTAATCGTGATTCCATTTATCGACACTGCCAGAATGCAGCTGTTATTCATACTTCATAGTTATTCTGCGCCTATACTACAGGCACATAATAACTATTAATAACATATCGGTAAAACTTCATGTTAATAGAAAATACCAAACGATAACTGCACGAGTGAAAAAAAAGAACTTTAAAATCCCAGACTAGCAAGCCCATTGATAACCACAAAAAATGTAACCCACATAAGTTATAACCATGTTATCGAAAGCCATGTTTCCATGTCACACACATCGTTTTCGAAAACAGCTGTACGTACAGATACAATATTCCATCAACTGGCCTCCGCAAACGTTTTTACAGCGAACGCTGTTTTCGCCAAATTCATTACTAAAATTACATTTTCCCAGCAAAAGCTATTGAAATTGCGTTGGTATTTTAATAAAATACGATGGTTGTATGAAAGACTTCACTTTAATAATTTTAATCCCTAAAGATAAAACGAATTCGAGTACACTCTGAAAAGTTAATCTTAGAAATTATTAGTCTGTCTAAATCAAGTATTCCGATATCAAAGCTACTACTCGTAGGTTATTATATTAAGTAAAGCAAGCAAAGTAATAGGTATTTCTTATGAGAAATATGGCTTTGCTTGCTTAATTTTAATAGCCTAGCTGTAAAATCCGGTAGGTACATCGTGTCACGGCAATCTTCATGGGGAAAATGTTTTTTTTAGTTTTCCACATTATTTTTCGGGGGTTTTGGGATTTCCGGAGGGAAAACTGGAATAACCCAAACAATTTGCTTAGGAAAAATTATGTTTCACTTTCACATTTTCGAAATGAGTCATCTCATGTCGACCCACAAAATAGAACCGTAAAACTTTTTCATCGATAACGTCGTAAGTTTTTAATCAACGTAAGTGTTTTAGTCAAGTTGTACGGATCCGCGGTAAAAAAGGATCCTTCACCTTTGAAGGGCCGATGACCCCACTTGGCAGGCTAAGGCTAAGGCCGTTCCTACAAATCGCATATTTATAAATATATTAATAAAATTTAAAAGGGTTTTAATGATTGTGTGAATACACATACAGAAACATAACTAAACTTCTAAATTTGTTGATTATGCACTTGTAAATTTAGGTCTGCCTTACATTACATTCTGTTAAAGCTACACCTTGCAACTATCGTAAAAACGACACTTTCCGTGAACTATGCCAACACACGGTAAATAACCCCGCTCGATATTATTATATTAGAGACTAGCAGCGCCTCGCCGTTTGACCCGTGTAGTTCCCGTTCCCGTGGGAATTCCGGGATAAAATATACCCTGTGTCACTCCCTGAAAAGTAAGATTTTTAATGATGAAAGAATTTTTTAACCGTAGTTTCGAGCCTATTCAAAACAAACAAAAAACAATCAAATCTTTGCTCTAATATTAGTAGGTATGATTATATTCCAAGTGCCAAGAAGCGCAAGTAATCAGCTATAAAGAAGCTCCAGCACGACTGTCCCTGTCAATAGTCAAAGACAGCATAAAAGGTGCATTTTGCCATATTACTCCGTATTCGTCGTACGAAAATTCTTGAAAATTCGGCACACGGAATCCATTAGTAAATAGGTAGCGTAATACATGTGAAAGGGCTGTGAATACGGAATTAGCGAGAATGAAAATGTACGTACGTTTGGGAGCATTAATAAAAGAGGGTATCAACCTACTCTTTTTCACGTGGTTGTGCAATGTTTATAATTTTTCAGATAGTGTCAATAGGGTTTTTAAGTCTGCTACATTTCAGTGTGTGAATTTTGTATAGTGTGTAATAAAAAAACCACGCGAGTGTAGACTTTAAGAACCTAAGTGAGAATGGCCGGCTGCCAGTGCAATAGCGGGTATGTGCCAAAAGTCAGTTAATTCTACACTAATTTCTAATTGTACGGGTAATGAAGCGGGGATATACAGATTGCGCTGAAAATCGACGGTTAAAACATTGCAAGTTTTTTGGCAGAGCTGCATCGAGCTTTAAATATGTAATGTAGGAATTGCGCGATGAACTAGTTTCAGCAGTAGGTTATTTAGAGAAGAGCAACGTATTTCTTAGATGTACAAACGATTCCCCAAACATTATTTTATTTTCTATTTAGCAATTAGCTAAAATAAGACAAAAATGTGTAAAGATTATTCTCACAAAAATTATTTGTTTTATATTCTTTGTTTGAACCCTATATTCTTGACAAATTCTGTGCAAAAATTAAAAAAGGACAAAAGAGCAAAATCATTTCCGCCATTTTTTTTAAATAAATAATATTTTTAATAAATTTTCTTATGTATTTTCATAAACTCAATCAAAGTCATAGATCTAGAACACCAACTACTGAAAACTCAACAGCCAACAAAGCAACCAGGCTCTGAATCAACAAGAAGCATAATCCTATTGTCGAGCTGACTATCAAGCTCAGCGGAACGCGATTCAAAGCGTTCTAACTTCTATTGTGGGCCACAATTAGCCTTGTGCTCGACACCTATTCATTTCCCTTCATTGTCTGTAAGCTTTCTGCGGCTCACTGCCGCTCTGTATGCATATTCAAACAAATTGGAATTACATTTATATGTTCTACGTAGCTGCACTATCGAGGCGTCGCATTCTAGCACGAGGAACAAGCGTAACTGACTTTTGTTTATGACCTAATTTTAGTCGCCTTTTGTCATACGTTTTGAAGTAGATGGTAACTTTGAGGTTCAATTGCTGACCGGTAGCTCCATCCTGGAGTATTAATGTATTCTGCCACTTTTTCGATAGTAGGAAGAAAGCATGCGTTAGCTATTTATATGTGGATTTAGGTTTTGTTTCCTTATTCCAAAAAAATACATTATTCTTTGATGCTGTTCGTAAGAATAAAATCTTTAGAAAAAATTGTACGAATAATGTTTCGAAAAAAAATATTATTATAATTCGCTATAAAACAACCATAAAATTTTCGTTTAGAGCTTATTATTAAGACTCAAGTGCCTAATTAATTAATCAATTAATTGAATGCTTGATCGAATAACATTAAGTTTCGAAATAAATAATTATATGATACTCTATAAAACAACTGTAAATATTTTCTTTTAAAACACACACAACTTTATTTTAAAGATTTTATTCTTATAAACAAAATCAGAAAGTTATGTATTATAAATCCACAAATAGATAGCTAACATTCTTCATAATCTTGCGTTTTTCCGCACGACCAAACTATTCGATCGTCACCAACTAGTTAGTCCAACTAGATCTAAAACTTTATACCAACTCTGAGCGCAGCGTTATCGTGCTAAATTCTACAAGTATGCTGTTCCAGATGGAAGCATCCCAAATTCAATAGCTAAGTGTTCCTAAACCGATCTCGATTGCTATACAGTCGGACCCCTATAAGATGTAACAAAGTTCCCGAACCTGTCAGGCTAAAGGCAGGTAGGTATTAGGTATTCAATTATCCGATCGCGACATTGTTAAAAATATAATTTCGAACGCTAACCCGCCGCACCAGTTTCGCACATAACCAAAAACCATCCATGTAGGTAAGTATTTAGTATTTGTTTGCAGCGGGGAACGTAAATGGGTTACCATCAGGTGATTTGGTTATGTTGAGCCTTTCATGGAAATTCAAATCTACTTTTGTTCGACGACTCATTGCAGTTTTGGTTACCATCAGGTGATTTTATTATGTTGAGCCTTTCATGGAAGTTTAAATCCACTTTTGTTCGACGACTCATTGCAGTTTTGGTTGAAACTCTGTCAAATAAATGCTCGCCTACTCTATCAAGGTCATAAATTATAAAGATGAGTTTGAGTAGGTGGGTGATTCTTCGGAAACTCAGATTTTGTCTGACTTTCGTGGCACCTTTTTTTTTGTTGAAATAACACATAATGACGAAATATTCTATATGTAGATTTGATTACTAATTTATTGGTAGTGGAGGGAACTTTATTGGCCTAACGGTTCCGAAGTTATTCAATTTTAAAATTATGGTGTCCATGGAAATCAACATTCATACCACCGAAATCAAATATACAAAATTATTGAACTTTAATGTGTTGAAATGTACGTTTTGTTTGAACTAGCCTATTACAATCATTCTAAGAAGAAATTTCGGGTAGGTTTATAATAAAAAAGTTAGTAAGCAGATAAAAATATATTAATTTTCTTAAAACTAAGAAACAAAATTAAATATTGTTATTAAATATATAAACTATGAGAGTATTACAAAAAATCGAACATCAATTATCACGTTTTTTCATTCACATGATCACATGAGATCAAACAATCTTATAAATAATCAGTCACGTTTCTAGATACTAACGATGGAGTCATACCTAAATTACTAGTAAAATAGGCTTATCTAATCCCTCCCATATTCATTGGTTATAAGCTATATGTATTTACTTCGAGCATTGCAATTTGAGCAAAGCTGGCTGAAGTTATTTTGATTGAGATAAAACAAATTTAAAAAAAAAATCACAATAACAATATTATCTATGTATGAAAGTTTATATAATTAGTATCAGGTGGTCGATTAAGATGTATTCGTGAATATATATTTACTTATTTTTCCCGACCTTTCAACAGGTTTACACACTGTCACGGTCAGGGTGTCATACCGTGAACACGACAATGTGTAAGCCGTGTTATACAATACATTAACAAATGTTAATAAGCCTGCAAATTTGATTTTCGTGGGTTTCACTGACCTTTCGTGTACTTTTTGTCCACGAAAAACATGGAAATCAAAACCACGAAAATCAGAAAAAAGTTGAAAATCCTAAATAATTTCTTAATTTGCTGGTTTATGTTACATTGATGTCTGCAGTAGAAATTAGGAACGCAAAAAGCATATATTATTAAAACATTTAAAACAATAGGATTAGTATGAACGAATTTATAGTCTACATGGTAATCAGAACTTGCGGTATACCAAGCCACGGAAGTGATTACTTAACGTAATTTCGAAGCGACGCGGAGACATGGACACGTGCTGTTCTCACCACTGATGGATCGCGACTGACAGTTTGTCTCTGTCTAACAACTATTCACGTAGTTACTAAAGTACAGTTTTTATGAATGAATTAGTGCGCGCCGTGGCTATCAGAGCTAAACGTCGGACGCGATGTTATCTTGTTGTATCTTATTAACTAAAGCTAATTTTTGCGTAGTAATAGTGTCAGTTAAGCTAGTAACTATCTGGTTTATTGTGAACCAGTGTGAAATAGTGCTATTATTTATAGGCAATGAGATAAAAAATTATAAACACTAGAACATGAGGTCCGGACGCACCACGAAAATCAGTATTTCCAAGGTTTTTATTTATTTTTACTTATTTAGAATAGGAAAATTAAAAAACTAAAATAGGCCCCCCCTATTACTTTTGGCTAATCTACTACCTGAAAAAGATTCATAGGGCTACGGATACTTTTTATGTGTTTTTTCGAGTCGGACACGTATTTTTGAGCCCTGTGAGAATTACCCAGGTATCTAATCTACTTGTTGTTAAATACTCATTCAATGAGACCTTAGGACCTTTATATGGGTTCAAAAGGAGTATTTTCTTAATAAAGGAGTATTTTGATCTATTTAAACTTGTTTAAGTTAATAATGATTCGCGGTTCACATCACCTCAGCAGCTTGTATTGGACCACCACTGGATGGTAAGGAAGGTTCCATCTAATAAGCGCCTTATTGGCTTTTACCCCATGGGATACTCAAACTGGGCATGCCAGTTAGGGATTTCATTTCGCTGGTAGAATTTTTCTGCAAGGGGCACTGCTACCCGCCCCCGATGGGTATCCTTTAGTCGCGTCTTACGACACCCGCAGCAACGTCGGGGTGGTCCAAATTCCAAGCCAGCACCACACAGATGATTCGCACAATGTCTGTTAAATTAACACATTTACAAAAGATATCCGTAGGAAACCTTTTCGTCCATAACGTGCAGGTATTACATGAAAACTTATAATCTTTTTATTCCAACAGTACCAACCGTCATCAATGGCTCCGCGGAGTTCTTAGAAGAGTACTACCGCTCTGACTTCGCCCCATCGTCACGTAAGAAGCGTAACTCTTCAATGAAAGTCTCCGTCGGGGTGGCGTGCAGCGCTTTGGTCGGAGGCGGAGCTTTCGTAGCGTTCACTGCTATGCTGCTAACTAAGAAGACTCGAAGGAGGATCCCAGCTTTGTTTAAGAAACCGTTCTGCCCGACGCGGTCTTTGAGAAGTAACGCTAACTCGAGAAACAACCGCCGTGCGCCTAGGCTGGCGTTGGCGCTTGCCAACTGTCCGCCGATACATATGCTTCGGTGAGTTTTTTTCTACTTCCTCTCGTTCAAGAGCAAGTTAATTCCTGCGCTATGCCAGCGGTGAGATAAAATCCTCGGCCGCAAATCTAAATCTACATCTACGCATTCCTTTTTCTTCCCCTCTTGAAGCGCGCAATCCTTAAACGCATGGAGATGACTAGTCCTTGTGTTTCTACTACCTATATAGTGGCCAATTAGTCAAAGTTCTTGGGTCATAATTACTCCCTACGGATACTAGTCGGATATTCTAGAACACTACTAAGCTTTGGGTTCATGTTAGCCGTAATTATTGTTGAAACGTCTTTAGAGCTTTGACTAATAAATTTGTGTGCATAGCAGGAATAATAATGGATAACATGCGTACATATAGAAAGAGAGTAATTATGACCCATGAACTAAGAGCTTTGACTAATTGGCCACTATATAGGTAGTAGAAACACAAGGACTAGTCATCTCCATGCGTTAAAGGATTGCGTGCTTCAAGAGGGGGGAGAAAAAGGAACTCGTACATTTTTTTTTTTCAGGGACATTACCTAACTACATTTTGAATCTAAATAAAACAAGAGGCGTTTATGCTGTTTAACAATAATAAAAAATTAATTATGCATCAGCATTGCCATACAGCGGGGCAATGCAGCCAGTAGGGTTTTGGGTACGCTTCCAACCGGTATTGATAGGAACAGTTGAGCTACCTGTTGATTGTTTGAAACAGTCTGCAATTAGCTCTGTTGTTGGAATTGTTAATTCTAGTTTTAATTTATTTTGATTGCTATTTCCTATATCAAAAAAGCATTTTAATTTACTAAATAAAATAAAAAATACGTATTTTACTTATACTATCGTATGCCTCTACGCATGAATTAGCTTTGCCAAAAGAACTTATTTTCCTAACGTTTTTTTTTTATTTAAAAAAATTACATATTTTTCCATTTCATTCCATTGTGCATAAATTTTCTAACCGATTTCGTTAATTTTTAAATAGAGATTTATTTAAAAAACCCGTTTGTTTGTTGATGTTTTTTTTATTAACTTATTTTTTATAATCTTATTTTTTTATAACTAGTTTTTTGGACTTCAGTATTTTCGTTAATATACCATTTCCACAAAAACATGGCAAAAGGTTTGAAGCTGATTTTCTGAAGATGCAGGACTGAGTAAGTATATTTATAGAGTAAGTATATTTTGGAGTACCGTTTAGCAGAAACATTTTGGTACAGTGACATTTATCGATATTATGGTACAGTCAGAGTCAAATCTTTTATATCTATAGACTTACAAAATAAGCACGTACACAAATATTTTTTTTACTATGCATACGTCTTGATATATAGTAATTGAACTCAAAGTAACTTTCAAATAAACAAGGTGCAATTGACTCTAATTCACTTCCAAACCACTAGCAAGTTTATCTTTTATCTCTATTAAATATAATGTGACCTAAGAGTAAACGTCATTAATGTAATCATCTATCGAGGCTTTCTTAATAAGATTTCGTTTTACGTACAAAAAGTTAAAGTAAAAGAATAAGTAGGTATATTTAATGCATAATTACATGTGAAATAGAAGGTAGATTAAAATAATATTGTAGCAATGTAATTTGCCCATTATAGGCGTGCAATTTTCTTCTAGTACATGCTTAGTAGAAAACTATAAATAGAAATCTTAAAATATCAGAATAAATAAATTAATAAAAGTAGGGTACCTACATATATGTATGTCAAAAAATAAAAAAGCAAAATAAGTCAATATAAAATAATAATTAATTTGGTTATTTGTCAGCATTCTTGTTCTTGTTTTTGTTTTACAGTTTAAATTTACGAATAGCGAGCTCAGTTACTTCAGAGAGTCGTACGCAATTGCCCACAAATAATTTCCCTACCTTTCGTAATCTATATGATATATGTAGTTTGTTCTTGGTTCTTGCATTTTTATTGTGAACATCACACCTATTCATAAAGTTATCTCTGCTTTTGTGTGTATATGTCGCAGCCTTAAGTACAATTAGCCCGTTAGGCAGTTCACCGCGCCTTGGCCAATCGTAAAATGAAGACGACTGTTTCTGTAATCTTTGAGACAAAACGTCTTGTATCGAGAGACATTTCACTCGATACAAGACGTTTTTCTTTTACTTTATGTTCATCAAAATCACCCGAATTTTAAATCGTAAACTCAAATGTAGCAATAAATACGCGGACGTACGATTTGCTTAAGGTTCTTTAGTTTAATTAATGGTCCGAATACGGAAGAGGCTATATCATATAGCGGGTTTGGAGGTAAAACTTGTTGTCGTCTGACCTATTATGAAAAAAACCTTAGTTAGCGGCTAATATTAAAAACATGATTTAAAAAGTAACACGTTTCAAATGGATTTCCATATAGTTTTCCCTTCCGCTAAACGCGTGAGAAATGAAATTCCATATGAAATTCGTTTATCATACCGCATTTGGGTACGCCTGCAAAGACGGCTTTCTACCTTACGTTTGGAAATAGTTATTTGTTCAAAAAGTGAGCAAAACGGTTTTTTGTTGCACGTGCTGATTTTGAATCTCGAGCTAGCGAAGCAGTCTGCACACAGTAGAGTCACGAGCGAAGCGAGTGGCTCTGAAGTAGACTGCTGAGCTAGCAAAGGATTTAAAAGGCACGTAACAAAAAACATTTGCTCTCGAGTTGAACATACAACTTTTCACCTTGATCAGTAAGAAAATTATTAGGCCATGTCACTTTTTAGTGGCACGGTGCGTTCAATACTTCATAGGTCCTTCATCGTGATATTTAGGTGCTAACAAAAAGTATTATTTAGAGTGTAAAAGATATTTTTTTATGTAGTATTTATATTTAAAAAACAAATTTAACAAACTTACAAAAAATATTCGTTTCTATTTAAAAATAATAATAAAAAAACATTGGTAGCAATAAAATAAAGCATCGTCGTACCAAAATATTTTTTGAACAAGGTGATAGAGTATCAATAGTCTCTAGAGAAACCAAGTAAACAATTGAAATGCAGTTGCAGCATTCTAAATTCAAATTACTTTTTTCAATTCGTTGAATTATAATCTTTTTGCCTCTATCGCTCGAAAAGAGCGACTTTGCTGCTCAAAACCAGTGAGCAAAATCGAATTTTGCTCACAAGTGGAATAAAGGATATTATTGCAATTTAGAATGGTGTTAGTGCATTTCATTGGTTTACTAGGGTCTAGCTAGAGGCTATGAATACTCTATGCTCGGCGCCGAAAAAAAGAAAAAACTCATCGCCTTGTTTAAAAAAGTCATCTGGCACGACGACGCTGCTTTACTTTATTGTTACCAATTTTTATTATTTTTAACAGAGAAGAAGATTAAAAAACACAATAGTTTTTTTTTAATTTCGTAAAATTTTTATTTCAAATAAAAATACTACAAAAAGATATCTCTTTTACTTTCCGAAAATTACTTTATGGTAGCACCTAAATATCACGATGAATGGACCAAGTATTTGAACGCAACTACAGCTAAAAAGTGACATAAACCTAATAATTTTCCCACTGATCTACGTAAAAAGTTGTATGTTTAACTCGAGAGCAAATGTTTTTGTTTCGTGCTTTTGAAATCCCTCGCTAGATCAGCAGTCTACTTAAGAGCCACTTGCTACGCTCGTGACTCTACTCTTGACTGCTTCGCTAGCTCGGGATTCAAAATCAGCACGTCAACAATAAACCATTTTGCTCACTGTTTTTGAGCGAGAGAAGTGAAAATAATATTATTCAACTTGTTGAAAAAAGTAATTTGAACTTTGAACCATGCAAAATTCATAGAAACAAGTGGTCCGTTTTAACTTGTTCAACTCCATTTTATATTTCCACCAAAGTATCACCCCCACCCCTGATTAAGGTCCAGCAGAGCAACATCACAGGTCTCCCTCACCTCAGCAAATATTCAAGCACGCGAGAACTTTACTACAGCTGCTCGTATTACATATGAATTGTTTATCAGTGAAGGATCTAGGAACTGGGGGAAAAATGTAATTGAATGTTTGGGGGTCTTGTGAATTATGAATAGGCTTCGTCGCGATCGATAGTGCGTGAGTGGTTCCGATCCGTTTTACAATATGTAAACACAAACATTTTACGCGGTGTTTGTGTCTTACCACTCTCAGCTAGAGCATATTGTGGCAATGTTTGTTGTGGCGCATCAGAGGCATATCGTATCATATTTTTATATTTTCCAACTAGCTGATGTTACGCTGGAAAAACACATTATTATTTGTGGGTTGTATGGCTATAATAATTTGTCGCTGACGCATCACTACCCACCAATCCACAATAACAATGCCCGAGATTTATTCATAACTAGCTTTTGCTCGCGGCTTCGCACGCTTTATTCAAGTAGCCTATGTCGGTCCTAGGAGACCATTTACCTCCCTGCCAAATTTCATCAAGATTCGTTCAGCCGGGAACGGGATAAAAAGTATCATATGTCCGTCTCCTGGTTCTAAGCTCCTTACCAATTTTTAGCCAAATGGGTTCAGCCGTTTTCGAGTTATAAATAGTGTAACTAACACGACTTTCTTTTATACAGGGTGTAATCGTTAAGTGTGCACAGGCGATTATTCCGTAACTATTGCAGGTATCAAAAAACTTTAAACTGATATCGAAAGTACTTTACCTAATGAGTAAAATGACATTAATAACTTTTTAAAAATAAAACGAGAAATATCCAAAAAAATTACCTTAATCACTCCCATACATTTAGTATGAGATAGTAGAAAGGTTTTAGTTTCCTTATTTTAAGTGGAATAGTACCTACTCATTTTACCCTTGTCATTTTTATAATTATGTACGATATGAAGGTATTAATGAATTTCAAGTAGATACACGTGTAGATTAATTATCTTACCACTTCAAATTTATAATAAACCTTGTTTCAATATTGTATTGATTTGAACTAGCTGAAAAGCAACATACTAAATAAAAACAAAAAGAAAGATACTCTTTGGTGTTCGTTCTAAATTCAAATTCTTTATCGCGGGTTCTCGTTCCCGCCAATTTATTGTATTTTTCAATTTGCGTTAATAATCGTGATTGTTGCATTTATTGATTGAAAAATGGCATATTCCAATACAGAAAAGAGGGACATGTTAAAAATGTACTACAAACATGATTGTAACAATAGGGCGGCCATTATCGCCTACAGAAGAAAGTACCCAGATAGAGAAGTTCCTTCTGGTACGTATTTACGTAAGTTGGATAACAATTTGATAAATTATGGATCTTTTAACAGAAAAAAACAAGAGCTCCGGAATTTGATAATGACTTAGATAACAATATTATTAACTACGTAGTAGATAATCCACAAGAATCAACGCGTTCAGTGGCCCGATCATTTCCAGTGTCCCACAATTATGTACACAAGTTATTAAAAAAACACAACTTCAAAGCATTTAAGATAAAACCTACTCAAACGCTGCACAATGATGATCCTGCTCGTCGGCTGGTCTATTGCAATTGGCTAGTCAATAATTATGTCAATGTAAGGTCAATTTTATGGACCGATGAAAGTAATGTTTCAAACTGCGGCATTTACAATGGAAAAAACTCGCATTATTGGTCAATTGACAATCCTCGCTTAACTACTGAAGTTAGAGCTCAGGTGCGATTCTCAATTAATGTGTGGTGTGGTATTCTTGGAGATCGGATCATTGGGCCATATTTTTACAGTGGAACCTTAAATGGACAGAGATATTTCTCCTTTGTACAAAACGATATGCCAAGTCTCTTAGAACCAATTCCAGACGATGAAAGAAGGTCGATAATTTTTCAACAAGATGGAGTACAAATGTTGTAGTGAATTTCTTACGAAACAATTATAATGGCTTAATAGCCAATAATAGTGCAACCCCTTGGCCTGCCAGATCCCCGGATCTCACGCCTTGTGATTTCTTCCTATGGGGATTTGTCAAAGACCACGTGTACGCTGAGAGAGTACACAGCCTAGAAGAGTTACAGAATCGTGTACGTCGTGCAATTGCTTTAATTACTCCGCAAATGTTAAGGAAAGTTCATTTAGAAACTGTAAATAGAGCTCGTCATTGTATTGCACAAGGAGGACGTCACTTCGAACATATGCTTTGAACACAAAATTTTGTACTTACTAAGAAATAAAATGTATGGCAGTGATTAATGTAATTTTTTTGGATATTTCTCGTTTTATTTTTAAAAAGTTATTAATGTCATTTTACTCATTAGGTAAAGTACTTTCGATATCAGTTTAAAGTTTTTTGATATCTGCAATAGTTACGGAATAATCGCCTGTGCACACTTAACGATTACACCCTGTATATATAGATTATCAACTCCTTGGCAGTTTGTTTCTTACTATGACTTTGCCAACAGAATAAAAAAAACGACTTAGCAATCTGTCAAAGTGAAAAGAGATTTTTATATAAAAGGATATATATACCTATGGTTTATCCATCCAGCATTGAGCATGTCAGTAAATAAACCACGATACAAATAACAAAAACTCACTTGCTTGGCGTCGAGTTTCAGATATAATTGTAAGCAATTTTTATTGAAGGGAGGATCTAAAATCGACAAGTAATGTAAATTACGTATAAAAGGACGCGCCAACAAAGTGAATTTTAGGTTAAGTATGGGCGGTTTGTATACGTTTATGCCTCATTCAAAATGGACACGGTATATATATTGACACTTTCATATCTAAGCCGGTCTTAAATAAAATCAGACAAATTAATGTCGAAGCTTATTCATTAAAATGCTAATTAATACTGTTGATCTCAATGTACACAGGTGGTCCCTATAGCATCATATACTTTAGACAACATCTAAATTTCCTGTAGACAGTGTTAAAAACTTACAAAACGTGGTTATTTCTGTACCATCTTTCTCATGTAAATTCATCTTAATATCGGCTTATCTCTAACTGACATGACAAGGCAAACTATGCCTATTTTTAAGATAAAGAAATGTGGCCTTTATACATAGAGGTGGGATTTTTATTCATACATCTTCATTGATAAAAGTGACGTGTTATTTTGAACTTTTGCAGCTCTTATCGGCTATTTTCAGCCTTTGAGAGGATTTTCTTGTGATAGAGTAGGAGGATGTCGATAAAATCTCTGGGGACTTGAAAGATATGGAGGTCGGAGGAGTTTGAGTCCCATGCTTCATCGGTTTTAGACGAACTTTGACTTTTGTTCATAGATCTTAGGCCTGAATTAATGTTTGGAATCCATAGCCAAACGTTTTGTTTAAGTATGTTTGGCTAAATAAATTGGATTTCAATAAATCTTGAACGTCAATAATAGGCCAACGTTAGACATAAAGATGACAGACAGAGCTTGACTTGTGACCTTAAGACCATATCTATATTTAAGGGCCCCACAAACTGAAAATAAAGTAAACTTTAGGAAGTTTTCTATTTCTGTATCGTCAGCAGTGGTTGTCCACTGCACGCGACTGTTCCATTGAACGTACAGACGTTCAATTGAAAACGGCCAATAATCCACATTTCCTTTTTATGATTAGCTTTTAGGGCTATATCTTACTCTTTCACGTAATCAAATCAAATCCTTTTTTATATCTTAAAATACAATAACACTTAAGTTACTTAAAGAACATTAACATGATTTAGTACGAAGTTAACAATTTCAGCGTGATAGAGTAGGATATATACCCGTTTTTAGTGTAGTGAAGGTATAGCTTAAATTACCTGGGGGCCTACTCGGAAAAGGGAAATCGAAGTTTCGTTATCGTTGTCGTGAAAAACCAACTCTTATGTCGTTTACACAAGATTAGCGTTTGCATGAAAACGAATCAAAAACTTCGATTTCGTTTTTAAGAGTAGGTACGGGCCCTGCTCTACCTTCGCTGTGTTGTGGCGTGTTTAAAGATTAAACTTAATACTTTACACAAATTGTTGGTTAACAGGCCGGCCGTGGTGGATGAAGATTATAGGGAGCCGTATAACATCTGGAGGGAAACCCTGGGCCGCCGTGACAAACGCGACTCCCACGACCAAAACGAATATAATGGTGAGTGCTAAGACTTGACATTACTAGGTAGGCAACTTCGTTACGGATGTAAACGGGTTAATTACGAACCTTATTGATGTGGAAAACACACAAATTGGTGTTCTTTCTTAACCCGCTTACATCCGAAATAAATTCGTCAAACTAGTGTAGTTTTTAAAGGTTGGCAACTTATTTTAAAGTTGAATTTACTTTCTGAGATAAAAATATTTACGATGACTTCAAAAAAATGTCTTTAACAAACCTTTTAACCATGCAAAATCTTCAAATTTCTTACTTGGATTTTTTGAAAGCACTTCATGATTTCTACATTTGACAGCATTTACAGAACTCGCCTATACGAACTCCTACAAAAATGTATCGTTTACAATGTTTCACAATAGTTATCGAAAGTATTTTAGTGCCGGGGTATACGTACCACAAGCTTAAGAAGTTCTATACTTAAAACTACTGGGAATATTGCAAAATTTTGCTTGGTATTTACAAACCCATCCAAACTGTTAGTTTTTGCACCGAGTTCCCCTCTCAACTATTTGCATAAATGTAAACAAGCTAAAAACTTTCACACTCGAACCGAACTCGGCTAAAAAAACCAAATGTTTTTCAATTTAGGAACGGGCATTTCGGAAACAATTTCGAACTTAATTAGCTCTGTTTTTTCGGACCAAATACCCTGCAGGCAAGCATCAAATATTTTACGTACAAAAGAAAAAGCGAAATTCGTCCAACATCAATATTAGGCCCGTTTGTACGGGTTGAACTTGAACCACAGAGGGGTTGCTACCCCTCTTTGGGGCAAAAAGTACAGAGTAGTTTGTTCATTTGTTGTGAGGTATTATTTACAATTAGGGTCAGGCCTCGGCGGATTAAGTATCCTTGACGTTATTAACATCCTCAACTTGTGTTGTTTTTGTGCAGACAACCTTCTGGGACCGAATTCCGCTAAATTAATCGCTTCACCATAACAATGGTATCGTCTCATTGGCATTTTATCTCTATGAAAGAAACCGTGGTGAGGTGGGTGAGGTGCGGACTGTAAAGTCCATTGTATAAACATTTATATATGTATTGCCAACACTATGTTTTAGCAAACTCAATTACCTCGAATTTATAATTTTGTAAATAATTATCACAAAATTAGTGGCGTTAGGGATTTAGTAGCATCACCCCGACATTTTGTTATAATCTATCCAGATTCTTTCATCACTGGAAGATTGTGCGATATTGCCATTGTAATAAAGCGAATGCGTAGCAGAATTAGGCTGTACCTACATAAAGGCAAGAAACAAATGAATGACGCGCGAAGACGGACGTCACGTGTTGAACGTCATTTGTTATTTGGTTTGTACGATCAATTGTGACGACCCAGTGGCGTAGCGGGCGAAGGTCTGCCTGTGGCAGCGGATAGGAAGGGAAGTTGCTTGTTCGATTGCCGCCTCGGGAAAAATTTAAGTGCTATCATAGAATTTGTTAAGGATATTCTGGGTGTTTACTATATAGAATAAAAGTAGAGTCAGAGTCAGAGTCAAATCGTTTATTTCTTTAGACTTACAAAATAAGTACTTAGACAAGTCAAATTTTTACTAGATAAACAGCTTGATAAATAGTTAGTACTATCAAACAAAAAAAAAAGGTGCAAATGACTCTAATTCGTTTCAATTTTTTGTCCACTAGCGGAAGAAGTGAAAAAGAAACCACTAGCAAGTTTATCGTTAGCAACTTATACAATCTTAGGATAACTAAGTCTAACTGGTCTTACATACTATTGTCTGTGTAGATATATATATATCAGCTATTTAATAACCACGACACAAGCTCTGCTAAGCTTTGGGATAAATGCTGTGTGAATTGCCTATTTTGACAAACGCATTTAAATTATTTTTTTGGGAGTCCAAAACTAAACACAAATTGAGAATATGAACTTGCAAACATGAACAGGTACCTCTGTGTTCGTGAACGTACACCCTAGTAGCTTTAGGTAATATTTATCGGAGGCTTATAACCAGGGGATTGTCGCTAATGAAGTAAGTATATTAGCAGGTGTGCGTACAAATACCTACCTCGTAACAATTGAAATTAGGTAGGGGCTTATTCACACAGGTACAGCTATAAAAACCATAATGTTGTGCAGGACATAATAAAGTTATAGTACTCATGTTTGTGCGAAAACACGGAAGCTCTTTCTATTTTCAACTGGCAGCGCGGTTTTTGAGTTACTGGTTTGTAACACCGCCTATTTCCTGAACGCTATTGGAAATATTTCTAACAAGAAAAATTCAATTATTTTTTTTTAGCTTGGTCCGGGATTAAAATTCTTGACTTCATTTACAGTGGTTAGATATGCGACAGCTCGACCAACGAGGCAATAGCAAAAGGAACGGTTAAGATTTACAATTTAAAGTTAATAGCTTTGGAAGTGGCTAGTTAATCAAAAGGGGGGAAAAGGACAGACACAGATCACAAAGATTTCGTTCCCGATTTTTATCTTAAAACCATAACCCTCCTTTTTGCACTGTCGGGTACATACTATAAAATGAAATTTTGGCGCAAAATTGGGACTTACCTATTTCAATAATCCCCATTACGATAGATAAGTAGATTCCAAAAAATTTCCTTGTGTTTACCTTCAGAAATTGCTCCTCCAAATCCAACTGAAGTAGATACTAATTAACAATAGCCCCATAAAAATTAAATAATAATTAGCATCGCTCATCTATTTTCATGTACCTTTACATTTTGGATAAAGTTAATAAGGCGCTTATCAGGCCGGCGTCCATCAGTGGACAAATAGCGTATATTATACGATTTAAGTTGAGGTGCGGTGACATACATTCTGGACCGGTACTATTTCTGTGGAATTTTAATTCATAACAAATGAATATATAAATAATCACTTGAATATAAATATTATGTTACCAAATTGAAATGTAATACATACAACAGGAAGACTTGTTCAGTGTAAATGAGTCTTTATGTAAGCCATAACCACAAAGCATGGCTTAGAGTGTATTATTATAACTACTAAACTTTAATTTAATACAGTTGAGCTTAGCGTTAAGCTTAAACAACACAAAACAGCCTTTAGCGCTTTAGGTTAGTAATAAAAACTAAGCTGGTCTCATAGGTACCTATCTGATTTATTTATATATAAATGTTTTTGATGTGTTGTATGGCGGGTTTCTATCTTTCCATCTCTTGAACATTTTTTTTTATTTACTCTGTTATTAATAATTATCGTGTGTTTCATGCTAAAAACTATAAAGTAAAGGAAATAAATATAAATAATTTAGTTCGATATAGTTCTACGAGTTTGAAATGATATCAACACAACACAATTGACGATATCAAAAAAAAAATTTTTTGTGTACCAGATCACTCATACCGCGATACGTAGAAAACGCCAAAAAACTCGTTAAAAGCATTCTTTATAACACATTGTATTAAACCAAGTTTAAAATTATGTCAACGAAGTTCATTGTACAAATAATTCCATAAAACTGTGTTGCCACAACTAGTTGGCTCCGCCACACTCGACGCGCAGCCATCCACTCGTTACCATCCAAAGTACCTACTCTTGCACCCGGATTGTTACTTTCCCCCTTTTCTGTTTTCTAGCGAATACTCCGGCACGATACGGCCTAATGATTTCCTTAACTACCCACCCTAGAATTAAATAGGTAAGAAGCTATTTTTTACCAGAACGCCGGAAAGAGAAGCATTTTAAAGGAGGTCACCTAGTATCGCGAAATATCGCGAGTTAAAATGAGACTGTAATGTGTTTTCGTAGCTTGAAAGAAGATTGAGGACAAATATGACATATTTTAAGACTGCTTTGGAAAATACTCGAAGAACATAATTTGCTGTCGTACAATAATTGTATGACAGCAGACTTTTTGACATCAAGATGTTCGAAACTGTCATCTAACAGAATTATCATTAATTAGCAGAATAGGGTATATGCATCGATTTTTTTTATTGTTTGGTCGATTCTTTAGGTCATTATTTAACCGAGAAATGATAAGAAGCTCACTGAATTTCGCATTAACAAGGTAAAAAAAAGAAATCAAAACTACAATAATTTTCGGGTGATAAAAACGCTGCCATATTGGCGCCATGTTTATTTGACGTCGACGTTCACACTTGATTAAAAACTTTTGTGACGACCTCGGTAGTGATCATCTCAGGAAAGAGGTTTTCCGAAAACACTGAAAATAATCGACAATACGAAATGTGAAGTGGGCAGAATAGTGTCAAATCATGGTTCAGCAAAAAGAATAAAAAAAGAAAAAATGTGTACAGTGATGTCACGTCCGCTCTAGTCAATGGTAATAAAAACATCTCAAAATGCAAAAATAAATATGTAGATATGTTTCTATATCAATAGAGAATACGTATACGTTTTTTTAGCCATTTTGAAATCACATGCATATACCCTATTGCCAACTGCTGGTAAACTACTTTCGAGGTGGTTATCAAAGCTTAATTTGTTTATTGGACGAGAAAATGCCAGCCGCTTTGAAGGTGTTTTAGCCACAAGAAACAGTCATAACTAGGTATTATATTTCAGGTAAAGAGAGGATTTTTGTAATTTGGTTGAACTTGCTTAGATGTTACCGGTACTATACGGGGGTAGACGATTTACTTCGGGGCATGTTTACGAACATTGTTTTTTGAGGTTACCCAAATTATAGTGCGATATAATTGTAAAATCTCAGCGGCTTTATAACCTTAGGTACTCCTAGAGAGATCGTTGTATTGACTTCGACGAAAAATAATACCTACCAATCCTACTAGGTATTATGAAATGTGAATTTTTGTTACTAAACATCACCAAAAATACTGAACAGATCTAGTTAAAATTAGTCATACATTTAAAACATATCCTAACTTAGATAATAGGCTAACTATTAAGCCACGGGTTTAAGCTAATTTTGCAATAAAAACGTAGATAGACGAACTCATGAATGTAAGTGGGTTAACTACGAGCCTAGTTTATGTTGGAAGACAACCGACGTTCCATCCTTTCCAAGACAAAAGTTCGTAGTTAACCCTCGTACATTCACAAAAAAAACGTATTTCATAATGAAATACGTTTTTTTATAAAGTCTTAACGCCTAGAGTGAAAATGAGATAGCACGCTCGTTGTGAATGCCGGACGTCCGCAAGAAAGGTGGCTATTGTTCACGGCCATATTGAAAAGATGATACCCCCTGGCCCGGAGACCTTATTCTCTCATTTTATTCAGAAAACGCGCGAGTCATAACGCTGAGAGAAATTTTCTCTACTTAGTGCTTTTAGGGTATTATTTATCTGCATCAGATATAAGATAGGAGAAACTTGCCTGCAAATACAAGGGTCCGTCATCTTAAAGGCTCAAAACAAAGAATAGGAACTCCACACGCGATCAAAAGCGGATGCGACCATTTCGAACTGAAAGCGCGGTTAGATAAGGAATAAATAAATTAAAAAAAAAATGACAATGCACCATTTTAATCGCGCAAGAACTATATACATCGCGTTACTTGTAGAAACCTACTTTGTTGTTGGTGGTAGTGAATACGGGCCCTGAGTAGTACGTAATGGCCCCCTAAGGCTAGTGTAAAGACGCCAGAGAAAATAGTGAACAGGTTTTTGAGCTTTGTACTCAACCGAAGGCTAGGTAGTGAAAGCTATTTTCATATAAAAGTAGTTTGGTAGAAGGTTGAGTATTGTAATTTTATAGGTATTAACCGGGAATACTAATGAAACATGAATATATATTAATAGATTTTATAGTTTTTGTTACTTAAGTATGTAAGTTCTCACACTCAAAGTAAAATAATATCTTTAAAAAGTGTTTTATTTGATAGTAAGTCAAATAAAACCCGCCCTAAAACGTTTTCAGGCTGATAAAATTTTCTTGCTAAGTATTTTTTTATAAAATAATCAGAAAGACCAGGGGTCGGCAACCTGCGGCTCGCAAGCCTCATCCGGTTCTTTTGATGTGAAGCTGCTGCTCTTCAGTTCCATACGCAAATATTATACTACGGGATCCTACTTACAAAACGGATTCAGACTCATTAATCCAATTCAATCATAGGATTTTTTAAAAGAAAGTACCTCAAATGGGGGAACAGATATGATTTCTAACAATAAAGATTAAACGAAGTAGATCCAGTTCTTGATGGTCAGGTTATGGTAGCTGAAAAACCAGCGGTCTCTGAAGAAGATCTATTTTAAATATGACATCCTTACTCTCCATACGCGTGGAGAATAAGACACTTCGAGCAAATCCTACATTTGTACAGTTTAAGCAACTTTCTAGTAAACCTATGGGTAAAGGTTTACTAGAAAGTTCCTTAAGGAAGCCAAAAAAGGATCGTCTCGATTTTATGCAACAACATAATATTCCAAAAGAACACCATGGCTGATATAAGTCTCTGGCAACTTATTCGGAGCAGATTGTTAACCCATAATATGACTTTTCGTTTACAGCAGGGCCGGGTAATCGTAGGTGGGATCCTTTAGCTTATTAAAGACTAGCTGCGCCCCGCGGCTTCGCACGCGTTGTTCCTATGGAAACATTAAAAAGGTGATTTTCATCCCACGGGAACTGATATATGGGATAAAATTTGATTTCAGGATTAGAGTTACTTGTATACAAAATATCAGCCAGATCCGTCCAGTAGTTTTGGCGTGAAGAAGTAACAAACATCCATCCATCCATCCATCCATACATCCATACAAACTTTCGCCTTTATAATATTAGTGTGATTAGGTTTATACATCACAAGAAAGTAACAAATTCCAATCAGTATTTAGATCGCTAAAAAACATTTCCTATACCTTTTGTCATAAATATATAAACTAATTCCATAAATTAATAAATACCTTAATGTTTAATTATTCATCATTTATATTTTACTTAATGATAATAAAAGGAATTTAAAAGAATTTGAAACAAATTAAAACTTTATATGAATCTTTATACAATTATAACTGAATAGTTTGTTTGTGAAAAGGCACTAATTTCAAGAATGGCTGGACAGATTTTAACGGAGCCTTCACTGAAAAGTAGCTTATTTTTATCCGATACTATTACGTTAGCTATTTTACATTCCCCCATTTATCACGAGAACGGAAACTACGCGAGTAAAACTGCGGGGCGCCACTGGTTCATTCATAGTTCTGTATCTAGTTATTGTAAAATATGTTTTTCATGATTATCAAAAAAGCCAATACTTAAAACCAGGTAAATAGATCTTTTCAAATATAGTATTATTAGGACCAGCATAAACACAAGACTATTTATTTAAAACACCGGAAACGTAACTCTGCAAAAACCTTTAGAGAGTAGGTATCATAAATTTCATATTACGGTAGTTTGTATGAAAACAGCGCCATAAAATGGTGGTCTTAAGGGATCGTAGGTACGTTACCGAGAGCTCGGACACCTCTAATCTTGATCTAATTATTTGGGAGGGTGCTACCACTAGCTTTATGTGTTTTGTGACCCTGTTACAGAAGATTCCATAGGATATATAGTCGCGAATTTAAAGACTGCTCTTTAATTACTAAAAATATTTTTTGCCAATGCAAAAAATCTTAGAGAAAATGTTAACCCTCTCGATGTCCAGAATCACCCCTTTCGGTTTAATATATCCTTTCCGTGGGACCCTTTATATACTTATCCTAATTAAATCATTGCTTGATACATAACAAATACATAAGTTGATTAATATCGTCGATTCATGCAAGTTTTCCTGCATAATAGCAAGGCTTAGGTATGGATACTGGTGACTGATATACATTGTAAACATACACTCAAGTACTGGTAGGTCTTCTATAAGAAATAAAGCACTGTGACTTGACTTCAAACACAAAAAAATTAAACGAATAAATTTTTTGTCATATGTATATCGTGTTAATTTAAATACCCTCCGAAAAACAGCTTTACGAACTATGTTAAATATACATTTTCTTACCAACAGAAATTGGAGAGGACCCTACATTCCCACGACCATATATGATGAAACGCCCTGATCCTCATGAGAGTTTCTACGCAGCAACGGATATAATACGCCATGTAAGTACCTTTTATATTCCACTCAAACTCAAACTTAAAAATGCTGAATTTCCATAAATACAATAAATGTACACTTAAAAATGGTCAAATCATATTAAAAAATACACTGACACGGAAATAAAGTGGAATTTTCGATTTCGATCGCTTCGGTATATAGACTAAGGTAAAGAAACGACGAAGAAACCTTTAGCCTGTTAGTTGTTATGTTTCGAGTTGGAGCAAAATCCGACCCAAGCTTTTTTATCCGCATTATAATCTGATATTTTATAGTAAGCCTTTTTGCATAGTAAAGTTTTGACAGTTCGTTTAAATTTATTTACTGATAATTTTTGCAGCTCAGTAGGGGTTTTGTTGAAGAAGCGTATACATTAACTAGATGCTGACTGCGGCTTCCCACGCTCTATCGGATAGTATCCTTATGTTATTTACAGGTCCAGAACTACATTTTAAAAAGTAAATGTAAAATAGATTTGTACACTTTTAAAATAGATGGCACAGTAAAATAAGAGTGGACCAATGTAATTTGCCCTTTAAGAGATAAGAATTAAAATCTTCACACAGAATGATCCCGCGATGGTTCCAAAAGTTTTATGCCGGTAAGAATATAATCTATCTTATAACGTATAAAACAGTGTTAGTATTCTGGAATTTGAAGTCGGGTTTTAGTTTTTGTAAAATGATTTACAAATTATTTCAGTCAATTTGATGTGTAGTTTTTGTTGTTTACCAACCGTTTAAATGTGCTAGTAAATGGGCTCTCAGTCTCAATAGTCAGTCGAACATTCAAAGTCTGTAATTCATTTCATTGCTTAAAACGAACATTAAATACGACCCAATTCTTTCGTATAAAATATAAATAAATCCTTATTTTCCCTGAAGCTAAACAATTAAAAGGGAAATAGGAAAGGAAATGTTATTACAACGGCTTATCAATCATTCTATTTTTATATACAATAACAAGGTGAGCTTGTTACTAAGATTTTTGTTCTATGCCATTGGCAGATATCAAATAAATCTGGCCAGCAAGCCCTAGTTACATATCAATGAAGTTTACACGTACCGACCCGATTCCAACTGCATTAATTATTCAAGAACGTCAGTTCACTTCACGTTACGAATTATTTTAATATCATGCAAGCCAAGTATTAAACAAACGGGGTCAGATAACAGTTGAAGGACAGTATTTCGTGTATGAAAGAAACTATTAGCACCCTGGAACGAAACTCTGTCTCGGGACTAAGTAAGTTACTCTCACCCGAGGTAAACACTGTGCTTTTTATCAAGAATACAAGGAAAGTAAAAATAAATAAGTTCTAAATGGCTTAGTAATACGGGACGAAAAGTGTTATTTTCATCCCGCTGCGCAGGCAACTTTCGATCTACTTTCAGAGTATGAGTAATGAAAAATACTTTACGCACTGCTTGCAAAACAGCCACAGCTGAAGATTTGTGACGTGATACTTTGCACTTCACAATAGGTGCTTATCTGCCTGCGAAAGTTTTTTTTTCCAAAGACTTTCAATTACTCGAAGTTCCGAACATTTTTCGCACAGCAACTGATACTTTTATGTACACACCATTAGACGCCAAAGTTGCAGCAAATGATGTACTGGTATCTTCCGAAGTTGAGGTTATTTGCATGACGCTTGTTAGGGAAGTTCGCCTGAAACTGCTGGGATACTACATATTATACGGAGTTGTGTAGGCAGTGTGTTGGGCCATGACAAAGGATGCCCAAAGCAGCGTCATTAAGTAGTGACACGTTCAAACGTCGACCGCAAAAGTACAGTCATACGCAGTGCTATTACCGAGTTGTGTTTGAAACTATAAAATATAGCGACGTAATAGTTTTCATGTAGTACCGACATCTTTGTTTCCAATTCCATAGCAGCCGGCAGTCTAAACCGCTTTAAACAAGCTTTTATAAGTTTATCTGGCTGTGTTAGAACTTAGGTGTGCGACAAATCTTACAACTGAATTTTAGAGTACTTATTCTCAAGCAATTGAGCAGAAATTCGGCATAGGTTTGTAAATTCTTCGTAGTTATGTAGGTAAGTTCGATGGAAATGCAAAGTAATGGTACCGTCGAATTTGTCTAATTGGAGACAAGGTGATCATAGGAACTCCAAAACGAAAAGACACTTTGGTCCTAGATAAAGTAAGAGGTATTTTTTTTAAACAACAACATTAATATTTTTTTTGTCAAATTTTAAGCTCGCAAAGTAACCCATAACTTTGTTATTTGTTTTAGAACTGACTAAATCACTTAACTTGAGTTTTCTTAGAGAAAGTGTAATAAGGTTCTTAAAAAAACGTTCTTGTAATAATAATACATCTTAACACAAGTTCGTAGGTATCTAAAACGTATCTCAGGCTGATGAATAACTAAACTGTTAGCTAAAACTAATCATACCCAAGAATGTTCAAATCGCGACGACGTAATTTGTTAGCAAATTATTTATTAGATCGAGCTATTTCTAATGTCGCAGTAATACAGAGATTTGTCGACTGTATTATCAGGGCTCCCCTTAAACCTCGGTAGGTCTCACTTAGGTCTTAGATACGTCTTTCCGTCTTTGTTCTTCTTTGTATTGCACAGGACTAGATATACACTCGAGAGCAATGAATCCGGGTCACTTAAAGAATGTTAAAAATCTCGGAAACTAAAAATGATAGGTTAATGCAATAAATTGTATTTAATAGACAATGTAATACTCCTTAAATGAAAGTAAAAAAAATATGAGTCACCATACATTTTATTAACACAAAATTACATAAAGAAAAAAACTGCTGATCTCTCCTTAAAAAAAAATAGGAAACACGAAATTTTTGAACTTTATTACGATTTTCTTGAATTTTAATACTTCGTATTGCCTCCTCGTGCTTCCATTACTGCGTTTACGCGGTTTGGCATGCTGTACACCAAGTTCCTTATACGATTTTGGGGAATATTCTCCCATTCCTCTGTGAGAGCAATTTTGAGCTCACGAAGCGTGATTGGGGGAGGGTTTCGTTGTTTTACGCATCTGCCTAGCTCGTCCCAAGCAAGCTCGATTGGGTTGATATCCGGGCTGCGCGCTGGCCACTCCATACGAGTAATGTTCATCTCTTGAAGGTAGTCATTCACAATCCTACCTGTATGAGGTCGGGCATTGTCATGCATAAATATAGCATCCTCACCTAAATTGACCATAAATGGACCAACGTGATCATTGAGGATTTCTTCCACATATCTTACGCTAGTTAAAGAGCCGTTTTCTATGATCACCAGCTCTGTGCGACTTTCAGAAGAAATTCCGGCCCACACAAGTACAGACCCACCACCGTAGGCTACTTTTTCTTCGATGCATGCTTGCTTGAATCTTTCCCCTGGTCTTCGATACACTCTGTGTCTTCCATCGTGCTTTGTAGAGCATACATTTTGATTCGTCGGAGAACATAACTTTTGACCAATCTTCAATACTCCAATTTACGATTTTTAGGATTCTTTAAGTGACCCGGATTCATTGCTCTCGAGTGTATATGTGTGAGCGAATGTGTTTGCGTGTAGTTGTAACACATGCCAATTTTTGAGTAAGCTCTATAAGAGAACGTAACCTATCTTCCCTTTTTAATTAATCAATGACCTCAATGAAAATAAAAGTACACTACCAAGTAGGACTGGGTATATTAATACTCTATCTATGCATCTATTTTCTTTGAGGTAATATTTTCTTGACTGAGTACGGTTAGTAAAGCACAGGTCACCTAGGTAATATAACATACCGCCCTTGTTTTTGAATCATAATACAGAGGTCACCTGGGTAATATGAGTTACCATCATGCTATTGTGAGCCATGCTTTTGTTTACTAGCTCGACTTCGAAGTTTGCGCGAGATTAGTTACGGGTTTCGCGCACAATTGAAGTTTATACAGGGCGTCCCAAGTCTATGCAAGATGAAGGGAGATTTACTTTAAATATTGTAGATAGGGTATTGTCCTGAGAGGAGACTTTATTTTATTTTTAACACTTATTAATTCTGCATTCAAAGATTTTCAATAAATTACTTGCTTCGTCTATGAATCGACTCCAATGCGAAATGAAACAACTCGTATTTTTATGATGCCAATCGAAATCATAGATAAAAAATATAAATTCTTTTTAATAGTATCTTGAAAATCTGCAAAAAAAGACGAGATAAGAAATCTCTCCACGGCGGAGCTTGTTATAACAAGATGGAGTTCAGGCTAATAATACCTAGACGAAGAGCAGCTGAGTTTCTGAGTGAATGTTTTACAACTTAGATAGATACAAATGAACCAAATAGATGGCCGGCTAGATCCCCATGTATGACACCGCTAAATTAATTTATCTACGTGAATAATTTGCTACAAAAATCTAAGCTGAATCTGAATGCAATACGACAACTTGGGCGAGATATATCATATCGAGTGTTTCACCCTATTATGATAAGAAAATCAACAGGCAGCGAAGTTACTGACTTATAGATTGACGATTTGCATACGATAAGAAGGATTACATTTTGATTTTGGTATTCAATTAATTTACAAAATATTATCAATTGACAACGGCAGTTTCAAGAAAGTTACATATAATTAAAATTATGAATTCTCATTTATATCTTAGTTCTAAAGGATTTTTTTTTGTTCATTTTTAAGATTGGCATCATAAAAATACATGTTAATCTTTGAATACGGTATACTTAGCTTTAAAAACAAAGAAGAGTCTTCTTTCAGGAAAATTTCCTATCTGCAATATTTAAGGTACTTTCCCTTTAAGTCGCATAATTTTTGGACGCCCTGTTTACTCGAACTGGGCAGGTCACAATATACCTATTATATCATCAGCTTGGAATACATAATCGTAAATTATACCAGAGGTCGAATGTAATATGTGAAAGTTTTTGTTGAAATCTCATAAATAATAACTTCTAAACTACTATGTACCCAACGTTTTTTTCTAGTTTACAATAGGGGATGTAGGTGCCAAATCTTTCCGCCATGTAAGACCTGTTTAAAATATTTAAATGTTTATAAAAGTGATATATTAAAATTATTCAGCAACCAAATAAATCTAAAAACTTTCCTTTTTGATAAACTAACTTATTTTATTACTCGATACAAAAGTAAAAAGTATTTGCCTTCTTTACTCGGTCGAATTAACACTGGCAACAGGTAGTCTTAATGATATAATATTAAATTGAGCGATGACAAAGTTACACAAAATTTTTACGATGACAATTTTGCCTGGTGGCATTGGTAACATAACACATTCTGCCCCTCCAGGATATTTTGAGTGCACTTCATAATAAAACAGTCTTTTTGGATGTCTTTTGACTGTAATTTATGTTTTTTTATTAAAACGAGCTGAATTGTTTTTTTATAGTCGAATTATACTGAACATTTGACTTCCTATTATAATGAACTATCTTCATGCCGCTGCTGGTCCAGACGTCAAAAACTTTTTTATAGCAGACGACATGAGCAAAGCGGTATTTTGTTGCACGTGCCGATTTTAATCGCCGAGCTAGCGAGGGATTTAAATGGCACGAAACAAAAAACATTTGCACTCGAGTTAAACATACAACTTTTCACCTCGATCAGTGAGAAAATTATTAGGTCCAATTCACTTTTTAGTTGCACGGTGCGTTCAAATACATCATTAATCATGATATTTAGGTGCAATCAAAAAGTAGTTTTAGAGTGTAAAAGAGATCTTTTTGTAGTATTTGTATTTGAAATACAAAAAGAATTACAAAAAAAACGCTCGTTAAAATCAGCTTTTCTTTAAAAAAATACTAAAACATTGGTAGCAATATCGTCGTGCAAAAATAAGTTTTTGAACAAGGCGATAAGTTTTTTCTGTGTTTTGGGCACCTACAAACCTGTTTTCTACGTCGATTTTTCCCCTCCCGGGCGCTGATTTCCCAAGCGGCAAAGTCGCGCGGTGCGTAAAACATACCAATTGAACGTTAATTCTTAACGAGCATCATTCACTGCGACGTTAATATTAATTGAATTTTTCACAATACGCCGAGGAAGTCTTTAATTAATCCGCCTGATTACACTGGGTAAATGAGACCAGCTTTCCAGCGGTGGGAAATTATTAATTAATAATGACGCGACTTGAGCTCTTCTACGTTAGATAGATTGGATAGGACGCTGTTATTATACGAGTATTGACATAGCTGTCTGGTTTTCTGTTGACATTTCTGAGGAGTAAAAAGTAAATCACACGCTGATCCTATAAAAAACTTACTGCTGTCTTATTTATTTAATTACACATTGAAAATTACACAAATACGTTCATCACATAAAGGCATATACCAGTAAATATAGGTAGTTAAAACTTGCACATAAAAATAAATTCACACTTAGGACAATTTATATTTTTAATCTTGATTAATCGTAAGTACCTACACAGTCCTTGACTTTGTAAGCAGTAAGGGTCATCGGCTTGTACATATCAGTGTTTGAGACTCTTTTCCCAGTCATTAAGAGTCTTTATGACTAAGTGGTATGGTAGGTTTGTTTGACAACGAAAAAAGTCCGTATGACCAGTAGTTAGAATGAAATATACTAGAATAGAAAACATTCAGTCATTTACACGGGATATTTACCATGATTTGGCACAGTTTCATGCGCCATGATCACGGAATAACTAAGTATATACATAATCAACTGTGCTAAAATATTGGAAAACTTAAAACTCAAATCACGGTAAACATCATAAGGTCATACGGACTTGTTTCTTTGTCAAAAAGTAGGTATTCTTTAGTGTTAATAATCACGATAATCCAAAAGTATTGGAATGGAAAAATATATATTACAAACTTAAATCTAAATGAAAGGATTAACAACAAGACAACTTAAAACTTAGCGTCAGGTAGCGGTCTTATCACTAAAGAGCGATCTCTATCAGAAAACCTTGGATGGATAGGACCATTGGACAGTTCAAGGGGATCTGTGTGCTTATGTTTGCATAAAACGAATAAGACACTATACATGACTACATACTTATCGTTTTATCAATAAACAGTACTATATACGTACTACGTATATTACAGTACTATATATTATATATACATGGGGACTCAGGTATGCGTTTAGTGATAAGCAGTTTGATGATGACAACACTGGTTGAAGTCTTTTGCCGTTTTACTCTAGACATCAAACCGTCTACACCCGTGACACAGCTCTTCTTCTTCTTCTCTCTTCTTCTCTATCTTCGTGTTTGTTGTCAGAGGTCACACCGTCACCTTACGAGGACAGACTAAAATTTACAAAGCAAATTGTCACAATTTTTAATGATCCAGCACTCGGCTAACTCAGCACCAATTACGCCCCTACTGTGATAAAGCCACAAATGGGATCGAATCATCAGAAATTGCCTGATCAAATCAGCCGGACAAACAGTGTTAAGTCGCTCATGAAACCTCTGTGATCTGATGACGCATACAAAGCACACAGCAACAGTGTTACCAAGGATAACTAGGTTACTGTAGCTGTGAGCAAATGGACGGAAAACTTTTAAGATAACCAAGGATAGGGTTGCCACATGTTCCTCTCTAAAATAATAAGAATGCTGAACATTTTACACACATTAGTCGAGAGAGAGGCAAGACTCCAAAACCTTGCGCAGGGCGTACTTCAACTTTAGGTAACATCATCGCTAAGCAAACACAGGTGGATATAAATCATCTATGTTAATAACAACTATTTTGTATCCAAAATCAAATACTCTTTCATAACGCATATAAAGCGTTTTGTTTCCTTTAGACATCACATGACTCTTTGATACGATAATCAATTTTGAATAACTAACACTTTAGTTACTGTAAACACAACAGAAATACAAGAGAAAATAGGAAATCCCAAAAAATGTGTGAATACGAAGTTCTTTATTGTGTTTGATTATGAAAATGATAGTGCCAACCCTTAGCCTCCGCGACAGCTGGCCGTAGCAAAAGTTTAAAAGACGGCCGCGAATCATTCTTGTGCATTGCGTTTAAGCGCGGAACAACCACTGGGTAACTTTGTAGCAGAGATTTCAAAGATTATTTTCCTCGTAGATACAATTAGACGGCGTAGTCGGCTGTTATGTACACGATATTATTTATTCTGGGGCTTAGAAGTTTTGTACTTTTTAAAATATTTTCTTGTGTTCTGTGATCGAAGCTGAACGCTCCCTTAAAGTTTGGTCTTTAGTTTTGGTTACTCTCTGTAAATATGGTTTCTCTTTGACCGATAAGAAATCAAAGTAGGTATTTATTTTCCAAAATATTACAACTTGTGAGCGAGGTTTTAGCTCTCTTGGCATTTCTTCTGATATGAAGCGATTGAACGAAATCGTTGTAGACTAACAAACACACTTCGACTATATTTGAAAGATCTGAAAAATTACAATTAGAGACTAGAAATAATTTCCAAATTTCAAACTGGCCTGTAGGTAGGTACTCTGCTTTTGAAAGGAACTTCCCTAAAGTTTTTGTAATTTTTTTTACTATGACCATTCAAAAGTGCCTCTCCTCCACAACCTGTCCTAAATTAACTGCAAAACTGAATAATTACAATTAAGGAATAGAAGCAACTGAAATGTAGGTAAGTACTCTGCTTTTGATAAAATAGAACAGAAACTTTAGGAAAATTTCTGTAAAAAAGCAGTAAAAAGCTTTACGTAAACTTTAGGAAAGTTTCTATAGCTTTTTTTACAGTAAACACTCAAAACTGCAACGACTCCACAAGCTGTCGTCCTAATGCAACAGAAAAACTGAAAACTTACAATTAAAGAATATAAACGATTGAGAACAAAGGCTAAAAGTGAAGCTGGACTGCAGGTACTCTGCTTTTGCAAGGATAATTCCTACAGATTTTTGAGCTTTTTTTACCGTGACTACTCAAAACTGCAACAACTCCACAAGCTGTCCTAAAGCAACTGCATCAGAGCGATGACAGCGTGTAGGTAAACCACGACAAATGACAACCGTGACGTGACCTATATCGAAGTCAGCCAATTTGGCCGCTGCCACAGAGCCCGATACGGTTTACCATGGCTTACCCGTTTAGGAATCGCTAATTGTTTACACGACCTAATAGTGTCAGTCAAAGTTAGCAGAAATGTTGCGGGCTTCGCAAAAATAGGGCTGGTTTAAATCGGCCTTTGGCTTTTCACAGGGGTTTTAACTGCAGAATTATATCTTCGCTGCCTTCTGTTAGAGTTACTTGTTTTAAATTACTGTTCCACTAAAAACTCTCCTGAGTACCTACGTACTTTTTAACCGTAATTCATCGCCTAATTATATAAAAATTTAATTTCAAGTTATGAGCTTTGATCGCTGACTTATTGAAGAGGAAAAAAAGAGAGACGCATCCTTTTGAGGTAGGTTTCGTTCTATACCAAAACTGTTCTGTACTCAAAGAGTATAATTTTATTTATATTTTATTTAGTAGTTCCATGAGAGTTCGAATATGTAGGTACCACCATAAATACATTTTCATCGGGTACCTACATATGACGATTACTCTATATCGGTAACCACTATCTCAAGTGTAGAGCAACCCATTGTCATTCGTAGGTATTTCTTATCAGTTTACGAACTTCACTGAGCACAGGCCTTTAGGCCTGTAACTGTGACAGGCGGTATTTAATATTAATGAATAGATTAATTCAGAATTATCGTCGCCATTGTTCAAATATTTATGGCACTAATTGAAGCTTACAATTCAGACGTACATTGTTTATCCATTACGCGAAACGAGCACAGCGCGAGCGTTTGGATATTTGGAACTTTCTTGAAACAATAAGGATCGAATTGATCGTCTTGTCAATTAAAAACACCCAAATTCGGACTAATAAATTGAAAACGATTTATATTATTTCTCGTTCCATAATCGTTCTTTTTTTTACCTCCCTCAAACTGTTACTTTTCGATTATATTCGATGTTTGTAGATACCTATAAACTCATTGTACTCGTAGTTCATATTCTTTTGTGATATTTCAGTTATATTTTGTAGACATCCTTAAGCAGTTAAATTATTTTGTTAAATTCTGCAGAGGACCTACCTATTTCACATTTTAATAAAAAAAACAGTACCTAATTCTTTGCATAAATCATATCAAAATGTTTGATGCAAGTCTTTCTAATCGGAAACTAGTCTCCTTGTCGCCTATGTAGATAACTGTGCATAAGCGTGTAGTACCAAGTAGCAATTTACCACCCATTTCCTATCAATTTAGAAGCATCTCTGCCAGTTTGGTAATGTAATCAGCTTATTGAATTTAATATGATATGCGAGGACGATGCTAAGTACAGGCAATTTACTTGTTATGATCGTGGATAATAATCGGATCGGCGATAAAGTCCATTATTCGGTGTAGCACTGTTTCGCACCAAATTTTTGGCACGACAGAAATCTAATTAATATTTTCTTGATTGTTTATACACTTTATCATACTTATCCTACGTACCTGAACCTCACTTCCTCAACTTCTACAGCCTGTTTTGGTCCACTGCTAAGCGCAGGCCTCCTCCTAATAAGCGCCTTTATTGGCGGTCATCTCATGGGGGGTAGTGTCCATAATCCCCACTCTGGGCATGCGAGTTCGGGATCGCAGTTTGGTGACAGAATTGTTAGGTAGGAGGCGCTGCTGCCCGGCTCCGGTAAATATGCCTTAGTCGCCTCTTACGACACCCGCGGGAAGAGTTAAGGTGGTGCAAATTCTAAGCCACACAGCAACCTCACCTCAACAGCCTATATTGGTCCGCTGCTAGACGCAGGCCTCCTTCTGAAGTGTGCCATATTGGCGTATATCATCGGGGGGTATGTCTTTAATCCCCACGCTGGGCATGCGGGTTGGGTATCGCAGTTCGTTAGAAGAACTGTTCTGCAGGGGTCACTGTTGCCCGCCCCCCCTGTGAATATCCCTTAGTCGCCTCTTACGACACCCATGGGAAGAGATGGGGTGGTGCATATTCTAAGCCAGCACCACTTGGCTACGTACCTAATGGAATAAAAAAAAACGAGAGAGCTGCGAAACTTACTTCTAAGAACGCCAGTTCTTTATTTTGGGGACCAATGTTTTTCTTTAATTTGGGGAAAAACGCGTATATGTATTCCTCTTAATAAACTGAACCTGCTTTTTGAAGATAGGCCCTTTTCAGCATTAAGGCATTACTCTTGTGGACTCAATTTGATTATTGGCAAGCATAACGTTCTAGAGTAGGTTGGTACCTACTCTAGAATTGTGATTGAATAATCTTAAAAATGAAACTATCAGTCATTATTATGTATATGTCGCAGCCGGAACGTAGAATTAGCCCGTTTGTAAAACGGATCGGCGTTTTACAAAACGGCGCCATTTAGCGTTTTTTTTTATCCTAATATGTGTATTTTCTTTCCAGTTTTCTGTATTTCAAGTCTTTGCACTATTCTCAACAACAATCTTTATACTAATTACTAAGAACAGAGTTTTAAGTATCAATTACTAAAAGTGCTTTTAATTTCAACAAAAACCTTCAGAGTCATACCTTATTCATTTTCATTTTCATTTCATTTATTCATAATTCATAATGTATGTCTAGAAATCGAGGGCTAAAGGACTTCACACACGGCAGCTATAATGTAAAGATGTACATTATTTATACATTATAGCCGCAGTGTGTGAAGCCCTTAAAGAGAGTTAAAAATGAGAATCATTACAAATATAAAAAAATACAAATACATGTCTTTATTTGGAACCAAACGTTTAGTAGAGATTACAACTGTGACCGACTACCGGAAAAGTTAATAATTAATTTGGGTTTAAAAACTATAAACCGACTTCAGTTTTATAGTTTCTCATGAATTTTCATGTATCCCCTTGTCAAAACTAAACCAAATTAAAATGGGACCACACGGAAAGCTCCAGCTTTTATATAAAAAAATAATCATGAAAATCGGACAACCCAGTAAAAAGTTTTGAGGTAAGAAACGAAACAAAAAAAAAACAGTCGAATTGAGAACTTTTGAAGTCGGTTAAAAACTGTGTAGCAGAGTCAGCAACCTCCTCCGCGAACAAAATAATTATTTACTTAGGACATTTACCTGCATAATTGTAATGGTAAGGACGCACTCAATACGTAGGCCATCCGATCACAAAACTGTCGAATGCATACAAACAATGATTAACAAGCAGAACGGGTGCTTTAGGTGGAGAGCACTCGGTTACCGATGCGTAAACCTTTGACAAATTAACAACCAATAATCAGTATTGGTACTTTACGGCGTATGTTTGTGAAATGATTAACGGTTTGCATAATTTATTTGATGAAATTATTATTATACCTAATTCTATGCAAAAGGTGCCGCGGAAAGAATGATTTCATATTTTTTTAACTGTTTCTATGAAAATTGAGACGTTCTTGCTGCATATTCGTAAATTATTTACATTCTCTTTTGAAATATCAGAAGATTTCCTTTTTTGTATTAAGGCGCATACCCGAGCCAATTTGACAGCGATATCTATTTTACCATATTTTTACGTTTATAATAGGAATTGAAGGGTTATTTGGAAAAACAACCAACGTCAATTCTGGTAAAAGTAAAAATATAAACAAAAAACGTTTTTAGAAAGAATAGCTACTTATAGACTTATTTATAGTACATTAGGCGACAGATCATGCAGCAACACTTACTTTTTTACTGTAGCCATGGAAAATATTCCATGTAAACCCATGAAAAATGTGAAAAATTACTTTGACATAGGCAATTTTTCCAAATAAAATATGTATAAGTTTGACAAAGGCGTTTTTTCCACTAAACCAAGAGTAAAAAAAATTAAATAAACTTGATTTCTTTAAGTAGGTACAAAATTTTATTCACAACCATCACTGTTGTCATCCTCATCAACTTCATCATCATCAATGTTATTATCACCTTCATTACAAATTTGACGGTAGTAATCGCGATTTTCTGGTTTACTTAAATTATTACTGAGATTAAGTAAATTCGCTATTTTGCCTGTAGACATTTTTAAAGGTCCCATATATAAAGGGTTCAGCACCAACTCGAACGGCAAATTGACTTTTCTCTGAATTTCACTACGAGTAGAAGGTCCTGAAAAAGAATCTTTCACTTTGATGTGCTGGTATTTTTCATTGATTGATATGATTCGTGCTTGGCGCAGTCTGATTGCAGGTTTTGGAATCTTAAGGAAGTAAGGGGTCACTGCATCTTTCATATTAAAGAAGAAATCTTGGTTTGCCGAAACCAGTTTAAATGGGGTTGGGTACTTTCTTGCAGACTGAATGATGTCATCCCAGTCAGCTTATTTCAGGAGAACAAACTCCTTTTTTTTTCAATTAGTGCGAAATCTGCATCGTCTGGAAGGTAAGTGTAGCCTCAGTCTTAAACAGCTTCAGCACATGTAAGTAGGTACTAAGAAGTATTGGAAATAAACCATTACATGGTTCTTGTTTTGACCACTGCATCCATCGCTCAGCAATATAAGGTTCTCTGATGTTAAGTTATTAAAATCTGTTAAAATCTTACAGCATTCTCAACAACAACAACAAAAAAAACGCGCAATAATTTTTCTGACAGTTTGTTGCCAATCTTTTGGAAAAACTACCCATGTCATGTTGACTTTGGCAGTTCTTCCAAAAACAGAGTTCACCTAGGTTGTTTTTCCAAACAACGAACAAACTTTTACCAAGAATAACACGTGACAAGGGCGGTTTTACAAAAAACTGTGATTTACGTTCGCTAGGCATCATTGCAAAGAACCCATAGACACCAAAATGTCATTTTTGATTTGACACTGACATTGGTCGTTCTTCCAAATAACCCTTCAATTTTTAAAAATCCTACGTTCAGTTTTTGGTATCTATTATAAGCTATTTTTTAATACTTCTGTAATAATTTTATCTCATATAGTTTAGGAGGAGATGCGAAAATAGAGTTTGGTGGCCAAAAAGCGCAACTTCGTATCTCTGCCTAAGCTTTACAAAATGAAACTATAACAGAGACATTAATAAATAGCCTATAATAGATACCACAAACTAAACGTAGGATTTTTAAAAATTCCTGCGTTTAGCGTAATAATAAGATAAAATAGTTGGGGGCGCCACTTTCGCTGGTGTATGGGCCTTAATCACCTGGATGACAGCGCTTCGCTCGATTTTTTAGTTTTTTAGAATTTTAAGTATTATTATTCGCCAATAGATGTCAGAAGGAGTCATAATTTTCAGTTTAGTATTTAAGTTGATTAAGATAAAGTTGATTATTGAAAACTCGAATAAAATAGTATTATTATTCGCCAATACATGTCAGGAAGAGTCATATTTTTCAGTGAAATGATTAAGTTCATTACGATAAATAAAAACACGAAGAAATAGTGTTACTATTCCCCAATAGATATCAGGAAGAGTCTATTGATTACGATAAAGTTGATGAAAGTTTGTAAAACACAAATAAAAAATACATTTTCTAGAAAAAAATCCTAGCTAGATCGATTTATCGCCCCCGAAACCTAAGTATACCTAGTATACTAAATTTCATGAAATTCGTTGGAGCCGTTTCCGACATTCAGATATACATACATATATATATACAAGAATTGATCGTTCAAAGGTATATGACAAAACACTTGTTATGCTGAAAAAAAAAACCAAACCCATTTGTTTGTGAAAATTATAATATATAAAATCGGAATTCGATTGATCCCACCGGGGGGTCTAGAAGGTCTAGGTCTCCTTTGGGCTTATCGTGGCACCCTGTACATTTAATTAATTTACTAATTGAAACATTAGACCGGACCTTGTTATGAACGGTATTCGATGATAGGAGTATATTGTATATGTAGTTCTGGCACTGTGACCGCAATAGAAAAAAAATTAAACATGTGAAGAAGAATGTTGGCGTTTTGACACTTTTTACGGGCTTTTTTTGGTACACTGGTGGTTTCAATTTCCTAATTGAGACCACCAGTGCAGTGTACCAAAAAAGTATAAATAAACCGTTTCATCTCGCTGACAGATCCTTTGTTTTCCTACAGTAAATAATAAAGAGGTATGTGTTATTGTTTGGTACACAAAAATGCATATTGGGTAGATATAGATAGATAATTACTTAATGATTGGCAATGTGTTATTCTTTCAAAACAATTTGAACCATGACCTGCTTATGTTAGGTAAACAGGTACACAACACAATTCATGGTCATGGTAAATTTGTATTTCCCCTGGAAACAAGGGGGTCATTCTATTTCACTTGAGTAAGGAGACGTTATCCTCCTTTTTCCATAACTCTTGTATAATGCGGAAAGGAAACTTCACAAATCACCATACAAAAAGCAGACGCTACGATCACGTCTCGTTATTAACGTCAAATAGCCTCACCCCTCAGAATACAGGATGGATTGCGATTGCTGGTTATCAGACTGAATACCAGACTAATGGTATAGGCTGTTTGGTATGCGTAGATACGCGTGCTCAATGCTTCCGTATTGCTCTAAGTATTTGCACTAGGTAGTGCGGGTGCTGTGAATCCAACGGATGATGGTATTTCGAGGTATGGAATCCATAATGAAGCCGTTGCTGTTGAAGATAATTTATCCTGTAAAATTCCTTTAGGTTCCCGAAGGTGCTTTCTCATGAAAATGGGACATGCCTTGGCATTTTTTTTACCAAAGAGAACAAAATCAGCGTTGCCACATGGTTGACTCATAGAAAAAACGTTAATAATTAATTTGAGAAACAACGTTGTTAATGTTGTTACGTGATTTTCTCTGCCAGAAAATTACTGAACGTGACATTGTTGAGAAAACAAACATAAAACATGTCTCCCCAGGTGTAAAGAAAAATAAAATAACAATATTTCTCGAAACAGTTCAAAGCTTCTCGTTTCCCAACGACGGAGTGTAATGGGACTGTCATAATTCCATTCCATCGGAATAAATTCCGTCGAAACTATTGAGAACCACTTAAATAAACCTCGCTGAGCTCGGTAAGATATCGCGAAACTTCTGTAACTTTTGGCGGGAATAATGAAATGATCATGAGTTTACTTTTAACAGGCCGAATTAACTGGTAAATATTTTAATAACTTTAAATTCGTACTTATGTGACTTTGGATTCGTTCATAAGTAAGTACTTGAATGAAATTCACTTTATTATTGATGTCAGAAAATCCGTTGACCATATTCATTTCAAAAGTTTGAGTAGGTAAATAAAGCAAAGACTATGGACACTTTACAAGTATGTGGAGTATGGAGAGCGCACGTTGCTTTGGCATACCCAAACGTACGTTTAAATACCCAGAAGCGCTCGTTTGGGTGTTTAAGGCGCATACCCGAGCCAATCTGACAGCAATTCTTATTTTATCATATTTTTACGTTTATTATAGGAATTTTTAAATATCCTACGTTCAGTTTGTGGTATCTATTATAAGCTATTTTTTAATACCTCTTTTATAATTTTATCTCTTATAGTTTAGGAGGAGATGCAAAAATAGAGTTTGGTGGCCAAAAAGCGCAACTTCGTATCTCTTCCTAAGCTTTACAAAATGAAACTATTACAGAGGCATTTATAAATAGCTTATAATAGATACCACAAACTGAACGTAGGATTTTTTAAAATTCCTGCGTTCAACGTAATAATAAGATATAATAGTTGGGGGCGCCACTTTCGCTGGTGTATGGGCCTTAAGGATGTATCAGAACGAGGGCGTAGCTAACCGGCATTCGCATCGAAGCGAATCGAAAACAATTGAAAGATTCGTTGGGAAAAATTCGAAACCGTGTAATATCTAAGGCATTTAAACATTCAAACCCATAAACTTTTGGTCTTTTCTACTACCGCTTTCGTCATCGATTGACATGCGTTACTTTTAATTGCTGGAAATATGAACCTATAGCATGTCTATGTTGTTTGTAAAAGCTTTTAGATAATACCTATTGAATATATTGCATTTTATTTTTAGAGGGAACAATGCGCTTTTCAAAATAAAACAAATTAGTCGGCATGGATCAGTCCAACTTGTTTGCATTTCGCAAAGAGCCGCAGGTCTTGCCACCGGCAGAAATACGCAAAGGTTGAACTTTTAGCAAACACAGAGTTCTCATCAAATAAAATAACGAAAATGCACGGAATTGTTTTGACAAAACGATACATTTTCATCAGCATCAGTCGTGTAATACCAACCAATTCCTACGCTAGGCAGGCCTCTCCACGCTTGTCACACTAATAGTTATTTAAAATGTGAAAGTGTGTATGGATGGATGGATGCATTTTTGTTACTTTTGCACGCTAAAACTATGAGTAGGTACAACAGAAACGAGCTGTAATTTTGCATAGATGGCTGCATGATAGGCTGTTGAGGTTGAGGTTTGAGGTTGTTTATTTTACCGTAGATATTAACTACTGTTCGGTCTTTTAGTAAATAATTTGTATTTGGACTTTGAATCAGTTTAACATCCCGATTGGCTCCCAAACCTAGCATAACTCGAATGTTGTTTTGACAAATATCAACATTTAGTTTGAGTAGTCGGGCCGTAATCGTAAAGGTAGAAACACACTATTCTGTCGTGATCTATTGTAACACGTCAGAAGCATATCGGTTTTATCAAAACACACAATCAGTACTAGCATCCCGCCCTAACTTCATATAAATAATATAAAGTAATTAGTGCAGTTTAAGATCTTTTCAAGGGGAATAACTTTGTGGTTGTTTTTATGCAGCTCTTTTGGTTTACGCGGTGCAAGTCAACAAATCTCCCAGAAGATGGTTCTCGGTTTCGGTTTTTTTTTCACGATATTCAACAATTATAGTAACGAACTTACGAAGTAACATTACCAAACTTTAATATTAAATAATAATCATAAATAATCCCGGACAAATCACACAGCGTCATCTAGCCCCACGCTACCTAGAGCTTGCGTTATAGGTACTAGATGACTGATACACTTAATACAATAGGTACATTATATGGATAGATATTTTTATAATACATAAAAAATACCTAGAGCATCCTCAAATATTTGTAGATCATACAAACATTTGTTCCCAAAGTGGGAATCGAACCCGTGACCTCCTGAGCAGACGGACCTTCGCCGGCCGCGCCACATCTGTCGACAATATGTGCTATTAATTGCAATAAAAGCTACCACATGAATCACTGCATCTATTGGTAAATGTAAATTCGTTGTCGTTTTGGAATTTATCGTGTTTATACAGACAGGCTATTCATAATGTATAAAACCGATATGCTCCTGGCGCGGCACGACTCTACACTGTAGTGTGGTTCTACCTAAGCCACGTCATGACTCAACACGACACTTTAGTGTGGTGTTACCTTAGCCCTTGCTTTATTTGATCTCAAAGCTATCCGCGGTACAAGTTTCAAAGTGATTTAGGCGAAACTGCTGGCTTTGAACTATGAACACAAATGTATCAATAAACTAAGATCTTGTTAGCATTATTTGTAGTGACAGTGGCTGCACATTTTGCTCTAAGCTCAATACAATTAGGTAAAAAATATATAATACAAAACGGCATTTGGAGCTTTCAGAGAACCAAGGGATAATATGTTCTCTCATGATCTTAGCAGGTGTAAAGCGATGGTGAACAATAGACGAATACTAGAGTTTTTAAGTACTATAATAATTATTATTTGGTTCTTTATTTTATTTTCTTAGTAAATAGTATTCTTACTTCAGACATAAATATAATAAGATAATTCTTTTTTAAAGCTTAAGCTTGGTCAATCTTAGTTATTCTAAGTGAACATTAGTCACTTAGATAAAGGTAAGAAAGAAATAAATTACATGTATTTACAGGTATTGTTACACTTTACCCGAATAAGAGATGAAAAATGTTTATTTCCTCTTAAAGAGCCAATATGACAGCGTTACTTGTTTTCTCATTATTACGTTTAAAAAAAGAAATTTTAAAAATCCATCGTATTATAAGCTTTTTTTTAATACCTCTGTAATAGTTTTATCTTATATAGGAAGAGATGCGAAAATAGAGTTTGGTGGCCAAAAAGCGCAACTTCGTATCTCTGCCTAAAATTAAACTTTTACAGAGGCATTTATAAATGACTTATAATAGTTACCACAAACTGTACGATGGATTGTTAAAGCTTCCTGTTTTTAACGTAATAAAAAGAGAAAATAGTATAGGTTCACTGGTGTACGCGCCTTAAGTCACGCATTTATAAATAAAGGTAGGTACAATTTATTCTTCAGATAGTTGGTACCTGATGTGTATAAAAGACCCAATTTTAGGCATCGCTAATGAGTTCCTCGTTCTTACTAAGTCGAAACTTGTATTAACCCTTCAGGTGCCAGACTTTGATTTAGGCGCGTGGCAATCATAGTCCATTTTTTTTACTCGTGGCGGGCAGACTGGCACCTGGAAGGTTAAAAAACGAGGGCTCCTGCTCTGGCTAACTCAGGTTTTATCCTCACAATAGTGTACTTACGGTGGTAACAAAATATATAAAGGTCTTATAGTGCCTATGTTTAAATTGAAAATACATATCTAATTATACAAAATCTAATATATACAGAAATAACACCTAGTCTAAAAATGGAAGAAGGGTGGTAAATATTAAAACACTTAAAAGTTATTAGGTAGATATGATGTGTACCTATAGGGGATTAGGTGGTTATTCAGGATATTTTATGAAATTATTCCTCAGTCTGATCATAGGTTAGGGATTTAAAATAATCATTAAGTTTGAGTGTTTTCTATGTAAAGTAAAAATATCTATCTATTGTTTATCAGTTGACACAAGCTCTGCTTACCCTGGGGCTAGATGATGCTGTGAGAATTAAAAAAGTTGGGTCAAGAAAAATTAAGTTTTGATTTACAATCGATATAAGACAAGTCTTTTATAAAGATTGTTTTAGATATTTTGTTGTAGATATATGGGGCTAGAAAAGAGATACGTTTTTGTGCAAAGGTAGTTCTAGAGCTAAGAGTTTGGAAAGATAGTAAAAAAATGTATTCCAACTAAACGTAGAAATCGTATTTATTAAACTTAAAAGCTTTCGAATACCCCCGAAATACGCACGTTACATGTTAAAAAATATGGCACATTGACTGAATTGCATTTTTTTTTAACTTATGAAACGTTCGATTTTACGAGTACGTACGTATTAATTAGTATTACTAAATATTTTTCTTTATATTAAAGCTATAATATATTTCCCAAATAGACTTGGATCAAGGTAGGTTAATAGATGAAATATGTTAGTACGGGAAATAGGAGACGCTGGTCTCTTATTGGAAAAATTATAAACGGTAGGCAAGTGGTTAAATATAGCCACAAGAGCTTAACAAATTGGTACCTTACCTGTCGATATTTTGTCAAATGAACAATATAATGTGGCACTTAGATATTATTATTAGAAAGCACTGGTGGAAAGGAACTAAATGATTGGCTACTTTGAAGCTACATAATAAAATGGTTGCCTCTAAAGTCGGTTGAGGAACAATAATTTTACGTGATTACATCATTTACTTGATCTATTGAAAATCTTACCTCGTAGTTTATATACTGTTTTTAACATTCTGGTCATAGCTAGTTAGACGAAATTAGAACTTTAATCTACAGTAGGTACTTCAGTCGTCATGACAACATCATCAATAACGTGACACTTTTTTGAACATGTAATCATCAATTTTTGATCGATGCATGTAATATATTAATATTACATGTTCAAATGTATGTTGTTCAAATGTATGTTATATTGATTGAATATCAAAAGAAACGTTAGACGTTATCATATTATGATAACGTCTAACGTTTCTTTTAATATTATCAAAAGAAACATCAAAATAACAGACGGTCAGACTCGGCGAAATAATTTCTAGAATCAACGCTTACTTGAGATAAAACAAATTAATAATACCAGAGCATTTTTCTGTGTTTTAAATAACTTCCTCATATTTGAGCATGTAAAATAAAAGAGGAAAAGAACAAAGAGGTGTTCGAAGAGAGATTTCACATTTGTCAATAGAAGCGTGGACCGTAATCGAAACATATTACCATTCTCCGCTTCTGTGATTCCAAAACGAAAAAATCCTTACTTAATGGTTTGTTTACACTATACTAGTAAATGGAAAAGTATGAGAGTGTATTAGGAGAGTAGATTCATAATTAGTTCCAACCAAAGGTCTTCTTGTACCTCCTAAAGTACTAATGTACTCGACAGAAACCCCCGTATAAAGTTAAGTAAGAGTAGACGGTACGTAAACTGGTATTAGCTGGTTTTTATTCTTGTTTTGGACATTGCTACATAACGAGAAAAGTTTTGATGTAAATGTAGATGGAAAGTAAAAATGGACTATGGATAATGTTATTTTTTTGTGGTGGGTTGATGAAAAGTCAAAATATAGAACTATTATATACTTTGAAAGTCGCGTGAAGTTTATATTTATTTGCTTTATAAAACTTTTACTACAAAAACTACCTACGGACACCATCGGGTTCGGTTTAATTCCCTGAATGTCCAGCAGGTCTTTTTTGACAAATTCCCTGAACGTCAATTCCCCGTATGTCTAACTCTCTACGTGGCAAATTCCCACAATATCTAATTTCCTGAATTAAAGTCTATTTATTTTGTCAATTTCCCCTTCGTCCAATTACCTGAGTATCTATTCACCGAATGTCTAATTTCCCAAATGTTTTATCCCGGAATGTGTAACTCGGGGAAAAACCTTCGTAAATTTATGTTTGTCTTAATGGTTGACTGGTAGAAAAAGTCTAAGCATTTGTACGTATAGCATTTAAGTCTTGTAGCTTCTTTAGCTTCCTTCCGGTCATTACAGGAGTTTTACTCAACCCCCGTCGCATATCTCTTGAGGTTCTTATTAAAAAGGCAAGGTCTTGTACAATCACTGCTCTAAAGAGTTGAACAGATGAAGACTCGAAAATCTCGTGAACACCAAAGGCACAGAAACAGCTAGACTACGCTCCTGAAACTTCAAGCTAACTTGACTGCAGAAAACGCTGAACAAAGGCGACGCAATAAGCAAAAATTTTTGTTTCAAATCAGGATTAAAAAATGAACGTCCGATCAAAACCGAGCGCACTACCGACTCGTATAATTATGGCGCTATGGTGAAATTAGTGTTCTTGCTCATCGAAACTTCAGCGCTTTTAGCAGTTGCATGGGGTAATGGTACACTAGATTTTGGAATCTTATCTGTATAGCTCTTTTAAGCGGTGACTGTAGAGTCATAGGTGCTCTATGTACATTTTCAACAAAAAGCATCATTAAAATTTTAAGGATGCCTTCGTAATTTTACTCACTTTGTATCCTCTGTGAAGAAAATGTGTCTTCCTGGTAAATACAGTGGCCGCACATTACATTTTATATAATGATGTTTTAAGTGTTGTGAGAGAAATTCTATACAATAAAAGAAATAAAGAAAGCTATTAAAACCTGAAAAGTAAACTGTAGCTTCATATTAGATAATATGTATTAAATTTAACTGAACATATCACACAAAAGCTCTTGAAAACTGCCATTTTCCGTACTTGAAATTCTTAACAATACGATTCTGAACGAGAGAGGCATCACAATGAACAATACAGAGCCTTTTCGATCAATTTTCTTCCTGGCTTATCTTCGATTAGTAAAGACTTTTTAAAAGCAAAAGCAGTAAGTACAAAGTTTTGCGAAGTGTCTTTCCAATCAGTGGCTGTCGACTGGCTTCGGAGGAAATTTATCAGATAGCTACATAATTAACAAAACTTTTCTGTTTCTCAAGAGGATTTTGTTAATTAACCATAAAATACGAGTTAACACTATACTTATTAATAAAACTATTATGTACTACCTGATAGTTTATACTTTAGAGGCTGAACAAGTACCTAGGGTAATATATATATATTGGTGTCTATTATGATATTGTCAAAACTAAACTGAACTAATTTGTCAGTACTAAAAATACCGACATCCCCGTCAAAACGATCAAAATAATAAGGATGGCATCTAAATAGACACCGTGTTCAATTTAGTCTACTCAATTTTTCAAAGCAAAGAACTCCCTCCTTTTAAATATAAAATAATACTACAGCAGTAGTTTTTAGACTCGAGTTCACCAACGGGCATTTCAACATCAAGAAAAAAATCTTGTCCTTTATACAAGTCGCGATACCATACAAAATATACTAGATTGTCATTGTGTAGGCGTACACAATATTTGACTTGAATTTGCTAGTGATGTAGTCATTGGTTTCTATTCAGATGTCGCCAAAACTAAACTAAACTTAATTGACAGGGCTAAAAATGACGCGGTCCCTGTGAAAACGATCAAATTAATAACGACGGCAACATTGTTAGTCATGTCATATTAGTTTAGTCTAGTTTTAGCCACATCTGAATAGACTCCATTGTCATTGTCATTTATATTTTAATCTGTGATGATGGCGGAATTGTGTCAAACCATGACGCAGCAGAGCCTAAAATAAAAAGAAGAAGAAGACATTTTTGAATCGCAGTCTCCACTTTTGGTTATCAATTTTGATCAAATCGAGGGTAGGAAAAAGCACAACACAAATAAAACAATTTAAACAGCCACCGCGAGTTGCTTGCAGCTCGCGCACAAATTTAAGAAACTTTTTTTAATTTATTCAATATTAGATGAGTTTACTCAAAAAAGGTCTTATCCCTTAAACTCGAAGAGTCGTAGTAGTTTCGAGAGTCGAAACTGCCAGATTATTTACCAACAGCGCCTCTGGGGTAGGAAAATAAACAAAGTAAAGAGTGTTATATTTGGATGTTAGCAACTTACTGCTGATAACGTTATAGGCAGAGAACATGAAACTATTTTAAGGAGTGACATAAATAGTGACTGATACTAAAGGTTATAACTATGTCCTTTGTGCTTCTTGCAGAGTGCAAAGCTCAGTCCATAATAATAATAAAGTTACTTTATCACTTCATAGCACCATGATAAATTATTTATGAAACCACGAGGCGCATCTGAAGCAAAATAATAAAATATAATCCGCAACAAAAGTTGGCGAGATACTTATGTTCCTTAAAGGTGAGTTTGTCCGTAATTTTTTGCCCGTAACTTTCTCAAATACTGCAACCATCTCAATTATAAAATTCACAAGTTGGAAGTTGATGCATAAAAAGCAGCTACTTACAATATCCAGAGTTTAGCGAGAGCTCAGTAGTACCTGTGTAATAAGATATGCAGATGCTTTGGTAATTTCGTTTGCATACATTATGCTATAACACAAGGGGAATGTCTTTTAGTGCTAAATTAATTTGTAACACAAGCCTCTGTTATTAATTTTGCCAAATGTGTGTAGGTAGTACACCAAGGTCATCTGTATGTAACCTCTAAATAACAATCGTAAAGACTAATTTCAAAGTTCCCGCGTCGAATTCAAAGCTCAAGATTTCTTTACATCAAACTTCAAAGCGCTTCTAGGCTCTCAGAAACATGGACTAAAATCGAAACACCTTAAAAGTTATTCAATTAAAGTTATCCTCGGAGGCACGTGCAGATAGTAATTTCGTATACGCACCGCGTTCCATCCACTTTAGAGCATTCTATAACTCTGAGTTTACAAAGTAGCGGCAAAAAGAGGGAATGGCTGTACTGTATGTAGTGAGAGAAGGCAGCGGCGTGGCGCGGGCCCAGGTGTGCCGCCCGCCCACCATTTCTCAAAGTGAATCCACACAGCCAGCGCCCGTATTTTATAATGACACGGGAGTTCGCCCAAACGACGCATGCTCGCTGCCCACTCAAGGATTACCTTTAGGGTTGCTCCTTTGTGTTCCAAATCTTTTCTTTTCTCGCACGATAAAATACTAAAGCTATTTCGGGGGTTTTGTATTAACCTCGCGACGTGAGGTAAATCGCCTTTGTTATTAAACTTTGCGATATTTTGACACAACATTGAAGAGCACGAGAGCTACTAGTATTTGTCGTGTTCTGTGTTTAAACAATGGAGCGTGTTCTGCAAGTAGACCGCAGTAGAAACAGGGAAAATGGGGTAACCAAGTTAATTAGTGCGGCACTATACGGTTTTTACCGACAATCTTAATTAATGCATTTCAGTGGAGAGCACCTGAGACTCGGCGGTGCTTAATATTTAATGACATTGTTGTGGAGCTAGCGCCGCCCAGGACATTACCGCGAGTGGGGCCGCGGCCAGCCTGCCCCAGATTATTGAGCTACATTGGGCTCATCATAAATTTCAGGAAAAGCACACTCAAGCGAGAAGTTATAATTAATTAGAGGGGATTCGCTAGGAACACACGTGTAACTCGGGGCTTTGCACCACACGACAGAGCAAGCCACACATAAAGTATTTACCTATGTAAAATAATTCTACAGCCGAGATTCGTAAGGGACGAGAAAAACAAAATAACATTTGAAAAAATATTTTATAGCACACAAGGCACATCCACAACGACAGACTCGTAATAACTTACAGCCATCTCATTCACTTGTGGTATAAAATATTCAGTAGGAAGACTGGCGGACTTATTATGAACTTCACATGAACTTTTATTGGAAGTGATTATGTTTCCTTCACTATGTTACCCTCTCGCTTATCCGTCCAGGCTACACGGTGCTTTATAATATTTTTTCAATATCCGTAAGACCAATGCTAACAGATATTTCTTGTTTCTCGAATATCTACACTCAATATCTATACTCTTCTACTCGTATGTGGTTGGTGAATTAAAAACACGAATCAACGTACATCTAGATTACATAAATTTCAAATCCTTTCGCTTTCGTTGTCCGGTAGAAAGTTGTTCACTATTATTGCTACTGAATTGCCTTCCATTGTTTACCAGTAACTTTGCCGGTACAAACTTACACACCACAGAGTCACAATCCGTTTTCTACTTGGTGATCATACGTAAAAACACCAGACATAGGTACGTATTGTAAATTTTATTGTTGTAATAATTCTTTTCACATTATGACGAATATGTTGAATAAAACGATAACAAGTTTTTTCTCGTGCCTAGGCGTAATAAAGGACAAAATCAGGGCAGCTTTAAAAGTTTGATCGCAGAAGCTTTTATGATTATCTAACAAGAAAGTAATTTTAATTGAAAATGTATGTTTATATTATATTAGTAATAAGAACAAGATTCTATCGGTTACAATAATTACTAAAAAGTTCACTCGAACCGTGATGTGACACTTACCTTTATAATGCTCAAATGAAAAATAACTATCACAAACGATTACCTATAAAAGTAAACAAGCTTATTATTTTGCGGACATAATGACATTGCAAGTATAATAAACTGTTTTCATGTGAAATATCAATCAGCCAACCTGAAAAGCAATCAACTGTACCTCGTTTCACGTTTAAAGCAGGTTTAAAGCTTATTATTTGCATACGTGCAATATTTTTCCTCCATCTACTTCCACACTCCATTACTTGCTTTCTATGCTTTATATGGGATACCTATGAAGAGGAATTGAATATCGGCAGGTTTTAGAATTCAAATTTTTCGTAACATTACTAAAGCTTCACTATAACGCGCAATATTATTAATAAAATTGTAACATTCTCGAGCTTCAGAATGCAATAAATTTACATCAGGGGCCTGACAATTTTTGAATCACTAAACGCGTCGACATATCTCGACAGGTATCTCATATCTGAAAGCAGCGAATTCGCATTATTAAATAACTGGGTACAATGAGGTTTGAGCGGAGTCGACCAGTAAACTCGAAACAAAAGCCCAACTACACAGCTACATGACACTAAAGGGGAGACTTGGGTTTGTAATATTAATGGCAATGCCCAAGGTATGCTTGGATTTTACTCATTAGAGGAATTATGCGACCGTTTGCGAAATGATAAATGAGTACGATATAAGACCCGGTGTTTTGTAAACGTTTTACTGCGGTTTTTGGGATTATAGGATAGAGGGATTCCATTTTAGTCTGTATCCGGTACCTACGACCTAAGCTCATGAAGTTTTTAATATTTTAGCTACTTTGTACATTCATTTAGCTTAGCGTGATGATATACGGTATATTTTATGTTATCAGAATTGTTTCACTTTCCAAACCAAACAAAACCTAAAAACAACATGAATGTACCGGATAAAATTTAAGGACCATATATACCTATGGAACGCCAACCTACCTAAGTCCAGCCAAACAGCTCAGGTCCGCAATATAACAGTCCACAATTACTGCATTATCAGTACACTACACACTTGCACGTCGTATATTTCATCGTAGCGTATAAATTACACTTGTCTCAGAAGGAGGGGAATAGCAATTAAGCCAGCCAGGTTATTTACTGTCTAATAATACTGAATATGTTGTATTGGGAACGCAAAACTCATTTACTGATCGGTTATAATGTTTGGTGATGATTGTGTTATAGTTCAGAGGTTTTAGAGGTTGCTATGACTGGATTTTATACAAATAAAAAAGAGGGTAACAAATGTTTCGGATTCTTTACTAATGAACTATCAACTAATGAAATTAAGAATTATGAAATTCCAATGTGCGCCTTAGTCGTAATATACTCGAGGAAATCAATGTCTTATTTGAAATCAATCTATTTTTTGGTTAATGTAATCAAGCTTAAAGTAAGCGCAAAAAAGACCGAGCAAATAAAAAAAAATCTTTGAGTCGAGATATATAATATGTAGAGTTATACGTACTATCATCGTCATCGTGAGAAAATGATCTTATGGACAACTATAAGGTAGGCACTTAAAAAAATTGTTGATTGTGATTATACAGTACACCCTAAAACAGTTAAATTGTTAAACGAAAAACTTTATTCCGGGGTGTTTATCTATTATGTTATAATTTTTTTAAGTAGGTATGGCTTGACATTTAGGTGGTTTTTATTTTATTAGAAGAAATGTTCGATTAATTTTTAATGATAATTATACCTATTAATAAGACAAAGTAGGTAGGTAGGTAGATGTGTTATTGCATTGGGTGCCCCTGTAAAAATAGTGAACTTTTTATAAATAACTAGCTGTGCCACGCGGCTTCGCACGCGCTGTTCCTATGAAAACGTTTTTAGGTGTTTTCCCGGCAATTATTAGAATTTTTCTCACCGTCAAAACCATTCTTGAACTTCAACGAACATTAAAAAAAAAGAATCGGCCAAATTGGTACAGGCGTTATGCGCTTACCAACACATTTAGCGATTTTTGTTTATATATAGATAAAGAAATATTTGGCAGATAATTTGAAAAAATATTTGAACAACCAATACTTGTTAACAATAAAAAAGCTTTACTCTAAGCAATTTTTTTACGTGGTATCTGATAATAGCTTAACCTAGCACTTTTAGATGATGATTACCCCGGTTACCTAAAATTTTCGGGTTCAGACCAGAAGTAGAATACTCATAACAAACAAATTTACAACGTATTCAAGTGTGCCTGCGTCCGATCAAAGGATTATCTTTTTTAAAATAGTCTACATTTAGTTACTTTTTGGTTGTTATGTAACACCAATTAATAATTCTAATGAATGTAATGTTGTATGATGTAGATGATGAACAACTTTGTATGTAGTCAGTAAGTACTTAAACAATGTTTTATAAGTTTGTACAAATAAAATATTCCTATTCTTATTCTTAATTCACCATAATAATATAAACAATAGTATCGCCATCATTATATTCTTAGTTTGACCTGAGTCTTGGATCTGTATATTTAACCTGAAGTATCCTGGTTCCTTCTTAAATTCGAAAATCTTTATGTAAACAAAGTCATTTAGGAATGAAAATATTACATAAACTGATAATACTAACATGAAAAAACATGGTAAACAAGATAATCGCTAATGGTAAAAAGTTGCATATTCGAGTTGGAAAACGGACAAGAGGTGATTTATTTATCTTACAAAACCAAAAGTGGTTTCAATCTTCTGTAATCTGCTTTGATGATACCGATCTAAATAATTTAGGTACGTAACCTACCATCAATATTTCTTAAGTTTTGTAAGGCACATTTACAAAAAATATTTATGATTTTAGAACCGATTTTATATCTGGATATTGACTCAGGGGTTTCATTAATTACGTGAGGCTCTTAGGGGGCGGGGAGGAGGTCTCGGCAAATCTGACGTTATATTTTTCTTACGAATGTTAGCACTTCCTGCTTAAGGTTCCTTTGTTCCTTTCTTGTTGGCGCAAGATTCAAAGCACGAGTACTTAAAATAAGATATTTTACGATTTGCGGCAAATAACTTTTCCGTTACTTCTATTTCTTTGAAAAAACTTAAAACCACAACCACACCAACCAAACAAAGAATCTCTCGCGCCAACTCGAAATGAATTGTATTTTAACGTTCGATTTTGTCACTGTGTTCCTACGGTTCTCGGAAGTCTTACATGCAGCAACAAAAAACATATACATTTCGAAAAGATCTCACATGAGATTTTGCTCAACCAGCCCCAATCTCAGAGGGATCGAAAAATCACCAAAATCCCAAAATCACATTAAGTAAGTACCTATTTAATTTATGGATGCCAAGCACATTGAAATAAGGAGAATACTCTGCACAGTAAGCTAAATGGTTCTATCGCTGAATGGGCTATAGAATCATTCAGCCCGGATCTAATCGTACCTATACAAAATAACATGGCTGCAGCAATCAATATGCCTTTGACGTCAAAACCAATCATAACATAAAAATGTCTCTTTACAAATAATTCAAATCTTATTACCTATAAACTACAAAAAGCTGGCTTAGTGAATGCTAAAATGAAGAAATATTGATTTTAATTTGAGTCCCGATTGGGCAGGTTGGGCATCGGGCCAACTTTGCTACACTTGTATGCAAAATATGAGCTCATGTGCAATTATGCTGACGCTATAGTCATATCTTACAAGGTAGATTGTCGGATAGCAATGTTAGCAGTTCAGTAGCCCGAGTTGCTTTTGAACAGGGACACTGTACGTTTTGTATTGGACTTCTTGCTGTTCCTTTTTTGATTTACTTGAAAGAAACACAATTATTAGGAATTCATATTCTCTCGTTCTCTCGCAGATAAAAAGTGTGCAAGCGAACTTTTGCGTTTTATTAACAAGCTGTAACTGCGAGCCGTTATGTGCAGTTATTAAAATGTCTGCCTCTGAACGATGAACGTTTTTACTTATAAAGAACAAGCAAAGAACCAGATGCTTTGCGAATAATTGCGTTTTAGATTAACATTTAAGAAACATGATGTTGCTTTTTCATGTTTGGGGAGTCGGTACCAAAAAATAATACTTTTAAAAGAAATTTGCAACTAAAGAAAGGTAATACATTTCAACTAGCACACTTTAGAGGAAGCTCTACTCTTCCATGATCGATACCAATCGGAAGCATCTCTGTTGGACTCCCAACGAGTCACACAGTGCGACTCGTTGGGAGTTTTTCTCTCATCGAGTTACACTGTAACCCATAAATCCTGACCGACTGGTCGCTGTATGGCAATACTGATGCGTTGCGCTAGATATTCACCAATCACCAGTCTCACCGTGGCGTTGACCAGATGCCCTGATAAATAAATAAAAACTCAAATCACCCTCACCATGTCTCAGAGACTGGTGATTTACAGAATAACAAATTGAAGTCACAAATTGCGAAGTCAAGAAACGTTTAATATTTATAGCAGTTCATTACTCAAACTCCGAACTGAAGTTAGCTTTGACTAGGGCAGTGGAAGTAAACTGTTTCACGCCTCAAGCCTTGGCACGTGAAATCAACAATTTAATAGCGTTAGATTCACAAACATTATAACTAGTAAAGTTTCACAAACAATAGTTCTACTAAGTAGCTTAGGTATGAGTAACAAGTGATTGTTTTAAAATCAAGTGATTGTTAGTATGAAAAAACTCAATTCCTTTTAATGAGACTGTTTTTAACGTTTAACGAAACAAATAGAAGTTCCATCGGAATAAAACTTTTATGGGACCACCTGGAATCATTATATTTAGTTAAATAATCATCAAAAACGGTCGACAGTTGATTGAAACATAAGAGAACATACAAAAAAACAGTGCGGTCTACCTACAAAATACATGCAGTTGAACATAGAACCTGGTTTCATTGATATCATATCATTATCACTCTAACAGCCTATCTTCTTTCAGACGTACCCAGAAGAAAGGCCCCTTCGCCGAGAGCGCCCAGTCCCAGGGCTCTTCACCTCCATCAAATTGCCTGAAGCTGAGCCCCCAAACGGCGTGGCGCCCCTGCTAGACTTTCCGCGGGGGCGCATGAAACCGATTACCTTCCTAGGCGAGGGACCACATGGGAATGTGAGTACTATTACTACTTTTTACTTTTACAATACTTACATCTTCATCCGGACTTATTACTCCCTAGGGGTACCTAATGAACAAAAGGGCAGCCTATGTCGGGCATTCCAAAAATGTTGGATTTGCTAAGTTTTGGAATTGATAATAGTCAGTCAAAATTTCACGAATCCATAATTATAAGAATTCAAGATTCTAGGAAGGACAACCCAGGGGATTTGCTTGTATTTTTTGTTGTTGTACTAATGATACAGTGGTGTATTATTTGTACAACTAGTTGACTTACTCAGTTCAACTACTGTATCGGAGGGGTAATGCCAGTTCGGGATCGCTGTTCGATGATCGACCACAATCCTCATTACCATATACACATATCGTCCGATCGCAAAGGGGTGAAGGTGTTAAAATACCTAAAAGTTGTTGCTACCCTATACTCAGGTTCCCTTAGTTGGCTCCTTACGGCATCTATTTGGAATTAGGGTACGATTTCTATTTGTCTCTTACCTAGATACCTACCCTAACAGATACTTTTCCTCTTCCACTTGCTCCTATGGCTCAGGGACTCCAAAGTGCGTTTAAGTTTCCATTGCAAGAAACCACCTTCTTGCTCTATCCTGTGCAGATTCTCATCAAAGTATGCCCCAGCTGTGTAACCAGAAGCGGCTAGTTAATTAATAGTAAGACACTTTGAGTGAACCTGGAGCGAGGCAATATTCCGCATCTGTATATTAAATAAACACCCCTATCTACTTATAGAAAAAAGAGCTAATCCATACAGAAACCAAAATGTAGAATTCAATTTTAAAAACATTTTCCTTAAATAAAACAAATGATACATTTGCTAATAATAATTTAATTGTTCCTTATCGGTTTCTTGTAAGAAGAAAATATTGCGGCTATATGGTAGGTACGGCCAGAGGGTGCTCATTTCAATTCAGGAAAGAACTGAAATAATCCTCTTCATCTGTATCGGAATAACGTTTATCAGATTTACTGCTTTCTGATTCGACCACTGTAGTGCTCGTTTCTTCTTTCTTTGGGAATGAATAACCTGGGTTCGTTCTTTGAAAATCTACACTGTTCTCCAAATCTTTGGTCCTCTTCATATCTAGTTCACTCGTGGGCAATCCTTTAGCAGTCAAAGAATTCAGTTTCGTTGCCAAATCCTTCGCGTTTATCAATTCGTCTGGATTTACGTTTTCCAAATTCTTTCTAACATTAATTTCATCTTTTTCGTTGTCGATAACATTTGCTGCAAAATGTATATATTTAAGGCGCATACACGTGTGAAAGTGGCGACCTCACCTATTTTATCTTATTATTACGTTAAACACGGGCAGTTTTAAAAATCCACTGTACAGTTTGTGGTATCTATTATAATAAGTTATTTATCAATGCCTCTGTAATAGTTTCATTTTGTAAACCTTAGGCAGAGATACGAAGTTGCTTTTTGGACACCAAACTCTATTTTCGCATCACTTTAAACTATGTAAGATAAAACTATTACAGAGGTAAGTATGCAAAAATAGGCAAAACTACAAACTGTACGATAGATTTTTTAAATTTCTTATGTTAAACGTAATAATATGATAAAATAGGTGGCGCTGTCATAGTGGCGCCTTAGGCATTAATGCCCGGACACAATACCTACCTACAGCAATCGCGTTAAGGTCACTATTTGGCAGGGTTTTGCATATTCAAGCAAAAACTTGCCACCTTCTTTATTTGGCCCAAAGATGAAATAGCCTATTTCGGTTCATTTATTTATGGCATAGCCCCTTTATGTTATCAGCAAAAAAGGTGCTTATCTGGGGGAGGTCTGCTTCTAGCAGTAGACCAATCTATGCTGGTGGGTGAGGAGGAGATATTAAAAGTATGTAGTTTAATGAAAATGTAAACCTTAGGTAAACATAAACCGAATTAAGAATGTTAAGGTGTAGAAACCTATAGGTACCAAACCTACACCATAACAGACTGTTTGTTTGAAGAAAGAATGGTGATGACTGATGACTGATGTCTGATGACTTGGTAGTGCCGTTAAATGGCAACGGCACTACTGGTAGTGCGACTGGTAGTGTCGTTGCCAATAAATGATGATAACGATGAAATGATGAAAGAGGAAAAGCTAAATACCTAGTTACTTCTAAATAATTATGCTTACCATCTTTCATCATTTCAACCAGGTTGTCCACGGAAAGCCTTTTCTTGATGGAGTTTACAAGCTCATCCATTTTTACGGTTTTTGTACGGTTTTTGTATGTAATCGTTGCTTGCTTGAGTCTTCAGAGAGGTTGTTGCTTGATGGATGTACAATAGCAAATTTCGTCTTTTTTTTATCCGAAAGTCATTTACTTTTGAATGTATTATGTGAGTGTTTGATACGTAGCCATTTCCATTTTTTAGTTTTCAAAAACAAATTTATCTGTTTATTAAAAATACTTTTGATTCATTTGATTTTTGATGTCATTATTCTGAAGGATTTTTTTCCAAAATAAATAATCTTTATCTAGTACCATGTAGGTTTAACGTGAATATAAACTGAACTAGTTTTTCAACTCTATGACCATGAGAAACCATAATACACAGAAGACGACTACGCGCGCAGTCCGGATCACAGATTTATAAGTATACTCGTAGTACTAAAGGTAGGATGTCTGTGCCATAAAAGCCAATCTGTGTCTAATTATCTAACTTGAGCTAGTACTATTTAAACTCAATGAACTCGAGTCTCTAGCAAACGTAGTATTAGTATTTACTAGCTGCGCCCCGCGGCTTCGCACGCGTTTTTCCTGTGAAAACATTATGGGATAAAAAGTAGCCTATGTTTTATTCCAGTATTAGAATTACCTGTATGCAAAATTTCAGCCAGATCCGTTCAGTAGTTTTGGCGTGAAGAAGTAACAAACATCCATCCATACATCCATACAAACTTTCGCCTTTATAATATACTAGCTGCGCCCCGCGACTTCGCACGCGTTGTTCCTATGAAAACATTAAAAGGTGATTTTCATCCCACGGGAACAGATTTATGGGATAAAAAGTAGCCTATGTTTTCTTCCAGTATTAAAATTATCTGTATGCAAAATTTCAGCCAGATCCGTTCAGTAGTTTTGGCGTGAAGGGGTAACAAACATCCATCCAAACATCCATCCAAACTTTCGCCTTTATAATATTAGTGTGATTATCTAACCTTACTATGTCTACCTAAGCTGCTTATTTAATACCCTAACACAGATTTATAAGTTTAATTCAATTCAATTATTTTATTTAAAACCAGACATAATATTACAGAGTACACTCCAATGCGTTACATCAAGGACATCTTAGTACTTGCTAGTGAAAATAAATTACAACAACTTAGCAGGACCAAAAATTCGTAAAATTCGTATAAGTTTAGTACTAAAGGTACCCTAAGTTCTTAGGCCCTTATTATAAAAGTATGCTCAGTCATCGACCTATGCTTGAGTGATGCTTATGTATAGTAAAGACTAATTTTAAAACTATGCTCGGGAACGAATGTCAAAATCTACACTCACTCATGTAACTTTCTAATAACAACGAGTCCTTACCACGTAATTACTCAAGTATGGTCTAGACCACACTATGAGAGGACCGTTTTGTCGAAGCTGGAGATATCCGCCGAGATAGAGGATTTCTATGGCCGATTATACGCTGCACATGCCCCTCGTCCTCAGCGAGTCGACCACGATTCAAGAGCCACCCTGACACGCCACTATACCGACGAACTGCCAGACATCAGTCAAGACGAGATTGTGCTAGCTCTGAGGCAGCTTAGAAATGGAAAAGCCCCCGGTGAGGACGGCATAACATCAGAGCTTTTAAAAGCCGGAGGAGCCCCTGTTATACAGGAACTACAGAAACTCTTCAACGCTGTCTTTCACAGTGGGAGAACTCCAAAGGCGTGGAGCGGGAGTTTGGTGGTGCCTCTCGCAGGCAGACCTTCGCCCACCGTGCCACAGAGGTCGTCGTAGTATCAACTAGTATCAACTTATTAAATTTAAATATAAATGAATGTGAGCAGACTAGAGAAATAAGGTGCAAAAGCTAATGAGTACAAGGCAGCGCTGTGGATAGAATTCCGGGGTGACTCGGTCGCCAGCCAGCTGCGCTGCCTGTAGGTATCACCAGGTTCTTCTGTGGAAGGATAATTCGGTGCAAGTATTTTTGTGAGGGTAAAATGGAAGGACCCACATAAATACTGGAAATATGCGAGCAAGTTCAAAGCAGGGCGATTGTTTACAGCCCGCTGCAAGTGCGCAATTCTGCGAATTCTCGCTTCGCAGTCGTGGTGTCTTCACTCGCTGTGAACGTCTCGCTTTGAAATCGCTTGTAAATTGCTTGCAAATATTCAATAAAGACAAGGTACAACGGATTCTCTGTTTCTTATATTGTACAGCCAGTCATATACAACGTCGTTACAAGTATAAAAAATATTAACTAACCCTCCTTTTTTTAAAGGCTCATTCAGTCTGGAAATCGTGAATGTAGCTGTATACCGATGACTTATTTTGAAATTTGAAATTTTGCCGCTGAAAAAGTGTTATGGAAGAGTCAAATCGTTTATTTCTTAAGACTTACAAAATAAGCACTTAGTATGTAATAATAGATTGGAGCTGGTACCGTGGCTGTAAACCATGGATCAAAATTGTTTTTAAACAACCCAATCGATTTCATTAAAGTTAAAATAATTAATATTACGTTAAGCATAATGTAAGCCTTACTGTATTGAAAAAGAAAACTTCAAATAAATAATAGAAATAAACTAGAACTTGTATTTACAATTGAAACAAGAGAGCGAACTGCAGACAGTTACAAACAATCTGTATAACAATCTTAGCTTGTCTTGATGATTCAGAATTATATGGTACAACCAGTTCACAATACAGAATATTTCTCTTTTTTACTAGAATCCTTCACTTACGCGCCGGAGTGTCGTTGACGCCTAGACCGGACGTCATTATGAACGTTGTGCTGTGCTTACCTCTCGTGACAACTTTGGTCGAGTGCAAGAAATTGTATTGTCCGGAGCGTAGCGGTTGTTTTCTTCCTTACCGTCACACTAGAGACAACAACGGTACTGTGTGAATTGTTGAGAATTAAAAATCCAAACCTTAACAGGGTTAAGCTTAGAAATTGTAACCTGCGCACCAGTGTGAAAGTAAGTCGAGCGTCGAAATAACATCGCAAAAACTAGAAACGTTAAAAACCTTTTCCTTTAAATTGACAAGGCCACCATAAGTATTCAGTAAATTCAAAATATAGTTAGCCATTTATTTTAGGTAATTTCAATGTTGTCAATTATTCATATTTATTTTAGATAGCTTACATAAGGTACACCCCTGCCTTTCTTAAATTCACATAATTATTTCCATCCAAAGGTTGCCTAGAAGAGATCGCTTCTATGCGATAAGGCCAACTTGCACTTGTGTCCTATGTGTCTGTCATGTTATATTGTATTTTTGTTGGTGTACAATAAAGTATTTTGTATTGTATTGTATTGTTGAAAGTGTTGATTGCCAACGGAAAGTGCTCCATCGCCGTGAGTATGTCACGATGGGTCTTACATTTTAGGGCCCCCAAATATTACCTCCACTTTCGGAAAGCCACTCTGTACACCTATGTACAGAGTAGCTTTTCGAGATGGAACAAAAATATTTATTCAAGACCTGTTCGATCACGATCTAACTTGCACAGAATGGATGGTGCTATTTTATGAAGCTATTTTTTAATACCTTTTTCATAGTTTTATCTCATATAGTTTAGGAGGAGATGCGAAATTAGAGTTTGGTGGCCAAAAAGCGCAACTTCGTATCTCTTCCTAAGTTTTACAAAATAAAACTATTACAGAGACATTAATAAATAGCTTATAATAAATACCACAAACTGAACATAGGATTTTTAAAAATACCTACGTTTAACGTACTATTAAGATAAAATAGTTGGGGGGGCCACTTTCGCTGCTGTATGGGCCTTAACGTTCACTTGTGTTTTACAAGCAAATTAGGCATGATTCAATCGAAAGACGTGAGAGATTGTTTTGAAGGTCACAGGTATGTTTGGAGAAAAACTTTTTTGACCGGCACGCATTCTATCATTCATTTAATCAATAGGTCGATCATTCGTATTTGTCAGGGAAAAAGTCAGTTTCAGTTTCAGTTTCTTTATTCTCGAAAAAATACATTTGTGTCGGAATATTTTAGAATAAAAATGATTAATAATTATATTGTCAATTATACAAAAAGTTACAATACGATGGCAGTATAATAAAAAATCAATACAATAACAGAAAGAAATCAAATCAGGACACAAAAACAGATCTTTACATTATTGTTGCCTGGTATAAAGCCCATAAAAGTTGGAAAAAAGTCGGGAAAGTCATGGGATCAATTTATGATTTATATTTATATTTTTATATCTTATGATATATTTGTGTTATAAAGTCTATTTAAATCTGGTATGGTATATACTTATTCAGTAGCTTTAGAATGGGTTAGCTTTAGGTTTTGGGTGAATGCTCAGATACCTCTTGGAACGTAAGATATGCGTTGAGGTTTCCTGTGCCTCTATCAACACATTCAGCATCAATGAACTTTTACAACTAATAGTTCTTTACCATCTCCTTGACTTGCACGGCCAATATCAGAGATCCAGATATGATAAAACACATTTACCCTACAAAATGAACAGGAAACGAATTGACATTTACTAGACTACTTTAAACGTACTAGGATAAGGTTTAAATTTATTATGTGGTACGGAACCCCGCATGACGAACGCGCAAGTAGAGGCGGTACCCCAAAAAATCCACTTGCTTCCTTACTTAGTAGGTACATCACAAAAAAATCTTAATTAGTTAAGCTCTATTTCGTTTTCAAGCTAAACGTAAATAACTTTCGAGCAAATCGCAAATAACTCTCGAGCCAATTGCAAACAACGCGGTGTCTAACGCGACCCTTAGCGCAACAACGGCACCTGTGTAACTCCCACTATTTGCACCCTCAAATCAGCCCTCTTTGTTCCCTCTAATCTTGTGGATAGCCTCTCAGTTAATTGCAAAAGTTGTGAACGTCCTTACTAATTCTTATTGAATCCGTTTATTGAAGCTAACAAAGATACGAGTACAACGCTGGTGAATAAATCGAAAGAACGATGCAGATGTTTTTTTTTTCAAGAGACACTGTATTTTGTTATTAGATGCCCAGTCCATCCCAAGGTTGACTGGAAGAGGTCACTCATAGCGATAAGGACGTCTTTGTACTTCGTTTACTCTTACATTTATTTCTAGATATGTACATCTATCTATTTAACTATGCTCTCGTATCGGACGATTGCTTTTCTATTTTACGGATGCTTTGGTCATTGGGGTTCAAACAGGAATAAAGAATACAGATTTAATTTATACATACACAAGAAATACAGGGAAAGTAAGTGCATAACAATATTAATTAAAGCATTAATGTCAAATTGCTTTTTATTAAGGCCCATACAGCAGCGAAAGTGGGGCCCCCAATTAGTTTATCTTATTATTACGTTAAACGCAGGTATTTTTAAAAATCCTACGTTCAGTTTGTGGTATCTATTATAAGCTATTTATTAATGTCTCTGTAATAGTTTCATTTTGTAAAGCTTAGGAAGAGATACGAATTTACTCTTTTTGGCCACCAAACTCTAATTTCGCATCTCCTCCTAAACTATATGAGATAAAATTATGAAAGAGGTATTAAAAAATAGCTTATAATAGATACCACAAACTGAACGTAAGATTTTTAAAAATTCCAATGATATACGTAAAAATATGATAAAATAGGTATCGCGGTCAGATTGGCTCGGGTATGCGCCTTAAAGCAAATAAACATGAGTTCACACAAAGCAAGCGTTATGAACTAAACTAAGGAATCACCTTTAGAGTCTTAGGAATAAAATGGCCCTTTTTTGCGCGGCTAAACTGATTTCAGATTATTTATTCGCAAACAAATAGGTTTGTGTCCGAGTGTTTATAAGTGAAATTTAAACAAAATGCACTTCACTTAACTAGTAGCGCTGTTTTACCCGCGTAGTTCCCGTCCCCGTGGGGTTACCGGGATAAAAAAAGATTTTTTTAATTGGTCTAGTAGTTTCGGAGCCTATTCAATACAAACAAACAATCAAATCTTTCCTTGTTATAATATTAGTATAGAAATCAAACCGCAAAAACTAAACATGAATAAGAGAGATTTGACGAAAACCAAGAACGATACTTTGGTTTTCAGGCTGAACCTAATAACACCATAACTAACACTCTCTTAAGATTACCTGCGAGTAAACTAATAGTAAACTTACAAGTAACAAAACTTTAAATTGACTCCAATAATTGACAAGAAGTTAAACACACGAGACAGGAATTGATAGTTAAGTAAAAATACATATTTTAAACAAAATACATACCTGTACAATTTACAAGAAAAAATGATATAGATAATATTCACTACATATATAACAACAGTTTTTTGTTAAAGAGGCAAAGCAGCGCTTTGTCAGGAATCTGTAAACACTTTGTGATCTCTATTTTAATTTTTTTATAATAAACTAAACCTACACTTTCCAAAGCATTAGCCTTTCCAATAGTTGGTGCCTATTATAAATCATAATATCACAGGGCAGCCTCGTTAATTGATATCGCGGCTAAAGCTGGGTAAACTCATTAAAACGAGAAAGCTTTCGAAGTTTATTTACATGGTCATACATTTTACACCACCCTGCATGTAAAATTCGAGCATCATAGCATCCTAATGTAATATAAAGTGGCGGTCACATCAGCGTTCCGAATTGTAATTACGTGGCATCAACTCCATTAGCTATCGACCCTGTTATGGAAAATATTCTATTTCATTTAACCATGCGTGGAGCATTTATATACCCTGTATTTAAAATCGAAGAGTACAAAAATTTGAAATATTATTAGTTTACAGGCAATTTAATAAAATGATGAACGAGAATGTTGGTGCTCGGCTGGATATAATTGACACACTTTGACAATTTCGGTATAAGGAGTGAATTTCATAGCGTTAGTGACATTCTGAGAAATCATATAAGTAATATACACACATTATAAAATTAAATGAGAGTTAATTAGTGTTTTTATTTGTAAAAAGTTATCAACTGAACTATATTATTAAGTATTGTCGATAAGATGGTATACGAATTTATATTTATATACATTTTTAAATTATACATTTTCAAAAATGCCTCCCGTAAAACCATATCATCCGCTTACGATATTTTACTATATGGGGGTCGATTAGTTTGATGTTAAACCGACCACACCCGCACTTACGTACTAATAACATGATCGATTTTTCAATTTTCCGGCGACCATTACATCGGTAACTGCCTTTTGAATGATGGAGCACCCCGTCCTTTCTTTTTAATTTCGGCGCGTTTCAATATTTTTGGCCGTTATTTATGACGGACCCGGACTTTTAAGCCGAAATACTGTAACGTCACAGTTTTGAGTAACATCTATAATTTTGAAGCTAGCCATACGCTGGCAGTATAAATAATAGGGGTTGGTTTAGGTCATCGGACAAATACGGAGCACAATGTTGGTTTCATAGAAGTGGTGAAGAAATGATTTTGGAAAAGGGAACTCATATTTTGGAGCGGCATATGTCTTTCCATAGGTGTCGTAAGAGGCGACTAAGGGATATCCAACGGGGGGCGGGCAGCAGCGCCCCCTGCAGAGCAATACCAACGAACTGCGATCCCCAACCCGCATGCCCAGCGTGGGGATTATGGGCATTACATATATTTCATTTATTTATTTATTTATTTAATCACCTCTTCGACGTCCATGGAGGATGGTTCTGAAAGTGTTTGTGTAGGTACCTAATGGTTAAAGTAGATGTATACATATAGCTTGCCTGAATAAGAGCCAGTTATTTAGGTACTTTGACAAGGTCCGCAAAATCATCACTTTCAAACATTTTAAAAATACATGACTTAGTACCCAATCTAATATAACAAATTAACGTAACATTTGTTTATTAATTTTTGTATTTATGATGAAATAACGGGACCCTTTGAATGAAAATATGGATATATGAGAAAAAAAAACTTTTATAATTGTAGGTACGAAAAATAAATGTAACTCTACTTAGTCTAGGAAATTGAATTAGTAGGTACATTGACTAATGTACTAATTACCTATGTATTTAGATTAATTTACTTATCATGCTATTACTACGCTCAAGCTACCCTCGAGCAGTCAAAGATGCTCGACATTATGTTAATTTGATAAATACCTAGATCGGTCAGGTCAGTCGTAATGTCATTGACATCCACAATAACATATATAATTCATATGTACACATCGATCAAAAATTTCGCGGCCGATAATTTTGATCGATGTATGTAAACTATGATATAATAATATAATAAGATAAAATAAGTGGCGTCGCCACTTACACTCGTGTATGGGCCTTAACGCTTGTCGCAAGTCGTAGGATCGTATTGAGGTGCTTTTGCTATTATAATTATCTACCCTCTACAAATCAAACCCCAGATTCTTAATTTACAACTGGTTGTTCGCGAATCGTCTCTTTATTTAAATAACTTATTAATTATCAAATCATAATAGATTCAGGCGTTACCTTGCGGAAATACATTGTAAATATAAAAATGAACACATTTTTTTTCTTAATAAATTATACAAAATTATACAAAGTTATATATTTCTTTCATTTTTATGAATGTATAATTTTTTATTTTATCGGTGTTTATTTTTTGCCGAACTGTTACTAAATTTTTTCATGATTATATTTACAATGAATAAATCTCTTCCCAGCGTCAATTTAAATAGTAGGTACTAGTAATTATTTACAATTGTAACAGTTGAGCTTACAACTGTTGTTATCACAATCGGAAGCGTCCCTAACTCGTATTGCATTGACCCGCGCTGTATGACAATACTGATGCGCTGCGCCAGATACTTGCCACCTTCGATCATTCCAACAGATATTTCCGATAATATAACTGTGAGTCAGTGGCGGGTTAGCTATATAGCAGTAGCAAACTTATGTCCTAAATAATTAAAAATAGTATAATTATTTCAGACATTCATCATAAATTAATATCTCGCTGCGCTCGTCGATCACATTCACTTACTGGTTCCGGCATTTGTCTCGTGTTCGATCCCGATTCAATTCCTGGACCCTGGTTTGAGCTCATTTTCTACTATCGTACAAATCTTCATTTTTGAATATACCTTTATACTAAATTTGAAACAGTAATGCAATTCAAGGGCCCTCAGTTCACATTTGTTACGGGACCTGTGCTGGCTATATCCGCCAATGTGTAAAGTAGATTAAAGGTCGATTCACACTTATCAGTGAACCCACAGTTCCGGCACAGTACCGCATCAGTGATAATTATTCTTTCAAACATTCTCTAAACCTATTCTAGAAACATACTCAAACTATCAATCCGTAAAAATGCACTTGCCTTTTATATTTACATACAGAAATTAATCAATAAAACGTCATCGACCCTTCGACTGCTACCTTAAGGCGCATACCCGAGCCAATCTGACAGCAATTCCTATTTTATCATATTTTTACGTTTATCATAGGAATTTTTAAAAATCCTACGTTCAGTTTGTGGTATCTATTATAAGCTATTTTTTAATACCTCTTTTATAATTTTATCTCTTATAGTTTAGGAGGAGATACAAAAATAGAGTTTGGTGGCCAAAAAGCGCAACTTCGTATCTCTTCCTAAGCTTTACAAAATGAAACTATTACAGAGGCATTAATAAATAGCTTATAATAGATACCACAAACTGAACGTAGGATTTTTAAAAATTCGTGCGTTCAACGTAATAATAAGATATAATAGTTGGGGGCGCCACTTTCGCTGGTGTATGGGCCTTAATCGATACAGTTATGATGTCAGTATTTGAACCGTGATAAGGGTGGCTGCAAACTAGATAATTGGCTGGGTCCGGGCGTCTGATGCCATTACCTTTTCGATCGTGCTAATAGCAAACTAATCATGTAAGCTTCAGGGTAAGCTGTAAATGCGATTAATATCATCTTATTTAGTTGCATGGCCAACTTTGCATGGCATGAAGCCAGGTTTATGAAGGTTTATCTATAGAATGAGGCACTTGAAGGGGTATGAACAACTAGATCTAGTACCTACAACTTAGGTTTTTCTATTTCTAGACTGGTCGCCGGGGCCGAAATTTAGCTAGACATTCATTATTACTACCAGAAACGATATTACTTCATGAAACTAAAAAAAATCTCTACAAGAAAGACAGAAAAAATAAAGTCCGGGGCTAGACTTCCTTTCTCCAAAATCTTTTGTTTGGGATTATACAAGCTCTTAGGACCTACCTACAAGGTATGTAAAATCAAGTCCAGTATAATCCACTTCGCTACTTTTTAATACCTCTGTAATAGTTTTAACTTATGTAGTTTGGGAAGAGATGCGAAATTAGAGTTTGGTGGCCAAAAAGCGCAACTACGTATCTCTGCCTAAGCTTTCCAAAATTAAACCATTACAGAGGCATTAAGTAACTCGTAATAGATACTACAATGTATTTGTAAAACTTCCTTTGATTAATGTAATAATAAGATAAAATAGGTGGGGGCGCCACTTTCAGTGGTGTATGCGCCTTAATAAAAATAAACTAGTAGAAAGTAAAACGTATTTAAAAGTTATATTTCGATTTATTTAAAAACTGCACTTCTGTTGCTGATTCCTCCATGTCGGTCTACAAAAATACCATAAAAATTGATTACTTGCCGCAGCAAGAAAATGCAATCTGCTAGCACCCCTCCCCTCGCACTCGGGTCTTAATAGCGCGCGGTGTTTATTTTTCAAATTTTCACTTTAACGACCATTCCACTCAATAAGTGGAGGGGCAGTAACTTAGATTAAATTTAAAACTATGATGGACTTCTAGTGGAAAGAGGTTCTGTTAACCAGCGCTGCCGCTGGAACAAACCACCTATGTACCATCGCCAAACGTAATGCCTATCCAGTTTAAAACTATTTTGCTTTGCGTTAAAAACAATAGAAATCGAGTAAGCCGGGGTTGGCAACTATTCACTTCACAGAAAAATCACCCTAGTTGTGGTAAGGCGCAATTTTGGCTGACTATACTTCAGTTTAATATTGTAGAGTGAAGATAATGACCTCTTAGACCACTTTCGAACTATAACAGAAAGAAATAGACAAGCCGACCTGAGGATTTAAAAATTGGGAAGAAATAGACAAGCCGACCTGAGGATTAAAAAATTGGGGAGGTACTATTATAGGACCTACTTTATTTTTAATTAGGTTGGGTCAATCGGTCCATCGACCGAATTCCCAATTCTGTAGGAATACGATTTTCAGTTGTTTGTTTTCTTTTTTTTGTCATGTGTATGTTCGTCGATTTCTCCTTCAATTATGAACATACTATAAAAAAATATTTCGCTATTGTTTTTAAAACGTCAGTTGGTGCCATATGTTATTTCCAAGGGATCTATCCCACATACCTTAAGAAACTACTGTGTTTTTTATTAAGGAGTTTCAAGTCGGTTTTTAGTTTTTCAAAAAATAAATATAATATTATTTACTACTCTTTGACATCAACCCCTGGGCTTATAACAGTAAATTGGGGATATCTATACTAATATTATAATGAGGAATGATTTGATTGTTTGTTTGTTTGAATAGAATAAGTGTCCGAAACGACTACACCGATTTAAACAATTATTTCATCATTAATAAGCTTACTATTCAGGGAGTATAGGTATAGGTTATAGGATTTATTTTATCACGGAATTCCCACGGGAACGGGAGCTACGCGGGTGAAACCGCGAAGCGCTGCTAGTCCTCAATAATTATGCATAAATGATGATGAACAGCAGCTGCAGCCTAAAAAGGAAGGTGATGCGCCAATGTGCCTCGGTGATCAGATTGCCTTCCAGCTTATGTTAGAAGACTTGGATCTTCTAACATAAGCTGGAAGGCAATCTGATCGGCATCGGATACTCGTTTGCCAATTCTGCGGCCGCGTCTATCGTTCTATAGATAACTAACTAAATAAAAGGTTGAGGACAAATGAACATTTCATGAACCATCCCTTGTCTCCACAAGGGATGGTTTAAGAAGTCCATGAGAATGATGATGATTATCATGAATAGACGTTTTTAAGCTGTGGTATGTATAGGGTAAACCCAGGATTGATGCATCAGTGGGATAGACGCCTCGTTTTCAAAAACACAACTTCCCAAAATCGCTCCTACGAATTAATAGGTTAAATAAGAGCGTACGCGTAACAAACCTCGACCCCTGGAGAAGATTCAGCAGAGTGGAAGTGTTTTACTTGTGTGTGCTATTACGTCAAAGGCAAACGCAGAATAAAGCATCAAAGTTTCAAACGTGAGTATTCAGTGTTGCATAACTTATGGTACATTGAGTACAAACCTATGGTTTATCCATTTTGAATGAAGCATGTTAGTTAACAAAACACGACACAAATAACAAAATCTCACTTGCTTGGCGTCGAGTTTCAGATATAATTGTAAGCAATCTTTATTGAAGGGAGGATCTAAAATCGACAAGTAATGTAAATTACGTATAAAAGGACGCGCCAACAAAGTGAATTTTAGGTTAAGTATGGGCGGTTTGTTTACGTTTATGCTTCATTCAAAATAGACACGGTATAGATGTCAATACCCTCCCTATTGTATTCTGATTAGTTCAAAATTTTGAAAGGCACCTATCCGTATCAAATAGGATAGTCAGTTAAATTTTTCAAAGTATAGGTTCCCTAAGGGGCGTCTATCCCCTAGAACTGTAAACATACTCAGTAGTTATAATTATAATTAATTATATATTATACATATACGCCCCGCGGCTTCGCACGCGTTGTGCCTATTTTCGTTGCTATAAACCTCACGGAGCCCGAGACCTTTCCAACGAATACAAAACCGTGGAAATCGGTTCGTGCGTTCTGGAGTTATAGCGTCAGGAAGGAAAACCCGACTTATTTTTATATTATAGAATAACGATATTCTATTCTATTCTAATTGTTACGAAAAATTATTTTGTCATTTTACGTCGAAGACATTTTCTTGTGTTAATAGTACATACATTTATCTCTTTCAAATAGTGGGGCATCTATCATGGGTTAACCCTATTTGTGTATATTTCACTACCTTTCATTTTGTGTAAATAGGTAAGTTAGTAAATATACAAAATAGGGAGACAATTAGGTACCTGCCTAATTATTGTATTTGTGCCAAATGACAAGAACAACAAACGGAAATATCATTAAATAGGAAATTCTGGCTTATTATATTATAGCGGGACGTGTGTGGAAAGCGTCGGAAACGGATGTCCGCTCTCTCGGATGAGTCAGCACAATGCAATTGTACCCCTATTTCCTTTTTCTATTTTTACTTACCTTATTTCTACCTTCACTTAGACACGTATTCATTGAATAAATATCACATATAAGTATTTCGAGACAGTATAAAAATAAATGTGAGCAAATTGGTGTTTATGTAGTTTTTCATCACTCGTGCTCGGCAAGTAGGTCAAAACTTGCCGTTGAAAGTTATACTTTTTGTCCCTAGGGAAGAAAAGTATCGACAAGTAGTGACAGCTGTCACGTCACATTTTTATTGAACCATGCATTCGAACTTTCTATACAGCCATTCAACCTCAACTTCTTCTTCTTCTGAGATAGCTTCTGCGTCTAGTTGACGCAATTTCTACAGCCACTCAATTACAGCGCGATGTAAAATTTAAATAACATAAGGTAACATATATTTCCGTACCAGACATTTATAATAATGAGTTCATCTGATTCAGATATGGTTTTAACGTCTGATTTTACACATCTGTTTTTTAGCTAATTCATGTTTTTTGATTATGCTTCCGACTGGTATTGATATAAATAAATCAATAAATTATAAATAAATAAAAAACTGGTATTGATTTGGGTCAGTTGAGCTACCTGTAGATTGTTGACGCTTCCGACTAGTAGCTATTGATATGGATCAGTTGCGCTACCTGTAGATTGTTTACTCTTCCGACTGGTATTCTAAGGATTTTTTTAACGTATATTAATCTATGAGTATTACTTATGCCTGGTTTTTGAGGTCCATTTGTCGGTGGTTTATCTATTCGTTAGCGCTATTTGTTCGATAACTGTGTGAATAATATATATAATAATATATATGGTGACAGTTAACTATAGCTTATCCTATGTATATCTTTATTGAATCAATAGCTAGTGAGAGTTTATGTTAGATCTTCAGAAACTGGGTCTTAGCCATTTATTACAATTTTTTTTACTTATATTCGTAATGAAAAGCACAGTGTTTACCTTGGGTGAAAGTAACTCATTTAGTCCCTCGAACTATTAACATCCTCGCTACACTCGGGAGCCAAACCCCGTCTCGGGGCTAAATAACTAACTTTCATCCCTAAGGTAACTACTATTACTATTAAATTAATTATCTATCTAATATAACAAAAAAAAACGAAGGTTATAAATCATCATCAAATTCTAACCTTAAAGGAACACTTTGAATCAATTCGAACTAAATCCCTTTTTAAACAAAATCAACTTTTTCAAAAACACTTCCTGACTAGAATAGACGTACGGGTAAGTTTGAGGAATAGACATTCGGGGAATAAAACATTTGGGGAATGGAGTTTTAGGCAATAGACTTTCGGAGACTGGACACAAGAATTTAGACCTAATAGACCCCTTGATCCGTCTGTGGGGGCTATGATGTGACTAACAGACATAATGTTATAGGCAAGTGAAACTGTTGTTTATTTACTGGTTGCGTCGGGAGTTACACCAAAAAAAAACTGATGCACAAAAAAATCTCGAGCCTTTATTATTCTAATAAAACATCAATAAATCATAATTAATAACTCGTAATGGAACAGAAAAAATGTAAAGGGGAGATAAAGTGCTTTATGAGTTTATGCTAATGGTAAGCTATTAAAAAATAATTATCGTGTGCACAGCCGAACGCCGCCATTTAAACATTCATGGGAAAAATATTTACAATCACACTAATATTATAAATGCGAAAGTTTGTATGGATGGATGGATGGATGTTTGTTACCTCTTCACGCCAAAACTACTGAACGGATCTAACTGAAATTTTGTACTTAGGTAATTCCAATCCCGGAATCAAACATAGGCTATTTTTTTCTAAGTGTACATTTATTGTATTTATGGAAATAAAGCATTTTTGAGTTTGAGTTTTGAGTTTGAGTTTATCCCATAAATCAGTAACCGTGGGATAAAAATCACCTTTAAACGTTACCATAGGAACAACGCGTGCTAAGCCGCGGGGCGCAGCTGGTTTATAATAATAATTATACAAGGTAATTGTAAAAGTTGTAATTTTACAAAACAGGTGATAGGTACATTTGTTTGGGAAGGAAATATTAGAGGGATTTCCTTCCCAAACAAACCTGTTCTAATTTGTTTCTATTATTGAAATATTTGATTACATATTTTTTTTATTAATTATATTTATGTATCAATGTCCACTCTGGAGATCTTGCGAGCGAAGAACGCCAGAATTATTTAGCGGATAGTGCTGAAAATTGGATAAATGTTGTTCTCGATCATGAATAAAATTTAACGCAACTTTGATCGATGAAACACGTGCAAACCCACGGAAAAAGCTCATTCCAAATAACCACATACAAAAAATTACCAATCGATATGTTCCGACAATCGCTATGCTCTAAAAAGCAGATAGCAACCTAACTATTGTAGGTATAGGTACCAATATTTGTACAATCACATTATGTAGTACACAATGGGCACCCAACATGTGATATCCGCCCGTACTCGTATGTACCTACGAGCAAAAAAACGTTTGCCGCAGCCATAAATATTATCGAGGCTAATGTAAAATTGTAGGACTCGGGTTACACCCGCAGTGCATCTACAAGTTCCTACAAACAGTTGAACTAACTGTGGTGACGGCGTACTAACTACTGTATTAAACTGTTTTAATGCTATAGGTATACTACCGTATTATGAAATAGGCTGTAGTTCACTTTATAGTTTTTTTTACGAGACGAAGCTCGCACAAAGGACTCATGTTATCTGAGTTAGTAGGTAATATTTTGCACTTAAAGTGTACCAACGTGTAACTAGATGATTTATGCCAGTTTCGTCCCTGGGAAATTCGACCCTCATGAAAAAATGTGCTTTCGTCCCACATGGTATGATATTTTAAACTGAAGTGTACATACCAATTATAAAAAAATATTTACATAAAAAAATTGAACTATTAAATATACGCCATCTCTCAATTGAAATCCTATCATGAAGAGAGCGTCAATATTTTTCTATTGCAGAAAAACAAGTATTGAGTTTATATGATATTTCTTTTTTTCATTCGTTCATTCCCTCGTTTACCTGTTTACTTTCATCCATTTTCATTGATTACCATAAACAGAGTCGGAGTAAAATAACAGTTTCATTTTACTGGCCAGGTATAATATTGATGAAAGCATAACAAAGTTGTGATGAAAAATGGTGAGCAAACTTTTATAACAGAGTAGAATCAAATAATGACAAAAAAAACACTTCCGTTTTGCGAAATATCTGGAGAGCAGGTGCATTATTTGACGAGCTCTGTGTCTATTTTATTTTATCGCTCAAGAAAATTCCATTATTAAAACATTCTCTGTTAACAAAAGAGATGCACATATTAATAGTTGATCGCTAACTGTTCACACCGCCCCCCGCCAGCGAAGAATCGCTACACCAGTTTGTCGCTGAGCGACAAAAGCTATCAAAGATAATATTTTTAGTCGCTCAACGACACTCGCTCAACCATGCTCGCCGAGCGACAAAACTATCGGAACAAGACACTTGTATCCCGCTGGTAGCCAACTATTTCTAGCTCTACTCGCTTCCGTTCATCGTCGGGGCGGTTAGATAATGCTTTAAGCGCGAAGGTGCGGACAAGATTGAATGTTATAATCTTTTGATAAATGCTCTGATATCTACTTCAGATATTTAAAAGCATTGCAGTGTTGCAAGATTTGGCAAGGCTTTCGAGGGATTGTTCGTTGACAATGCTGGTCCACCTGAGGCCCAGTATAGGCTGTGTATAAGTTACAAAAACTTTATAAGATTCATTCCACCATTCCTGTTGTAGCCGCCTACAAGATAAAAATAAACGACTGTTCTTTCTTAGAATGACAGAGTTAAAATAGTTTCATAAGAACTTGATTATAGATCGATGATGTCAATGTCAAATGATTTTGAAAGTTCATGAAGACAATAAAATAAATGTGTACATACTACATGATTAAAGAAAAATAAAGTTTTTGACGCAGATATCATACTATTCAGTTATGAAATTTTTACACTTTCCTATTATTTTTTTATGCATGAGTTATAAAATATGGGTTATATTTTATTTTATAAGTTCATGTATGTATGTATACATAAAATTATTTTAATTCATTGACATTCGTATGCTCAAATTATGGTGACATGTTGCAGTCGCATCTTGCAACCAACTGTGATTTATATCCTAACAATGTTCTAAGCGAATAAAAGATTTGAGTTTGAGTCTTGAACAATTTTGTCTACTTTGACGAGGCAGCGTTAGGAAACGAAAACTCATGCTAGGCATTGTGAACAAACAGTTGATACTTTAATTCCATCAGAATGATGTAAATGGAACTACGGGTATTTTTTGTTTACGTTCATTTTGAGATCTTTTAATTCTTTTGTCTTGGTGAGTAGTGCTCGAAAGCTTTCAAAATATTATTTTGCTATAGGTTTTGTCTGCGTTTGTTACGGTGGCATCAATTTTTAGTTAAGTTTTATAGAAAGAACGAGATAGAAAGAAAGAAATATATTTATTTAAAACAACAATAGAAAATAAATAGAGAGCCAGACACACTTAAAGGATAAAGTTATATAAAGTTGTTATAAAAAGCCCCTAAATCAGCATAAATGCTGGCTAGGCTCCCGGAAGAGGCCTAGCCGCGCTGGTCTTCCGTTTGGGCCCGTGCAAGTGACGTCACGTATGGACCTACGCTATATAGGGTAATAAAATAAAACTAAATAATATTAAATGAAATGAAAACACCACTTAAAATGTACAGGGTTTCCCAGAAATGGTGGATAATCCTGCACGTGCGTATGCGGGGCCCCACATCCCCAAAATCAGTCCGCAGTCTACAACATTTTTTGTAAAATTTAAAAATATCCCAGTTTTCTTCACATTTTTGTGGACATCATCGTCCGCTATATGAGGCCTAGTTCGATTTTTTTTTCTTTTAACCTAAATGTTGGTATTTCTAAATTACCTTTTTAAAAACTCAACTATTTGGGATAGTTGTTAACTGAATGAAACGCCTACTTTTACTTATTAGTAGCTATAGTTAGATGATTGAACATTTTTCTTTGTAAAGATTTGAAATTGATACAGAGATAACTATATATTATATATATTTATTATATATATTTAGTTCGAGCTAAAATAATCTTCTGAACTTGTGCTCTCTGGATTACATTGATGTGAACTGAATCCCAAATATGGCCCGAAAATCCACACTAACGGTAAAAAACTGAATCGAACACCCTTTGGCTACATGTTACTTTTATTTCAAGCATCAAGCGAAGCTACGTTCTAAACTTTACAAAGGATTCTGAACAAAAGAATTCCAAATAGATTTGATTATCAGATAAAAAGTTGATCTGGTTGGCTTTAGGCCATGTTGGCCGAGTCATGGCGACTTGACTCCTTTGGGTTTGTTGTCTTCACTAACTCGACCCATGCTCGGCCACTGTTACAACACCATAAAACAAGAGCTCTACCTAATGACACGCTACGTAGAGGGAACGTAGGTATTACTATTCTTTTTCGTGCTTATAGAATAGAATAGAATAGAATTTCGTTTATTGCGACACACACACATAGGTACAAAGAAAAATGAAAACATATAGATAACAACAAACAAAACTAAAACAAAGAACAAGGAGGTCGGTTCTAAATTAAACATAGTATGCTGGGCGTCAAATCGAGTCTTATCAAACTAACCGTAATGGAAAACAAGTAATTTCACAAAATAATAGGAAATTCAGCAAGTCGAGCTCATATTTATGCCTATATTTACCTGCAACCTAAACAAGGCTGATTCCGAGCAAGGTCTGCAAATCCTCCAGGCGCAAAACCATTCTCCACGCTCCGCAAACTTCAGAAACTGGGCCAAAGTAGGCTTCGACGAAATACAAGGGAATTTCTACATCCGCCCTTACTATTTTATACGCTTAAGAACTATTTTCTCAAAAACTTTGCACCCGCCTCGAAATAAAAATGTAAATTCTTTACAACCCTTGCTATCTTTTAAATATTTTTTATGTTGGCTTAACGCGCGCACTTAATCCTTTTTTATTTACTTTACTTTGCGGTTCTGCTTCTTGAATAAGTATTTTGTTCTGTACTATTAAATCTAGATTTTGTATTATCGTAGGTGGTATCTGTGGTGTAAGTTTGTCTGAACTTGAAACTTTCATCCACCTATCATCATCATCTTATACGAAAGACGTCGACTCCTACAAATATCGACGACTCCCCAAACCGGCACATAACCATCACAAAAAAGAACTAAACATGTTTGACATAAGGCTCATTGTCCACAGCTCCAAATATGCGAGACCGACGGCATCGAAGAGCTGAGCGACGAAGACAGTCCCGGAGCAGGCCGCCGTCGCATTGTTGTTGTGAAAACTCTGTGGCGCGGGTGCCATAACGACGTGAAGTGAGTATACCTACATCTTACTCAACAGCAAACATACTCACCACCACTTGTAAGTCTCCTTCAAACAAGGAGAACTTAGCGATACACACAATGCTTGTTTCTTCTCACAGACCTCTACCATATAAGGGTTAATTTAGGGCTTTTTTCAAAATACTTCAAAAACGTATGAAACTTTTTTTACGTTATCTTGTTTTAGTGCACGAAATGTATATTGATTTCTAATTTCAAGTAGCTGCACCGGCAGTGGCTGAAATATCATAGAGGATAAAAGGATGGACAGAGCGAGACCATAAGGGATCGTTCCTGAACACAACAATCTTTTGCGCGTCTAGATCTAGATGATACATAGGTATCATCTAGATCTAGACGATACATAGGTATCATCTAGATCTAGACGCGCAAAAGATCGCTTAGACCTAGCTTTTTAGGGTTATTGGCGATTATTTAAAAGTCTCATGTAAGTCATAGGACTTACATGAGACTTTTAAATAATCGTACAAAGTAACATGACAACAAGGATGTGGTGTTTATGTGTGTTCTTGTTACAGAGCGGCGTTTGCCCGCGAGGCTACATGGGGCGCCGGCTTGAAGCACCCTCAACTAGCCAGAGTGTTAGGTTTGAGTCTGCTAGAACCCCCATGTGCAGCCCTGGATCGCGGGGAGGCCGCTTCTCTTACTATGATTCTCCGCCGCGAGAAGAAATTGAAGTAAGTAAAAATACACACAAAACTACAGTTTTGACTGCGTTTTAGCTTAGAAAAAATACTTGGATTTTTTCAGCAGTGGTGACGCTATTGACATATTCTTCTACCACCCAATGTTTCGTTGCACTGCCCGTATCCTCGTGGTACCAAGATAATACTGTTTTTCCGTAAAGCACATATAAATAATACTTATATTTAGATTAAGATCGTTGGAAGCGGAGATAACAATATCTGTTTCTTTTACACAGCTATTCGAGTTTGATTCACATATGCTGTCAGATAGCAGCAGGCATGAAGTATCTGGAATCATTCGAGTTGGTACATCGCGATTTAGCAGCCAGGTAAGTGTAACCCCTATGATAAGTAGGTTTGTAAGCTGATTTCCTTCTTCTTCTCTTCTCCTATACTATATGTATAGACAACTGCAACAAAAAGTACACCATATTCAAAAATAAGCCGGTAATACCGGCTTATTTATCGGCTTATTTTTGAAGCTTGAAATAAAATTTCGTTCTTCAATTGACTTGAAAATGGCAAGAGTTTCTCAATTCGTTTGTTTGTTTATGTCTTTTCTCTCTCGTCTTATAATAACAATAATAATAAAAGTATTTATTTTCAAATTGGTTTCAACAGGTTTTAACAGAGTATTTAAAACTAATTAGTTTTATCTTAATGTATAGAGTTGAATTTACCTTTAAGTATAGTACTCTACCCTAAAACCTTAGTGCTGAAACGCATCGTCTCCTCGCTCTAACTAAGTAAAACTTGTGTTTAGAGGCGAGGGCTACTCTGCCTTACATACTCCAAAAGTGCAGCTTAAGTAGGTACATTGGTATTGGTAAATAGAAGATGTTGAACAAATTGATACAAAGTAATTAAATACGTATAACTAAAACAATAAATCAAAGGGAAACTAATCAAAGTGCAAGGTTGATCAGAAGTTAGTTACCTTATCTAAAACTAAAATAAGTATAAGTCTAAGTAAATCGAAAAAAGAGATCAAGTCCTGAGCAAAAATGTATATGCTTTTGTGCAAGACCAGTTTTACACGATATCGTTTGGTATTTTTTAATTCTTCCGGTTATATCACGTAAAAGCGAGTCATTTGTATATATTTGCCGAAGCCTTAGAATGGTTTGCTGAACAAAAAGTTTCCTAACAGTCAGGACCTGACATTCCGTATACAGTTGAGAAGTAGGGTATCTATATGGGTATGAGTTGGCTACTTTCAGGACAGCTCTCTGCGCTCTCTCAAGAGGGAGCATGTGTGTTTTTGAAGATCCACCCCATACCGTACATACCATCTTATCAACACACTGTTCTTTTACTTAATTTGATTGCTATTTTATTATAAAATTAATTCGTTTATCTATTTAGAAAGTTGAAGTCTTGAACAAAACGTAAAAGACTTTGAATTATTTAATAGCTATAATGTGTCTAATAGACACATGTTAGCCGAGTCATGGTGAGGCTTGACTGCAAGTCAAGCCGCTGAATCTGAAACTCAAAAGACGTTTAGGAGATGATTGAATGAGGAGAGATTATAAGATATTAAACGCATCGCATAAAATCAACACCTTATAGTAGTCTTCACTGAATATAGGATTCTGATAAGCTCTTTAATGGCTCTATAGCTGACATTATTATTGAAGCAGAAACATTTTGTTGATTTTATGTTTTCTTTCACAGGAATGTGACAGTGAGTGAGGACCTCGTAGTGAAAGTTTCAGACTATGCTATGTTTTGTGAGGAGTTCTTGGGGGATTACCATATCATGCCCGATGGAACACAGGTTCCGCTACGCTGGATGCCATGGGAGAGCCTCTTGATTGTAAGTTTATAATTTAAGAATACAACAGGTAGATAGGTAGCCACATAGATAGCTAGATATGGACAAAGATGTATCCTCGATATGTTTATACTTTTTCATATCTATAATTCGAATGTTTACCAATTTTTACCAGTTTTACTTATCCGCTAAAAGCTTTCATTTAATGGACATGGTACCTAATAAAGCTCTTAAATTAATTACGATTCCATTAACATAGAATGAAAATTCCATCAAAAATAATCCACAAAATTGGTAACAATGGTTCAACGGCAAATAAAAATTACCACAGTACCACTACAGGCCGGCACCGGACGCTCAGTACTAACCGCATCAAACGGATTTTAGTTTTCTTTGTATGGTGGTCCACAGATCGACACCGCCCGGAGTGGACTAATCATCGGACTGTCGTCAACGCCAGCGATCCATTTAGCGCGGTTGACGTCATTATTCGTTTGCAAATTGTCGACAATCCGGTTGCTGCGGTGGATACACCACCCAGCATTACGCTATAAAAATCCACTTGATGCGATAAGTGCGGTCCGTCCAATTCCGACCTATAGACATCGGCATTTAAAGCGATACTTATTTTATACTACTCGCTTGAAATGCTCACTTATTTTATTAAACTATATGTTTTATACAATTACACTCAATTTTTATAAACACATAGTTCAATAAATAAAATGAGCATTTCAAGCGTCTCCCATGTTTAGTTTTCAGTTCATTCTTCATTAGAAGGATCCATTCATAGTGACTTTACAAATTTGCTTTGTTGTTTCCCATTTTAATTCGATTGTGTTTGTTTAAGGGGATGTTTTCGCCGACCAGCGACGTGTGGGCGTTTGGAGTGACTGTCTGGGAGATACTGACTTACTGCTCTGTCCAGCCATATGAGGAGATGAGCGATGATCAGGTGAGCGGATTTTTTGTTTTTTTTGAACCTTTAATTTCTGAAATCTTTATTAGCACACATACTTAACTTACCAATCCCCTGCCTGCGAGTTGCTATAATCACCACGCTTTGCTGGCAGATTCGTGATCTCTACATGTTGGGCTCAATGGCACAAAACACGAGCTTCTTTTAAAAATACCAGTATTTCCCCAATACATACTCTAATGTATGTAGGTACCTACAATATTATTTAGATTTTAATTGGAGAATGCTAAGCGCAATGACGAGTGAGGGCACCAGGTTCTATACCATGTGGGATGATTTTTCCCTTTATCTTTGGGACCCTGGTGATTTTACCGTATTGGGAGAATTCGAAAAGAATACGTTGATATTGTTGTCACACACAACGAGCTGTACGAGTAGGATTTTCCTGGAGGTTTCATAGCACTATCAAATATGTGGTAAAATCAATATTTGACAGTTAATCTGACATTCAACGTAACTAGATAAAGAAGAAAGGCTAGGGGGCAGTCTTACGAAGTTATTGTATTCTCTTTGGGGGGCAGTACTTCTTCTTAGCAGGTAATCTAACACGAACCCTTGCCACCAGGTGGTAGCCAACGCAAGCGAGTGGCGCTGCGGCGGTCGCAACGCGCGCGTCCCTTGTGCGCCCGCACCGCGCTGTCGCCGGGAGCTCTACGACCTCATGCACGAATGCTGGCGTCGCGAACCCGACCACCGGCCCCGGTTCAACGACCTTCATCGGTTCCTGGACCGCATGAGCCACGGATACCAGCCAGCGATGCATCGCTGACTTGCATCAGTATGTTATAGCTATTATTGTTTATGTTAGCCAGTAGGTATGTATCGGCGTTACGTCTTCTACTTTTATTTCTTTTATATCGATGTGAGGCCATCGTTTGATTTGTCTTTCATATTATGTATCGATCAGCTAGGTTTACAACATTTATCGTTTATGTTAGCCACTACCTAGTCTCATTAACTTTTATGTCGTATCGACATGAAACGATTGCTTTCTTTGTCTTGTACTTTGATTTGTACCGTATCTCTGAACCCAACTTTTGTAATTTTTCCCATTCGTCAAGGGTAGGAAATTTATTAAATTATTTTCGGGTACACGGGCATACAATTTCATTTTATTGTCAAATGATCAACACGCTCGTACGTACATTCCCATAGAATATAGTTTGACTTCCCGCGGGTAACTCAGAATCTTCAACGCACCTTTCCAAATCCACTCCGCTTTAAAAAATCCCAGAGCGCAATGTACCCAACTAGAAAATTCAGCAAAAGCTTTTGCTAAGTCGCTTATGTCAAGCATTCTCTCTTTCTAACTAATAAATGAATGAGTTGCCCATACCTTAGCTTATTAAGTATTCAAATAAATAAATATAGTCTCGAGCTATCCCAGACTGCACTTCTATAAATGATGTTTAGTATTAATAAATCAGTATTGTGTGTAACTAGGTTTAGGGTAAGCACGCTCAAGACGTGCCGCTTCGCATCCCGGCGCCAAAGCAACTCACTTATATATTTGGAGATGCAGGTCGCCAGGGCTGGTTTAGATGAGGAAGGACCGAAACACTTTCATGCTTTCGGTTAGGTTTCTGATCAGCTTCGGCATAGAACGCTCTTCAGGAATTCACATTTTTATATAATTGTATTTTCGACTGTGGCAGTGTAACCCTGCGTTTGTGCGGGTTTGCGACCTGGTCCCTTATCATCCCTTCCCCATCACATTTCGCCTAGCGTTCCCCAGATCTTCCACTATCACCGCCTCTACGGCACTTTTCGGCACTACTTCAATGTGCGATAGAAACTCCACGCGCCGCCTTTCGCTGCTGCAGGCTCGTTTCTGATTGCATATTCAAGTAGAAGCCACCCGGAGCACGGTCACGCCCAGAGCGGCCGGCTCCCGGGCTTAGAAATTAAATCTACTCCTAATTCCTAATAATGATCCTATATTTTTTTATCAAACCTTATATGTATTTTAATATAAAGTATAAGATATCGTATAGGTACTTCATAGGGTAAACACCTTTAGGGCGAGACCGCCCCCTGTGCTTCTTGTTTTCTTCGGTCGAGCACATTAATGTTAAGGTTAGCTTAGGCCGCCTCCGGAAATGTAGGCACAATGGAGGTAATTTTAAGAGAGAGATTTTTAGTAAAGCGGCTGCTTCGACGAAGCGGCCAACGGGTGATATTTTGTCAAGTTTACATTTCCGGGGAAAGCCACCCGAGTTAATGTTTTGTAAGTTCACGCATCGCGGTCTTACCTTGTGGCCGTAAGCCGTAAATTAGTTAAGAGTACATGGATGTTTTAAAGTCAGTATTATTAGAATTGCATAATTATTGTTGTAACCCATAATTAAGGATCTTCGAGTTTAGTTCGGATCCATCTTATCGTCAATAAGTACATATTTAATCAAGTAAAGAGTAGACCCCCATGTAACCTCGTCCCATTTTGATGTTGTCACGAATCGATATTAGCTCTATCTTAATAACTCTTCGGTCTAATAGTAACTCATACTTTGTCGGGCTCTCTTTGCAGTGGTTGATTTTAGGCATACTTTACATAAATAGTACCGCATTTTTTTTCAAACAATGTAAAATCTACAGTCGTTATTAGAAATTACTGATCCATTATTATGCTCAAATACAATCTTTTTTTTAATTTTTAAAGGCTTTCGTCGTACTTGCAAATGAGTTTAATCCCAATTAACTATTTGGAATAAAACTACCATAATATCAAAATTGTTTTAACAAAAATAACAAATCTCGCCTAGTACCCAAGCAGGAAAACAGCATCTTATCCAGTTTTATTTCTTCTAGTAGCGACTTTAAATTTATCAAAATTTTCGTTCGGCATCGCATTGTTGGATTGTCATGATTTATTTACTGCAAAGGCCTTCCAGAGGCCTACCATAGAACCGGATCTTGTGTGCGTTCCCGTTGAGGAACCACGTTTGATTCATGAATTGCAATGTGGCCCCTCAATACAATGCACAATTTATACATGCTCATTTTATTCGTAAGTAACCACCATTATTTTGTTTAGGTAGTACAAGTTTTATTCGCAGTTTTTTTTTTACATTTCAACGATTTTTATTCCCCAAAAAGGTTAACTAGAGGCCTGACATAGAACTAAATCTAGTGTGCGTTCCCCTCGAGGGACCTCATGGCAACTTTTAGATTTCTTTTTAATTCTTAAAATTGCAATGTGGTCCCTCAATGGTATCGAACGCCCGATGCTTGTTCTGTATATTCATAGGTACGTTACTTTACTTAAACTTCAAAACGTTTTCTTCTCCATTTAGGTAGTGTTTTAAAAAACGGCCTCCGAGAGCACCGGCAAATGGTTACCCAGCTGCTCAAAGACTGTCGTTAAGGGCTCTAATACACGGACTGCAAGTCTCAAATACATGAACGGCAAGTTGCCGTCTGCATGGCAACTACATCCGTCGACTGCAGGCGCGTAGGCGACGGCAGTAGGACAGACTGCAGTTGCGTGCAGTCCGTGTATAAGACCATAAGTCGGTTCTGAAACCGACTGACGGTGGATTTATGTATCTAGGATGGTTCTGCCTCATTTACAAATTTCGAATTAGGCATAACGAACTATTTTCTAGAAATCCGACTTTTGTTATTATGGTGTGCGTTACAATGTATTTTTTGGTTTTAGTTTAAGTTTAATAAGTCACACACCATATCTTTAAAAAACATAGCACACGGCTAAAAAAAACAAAAAAATATATAAAAAAGAAAATACAATACAATATGATTTAAGGGAATAATGTAAATAAGAGTTTATACTTATATTTTTCTAACGCCCTTCTGTAAATAGTAACTTTCCTGAATTAGGTGTAAGTTCTTCGTATATAAACATGATGTGACTCCTCCGTATATACGGGGTTGCACTAGACTAGATAGGTTTAGTGTCAAAGGCAAAACTTATTGACCACGGTATGTGCATAATTTGACGGGGCTTCAATATATTTTGCGGTTGACGATTAACGATAGATAGAGATAGGTCAACATGCTTTAGTTGTAGACGTAGATTTGGGAGTGAGATTGAAATATTGGTGTAGATACACTCACTTAGTTCCTTGAGCGATTACTTCTCAGTTTTTCTATTCTAAAACTACCTAAAACAAATAGAGAGTAACACTGTACACAGCCCACCAACCAAAACGACAACTTTGAATAGTGATGGTACCGCGATTCAATTTCAGACAATACTTTTAATGAAAAAGACAAAATAAAATTAATATGCGGGATTTTGTGAAATTAATAACACAAGAAGGATAAGTTTTCGTTTCCACCGTAGTGCGCTCAGGAACTAAGTAATTATTGTTGTAAATTTTATAATTAGACTTGCTCACTCAAGGAGGTTCATGATTAAATAATTATTACAAAAATAACTAATTTTTACCATTTAGAAAATAGCAGAAATGCAATCAAGTGAATATAAGTAGGTTGTTGTTATATTATAATGAATGTTTAGTGGTCGGTCTCACTCCCAATAGGGTTAATTTAGAGATCCAAACTTGTAGAATTGGTGTGATGAGGTACCTACTTATTGTTATGTTAATTGTCTGATTTGAAAATTGTAATTGTCTGTAAGTTAGGATCGCTTATTACACACTTCTTTATTTTCTTTGAATATTACTTCTTAATTGATTCACGAGCTCTTATATAATTTTTTCTTTTTATTGTTTTTATACTATTATTTAGTAGGTAGTGCCGAATTTTTCTTAATTTTCTTTTGCATAATCTTGTGTGATTTCCGTCATTCAATGATTTTTTGCTAAAACCCTCACACCAAGCTTACAAAGCACGTTGTAGATTATTAGACAAAATGAAATAGTACCAGCTTATTACTTTGTATGTTATACTTAAAATTATTGACTTGTACATTTTTGATACGATACTCGCAAAGCAATAAAATGTAGTTGTGTAAATATGTAGTTAAATGAATGAATGAAAGGTTTATAGTTAGGTATATGTTAGCATACGACTAGTTTAGAGTTCTAACTGGGTGGATTTTTGAGGCGAGACAGTCAGGCCAGTATGAGACCTTTTATAACATTTTGAGATATTCTGAACTGATTTCACAGATTTTGGAAAAAATGTTTTCCTGTAACCATAGCGGTAGAGGTTACCTACCTCACAGTCTAGCCTCAAAAATCCATCCAAAATTACATTTTTTTACTGACCCCACACCAACTTTACAAACACATTGTTAATTATTAGCTGACAAAAATGAAATATAATAATAGTACCTACCGGCTTTTTGCTTTATCGACTTGTTTATTTTTGACACGTTGTTCAAAAGCAATATAAGTACCTACCTAGTTAGCAAATGTGGTAAAATGTTTGCATAGGGTCATAGTAGTGTTTCCTTTTATTTTTGTAATAAATAATCGTTATTATTTTTATTTTCTTTTTGTTGACCTTACACCAAGTTTACAAACACATTGTAGATTATTCGACAAAAATGAAACCGTACCGGCTGTTTGCTTTGTATGTTAAACTCAAAATTATTGACTTGTACATTTTATGTTACGATACCCGAAAATCAATAAAATATAGCTAGTATTTGAATGAATGAATGAATATGACAAGATGTATAGTTATGATAATAAACGACTAGCTTAGAGTTCTATAGCCAATTGTTTTGATTTTTTTTCATAAATAATCTTATGTTGTTATTATCGTCATAAAATTATTATTTTTTGCTGACCTCACACCAAGTTTACAAACACGTTATAGATTTTTAAACAAAACTGAAATAGTATTGTCCGTTTGCTTTGTATGTAAAATATAAAATTATGGACTTGTACATTTCTGATACGTTATTCCGAAAGCAATAAAATGTAGTTAGACAAGTAGTTAGAAATGTAGTTAGAAATGCAGTTACATGTTAGCATAGGATTAGTTTAGAGTTCCGTATCCAATAAGCACAGCCAAAAACTGTTGACACACCGCTGGGCGGCGTACGTGTAGTCTAGTATGAACTATGAATATTACTCTCATATTTGGTTGTTTCTAATAACCATGATAGTTAAAAGGTTTTACTTGTACGTATTACGGCGCATAGCCGAGCCAATGTGACGCCCCGTCACCTATTTTATCATATTATAACGTTTTACACAGGAAATTGCATGCGCCTTTTAACAGAGTTCATTGTTTTATTATTGAACAAAATCGTTGGTAAATTTTAATTATGAAATCTGATCAGAATTCAAACTAATCTTAATGGCTACGGGTCTCGAAATTAATTAGATAAGGCACGATAGGTCTCTAACATGCGTGTAAATAATAACTACTCTTGTGTTGGAGGCCTACGATACGTCGAAAGGCAGGGATTTGTGGACCCCCTCGTGTATATTACGGCCCTTCACGGCCGGGACCTATATCTTATGAATTCCAGAAAAAAAGTAAGCAAGATTTTTCAGTTCTGTCAATCTTGTATAGATCTTACTCGCTAGAAAGGCTGGTTCTCATAAAATGCATCCCCTGCTCATTTTAGTCCATTATTATTCCATTATAGTTTATTGGTAGACATTATTTTAGTGTTTGTCATTTATTTGATTTCGGAATTTATAACCAACGTATTTTAGGATTATTTTGGAAAGATAATACACACTGTTTACTTGAACATATTCTGTATTCTATGGATTTTTTCAGTTACAGATTTAATCATTGAAAAATTTCTTTAGTTCATTATTCTCGCAAAAGACGTTAATTTCTGTTCTGTCGAGGTTTTACTGACAGAGTTTTAACGAAATATTGTTTTCGAGATACCTACTTCTTACAGCTTTAGTTTTTTGTTTTATCATATTCGTATGGTTCTTATTCAACAATTTTTCTTAAGTTTTTGTGTTGTTTGTTTTATGCACTTCTATGTACACTTTCTCTTAGTTTAATTTGTTTTGAAATGCTCTGGCCGCAAAGGGTGGAAACAGTCCACAAGTTTCTGCGTTTGCGGGGCGTATGCTACTTTCTTTCATATGGACATGTCACTTAGAGATTTCAATGTGAAAGAAGTCAGTGTACGCGCTATAGCTAGAATAAACACAGCGTCTTACCTAACAAATTCCGGACATGTGAGAGCTTAGGTATAGTCAGAATTCCGCCACAAGCAGTAGGTACAAACACATGAAAGTGCGCTTTACACTGGCAGTGCAACAGTGTACTGCCTGCGTTGGCTTGTAAACATATTTAATATTCTAGCCCTATCACAAAAAAGTTTATTAAAGCACACTTGTCCTTCTGAAACGAACTTTATTGTTTCCAAAGTATTCATTTCAGAAGTAAGCTAAAGGTATGTATATCATAGATATGTTTTTATGCTAACTCAGGCAGTGCCCTGTCACATCACCAGTGTAAAACTCCCTTAACAAACCTTGAGTGTGACATCATAAATATATAGATAATGGGATATCATACTTTTTATTCCACAGAAGCAATCTACACTAACTTTATTGTTTGTGACGAAAACATAATGAATGAAGATACCTCCACTGCGTTGGAATCTGTTTGGTGATGCTTTGTCTGTAGGTCGGCCAAGTCCAAAGTGTTTTGTTAGGTAGGCGCCAGATCAATCGTTTGTTGGAATACCTACCAAAATCTAGCCTGAAACCTAGAGCCTAGATTTTGCTAAGGAAGTACACTGTAAAATCTATCTAAAGATCTGAGCAGCTATATAATTTTTTTTTAGTTCGAATCACCATAACAAAATAACTTGAACGTTGGTTTTGTAGAACGGACGGGCATGAGGTCCATTTGCAGGTCGGCGGCAGTGTTAGACTACGTTTTTGTACAGAATGTGTACGAATAGCTAGATCATATTGTTCGACCTGCATGTTGACTTGTGTAAAACGTCGAGTAGGATACATGCGCCTATGAAGACATTTGTATGGTACTTTTACTTGTCCTCGAGTTACGGTCAGTTGCAAATTCCTTGGGCGTTACCATACAATGTAACATTGCGCACGCGATCTGATATAGTTTGTAATGCTTTCCGCGGCGCAAAATAGAATAAGTAGACAGTTTGATAAGTTTCTCGTCTGTTTTCTATTAAAGCTGTTGACGTCTTGGTTCATAGAATAACGTATTTTTAAGTCTAGACATGTCATTGAATATAGTTATTGGTTTCGTCGCTACTCCTCGCTGAGCAACATTGAGTTCCAGTAGAAAAGGTTCTGTGATGCGGTAACGCCAAACAACTAATTGAGTCTTAGAGGAAACATAGTTCAATAGGGAGTCGTCCCTATTATCTTCATGCTTTTACTAAGATGCATTCACCGCGTGGAAAGTAAAAGAATACCCCACATTGCTCGAATACCGGAAATAGAACTGCCCATTCAAGTGGATTCAGTGCACTTCTACATTAACAAAGTCCCATCTTAATTAAACATGTAGCCCACGTGGCCACACCTGTGATGAATGTCATAATCACAGTGAGTAAGTACTAACATTGGTGGCCCGTAACTCAAGATACACGAAATTCAGTTCGAGATGCGACATATTTTTAAGCTGTACATAAGGTCGCCCGCTACATAGCGGGGACGTCCGGATGAATAACTATATTTATTCTCATGTCTAGTGTAAATATGACTTAGCAGTATAACGTATAGGTACTAGGTATAACAAGACCCAACTGGGGCTTAGGCTTAACGACGTTAGTTGTACTTTCTACTTTAACTGTTTCGTAGTTCTTATTATTTTAAAATATTCAATTAGTTTCAATTTACGTTACCAAAAAAAATGCTATGTGTTGCCCGTTAGGGCAACTTTGAATTTCTTTAAAATAATTATAACGTTGAAGTTAATACAAATAAATAAAATATTTACACCGACAATTATTTTGTAATCTTTATTTGTCGGTCAAATGGAGAAGAAAATGTTTTTCAATTTTAGGTAGGTATCTAACTATTTTCCGGTAGGTCCCATTTGTTCTATGGAACATGACGTAATATAACAATTTGAGAAAATATTGTCCCTATTTGTACTATAGAACTACATACTAGCTTTTGCCCCGGTTTTTATTTGTCTGTGAATGCACAGAACTAAATGGGAATCGAGTTTCCCAAATTCTTCCATGATAAGATATATAAGACGTGAATGACACTAATCACTGACGTTAATACCAGGTACAGTTCACTATAAACAAAATGAAAGTACTCGCTACATAATATTTTTATTTTGCAAAATAAAAGCAAAACAGCAGTTTAACAATACTGGTTTCTTTATGTAACTACTTAGTTTGTTCTATGGAACAATTGGAGACAAAAAGTACAAACTGTTCTATAGTACAAATAGGGACAAGAATTTCTCAAATTGTTATTATTACGTCATGTTCCATAGAACAAATGGGACCTACCGCTATTTTCTCTTCTGTCATAAGTAAGAAACCTTTTATCGTTTCTTTAGGAATTTGGTTACTATCGGCCTACTTATTTATAATTGTATCCACACAATCACAATGCGATGCTGCATGGGTAAATACTATCGCTTGAACACTTTCTAAAGAAAACAAGTAAGTTAAGGAAATAATAGATTAGAAATGTTACTCGGTTGAATTCATTTAAGGGATGTGTCACATTACATTTTAATATTTAACTGTATGTTTATACGTGTATGTTTATTTATTTATATAGTTATAAGTTCGATATAAGACGCAAGGTTTTGAAACAACGAAATAATTAGAGAAAACTCTGTAAATCAGATACCTAGTATAGACATTCAATTTTTATATTCTAAGCCCCTTTTTTTTCTTGCGGCTCACTGTTAGTATTGAATAAAGTTTTATATACATTTTTTTTACTATAAGTATTTATACGTACATGATGTCGTTTAGACCTAATTTGCAAGAGGTTACAGGTATAACTTAGCATATGGATGCTTCTTGTTAAATGATTAAATCTATCACGAATATGGATTCGTGATATATTTAATAAGAAGCTAAGAGTTAAGGTACACAATTATTACAACTCGTATTCGATTAATCATTTTACCATATTTATGCATTTTAGACATTTTGCATTAAGATATGTAGTTGATAAATTCATGATTCCCTTATCAATGTTCTGTTTGATCGTCGGTAACAAAGATTATTTTTTTACCTTTAATGGTACCTAAAATTATAACACCATACGCAGTGAGTCGCAGATATCCCCCCATAGACACTTTATCATAGGTAGGTATCAATAGTAAATTAAACTGCATTTTATTGTAGCAGTATGTCAGTTCGTAAAATAGATTAATCCATTGAAAATTAAAGTGCACTCGGTGTTAAATTCTTATACAACTAATATATGTTGTATGTGATTTCGACTCATTAGCGTGATTCGACTTAATTAACATTCTCTCCTTCGGTAATTAAAATAATTGTACTATTTTATCAATATGTAACTTCGTTCATATCATTTGTATATTCTTGAAAATGTGTTTATACCTCATAATATATACTTTTCATAATATGTATTTGTAGTTAACTATATCTTTAAAGGTTTGTTGTAAGAGGGGTCTTTGGCTGCGTCACGCTATCACAATGCAGGGGTTTTTATGTCCTCAGCGCTGACTTATTAAGCTTTTGGTAAGGCCCCTTTGTTAAGTGGTGGGACCAAGTTTCATAAGCATGGTGTATATTGCCAGTGTCGGCTCACGCGTTGACTGCTGGGGCTAGACTTTACCAATCATTAATCGCGGTCTTGCCAACTCGAAAATAATACTAGTGATATAAACTAGTGGATTTTTCAGGCATTGGGTCATCTCTACCTTTTACTAGACCGCGAGCGTATATATTTGTATCACGAAAGCGGTCAATAATATATTCGTGTAAAGACAATATGTATAATAAATAAACGGTTTCGGCCTAGTATAATAATATTAACATCCGTTTTTATTTAAACTTGACTCAATCGTTTTGCACATCGATTGAATAATTTCGTTGGATTCATCGATATTAAAGAAAGTAAGTAAAATTGTATAAATTATGTAAGATGTTCTTCGGAACTTGTTAAATGGTGAACACTAAAATGTTACCAGTAAAAATGTAAATGGCACTGGCAAGAAGAATGAGTAGTAAGAAAGGTAGGATTCTTAAAACATATCGACTTGTTATTTTATTTACCTAGACATGTTAACGTTATCCATTGTATTTCGGTGGTCAGACACCTTAATCATAGGTACCTGCTTTTATAATAATTTTAAACATTTATTGTATTTTTTAGCTCATTATTGATGTTTAGTATGTACTTTGTATTCCGAGTCATTATAATTGTAATCTTGATGTATATAATTGTACTTAATGGTTAGTATATCTACACCATTTATATTCGTGTGTAATTTTAAATGTATGTTTTCTTCATTTCCGCTCTATAAATGAAATCAACTCAGTAAAACAATTTTTAAAAGACTAAGGCAAAAAGCCTTCTTTTTATGCGGTATTTAAAAAAACAATGTTAACGAATAATAAATGTTGAATAACATATCAAACAAGTGTTTTATTTATCTGCCCTAGAAATTTTTTCCCTGACAAGTTCTGGTCGGTAGGTAATTTAAAAGCAAATTCATAGTATTTTAGGGTTCCGTACCCAAAGGGTAAAACGGGCCCTATTACTAAGCCTCCGCTGTACGTCTGTCTGTTCGTCTGTCACCAGGCTGCGCTCATGAACCGTGATGTTAGACAGTTGAAATTTTGACTGATGATGTATTTCTGTTGCCGCTATAACAAAAAATAAATGTTTCATAATTTTAAGGAAGAAAACATCCTGAGGAACGATCACTAAGGTTAAGCAACTTAACTTACCTGGATGGGTGACCACGTCACGTTGACTTTTGTTTCGAACTTGAGCCTGTTTTGTATTGAGACCATGTAACAACATAGTACTGTTTTTATACAACAACAGTAGGTACCAAACATGACCATGGTGAGTGTTTTTTTTTACGAAACAAGACAAATTCTACAAGGAAACATAATAATTACAGGTAATATTATTTGTGACCATGACGAGTGATCAACGCAACCCTATGCCCTAGTTTTTACTCTTACTCTTGCTCTAGTTTTTAGAACCTAGCTGTTTGAGTTTGAGAAGTTCGAGAAAAGCTGTTCCCAGTATTTGCGTCAGAGCAGTCACTTTTTGGTAGTAAGACACGCAAACTAGGTAGGGAACTTAGATCCACATAGGAGTACCATGGGCCACTGCCCAATTCTATTCACTAATGATGATGATGGCCAAACAACCCTCCATACTGAATGCAGGCTTAAAAATTTTGATTTGTATTCGTATGCCTCAAAGAGAAGTCCGAGATTTATACACTATAATCAATCAGTTAACTTATACACGAAAAATAGGTAACCAATAAAAAAGAAAGGACAAAAGAAAAAGTAAGTTTCTTTTAAACTATTGATGATGTTTTCCTACTAGCCGATTTAGCAGGACATAATTATAGTTCACACATGTGTGCGCAAACAAAGGTACACTCTTTATACACAGGTTCAATCTCTTAATGATCCCTATGAAGGCACTATGAGTGAAGGAATAAGAACTAAATCAACTCACTTATCCTGTATACGAGATTGGTATACCTACTCCCGAGCGCAGTAAGGAACGATGCTAAGACCGAGTTAGGTAAGTCAGAGTAAGGTAGTTCCACCACATACTTACTTATAACTTAAGAACGGCAGGACCTATTATAATGATTGATAATCAATGGATTGATAATGATAACTCAAACTTTCCAGGAAAATAAAAACGTCAGAGTCAGAGTCAAATCGTTTATTTCTTTAGAAGTTTAGACTTACAAAATAAGCACTTAGAAAAGTATTTTTTTTACTATCTATGCAGCTTGATAAATAGTAATTACTATCAAACGAAATAAGGTGCAATTGACTCTAATTCACTTCAATTTTTTGTCCACTAGCGGAAAGAAGTCCTAGGTTTCACTTCACTTTATTACAAATTTTGCTGAGTTACCAACATTATCGGTTTTAATACAACTATCCTGTTTCGTAGCTCATCGTAAAGCTCATCGTAGACTAACACGCGGTACAGTGTCCTGTGTCTGTACAAAACTCTGCCTCTCGTCTGACTAATTTTTGAATATGAGTAGAATGTTAGTTGTCGATAGAGCTACAAAATAATTAAGTAGGTATTTGAATAATCGGTTCTTTAACTTTTAATCGGTTCGTTAATTCAGAAACTTATTTTTGAAACGATCACAACATTAATTTTAAATAAGCTAACATGATACTTGATTAATAGTATTTGTCTGCCGAAAAGTAGAAAAACAATAAAAGTAAACTTTTTAATGACGAAATATTTTTTTTAATCGGTCCAGTAGTTTCGGAGCTTATTCAATACAAACAAACAAACAATCAAAACTTTCATCTTTATAATATAAGTATTTTATTACGATGTGATAATAATTAAGTGTGATCAACGGCCTCAGACAAAGGAATTTGTCTGAGTCAACGGCTAGACTATTTTAAATGATATTTGATTTGTCTCTGTCTCAAATTGCAGAAAAACTAGTTGAAAACATGAAAGAATCAAGATTTATCATATGAAAATTCGTTGTTTGTCCGTTTTTCATAAGCAATGCCATCTCTGATTCTAAGGCGGAACGAAGTTAGTGGGTCCATCTGGTTACTACATAAATACTATGACGTAGGAACAAAACCAGCTTCTCCAAACAAGGTCGCTTAGCTTACCGCCAATGCGCAAAGATGCCGCTAGTTATGCTACACTAAATCACTAAATGGACATTGAAATTGACCACTGACGTTGACATAAGGAGACTAGCGTCAGATTGGCTACTTCCGTTCGTCCAAGCAAAAGATTGACGCGGCCACCGTGTGACTTTCACAAAGAAATATCATTATCACTTTAATGTTTCCACTAACAACAAATAGAGCTACATCTAGCTGGAATAGCTGTGTGGTGCTGGCTTAGAATTAGCATGACCCCTTTTCTTCCCGGGTGGGTGTCGTAAGAGGCGAATAAGGGATATCCGGGGGGCGGGCAGCAGAGCCCCCTGCAGAACAACTCTTTCACCGAACTGCGATTCCCTACCCCCATGCCCAGTACAGCGTGGGAATTATAGGCATTACCCCCATGAGATAAAAGCTAATAATGCGTTTATCAGGGAGAGGCCTGCGTCCAGCAGTGGACCAATAAAGGCTGTTGAGGTTGAGGTTGAGGTAGCTGTAATAAACCAATCCACCATCTTGCTCTTCTTTAAATCATCTATTTCATGCGAGCTTGTTTGCGGCATCGCACACTTTATTACGAGATTATAAGTAAGTAGCCATGTCCGCCCACAAAAATTCGTCGGAGATCCTTTCAGCCGATTATATAGGCATAACCGACCAACATATAGAATTAATTTCGTTGTAATTATATCCACTAGTGCTTCTGTTATTCGGGGCAGAGATAATTAAAATCGGACTTTTCTGTATAAAGTTATTCAAGGTCATACTTAGGTATGTTAAAAATATTATCAAAAATATAAATATACAAATATGACATAATTATACGCGTCCACTTGAGAACCGCCTCCGTTTCATCGTAGACCTGAAGACAGTCTCATTTTTGTGGAATTATTTTAGTGTTTTTGGGGAAACCTAAAACTCCAACAATTAATTAATATGAAATTACGGAGCGTCAACGTTACTGATCAAGTTCAATGTACAGTCAGTGTCGCTTAGCTAGTGTCATCTCTGCGAAACTGTCGTTCAGATGTTGCCAAAACCCAAAACTAGACTAAACTAATCTGACAGGCAGGACTGAATAGACACCAATGTCACCTATTGAGTACCTACTTTAAAATAAAATCAATTTGTGATCAACATAATTTTATTTCAAGAATAAAATTTGTTACAACAATAAACAGTAAATCTTACTTATAAAACAATAAAACATTATATAAAATAAATTTGTAAAAAAATAATGGTTCAAATTTTTTTGCTATGTTTCAGGGCTTTAAACTTACGATATTCTTTTGTGTGGGTTAACATTTATAAACAAAATAATGAATCATAATAAACTACTTTAATATGGCATGAGGATGTTCCTATTTAACCATAACAAAATTACTTACCTACTTGAATATCTAACATAGGTCATCAATTAGAGACATCAATAATACATACCTCAATTCGTATGAGTATTAACTCACTTATTTGACACATACAATTAAGAATACTAGGTTTAAAATAGGTAAACTTAGATTAAATAAGTAATATTTAGACAGGCCTTTGCCCAGCATTAGGACAGTATAAAGATATAATAAAGATATAGAGGTATATTCAGGAGAGATAGTTTAAAAAGTACTCTATAGAGTTATCTATATCAGAGCTTTGCATTATTTATCAATGTGTCAATATTTGCACTGATTTGATGTATTACACTTTAACGATATTGGTGACATTTTGGAAATTGCAATTTCTTGAGCAATGCAATGGATGGGGAGAAATAGTAGATCAATGCCATCAGAGGCTTACACCCTTATTCATATTCTATATTATTTATATTAGTTGTTACCTCCAGATGTTCTCGACTTGACTCAACCCCACTCCAATATTTAGTATTCTCAGTTGAAAGAAACGTCCTTTACTTGAAATAGGTAAGGTGGGAACTGTCAAACGTATCTCATGACCAACCTTTAAACTCCCTTAAGACACCAAAGACGATAAACGTTTGATTAAGAAATATCAAAAGTTTTACGGAAAAATCTGACATTTCTTAACTGTTGGCGAACATAAAAGCAATAAATTTTCAGCGAAACAATGACGTCGTACCTTTCCTCATCTTGAATGTGTACCTTATGTATGTTATGTCTAAGAATACTGATTTCAAGATAAGTCTCGAGGATATCTACAAACCTCCACAATCAAGGTCAATTAATTGGGAGAATATTTCAAGGGATCGACTACGAATATGGGGGTAAGACTCTATTTATATACTCTAACAATGTAGCTCTACAATAACAAAATAAAAATAATAGAATAATGAGATGGAATGTACGCTTTTGCGTTGACCATTGTGAGATATAAATATGATCCTTAAGTTATTGAGAGTTGAGTAAAATTAAAATTTACTTACTATAGTATAATCTATATATTTAAACCATTTACAAACTGTCAGTTTTGACGTGGAATGTAAAACATTAGATTATGATATGCTTACTTACATAAGGACTACGGCATACAAGGTATAAGAATAGGAAAATATCCATGGTTCCAAAAATAAGTAGGTATATAACCGTAACATTTCACGCTAATTCGGTAAGTTACCACTTTTGACATCAGTTTTTAAAATTTGACATATTTGAGTTTTTTAACAAATTTTAATATGGCTACATGATTTTGGATAACTTATAGAATGGGAATGCGAATAATCTCATTTCTCATGGTATCCTGTTCAGTTCGAATTTGATATGAGCGAGATAGCAAGACAGATGACATCATGCTAATCGTGGTTTATTCCTAAATTCACTAAAGTGGCAATTTTAAGATATACCTTTAGCTATGAAAATTGCTGATATTTAAGTTACTTTGTAGTGGGTACAATAAGAAACAATAAAAGAGTGTGAACGTGCGTTTTCACGCTTTGTACCCAACCACCACAATGATCGATTCGATACACATATTTGTGAGCATTCTAATGAGATTCGAAATATATATTACTAAAGGAGATGGCAGATCAAAAGCTTCATTTTAAGCATTGTTATAGGTGACCTAAAAACTAAACTAGCCAAATTAAATAAAAGTAAACGTATCTTCAAAAACACCTATTACACTATTCCGTATACGTTATAATTAATTATGATTTCAGATATTTTAGAGTTACACAGCATTAAGATTTCTATGTATTTTAGTATTATCCACATAAACAAATATGTATGTATTAATTGTTTATTTTATTTATGGTGGACTATTTTTTGCATTGTGTATTATTTTAACTAAACAAGCAACTATTACCAATTTTTTTAGATTAGTATATACTAACGTATTATTACACCGTTCTTATAATATATGTATATCTTCGTCAAATTTATAAAAATACCTTAGAAATATGAGTATGGTTAAGACTAATACTTAATATATTAGATATTATATAGATTATATTAAATTACAACACATTACGATACACATCGATTTGTTTTATTCTATTTAGCACGATCGAAAACAGATCTGTCAAAATCATTATAATGTCAATCCATTTCGGTATTGTACGAAATGGATTCGATCTACCAAGAGGTTTATTATTAATAAGGTATCCCATAACTATAATAAGGTAAGAAAACTTGTCCACCAATGAAATAGAAAATACTGTTAAGCGAAACAGAGAGACAGGAAAGTAAGTTCGTATCGATTACAGGTTTATATACATTAACATAATTGATTACCTATTTTACAGCTAAACTACAAATCGTTCTGCAGAGATCAAGATTTTAGCGTATTCTAGGTAACCAATTCATCTGATAAAATGGACCCGTAAATACTTAAATAAATGTTCATAAATTACCAATCCAAAAATTGGACGGAATTTATCAAAATTATAAGGTAGGATAATAGCACACTTTGAGGCTAAATTTATAATATTTATGCAACCATAACTTAAACTAGCTTCAAAATATATTGAGGCCTTTTTACGATCGAAAAAAGAAACCGCACTTTTTTACCTATTTAGCCTAAATATGTTGCTTTTTTATGAATTCATGCGAGGGGAATTGATACCATTATTACATTTAAAATGAAACCGCTTAAAATATTACCAAAATATAGACTTGTAGGTCGTCGAAAAAATATCTGGGGCATGTACGTACATACTTATAAAAATCGTTAACAATTATACTTAGTACTCGAAAATAAACGAATGTACTTTTTAAATATATAACTAGGTAAGTACCTTGTAATATAAGTATGTACCTGGTAAGTATGTAAAAGATTTTAATATTTTAGCTGTTTTTAACTTACTGAATTAGAACCACCTTTACAGACGAGATATTAAGAGAAAGTACTTAGACTAGAAGCCAGAAACGTGGAATAACCTATAGTTGCCTTGAGGGCAGGCAAGAAGCCAAACTACTAAAGACAATATTTTTACCAAAACATTAAGTTATTCCGAGAAAAAGGTACAACTGTTTTCACGGAATTGTGAATAAATCTGGCTTATGCATCTGGCATAATATCTACATTTTAAAACTGCATCTCAATGATTAGAACTTATGTTTCGGAGTTCGATTAGCGTAAGTCAGATTTTATCACACTATGGGAATTTGAGCTCTACGACCTTAGGAATTCCCATTGATTGGTGGATTGGTTGTTGCATATCACCATGATGACGTGTTCTCTGCGATAGGGTCGATCTACCCCGAGGCACATGCCTGCTGCGGTGTTGTAGATAGGACTACCCGCAACGCCAGCCTGGAAAATACAAAAACAAGATAAATTAATGAAATTATATTAGATTAGTTTAATTTTATGGGTTAGATTGTCAGAAGGTATTGGACACATATTTTTTCTTGTGTTAATCTAACAAAAAAAAAGTGAACCAAGGTTTGGGAGTAGTGACGTCACACCTGGCTAAAAAGCGTCTCGAGGTGTGACGTCACGCAGAACTTTAACTGGCTATTGCCCAGTTTTGAAGATCTAACTTATATTTACTAGCTATTGATTCTATATATGTATATATATATATCTATAGTTTCTCGGTGCCGTAATAATTGCGCAGGGTAGGAGTGCACAAGCGAATTACTCTGTTATTGTAGCGCGCTACTCTTTTCTCGCTATGCTTTGGATTTCAGTGCCTGTAGAATGCCAGTGTATGTGAATTTTTTGGGACACAATGCCTTGACCGCTTAGAGTGCAAGCTACGAGTAGGTACACAAATGCCCAATGCCTACAGAGTTTACGAGCGAGAAAGTGAGTCGAGAGACCAATAAACAACAAAATTATCGTGGCGTTTGTTAATTTGATATCACAACAAATTGTGTTGGCCCATCGGTATTTCGCGGCCTCCCCCGTAGATACCTAGAACCTATCGAAAATGACACTCACACTGTCTACGACTTGTTTTGACACTGTCAAAAAAAGTCGTAAGTGTCTAAGGCCCGTATTATGAAAGCTTGCTCAGTCATCGATCTATAAATAAATAAATAAATAAATAAATAATGCTGGACAATTCACACAGCATTATCTAGCCCCAAGCTAAGCAGAGCTTGTGTTATGGGTACTGGATAATCTATGCTTGAGCAACGCTTTTCTATGACTTAAACGTCACTCATGCATAGCTCTATGACTGAGCAAGCTTTCATAATACGGGTCTATGTCTGTTTGCGCAGAGCCTGACCAGTTTATTGCATACGGAACAAGAAATTAGTGGATTGAAAACTAACGAAGAGATTCGGGCGTAACGTCCCCTTTAATTACGTTGGGGTACAGCTCGTCCGAATCTAAAACCAAGAGATATTACATTCGGACGAAATGACCTCTTTAAAAGTAATGGGGACATTGAGACACACACACCTAATCTCTTCGCGGACGAGTTTTAGATTCAGGCGAAACGTACCCTAACCCTAATAATCTTACTGACAGCCTAAATTAGATTTTTTACGACACTAGCCGATTTGTTGCTTCAATGGAGACGGTTAGCACAGGACTAATGTGTTGATGATAAAAACTACGGGAGGCCTAATACCTATGTATATGTAGTATACCTAGCAGTGAAGAATTCTGTCGATGATGATTGTGAAATTGTTAAAAATTTCCTTCAGATTTTAGTGGTTATTTATTTCTGAGTTCTGAAAGGAATAATACTAGCACTTTTGCCTTGTGAGACTTTTTAGGAAGGTGTGACGTCACTAGCCCCATTCCAAAACTTAACACACGTTATTCTTGTTTCTTAACCGACTTCAAAAAAAGGAGGAGGTTTTCAATTCGTCCGTATTTTTTTTTATGTTTGTTACCTCAGAACTTTTGACTGGGTGGTCCGATTTTCATGATTCTTTTTTTATATGAAAGCTGGTGCTTCCCGTGTGGTCCCATTTTAATTTTGTTCAGTTCTGACAATGGGATCCATGAAAATTCATGAAAAAACTGTAAAAATTTAAGTCGGTTTTTACTTAGAACACTACCCTAGTTTAGTATAGTCTAGTACCTGGTAATTTTGATGTTTCGAAAACGATGATCTCTCGTCCATCATCTGATATCACTAATAATTATTAATAATAATTTGAAGTTTTACACAAATAAAAACTAAAATCGGCTTCAAATTCCTTATTTACACGAATAATGTTTTTTTTTAGTTTATTGGACTAATTTAATCCCGCGGGAACAAGTTTTATACGGGACCACCCAGCAATTGCTTTCTATACAAAACGAAAGACACTATTGAAGAGAAATTGGAGAACAAACATAAAAACATAATATTCATAGCCGAACACAGAACCAGCTCCTTTCTTCGAAGACGGTAACTTGGTATACTTACACCGCTCTTATGTTTCCACTCTTGCGAGAGACCTAGCTCATGGCATTTGGCCAGCAGAGGGGTTATATTGTTGGAAGCGTCCAGGCATAGATTGCGGCCGAGAATTAGTTCGTGGCGATCTGTTTCGAACCACATCTGTAAAAAAAGAGGATAATTGTTTAAGGGACGAACCTTTCAAGCTGAAAGAACGCGTACGTCTTCTTTGAAAGATTTACAGCCGGTTTCTCGAACGCTTGTCACATTGAATGGATAGTCAACGGCTTGTTATATACGCACTGCGGAATCTCACAGCGTGAATTTTAATCTCGCTGAATATAACTTGCATACTTAACTTAACTTACACATACAACGATTAAAATTCCTTGCTATTAAGCTACCTACAACTTTATAGTGCTCCAAACATTCATATTTTTCGCTAGTGAACTTCCATTAAGTTACAGAATTCTGAACTCTTTTCCACGCGAGTAATAAAAGCAGTGCGTGTATAGCCTGACAAATTGTCACAATTTGTCAAAATAATAAGCGTTCGAGAAACCGGCTGTTATTAGTATACTTATATCGCATGATGGCTTAATACTCTCACTGCCTCTGACAGTGAATGCGTTGTAGAGTCCTGTACCTACAGCTCCCGTATTCGTCTTGCAATGCGCATAGGCGCATACACGAACAAGAAGAGACGTTAGATCAATTCTACGATACAATAGGAGAAAAAAAGGGAAAATCACTAATGCCTGGTTTCTGAGGTCTATTTGTCGGTTGTATTTTCGTTGTTAATCTTTTCGTTAACGCTATTGGTTCGATAACTTGTGTAAATAAATAATTTAGTTGTAAACACTATAAACCAACTTCAAATTTTATAGTTTTTTCATGAATTATCATGGATCCCACTGTCAGAATTGAACCAAATTAAAATGGGACCACACGAGAGTCACCAGATTTCTTAATAAAGAATCATGAAAATCGGACCTCCCAGTCAAAAGTTCTACTTTCTAAATGCCTCAAAATTTCAGATTTAGAAGAAATCCTTTGGAAATGCTAACGGATGAAGAATTTAAAATGAGATATCGTGTTGATAAGAACACTGTGATATATGTAAGTGATATCATCAGCCCCGCACAGGCTCCTGTTACGCATTGTCTGTTTTAGAACAAATCATCACCTTACGTTACTACGCAGGCACTACCGGTTCTTTCCAAGTTTTTCATGAGTCTGGCAAGATACATTTCAAACCAACTAACAGTGTGTCGAGATGCTGAAGTATAACCAACAGGGAATATCAAAAATTATCATCTTTTTATATTTTTATATCTTTTTATAAGGAAAATAATTTAAAACGACTACGGGCGAGATTTTGAGCGTTAAATTACTTATGATTAGTTTTACCGACATCTGAATTAACACCATTGATCATAAGTAATATAATTTATTTTCTTTCTAGTTTTCAGCCTACTCCCTCCACCAATCAAAAAACCTACCACTAAAACCTCTCTGATGCCCCTCTATCGCCATTTTCACCGAACTACGGGAACATTAAAACCTACCGCGGCCCGACTTCTTCCTCCCATACATGACAGGCGAGCCCACCATTCTACACACTCGCCGACCCCATTCTTCTGTCACTACTACTGCTGTGCTTAGATGGGCATTTCTGTCGCCGCTGTAGGTAGTTACCTGATTGATGGTTCTTATACAACTTGCTAGTTGAAGTCGACTGCCTTTGACCTTGATGTCTTTGGCGCTTTGAATGCAGTATGATGTGTTCTTCAACCGAATTTGGAAAGAGTCTGTATAGCTCCGCATCCTGGAAACAAAAAAGAAGTTGTGTCAGCTTATCTTGATGCATTTCACAGTAAAATAAATGTAAATACAGACTACAAATTCTTGAATGAATACATTCTTATTTTAGGGGATAGTAATGGGTTTAAAATTTTATTGGAGACTGTCTTCTATCGGAATCCGCAGCCCATTCGGTAGATACCTAGAACGTATAGTATTATATTATCTGTGCAAGAACCTTACAAAAATTACAGTCAAAATTGTCTACTACTTCTTTTGACGCAGACATTTAAGTTTAGGCGGAGCCGTTACTAGTTCTGTGAATACGGTACAAGCTCGGAAGATATATTATTTTTCTGAGCATACAAGAAATGAGGGAGTCGAATTTATTTGATTGTTGTTTGTAAGTACCTAACTAGGTACCTTACAATAATAAACTTGTATAGTTTTTTTAAGGATTATTATAAAATCTATCTACCTCTGTAAACAGGTACCTACTCGATTTTTGTTCAGAAACTAAATACCTGCAAAAAAATATCTAGTTTCAAGTTAAATAAAAACCACAAATAAGGGACGACTTTTAGGTAGGTATAATTATCATCTTGATTAAAGTAAGTGCTTGGGAAAACAAATCCAACAAACCCAAACTCGACGGGTTTACGTCGCGTATTGTTTCGTTAAGGAGTTCCTGTACCTAGGTACCTTGATTGATGTAGATGTTCCCATAAAATTTACCTTAGAGATAATTTTCTATGTCGGCGTGTTTTAAAAACTATAAACCGATTTCAAATAGGCTATTTGAAAACATTGAAAATATACTACAAGGAAAGATTTTTTATGTTATAGGCATCGATCAGGTATTTCGCGGTCTCCCCCATAGATACCTAAAACCTTACAAAAATGACACTCAAAGTTGTCTACGACTTGTTTTGACGCAGACAGTTTGCGCAGAGCCTGGCAAGTTTTTTGGATACGGAACAAGATATTATTGGAGTCGAATTTATTGCCCAGCGTGGGGATTATGGGCACTACCCCCATGAGATACAAGACCAATAAGGCGTTTATCAGCGGAAAGCCTGCATCCAGCAGTGGACCAATACAGGCTGTTGAGGTTGAGTTCAAGAAATGAAACCCTTTTAAGTGGAACCTGTTGCAGGTAAGCCGTAAGCTCTTGAGCTAGCGAAACAGAGTCACGAGAGCAGCGAGTGTAGGTATTTACCTAGAATTCCAAGGCTGGTTCTTGTCATGGAGCGAAGTGAAGTTCTTCTTGCGGACGTCAGACGCCTTCTCCTCAAGCTCCGGATAGATCTTGTCCAGGTACCACTTGAAAGGCTTGCAGCGGAGCCGCTTCCGAAGAGCCTTCCTTTCTGACAAGTCTCCGGTATCAACGAAAGCTGCTGAGGGGTTCGTTGCGATTACTTTATCCTGGAATCAAAAAATAAAACAGAGATAAAGTAAGCAGTAATTTTGACATTCTCACCTTAGACTGCTATGATCTTTTTTTCCTTCTCTTTGTCAACAAAGATAGAAAGAAAATAAATTTATATGATTAAGTTTTAAAACTGCGCAGAGCTTTACGCCGCTATGCGCCGCAAGCACTGCCGCCGGATTGACTTGATCTTCTATTATGCAATAACGCCGCTACGAGATCGATTCTGAGCGGGATGACAAGATATGGTTTTCTCGCGAATGACAAGTACATACAGAGCAGAGACATGACACAAAACTGAAAAAACCAATCGAAACATTTAAATATAAAATATAGAACTAAACAAACACTTCTAGGTTTCCTAGCAAAACAAAAACCGAAGAAAAAGGAATGATAAATAGCAAAATATGTGCAAAACATCTTTTTAAAAAATACATAAAGTATCGAGAAAACTTTCATTTGTAATTCAAGATAAAAGATCAAAGTAACATTTCCCTATATATGAGGCAGGCAGATGCTGGATGCGTCAAGCTGAAGACAGGGCGCTATGGCGCTCATTAGGGGAGGCCTATGTCCAGCAGTGGACTAATATAGGCTAATGATGATGATGATGATGATGATATATGAATGTGGTAGTTTTAACAGATTCTGAGATAAGTAACGATCTCGGAGTACAAAATTGCGTGCTCATGACATACTCTTAATTCGTTCACTGGCAAGCTTCTGGGGTGCTACCCGCAAGGGGGTGTCATTGTCGTCGCTGCGCAAAAGCTACTAAAGGCTGTTTCAGTGGCGGTCAAAGAGTTAATTATCTTAGACGACCTCTGTGACGCGGGGGGCGAAGGTCTGCTTGCGTCGCAGGAGGTTCCGTGTTTGATTCTCGCCTCTGGACCAAGTTATGTATGATCTGCAAATATTTGTTCAGTGTGTTCTGGTTGTTTTCTATGTATAATAAAAAAAAACTATTTATGTAATGTATCTATTATATTCAAATATATTTTAATATAGGTGTATGTAATAGGAATATATATTATGGATATGTATATAACAGTTATCTAGTACCCATAACACAAGATCTGCTTAGCTTAGGGCTAGTTAATGCTGTGTGAATAGGGTATATATGCATGGTTTTTTTTTATTTTTTTTTTGTAAGTATATTTAGGTTAGGTTATACATAAACGAAAAAAATATAACAGGCAAAATAATTTAAATTATTGAGGTAAAAAACAAAAGTAGGTAAAACTACACTCAGTTTCTGGTGGTAAAACCCTGCCATGTTAGCCTTTGCATTTTGTGACGTCACGGATCAACGAGTCCCCTATGTCAACTCAAAGTCAAAACTTCATGCCCATACAAAAATGTTCAAGTATGACGTCACGCTTCAGGTGCCAATAGCGTTGCGTTTAGACATTTTGCTGTTGAGACTTAAATTATCTACTTTTCAATAATGAAATTTCACAATAAAAATATCATAAAGTACAAAAATAAACATACAGATATTTCTATATCAATAGATAATACATAAAATATTAGCTTTTTTGAAGTCACTATACCCTATTGTCCAGTATAATTTAATTTATTTTTATCTTCGATAAATGAATGTCCTCACCACGTATTCGTCCATCCAAACGTGCGCCATCCGCATAGAGTTGTAGGCGGTCTGATCCTCCTTGCCGACCCCGTACGGACGCCGTTTACGGAATACGTGGCCGACTCGGCTACACGGTATTATCTCAATCGTGCCGCCGCATGTCCATATCTGAGTACAACAGTAGAGTCAATCCAGGTTACATTCCTACCTATTGAATGTTCACTATTAATGTAAGCGGGTTAACTACGACCTTTTTTGTGTAACACCAACGTTTCATCCCTTAACGGGGGACAACTTCAGGGCGAGTGCGGTTCTAGGCGCGCGCGTACCGCATCCCATCGAGCACTCTCATTGCTCGTGCTCAGGGATGCAGTTCGTAGTGAACCCGCTTACATGCATAATGAATTCATCAAACTACGACAGTTTTTTGAATGTTGTTGGTATTTATATTGGTAAACGTTCGTCGTTTCTTTACTTTAAAAAACATACCGAAGCGGCCGAAATCAAATATACCACTTTATTTCCATGTCAGTGTATGATTTGTACTTTTCTTAGCGTACATTTATTGTATTTATGGAAATAAAGCATATTTGAATATGAAAATTGTATTATAGTATTATACATTATTTATATTTATACATAATCATCACACTATCACACTAATATTATAAATGCGAAAGTTTGATGGATGTTTGTTAACTCTTCATGCCAAAACCATTAAACGGATCGAGCTTCAATTTTGCATACAAAGTGTAAAGACCATTCTAATCCTGGAATCAAACACAGGCTATCTAGCGTTTATCCCATATATCAGTTCCCGTGGGATAGGAATCACCTTTAAACGTTTCCATAGGAACAAAGCGTGCGAAGCCGCGGGTCGCAGCTAGTTGTAGTATTGTGAAATGCAAATAGTATATTAGAATTCAATTGACGAAATAAGTTTGTATTTAAATGTTTTATTGAGAAACATACCCTGAACGATATTTCCAAGTTCTCTCCCCCCCACAGATTCATCGCTGGGTCGTATCTGCCGATTGCGTTAAAGTACTCTCGGTATATCGCGAAAAGCCCTCCAGCCATCGTTGGTGATTTAATCGGCTTTGTGTAGTTCTTATCTGAAATGAACATAATATACCACATCAACAAATGAGTAAATTTACATCCAACGCTGAAAATCCTCGGCAGACGGATATGTGATTGTACACTTCACGACACTCCACGTGTTAAAAATAAACAGTTGTTACCTGTCTTTCCAATATTACGTTCCTTTACCCTAAAATACTCAAACGGTAAGTTGCGAACTTTCAACACGTTAATAGTCTTTATTATTTTAGCTGGTATGTTAGACATCCTCTATAATTGAGTTTGTTTTAAAAAATTATAACCCGCCTTCAATTAATATGGTTTTCTCATAGATGCCAGTATCATAACTGGACCAAATTGAAAAGGGACCACACAAGAATCACTAGTTTTCAATAAAAAACGAATCATTAAAATCAGAGTCAAAAGTTCTGAGGTAACAAACATAACAATAAAATAAAATACAGTCGTATTGAGAACCTCCTCCATTTTCTTAAGTCGGTTAGTAAATCAAGTAATACAATCGTTAATGCAGTCGCGTAGACTAATAGTCAGTCTTCCTCTCGGAACTTATGCATTATGACTATTGGAGTAATACCCATTTGAACGCTTCTTCCTACTTAGGTACTACTTATTACTTAATTGACTGATTTCTTAACTCGCTACTGTACTTATATCGTATCCATTTTGAATAGAGCATAAACGTAAACAAACCGCCAATATTTAACCTAAAATTCACCTTGTTGGCGCGTCCTTTTATACGTACATACATACATCATACATCATACTCTGGTTTCCCTTCAACACGTATAAATCTTTCGCCTTTTTTATACGTAATTTACATTAATTGTCGATTTTAGATCCTCCCTTCAATAAAAATTGCTTACATTTATACCTGAAACTTTTCTGAAATTTTGTTATTTGTGTCGTACTTTGTTTACTAACATGCTTCATTCAAAATGGATAAACCATAGTGAAATGTAAATCGGCCTTGGGTATAAGTGGTTGAGTTTACCCAATAATGTTCCGGGAGGTATAGAGTCCCATTTGAAGTGTAGTCCCCAGTTGAAGCCTCCTCTCACCAGCGGACTGGCATGATACTCGAACGTATCAGCACTGATTACGTCAATGATCGGCGTCACAGCTCGACGAGAGTACCTGTAATACCAAAATACCAATCATTATTAAACTTATGGGGGGTGGGCAGCAGCGCCTCCTGCAGAACAAATCTTCCACCAAACTGCGATCCCCAACCCGCATGCCCAGCGTGGGGATTATGGGCATTACCCCCCCATGAGTTAATCGCCAATAAGGCGTTTATCAGGGCGAGGCCTGCGTCCAGCAGTGGACCGATACAGGCTGTGGATGTGGAATCATTATTAAACTAGCGATTTGTTATAATTCTAACAAAAAAACCGACGTAAATTATATCGTTTTCTCATGGATGTCATTGCCAGAACTGGACCAAATAATGAGGATCACACGGTAAGCACCAGCTTTCAAATAAAAAAGGATCTTCAAAATCGAATCACCCAGTCAAAAGTTCTAATGCGCATAAAAAAATACAGTCGAATTGAGAACCTCCGCCTTTTTTGAAGTCGGTTAAAAAGGCTTGTGTTGACAGTCTGACCTTAAACTAACAGTATCATGGCCTAAGATGATCATGTCTACCTCCATGTAGCGGTGGCCAATGAATACGTTAATGATGATGGTGACACAGTAACATACCTATCATGCATGCCATCAACGCCTTCTGAAAGCCGTATCAGCAGTGGGGGTAGCCAATCCTCATTTACTTCTATATGCGAGTCGAGAAACACTATCACCTGAAAAAGAAACACCAACTGCTTAAAACATCGCCTCGCTTTTCACTGATGTACCTAAACCTCCCGATGCGGCCCACAGCCGCTGTTTACTTGTTTTTGGACTGGTTTAAGTGAAAGGTCTGTAGAGTGTAACCCCCTTATTCATTATAGTCTGCTAACTTAGCACACTGCTAAATCTCGCTCTGTCTTCCTCTATTGACTTATGTCAGACTGAGAAATAACACTATGTGTATATTGTACATGAATTGTACACATGCGTATGTGGACACTCACGATAGGGTTGGTCCAGCAGCTCAAAGTCGCTCAGCGAGCTATGGAGAGATTCAAATTCAAATTCAAATTCAAATTATTTCAAATTATTTATTTGAAATAATTTGAATTTGAATTCTTATCATAATTTCACATTCATATCATTAAATATGAGATGGGATTAGTAACGAATACATCCGACAGAGAACCAAAGTTATCAATATAGCTCAAAGAATTAGCAAGCTGAAGTGGCAGTGGGCCGGTCATATCTCGCGAAGAACCGACAATCGATGGGGTAAACAAGTTCTTGAGTGGAGACCGCGACTCGGCAAACGTAGTGTAGCCAGGTGGAATGACCGCTTTTGTAATAAAATGCTTGTATGTATGATGTCTTTATGAGTCAAATGAAGGAGAAATCCTTTCTTCTTCATTTGATTTTCTATATTCCGTCTTTCTTCTAAATATCCTTCTGTGATGTTACGACATGCGCATTCTGATATGACATATGAAGCTATCATGTTATCTGCCTCTAGAACTATGTCTACAAAATACCAGATTGTCCCATTTAGTATTGCATTGTACCTGTCGTATTTATTTATTCAAATGTTTAAACAAGCATAAGACACTGGGTAAAACAAGTTCAAGTAAGTATTTCAGCATTTTCACTTTCAGTATTTTAGCCAGCACTGACGCTCCTACCTGCTATGAGTAGGTAGGTAGGTTTAAGTTCTAAGATTACTTTATTTTATACCAAAACTTATATTCTTATTTTAGTTTTTTTAAGCTTGTTTATACATATACCTACCTACTTGTTTATTTTTAAATGTATTTTGTGCTGTCCCTGTGAACCAAACAAACCAGCTATCTATATAACTATGTATTTTACAATATCTTTCAGTCAAACATCTTCACAATTAAAACCATAAAAAAAATCGGTTTTATAATAATAGTAGGATGAAGTATGGTTTTTAACAGATACTTACACTTCCCACACTATTATCAGCACCATATATCCTCGCCCTGATCAAGCCCTCCCGCTTTGTAGTTCTCAAAAGCCTCAAGCTGAATCCATACTTAGAAAACTTTGCATAATTTTTTTCTGATGTTTTCTTGTCAATATTATTGTCATCATTTATGTAGTCAATTATATTGTCTTCTTCATCTAAATTATTCATTTCCACCATATCATATTCCCTGTGTATTTTGTAATTTAATGCATTCACTGCTTTTTGAACATTTTCGTGAAGATTTTCTAGGTCGCTGTAATCATCCACAAGAATTATTTCTTTAAGGTGCCGTTGGTCTGTTCTGTCTAATATAGAGTGGACAGACCTCATAAGCGTTTCAAAATGCTCATTGTAGAAACACATAATTATTGATGTATTGGGTAGTTTTGTAATAAACTGCTTGTTCTGGCATCTAGAAAAAAAATCTTATTAATTCTGTTGACAAAAGTTTTAACTCTAGCTTCTCTACTTCTGAGATACAGACACCACAGAGACACAAAACTATTTTATTTATGTGAATATATCTAATGAAATCTTACTGGTCATTCCTTGTGTCAGGCAATTCCCTTTGGTTACCGATTCTCTGTGAAATTAGTGTATTGAATGCATGCATGGAGTATCCCATGTCACGGATCCTTATGTCTTCTGCATTGTGTATCAGACCATACTGGCTTTCTGTGAATTAACCAAGCACATTCAAATCACATTGTTCTAAGACAAAAAAAGGGAAAAGTGGTCAAAAATTTTAACCTAATGGTATTCGGAGGAAGTAAAAGAAGTAAAGGCAGGCAAAACAAATGATGGGAAGATGATATAAAAAGGCCTGCATTGCAAAGAACTGGAAACAGTGGAAGACCTTAGAGGAGGCTTATGTCGAATGACAAACTGGAGAAAAAAAAGGAAAATAGTGTTAAGGTTTTAAGATAAAATTTCAATTGTGATTCAGAAATAAAGGCTTATTTTATTTAAATTACTTTGTAAGGTTGTGAATATTTAATGTTGTAAGTTAATGTAAGATAAAGCATTAAACATTTTTGCATGGGATTTGTTTGAAGACCAGAAATATTTGCAAGCCTTATTTTGCTAAACCAATTGCTTTAATAGGATAGTGGTATCACTACAGAATAGCACATTTGGCTACCTTAGATAAAAAAACAAGTGATGGAAGTGTCAAGGTTGAAATCATTTTATTAATCTTCCCATGCATTTTTTTTTTCATCTAAAGATTCTATGTGACAATTCTGTAACAACCCTCACTGTAAAGTGATTATTATGGGCAGTTATGGAAATCATTTAGAAAACTGGATTGGTAAGATGTAGTAGGTATGGTGGTTAGGAGTTAATTAATTACTGACCTAGGCTTTTATCAGGCTTAGCCACAATGCCATTAGCCATATCACGAATATATTTCGCTTTGTTCTTTATTTTCACATCATTACCAAACATGGCTTCCTGATACTTCCACACATTGCCGCTGTATTTCTCAACTCTTGGACTGTCATTCAATAAGTCCTTGTGAGCTGCAATGGATTTATGTTTGTTCTTAATATAATTCTTTGCTGCGGTATCTGCCAGCTTATATTGAATTTTGTGTTCTTTACGATGAGGTGAATGTCCTAAAACCAGTCAGATATTGTGATTAACTTACAGTGATATTATTTAATAGGATGTTGATAATAGGCTCTTTGTTAACATATAGAAGTAAGAAACAGGAATAAAGCAATGAATCGGTAAATAGCAAAGGTTTTAAAAATCATCCCTGGTTACATTAATGATTTATGATGATCAAAATTTTAACCTACATTCAACAGTTTGATGCAGAATATCACAACACACTATACATTTTTTGGCCGATAGTGAATTTTAGGTCCTAGGTCTACTTACCGCTCATATTGAGATTCCAATACAAGTACAAAAGAGCACTCCATGTCGCCGAGGCAAAAACTATTCCCCAAAAAAACGAATTGTTTATGCGACGCATCATGGGTACCGGGCACCTTTTGATTCAGTGCATAGACAAACTTGACTGCGATAGTTACAGATTAAAGTAGCAACGAATATAACTTAGTATAATGGAGCAATGAGTACTATGATGAAATACTTCTATGATAAATTAAGTGCATATTGGTTACACAAAACACCAAAGCGAATACAATAACTACGTAACAAAACACAACAGACTATAAAAGACTATTTAGCCGTGTCCGTGTCAACCTTGCGTTTAACTTAGCTAAAGCTAATTTCACGTAGCTCTAAAAATGCCGAAAGGCTTTGGACGAACAAAATCTCATTTTTTGGATATAATATTTGGTTATAGAGTTTATATAGTACTAGCCATATCTCTATGTATTTGATAGATTTTTAGATAATTATGGTCGATACTGGTAATCACAATTGACATGCGAGATTGATAAATTTTCCCGATTGTTACGGTTCATCACCGTGTGGTGCCGGCGGCATAGAATTGGCACCACCCTCTTCTTGCGGGTGTCGTAAGGGGCGACTAAGAGATATTTACCGGGGGGCGGGCAGCAGCGCCTATTGCCGAACAATTCTGTCACCAGACTACGATCCCTAACAAACATGCCCAGCGTGAGGATTATGGGCATTACCCCCCATGAGATAACAGCTATCAGGCGCTTATCAGGGGTAGGCCTGCGGCTAGCAGTGGACTGGCCTAGACTGTTGAGGTGAGGTCGAGGTAGGGTTTCCATCGTGTACGAGGGCGCACACGTACGTTGTCAGGACGGATTGTTAGGGTTTGTTCAATATGAGTCAAAATTGTTGATGTCTACGATCAAATAGATTTTGTAAGCCTTATTTATTTAACGGGGAGCTCTGACGGACGGACGGACGGTACGTGTTGCTCCGGTTGCTCGCGCAAACGCAAGCGAGCGAATGTGATGGGCAATTATGCGCACTCGTCGAGATTTTATGGTACATAGAGCACTTGTTCACCCTTTGATTAAGTGGATACAAGTGTGAACATCAAAGACTTGTCAAATGAATGCCAATTGGACCCTGTTAAGCAGAATAGATCCGACCAACACTTTATTACTTTTGAGTAAACGCAGTTTAAAGTTAAGTCGTGAATAAAAAAATCAAATCACACTGTACCTTTTTGAAAGTTAGTAGTGTAAATAGCCCCTAACATATAGATTATTTTTGAAAGCAGTAATTGTACATTAACATATTAAGAATATCTGTAATTCCTGAAAAATATGCGTGGATCTTTTATGCAAAATACAATATTATCGATTAGATGTTTGGTTCATATTAGAAAAACGAAGGAAATTAAAGTCTGTTGTAATATCAAACGTTTTAATCAGAAAAAATAGACAAAAAATTAGTAAGGAGTAGTAACTTAGTCCGCAGCTTCAAACTCAACTTCAAAATCAGGCTCGGCACCAAATCCATCAATGTCGTCTTCTAGATTATCGTCGTCAGTCAGATTTTTGTAGAAGGCGTGTGCATCTTTTGGTATTAGATGCATTAAGCTTTTGATGTCGTTCAGTTTCGCAGCTGCTATGGGTTTCCCATTTGGCCAAAGCTTATGCATCTTATCCATGGAGAAAGTTAAGTGTTGTCTTCCACGCTGTCGTTTTTTAAGATCGACTTCTTCATACTCATCCTTTAAAGTTTGTCGCATGAACAATGAATATACTTCTTCCTTTCTCAATAAAATTTCTTTGGTCTTAAGCCAGGATATCTTTTCGCCAGTAACAGTTTTTTTTCTATTTGTAATTAATTTTTCCAGATTTGCTGCTCCAAGGAAATCTTTGGCTGTCATTCTGTGCACTTGAAGAGGTTTATTTTTTTTTGCAGGTTCTCATTGTGTTCATGTAATCTTCGGGTAAGTAAACTCTTTGCTGATATTTTAGAGCACACTCTATTTTTCCGAAATCTGTGTCATTGGGCAGAAAACTATGTCCGGACTCTAAGAATCTAATATTAGGTCCTTACATATGAAATTGGCGTTTTTCGTACTGGCCACTTTAATCACAAATTTCTCCTCTTTGGTAAGGAATTCCAAATTCAAATTTGTACAGCTATAGACTCATGTATTTGTGCTTCGATGATCGTCATTCATTTGTTTTTTTTCTTCTGTTTTTTTCTGTTTGCGTCACTCATTTTACAAAATGGAAAACTTAAAATATCGCATTATTTACGAGTACGAGTTCCGCCGTGGCACTAGTGCTGCGGAAACAACTCGAAGGGTGAATGATGTGTATGGCGGTCGTGTTGCAAAAGAAAACACAGTTCGTTTTTGGTTCCAACGTTTTCGTTCTGGAAATTTCGACCTGCAGAACAAGCCCCGTGGACGGCCTGAGACTCAAGTTGATAATGAAGAGTTGAAGGCTATTGTGGAAGCGGATCCATCGCAAACCACGTCCGAGTTAGCTGCAGGCTGCGATGTTAGTGATAAAACTGTTTTAATTCACTTGAAGCAAATTGGGAAGATTAAAAAGCTTGAAAGGTGTGTACCTCACGAATTGACTGAAGCAAACCGGCAAACGCGCGTCGACTGCTGCGTTACATTACTAAACCGGCACAATAATGAAGGTATTTTAAACCGAATCATTACCTGTGATGAAAAATGGGTTCTTTACGATAATCGGAAGCGCTCAGCGCAATGGTTGGATCCTGGCCAGCCAGCCAAATCCTGCCCCAAGCGAAAATTAACCCCAAAAAAGTTACTTGTAAGCGTTTGGTGGACTAGTGCCGGTATTGTTCATTACAGTTTTCTCAAATCTGGCCAGACTATTACGGCTGATGTCTATTGTCAGCAATTGCAAACCATGATGGAAAAGCTGCGGCTAAACAACCTAGGCTGGTCAATCGCTCCACGCCACTGCTGCTTCACGACAACCAACGCTAGACCACACACTGCGCAACAGACGGCTACTAAATTAGAAGAGCTTCAATTGGAAAGTCTAAGACATCCTCCGTACTCCCCGGACCTTGCTCCAACAGATTACCATTTTTTTCGAGGATAACTTCTTGCAAGGGAAAAAATTCAATTCCGATGGGGCAGTCCAAATCGCCTTCAAAGATTTTATTGATTCCCGTCCGACTGGTTTTTTTAGTAAAGGGATCAATGAACTACCTATAAGATGGCAAAAGTGCATAGAAAATAATGGTTCATACTTTGATTAATTAAATATATTATATTAAAAAATATTCGACTTTTTGTTCCCATACAAAACGCCAATTTCATATGTAAGGACCTAATATAAATTTTTTCTAGTGTTGGGTGATCAGTTAAAAAGGCTTTCAGCATAAGTGTAAGTTTAATGTTTCTATTTTGACCGCCGCAGGAATCGCTCCATAAAATAAGGTTGGTCACTCCTTCTTTTAACCTTTCAGACAGGTGCTTTATTAAACAAAAACCAACTTCTTGAGAACCTCTTCCAGCTTCGCCTTCTACCCAGATGTTGCAGTGTCCTTGATCATCTGATCCCGTATGTATCCCCATATTATATACCCACAACTGCCTTCATTTTCATCGCCGTCATCGGATTCGGAACTATATCCCAAGCAGGCACCTCTTAAAACATTGTTTATGTAACGATCCATATCGAATAATAGGATTAATATAATTTTTCAACATGAACACTACATAGCCGTGGCGTAGAATGGCCGGCCGGTTCGTAGAATAGGGTTGCAATATCATATTTAAAAAAAAATATTCGGTTTTGTTTTTATTGAAAGCATCGGAAATTGTTTTGTGTAGTGTAGAATACTAATCAAAACAATTTTAAAATCAAATTGAATCGCAAATTATTTATTATTTTCATTATAAATATTTTTTTTTATTTAAATCATGAAAAACAAACATCTCGAATGTGTCAAACAAAAGCAAACGTCACATTTGACATTTTGCAAACTAGATCCAAAGCATTTGGCTCCATACGCTTTTGAAATAAGGTGAGGTATTTATTATGCAAAAAAGATCCACACAGCATGGTACTAAAATTATTAATTTATTTGAGACATTTCATTGTTTAAAATAGATCCATGCAGCATGAATCTCTTTAAAATTAAAAACGTATTAATTTCTGTGACCAACCCACATGGTATTTTTTTGCATTTTTCTAAATTGGTCTTTAGGAGATGGTATCTTTGACACTGTTTAACTTTTGTTAAGTAAATGTCATCAAAATGTCTGGATCTTTTGTGCGTATATGAAAGTTGATGTGTACATTATGGATATGTAGATAACTCGATTTAACAAAAATTGTGGGTTGGATCTTTTCTGCATAACAGGGTCCAATTATTCATGTGAGAACCAGCTGTGTAAACAGTAGTTATAACAGATTTATTTTTTGTGGCTGAAAAATGGTTAAATACCCCATTAATCGATGTAACATATTATATCACTCATTTAGTTTTTTAGCTCAGTAGATCAATGATGTAGTCTTGTTGAGTTGAGTAGCTCATGAGTTATGCGATCCCACTAGAAGAGCCTATAATGAATGAGCGGTGCACACTTGCTATTGCTGGATTGGAGGAGTCAAAGTTGAAGATGACGTAGAATTGAAAGATGGTTCTTTGAGAAGAGCTTCTATTTTTCCTTTCTGCAGTACTGGATTGCTATTACTACTTATAATTGACTGTTCACTTGTTCGTATCCAGAAACTGAATGAATAAACCTTTTATTTTTTTTCGAATGGACAATATAATGCTGTTGACTGCAGATGGCCATGACAGCGTTACAGGACTTTTGGCGGGCGCAGATGGCGCCTCGCCGGTAAAATTTAGGTTGGAGCGACACGCACAAGGGACACCACTTAGGTGTAAGCCAGATGCTACGAGAGGGCATGGAGGTTACGCCTTAGGTGCACGAATGCACCTGCGGGCGGAAGGAGGGAATTCTTCGACCCCGCTTCCGGCGGGGTCGGTTTTTGGTCCGCTGTGTAGTGTGCGGTAACGAATTGGCTTTTATATGTAAGTAGGTCCTTTCTAGATTATTCTACGTTTTTCCAGAAGCTATACCTATTTCTTTCTTTATTCCAGAACATTTCACTAACTTTGTCTTTCATTTCGATTCGTTCGAGAAACTAATCTATGCATAAGTAGGTATATAGGTACGTATTGCAAGTCGGGCGGGCGCTGGCAACTATTACACAATCTATGACCGTTCTCGAAACAAGTACATTACCTATTCTGTTGACCTAAAATCATATTGTTCGATTTTGAACTCTAAAACCAAGGTCTTGAAAAGTAAACTATATATTTTAAAACTATGTAGACGTTGTCCTGTACATGAGCGAAAAATAATAAAGAAAATATAATGTCTCCGTTCAACTGAGCTACGTAGCGCTAGAATGAGAGATGAAAATAACTTAACAAAGTTTACAAAATTTCAGAAAAAAATATTCATCAGAAACTGAATAATTGTGTGAGTAGAGTACCACGGTCTGAATCTGAATCAATAGATTTCTATACATGAAAAATTTTTACGTCTAAAAGAAAAATAGGTAGGTACTAGGGCTTGGACTCCGGAACTCCGGTTTTGGTGTAACTCCGGAGTTTCGAAAGATTTCAGCATCGTTTGTAAAACCGGAGTTATCGGAACCAAAACCGGAGTTTCGATTTTCAGAACAAAATCCGCGCCGCGCATGGCTATTGGAATTAATATTCAAATTAATTCGGCATGAAGCGCGGCGCATTCGCAGATCTTTTAGAATATCGGACATCGAAAGCTTTATCATCATCATCAACCTATATTAGTCCACTGCTGGACATAGGTTTACCCTAATGAGCTCCATAGCGTCCTGTCTTCAGCTTGACGCATCCAGCATCTGCCTGCAGTCTGTCGCAGATCGTCATCCCACCTGGCCGGAGGGCGCCCTACACTACGTTTGCGAAGTCGCAGTCTCCAGTCTCTAGAACTCGTTTACCCCATCGGTTGTCGGTTCTGCACGAGAGCGCGAGATATGGCCGGCCCACCGCCACTTCAGTTAGCTAATTCTTTGAACTATGTCGATAACTTTCGTTCTCTGTCGGGTACCGTGTGTTCGTTACGAATCCTATCCTTCAGAGAGACTCCGAGCATAGAGCATAGCTTAGCATAGATTGCTAAGCTTTGAACTGGTGAACATACCCTATCGTGAGTGTCCAGAGTGTCCACGTCTCAGCTCCGTAGGTCATGGCAGGTAGGTCGCATTGATTGAAAACTTTAGTTTTCAAGCATTGCGTTATGGATGACGAGAGGACTCGACGTAGTTTTCCAAACGCTGCCCAGACTAGTTAGATCCTTCTCTTGGCCTCCTTCTCAAAATAGTTTTTACCTAACTGCAGACTTTGCCCAAGGTAAGTGTACTCGGAATCAATCTCGAGGCCGGTGGCCATGTACGACGACCGGCCCCGGATCAATGAGGCCATTGATCATGACTGTGGTTTTATCCAAATTCATACCAAGACCGATGCGTCGCGAGGCTGAAGCTAGGCCGTCCAGCATCCAGTTCAGTTCCTCCAACGACTTCGCCATTAAGACATGTCATTAGCGAATCGAAGGTATGAGATGCAATCGCCGTTTATGCTAATGCCCTTGCCTTTCCAGTCCAGCGTCTTAAACATAATATCTTCCATCGCGCTTGTGAACAGTTTCGGCATCGCTGTAAGGATTCCAGAACAGCCCAGGTTTTGACAGAGTCAAAGGCCTTTTCATAGTCCACATAGGCCAGACACAGGGGCTGATTATACTCTTCGGACTTTTTTATAATCTGCCTCACTGTGAGTATGTGGTCTATGGTGCCATAACCGAAACCCGGCCTATTCTGGTGGCTGGAGCTCGTCAAGTCTCCTGGTGAGACGGTTTGTGACCACTCGTGAGAACAGCTTATAGACGTAGCTCAGGAGTGAGATGGGTCTGTAGTTTTTAAGGAGGGTCTCAGGGATCTCCCTTCTTAAAAAACCACCAAACTCCCACTCCATGCCTTTGGAGTTCTCCGACTGTGAAGGACGGCGTTGAAGAGGTTCTGCAGTTCCTGTATAAGAGGAGCTCCTCCGGCTTTCAAAAGCTCTGATGTTATTCCGTCCTCCCCGGGGGCCTAAGCTGCCTCAGAGCTAACACGATCTCGTCTTGACTGATGTCTGGCAGTTCGTTCGGGGGTGGTGCAATTCTAGGCCGGTACCACACGGCTCAAAGCTCGAAAGCTTAGTGAGTAAGAAGGTAGAAATGGCTGTTTTTTAAAATGGAGGTGACAGAGGTCAAATCTTAACAAAATGTTTCCAATATTTGATGAGGACTACACCGACAAGTGTTGAAGCAGAGCGAACGTTTTCAGCCGTCATATACATATATACATATATGCAATCGCGTGAGAAGCTCGCTATGCGACTACATCCTTGATGGGTTTCTCATGTACCATACCAAAAAAAATTATCAACATTTTTTTTTATTTGGTTAGATTTATTCCTAGATAAAAAACTAGAACATTAATTTCGATACAAATAATAAAATTAAATTCACTTTCTATATACAGCACTCTTTTTACAATGAATTCATAAATTTTTCACTTTTCATCATTTCAACTCCGGAATTCCGGAATTCCGGAGTTGAAATGATGAAAATCGAAACTCAACTCCGGAGCTGAAAATTAGTCCGAGTTCCAAGCCCTAGTAGGTACTACAAGTTTTCATACCAAACTAGAAAGTCCTAAGAAACTAGGCACGCCAGGAGATCACAAAACTCGATGCTTAACATAGTGTCGATTCATCGATTTTATAATGCCAGAGTTTATACAGGGTTACTTTTAAAAGACCGGCAACCTTCGGTGATCAACTTCCCAGCATCATCAGCAACAATGTTTGTTCTACGACTTTTGAAATAACTCAATAGGTACATTAATAGGAATTATTTAAGTTTTTATTGTCCTGTCGTGACTTTTGTAGATCTATGTTGTATCAACATAGATCTACAAAATCAAACATGACGCACATTTGCGCGCACTTTCACTGGTGATAATAATAATTACCTAACCCTCAGTTATTTACCTACCTACCTAGTTGATATTAATTACTCGCGGGGTTTGTAGGCTGTAGGTATGCACTGTGTCCACAATCCCTTCATACTTGACCAGGCTTAGGACTGGCTACATTAATTAATTAAAAACAAATACCTAAGTAGTATGTAGATAAGTCGGTACCACAGATATCGGTAGCTATGTAGATCTGGTAGGTAGGTTAGGTACCCACTATGTTTAACGTAGGTAATCATTCATAACATAACGTCTTAAAGTTTAATTAGGTAAGCAGGTAGGTAATATCAATTGGTCACTAGGTAGCTAGAAAACGTTTAGGTATTTACTATCATTGTTTCATTGTTTTGAAGGCGTATTTAAAAAGTGGAATCAGCGTATTTGCAATAATTAAATGATTATAATAATATTTACAAATTAGACATTACCTCGCAGGTTCAAATCTTGCGGGTAGCGGTGAGTATCGCGCACATAGCGTTCAAAATAGTCACCTTCACAACCAACGCAAAGACCACACCTAAAAATCAGCTGTTCGTTAACACGAGCTAACACCTCTGAATTTGATTGCACTTGACCAAAGGCCCACATTATTTTTCTTTTAACAAGTCTCGGCTTGTGATTTCGCCACCACTGTACACCATTGTTTTTATGTGTCCCCATAAATAAAAAACCAGGGTGTAATGTCTGGTGACCTTGGAGGCCATGCACGCACGAGGTCCGCCACGCGCACAAAGACGTGTGCCGCGCGCGCATCCGCTTTGATGACTGAGCGCCGAGCGGGCAGCCGGCGCGGCGGCTGGCGTTTGAGCGGCAAGATCAAAGGCGCTAGCGCAGCGCGCCGTCCCAACCCATAGAGTTAGAAAACATTTAGACAGATATTTCAATGAATAATTATTTTTGTATGGAAATAAAAAGTAGCTAATTAACAAAAGTCGTAGAACAAAAGTTGTTGCTGATGATGCTGGGAAGCTGGTCACCGAAGGTTGCCGGTCTTTTAAAAATAACCCTGTATAGTACAATTGGTGCTAATAAAATACCAATATAAACTCTATGGAAATACCTTTTGGTGTTGTTTTATTCCATAAACCATTAATACATATTATTTTCTATGCCATAAACTAGTTTTATTAGATAGCAAAGAGAATGTAACGCTACGCTCTGATACAAAGAGAATATTACACAACAGCTTATAGATAATGTCAAAGAGAATATAACGCTTCGCTACCATTGATGTCTATTCAGATGTCGCTAAAACTAGAATAAACTAATCTGATAGGACAAAAAATATGTCATTTTTATTACGAGTATTTTGATCGTTATGACAGGAACACAAACATTTTAGTACTGTCAAATTAGTTTAGTTTAGTTTTTGGCGACATCTGAATAGATACCAATGTCTACCTAGTTACAAAGAGAATACAATAACTTTAATGGTTTTTTTTAGATAAATATCACAACTGTTGTTTTTGAATTTTTTTGTCGAAGTATCATCGAGTTAGGATTCTAACTCGATCCAAAGTATACCTACCAAACCAGTTTTTATTCTCCAAAAATCATCAACCATGGCGATGCCGGAATTGCAGAGTTTTTTCGGTTTTCCTCTGAGATTTGGGTGTTTTGTGATCTCTGTCCTAGGACTTGGAATAGGTGGCATAGGTCTTGCAATAATCATAATGTTCGCACTGGTGGAAGAAATATTATCTGAATACGGTGTTAAATTTGACGCAAACATGAAAAAAGTGGTTCTTCTTTCCTTGGGACTATCTTCGATTATGCTCGTAACCGCGAATGCTTGTATAATATTAGGCGTATTTTCAGCTTCTTCAAATAAAATTGCGGTCGGGAAATACATCTCGTTCCTTTTTGTATTTTTTATACTTGGCGGCATGATGTATCCATCTCTCACGTGCTACGCAGATAAAGCTAATTGCGAAATTGTAAAAGGTCATTCATTTGAAGCATTACTTGTGGTTACTTCAGCCCTGGGACTTATTTCCATGTTTTGGTTGTATTTCATATTGACTATACATAATTATCAGGAAATGCTTGTGTAACCCTTTGTTTCTTTCCATACCAACCTATTCTTCCACACTTACGTATACATAAGTAGGTAATTATTTTAATAAAGGATAGGATCATAAATAATTACTTCCTCCATGGTGCCTAGATACCCCAACCCGCATGCACAGTTTGGGGATTATGGGCATTACCCCCATGTGATATATAAGCCAATACCTAAGACCCTTATCAGGCGGAGGCCTGCGTCCAGCAGTTGGCTATTAAAGTCTGTTCAGTTGAGGAGAAGTGCCGCTCTATCCCACGGAATTGCACTTTCTTAAATAGTTAAGGTCAATGACTCATGTAAGTAGCACTATGTAACTCTTTAACCGCTGAATATCGCAGAACATACATGGGGGGTTAATTCAATTAGACTGAGAGACCCAATCTTCCATCCCTCTAATTAGACTTTGTAATCTGTATAATAATGTAGGTACTACCTAATACAGACTTCGGTCCGCGTGGAGTGATAAGTTAATGTGAAAATCTTTTTTATTCCCATTTTAATCTGCCCGTACTGCCTCATAGTGCCTCGATCTCGAGTTGAAATACCTGGCTTGTGTATCTCATAACATCTTTTATTTTAAAGATCAACAAATCACTACAATAATTAAACTCCTTGGGCTTAGCTTAGCATAGAGTTTATTTAATGTATGGAAAGCATTTGAATTAGTGTCATTTGAGCGCTTGGACAGAAAGCATGCCTAGCAAAATTACAAAAATCACACGTCCATGACGCAAAAAAGATGGGTTTCCTATTTTCAGTAAAGTTTCAATGCATTTATTACCACTTTAATGTACAATTATTGCCCTTACCTCAAGAAATCGGCGTTGAAAATTCTGTTTGCTTATGTTACGATTATAACTAAACATTTACGGGTTGTAAGGGGATTTGAAAAAAAACTTGGGGGTAAAATTTGGTACGGGCTGGCAGCACTGGTTGTATTCTTTGCCGTGCTCTGCGCAAGGAACATTTTATACTAGGCGGCGCGCTGCGCGCGCACAAGGAGAATGCAAAATGTACATACTTTGCGCGCAGTGTCTCCAGATTGGGGTTTTTTTTCCCATATTGGGGAAAAATAATTTTTTTGGCGAAAGTTTGGGGAGAATATACATACTAATTTCTCATACTCCTGTGACTAAACAAATAAAAAAGGTCTAAGAAATTTATCAAAAAAATTAATGCCTCGCAAATAACCATTTTCTACGAACTCATGATAAAACCAACTTTTATTCAATTTTATTTTGGGAGCATTTGGGAAAATGTTGATTTTTAGCCCAAAATCTCTATTTTCCCAAATGCCCCAAAAATACCAGCGAATCGAAGTTACTTTCTTCTTAAACTAATAGAAAATAGTTTATGATTTACGGAAAATTATTATCCACTAGCTCTATTCCTTGTAGAATTCAGAAAAAACAAGTAAGAAATAGTATCTTTTTGGGGAAAATTTCAACCTGATCTGGGGAAATTTCACATGCATAACCTGGAGACACTGATTGCGCGCGCAGTGGGCAGTTCGAACCGAGCGTTACACGCCATTTTTCTGATTAAATATTGATTTTTTAGCTTTTGGGTGCTGGTTTATTCCATCTACTACGGTTGATTGTAAGTGAAGCAGTGGTTTCTTATTTCCAAAGAACAATGCTTGCAATATTTTTCATGAGACAACAGTTATTTATAACTGACACGAAGAAATAAATCTGTTCCTATTTTATTAACGAGAGGACATCAAAGTATTTTCTACCGATACCCTCCTGGTAGCGCCTAAATCCTTGATAATCTAAGTTGTACTACTCTTGCCCCTGATTTAGTGCCTGACTACCATTGAGATGTCTTCTGGGTGCGGAATGTGCCGAACCGACGGCAAAGGCCCCATGATGATGAAGCTGAGTCCCTTCGAGATAGACTTGCTCGGAGACGTTTTTGAGAGACTAACTAAGTCAAAGGTAAGAAGACGCAACACTTCAACTTAAGCAGGGATAAATATGTTCAGTAAAGTTCTAGCAAATTCTCATTATTCTTTATGAAAGAATGTTATAATATGTAAGTCTGAATTATCCAAATCGGACCATTAGCCGCCAACAGTTAGCCCTTGGCCCTTGAAACAAATTAAGTCTGTGATTTGTGTCTAACTCACCATAATAACTACAGTAGAATCCGAATATAAGGACCTGGCTATACTATGATGACATATCTTACTAACCGGATGACGTACAAAACGGCAGGATTATTTATTTATTATATATGTACCTATGAATTATAATTGCGAAAGTTTGTATTTCCTATATAGATAAATAAAACATTTTGTAGGATATATAATCACATAATATGCTTTATTTTAATGGTTCTTACACATTCCTAATTACTAACATAGGTACTACATATTATGTAGTTTACAGTACTACATTTATCTCTTTGTATTACAGTACATTAAATGTACTGTAATACAAAGAGATAAATAACATACACATGCACTACACAAAAACTAATAAAACTAAAATTATTATTATTATGATTTTTTTGTTAAAATGTATAACACCCATAAATTTCATTAGGCGGTTGTGTATTTACTAAATGGATGAGCCCAATCCAAAATAATCCTATCCTTGCATAGTTCCCAAAAATTCATAGATAATGGTTTTCTTTTTCTTAAAAAGAGATGATAAAACTCCATAGCCTACATGGAGTTTTATCATACCTACCAATTTTGACCTTATGATTACTAATAAGTACCTACTTATTAGTAATCTTTAGGTCTAAGCTGTTATTGGTAGGTAGCTCGGTGTAAGAAGGAATTAATGTAAGGTATAGGCACAGAATATATTCAGAACTTATGTATTATCTTGATAAACAATTCAATTCTTTTTTCTATTCAATTCTTTATTTAAAACCAGACATAACATTACAGAGTACACTCCAATGCGTTACATCTAGTACATCTACTTGCTAGTGCAAATAACATTACAACATAACAGGACTAAACATTCGTAAAATAAAAAGAATGTTAAGACAAACAACAGCAAATAAAAACAAAGACATCGTTACTACGGTTACATAATAAAAAACATGGAAATAAAATGATGAAAATAAGAAATATGAGAAAATAAGATACAGTGGTATTTTATTTTCTTAAGTCTAACCATAGCTGAGGCACATACATTCTATCGACTTCCATCCATCCGCAAACAGGTCAACCTGAGGATGCTTGGCTAGGAGGCTGGGCATGGGAGATTGGAGCCATTGTTTTCGTTGATCATTAAGTCATCCTACCTAAGTAGGCGGCACATACTGAACGAATGATTTGTAACAAGATGGCAAAAAAAACAGCCAAAGATCAGCAAGTGTAGGGCCATCTGGGCCATGCACTAAACAAAACGCGAGTGACTTTAAAAGCCACCCATGCAGTTATTTACAGTAAATGAACGAAAACAACATTCATTATAATATTAGTATAAAATACAAATTTATAATTCTTTACTTACCTTTTAACCCTCGGCATGCCTGGTGGCGTCATTTACAATTATTTATTTATTTATTTAATGTGTATGTGTTATGTGTTTCAGTTCCCAGAAGATGGGACGCAAGTGAACTTATGCTTTTCCTGTTATACAAATCTGATGCAATACTGGTGTTTCTGTCTGAAGTCTCAAAGATCACAGAACACTCTCAGAGGAATGATCTTCAACAAAGTCGAGGTATTAATTCCTTTGTAACATTTACTTTCTGATCAGCACCTGTATAACTGTTGCTGAACACGCCTACACCAAACTGGGGGAGTTTTACCATAAACACCTGGCAGGAGGATCAGTGATCATTTTATTGTTGTGACTACCACACGACAATATTGTAGCATTGTATGTAGGTTACATTCCACCTCTGAATACAATAGGTTTTCTTCTTTTTTTGAAGTCAGTTAAAAATGAATGAAATACCATATTTACTTCATTTTCAACATTTGCTGTCCTAATTAGTCCATGATCATCATGATTGTAATGGGTTCATAAGACAAATCACGAAACTCTGAAGTGTCCAGAATTAATTATCAATGTGATGTTTTCAGGAATATCCTGTAACTGCTCCGGGGACAGGAAGGGGGGACCCTCAAGGTAATTAATGCAGCTTTACAATAATCTCTCTAAGAAGAACCTATCTATGTACTCGTTGTGTATCAAAAGTATCAGTTATCAAGTATGTACCTATAACACATTGGCATTGATCACATTCGCCATTTAGCTTTTCTTCTTATAATATTCTGGTTAATGACATACGTGAGTAAAAGATTCAAACACACTCCTAAGTAAGTGCCAATTGGATTATATAAATGTACCTACTTATAAAATTGTATGCCATCCTACTGTTAATGTTTGCCATATATTCAACTTAGGTGAAAAAAACCTGTTCTAGTTATGTAACATATTATATATTTCAATATTTGATGGTACACTTTTCGATGTTTAAAAATAAAATCGCTTTATCAGACAGACCTAATTTCTTCGTATACCTTGCATTTATTGAAGCAAATGTAATAATTTATTTATTCCTAAAAGTGTACATCTATTATTTGTTATTTAATTTTATTTTAGATAATTTTTCGTGTTTAAGTTGTTACTTTTGTTAAGTCGATAGTTTGATAAAGTACGAAATAATTTTGCGATCCTTATGAACGTTTGTTATTAGTTTAGTTCATTATTAATATAATAAATATATAATATATTAATAAGTATCGAATTATTATATAATTTAGTCATTTTTATAAGATAAACTAGTATCTGAATGTCTAATAAACGACGTCAAAGCACTGCAGGATATATGCATTAAATGAGTGTAATCCCTCGGCGATGTGTTACATACAATCAATATTTATCACATCATCACGAATCAATATTCTATCTCTTATGTATTGTGTTTATTCTGAATATTCAATCATGTTGTAGTAGCACCTGTGTAATAGCATTAATAGTTTTGGATAGTTTTAGATTCCTTTAATATACGTACATTTTGATCTGAAATGTTTTGTTATTTGCCTCTACAGCTCACATGCGGACGAACCGCAAGTGTAAGCGGCTAGATATGCTGGTTGATCGAATTTAGCGTAGCGTTATATGTTCTTTGGATCGAATGTGAATTTGATGGCTTTACCAACCCATTAGGTTTTTTAAATCACTGCAAAAAAGACCGTGCACCAGGTTTTTTAAATCACTGCAAAAAAGACCGTGCACCAATCAGGCTTACAACTCTTTAATTCCAAAAAAGGATAATTCAATACAGGCAAGCTGCAAAATTCTTTGAAACTGCACCGCAGTTACTAAAGGTCTAACACACAGATTAACTACTCTTCTATGAATTAGTGTTAGGTAATACCACATATCTATACCGTGTCCATTTTGTATAAGGCATAAACGTAAACAAACCGCCCATACTTAACTTAAAATTCGCTTTGTTGCGCGTCCTTTTATACGTAATTTACATTACTTTTCGATTTTAGATCCTTCCTTCAATAAAAATAGCTTACAATTATATCTGAAACTCTACGCCAAGCAAGTGAGATTTTGTTATTTGTGTCGTATTTTGTTTACTAACATGCTCCATTCAAAATGGATAAACCATAGTTCATAATTAAGTAGGTAGTCCTAATTATAAACCAATCAAATTCTTAGTTCACATAATATGCAAGGCCTGGAATAATCAAGAACAGCTGAAGATACAATCTAAAAAGTGGTCCGATTTCCTACATAAATAACTTTTGAAAAACTTACTAAGCAGGGATGAAGCAGGGTGTGTTTTCACAAAAGTCGAGCCCATAGCTGCTTTCACGACGTTTTCTTATTCTCAAGCTCGTAGGTATTTTTCCAGCACACCACACACAACACCAGAACACGTAAGTGTGATGCCGACGGCATAGAATTTGCACCGGGTGTCGTAAGAGGCGACTAAGGGATATTTACCAAGGGCGGGCAGCAGCGCTTCCTGCCGAACAATTCTGTCACCAAACTGCGATCGCCAACCCGCATGCCCCGCGTGAGGATTATGTGCATTACCCCACCATGAGATAACAGCCACTAAAGGCGCTTATCAGGGGGAGGCCTGCGTCCAGCAGTGGACCAATATAGGCTGTTGAAGTTGAAGTTGAAGAACTCGTAGGTAAGGTTCGTAGTTATAGCCCGCTTACATCGTAGTCAACGTAGTCAACAAACTCAAAGCACAATGCGGGTCTAAAGACAAATTTGATCTACCCTATCAAAGGTCCCCTTTTCTGGGCCAGGGATTGTAAGGAGCTATCCGGGCTGGCCCAAGCTTGCCTAGCTCCCGGATAGCCTTACAAGCTTGGGGCCCCATTCGACCCGTAGTAAAAAGATAATGCCTTGAGCCGCCTCAAAACACAATTTCACAACATAATTTAAATAACGGTTTCGTTGGTTATAGATTCTTAATCACGTAGTCATACATATTAGCATGATGACCAATTTGGTAACAAATACTTTACAAAGGAATAGGTAGGTACCTATCTCTAATGATGTTCTAGCTAGTCAAATAGTAACCTCGTCAATAAGAAAACAATACGCTAGGCCACTAGGTCGTGTATGCTCCCACAGAATGTTCAAGGCTTTTCTTTTACAATATTCTACCTATAGTATAGCCACCGATTTTTATTCATGGTTTTTACATAAATCACCATCATCATCCACTTTATACTACATTTTACTAGTCCTCTATGCCCACGGCTGGTCATAGGCGCTCTTATACACGGATGGCAAGTTGTCGTGTGGTGCCGGCTTAGAATTTGCACCACCCTAACTCTTCCCGGGGGTGTCAAGTGCAAGTGGCGGCTAAGGGATTTCCGATGTGACCCTGTCTATAGCTTGCCGCATCCAACATCTGCCAACAGTCTTTCGTAGGTCGTCATTTTCAGACCAATTCTGTATCAATACGACTTATCTGCGTTTTGTTTGCAACATGCAAATATTTGACCTGCGGTGGAAATCGAACCGCACTCGTTGCAAGTGGCTCTCACATAGAACGACGCAGGTCGCTGTTAGCCTATGAATATCGCTAAGGTCCCTCAGAAATAAAGTTACCTTGAGGGTGAGGCTAGTGCCAAGCATGAGATAAGCTGTGAAAATGGGTCCGAAGAAAGCACTCATAGCTTTATAGAATAGTAATCACGTGGAAGTAATCGCATCCGCAGCCTCCTGCGTCGCATATTCGCAGCCTCCTGCATCGCATATTCGCAGCCTCCTGCGTAGCATATTCGCAGCCTCCTGCGTCGCATATTCGCAGCCTCATGCGTAGCATATTCGCAGCATCCTGCGTAGCATATTCGCAGCATCCTGCGTCGCATATTCGCAGCCTCCTGCATCGCATATTCGCAGCATCCTGCGTCGCATATTCGTAGCCTCCTGCGTCGCATACTCGCATACTCCTGCGTCGCATATTCGCAGCCTCATGCGTAGCATATTCGCAGCATCCTGCGTCGCATATTCGCATACTACTGCGTCGCATATTCGCCACTAAGGCCGCTAATACCGCTGCCGTCGCCGCTACCAGCAGCCAAGGCGAACGAAGGCCCTCATTTAGGTTCGCTTGCTTTCGCAATGACGTCCACACTCGTTCTTGCGTTCGTTAGCCTTCGCTTGGTCTGTACCCGGCAAAATAATCTTGTCCAGTACCTCAGTTTCAAGTTGAGTAAAGCCTAGCTGGACAGTAGTAGGACACGCGCGCTAGTGCCAAGGCCCATGACATGACGTAAGTTGTGAAAGTGGCTTCAACGCAACACCAGTAATCGACGTGCGCGCATCGAATACAACCGCATCCGCAAATTCAACTTCTCAAAAGTAAGCATTTTTTTTATTTGTAAGGTTAAGTACCTGCTTAAGATAATACTGTTTCGCTTTTTTGTGTTATTTTTTTGTATATTTAAGCCGACGACGCTTTATGAATACTGCGTAAGTTAGGTTGATGCCCGCCTTGGGATAAATGATAAATGTTTGTACGATCTACAAACTAATATTTGATCCGGGTGGCCTGGAAATTAACAGAATTAGCAGAATTAGCAGAACAATTCTACCACCGAGCTGCGATCCCCAATGCGCATGTCCAGCGTGGGGATTATGGGCATTACTCCCATGAGATAAACGTCAATAAGGCGCTTATCTGGGGGAGGCCGGCGTCCAGCAGTGGACCAATACAGGCTGTTGAGGAGGTTGAGGTTGGGGTTGGGGTATTATCAACAATAAAAGTACGGTTGAATTGAGAACCTCCTCCTTTTTTAAAGTCAGTTAAAAAAGGCCTCCCATTTATCCTTTCTGTTCTCGAAATTTAACGCCGCACTTAGATTAACAAAATCTCAGTATTGCGACGTATGTGAAGCACGAGTCTTTTTAATTTAGGCAGCATTTTAGAATAAGAATAAAATTTCTTTATTTTATAGACAGAACATAAGTAGTTATAGGTACTTACATAAAACTCAATTTTAGAGCTAGGAAAAAACAATTTACATCTATAATATTAAGTGTTTTTTTTAATTTAGGTAGGTATGTCAAATACAAATATAAATTTGAATTCCAAAGCGTTGGTGTGTTATTAATACATTTTACAGTCTATAGATTGGTATACACTCCCCACGGTAGGTACTTCTTTTATCGAAGAGTCTCCCACAGCTGGCCTCAGGGCCTCAGGGGCCTATTTTGAGGCTCCAAAACCAAATTTTATGTTTCGTTTTTACTAATTGGAGTACTCTTACACAAAGAATTAGAGTACCTAGGCCAGAATTACAATAGACCTCTGGTATTGATATGGATTGATTGAGCTACCTGAAGATTGTTTTTGTTTGCAACAGTTTGCAGTTACCTATTTTTTGATTATAATTTACTGATGACAGTAAAAAATAGCTATATAGGTAAAATAAACCTATAGAAATAAAAATTAAACTTTAGATTACAGGCATGAAAAGAGTAGGCAGGCTAAGACGAGTTATTTTTAGTCAAGTTCCAACTTAGTAACCGTAGGTTAAGCCCAGGATGTTAATCTATAAAAAATTACCAAATTTTTACCTATAGCTACATTAATCAAGGCCAGATATTTTTTGACTGGCCAAGAGACCTGATATTTATTATTAATTGCCCTGGCCTATACCCTATAGAGGATTGGATTAGAAATATATCTAGATGTATATATACCTAGATACCCTAGGTATATATACATCTAGATATATTTCTGTCACCAATATCCACTGTTCTATTTCAGTGACAGCATACAAAACCATTTATCTGATCGCGTTCTGGACCGTCTGCCTTGGCTTCCCAATAGACGAGCCAATACGCATCGACCTGCCGGTCTACCACCAGCCCCAGGAGATGCCTGTAATCGCCAGCGACAGTCTGCCTCTGGCTTACGACACTGCATATGCCCGAAGCATTCTCTCCGAGAATCACCCAGGGGGTGACCCTGTGCTCGGGGGTAATTTCATCTCGAACAAACTGCAAGCTGCTTCCAACGTCATAGGCGATACTTTTGAATCAAAGGTATGGATGCTTTTTGTGCCTAGAAAGCGATTAATACCTAATACAAGATTCGGCATTACCTGTACGCGAATCTTTTTCTTCCTTTGTATTGTATTACCTATTACAAATGAGTAAATTTGAATAAGATAATGGATTTATCTCCTGATTTAACTCATCTTTTCTTTAGCTAGGCACCTAACCCATGTTTTTATTTTTACTTTCCTTGAATTCGTAGTGAAAAGCAGTGTTTACTTCGGCTGTAAGTACGAGTAACCTCGAACTATGAGCGCCCTCGCTACGCTCCCGGGAATAAATAAGTTATTATCACACTAATATTATATATGCGAAAGTTTGTATGGATGTATGGATGGATGGATGGATGGATGTTTCTCCTCCTCCTCTTCACGCCAAAACTACTGAACGGATCTGTCTGAAATTTTGCATACAGGTAATTCTAATACTAGAATAAAACATAGGCTACTTTTTAACCCGTAAATCTGATCCCGTAGGATAACAATCACCTTTAAACGTTTCCATAGGAACAACGCGCGCGAAGCCGCGGGCGCAGCTAGTATAATTTCTATTAAATGGTTTTCCTACAGGCTGGCTTCATCAGCGGCCCTTTTGCAGACCCGGTGACAAAGATCGAGAGTGCGGTGCAGGAGACTGAGGGATTTGGAAGCAAGGCTCTGTCTATTAAAGAGAACATACAAAATATAGTTGCAGGATTATTTCAGGTAAGTAACTATCTACTTGTTTACCTACGTGTTTAACATATCATAGGTACTAATACTAATATTATAAATGCGATAGTTTGGATGGATGTATGGATGGATGGATGTTTATAACCTCTTCACGCCAAAACTACTGAACGGATCAGGCTGAAATTATATAATGAGAAGAATAAATACTTTTTATCCCATAAATTAGTTCCTGTGGGATAGAAATCATAGGAACAACGCGTGCGAAGCCGCGGGGCGCAGCTAGTTATCTATATACATAACCAGGATATCACTGAAACTTCATTAAATTTCCCCGTTGATCCGTTGCCACATCAGAAAAATCGAAAGTTGGTTCCTAACCCCATAACTGATAGATTAACTTAACTTCTATCGTAAGTAGGTACCTAGCTACCAAAGACGTTTCCAGAATTTCTACCTACCTACCGGTCGTGGAACCTCGCTACCGGTTCAATTTTATAATGGACTAGCAGCGCCTCGCAGTTTTTCCCACGTAGTTCCCGTTCCCGTGGGAATTCCGGGATAAAATATAGACTTTGTCACTCCCTGAAAAGTAAGCCTTTTAATGATGAAATAATTTTTTTTATCGGTCTTGTAGTTTCGGAGCCTATGCAATAAAAACAAACAATGAAATCTTTCCTCTTTTTAATATTAAGTATACTTAGAATTTATCAAGGGAAATTGAAATGTCCTAGACCTTTCTAGTAAAGTAGACATTTATGCCATTCTGAATAAAAGCGGAGTAGTGTCATGTTGCATGGTAAGTAGGTATTTCGGTTGAACATGTAGGCTGCTTGACCTAAGGGTAGAACCAATAAGTCCGTACAACTATATATTATAATCACACTAATATTATAAATGCGACAGTTTGTATGGATGTATGGATGGATGTTTGTTACCTCTTCACGCCAAGACTACTGACGGATCTGACTTTTTATCCCACAAATCAGTGCCCGTGGGACAAAAATCACCTTTTAATGTTTCCATAGGAACAACGCGTGCGGAGTCGCGGGGTGCAGCTAGTCGAATAATAATAATAAATAATGTTGTACAATTCACACAGCATTACCTAGCCTTATGGGTACTATATAACTGATATAAATAATACAATATACTACTAGATACATATTTTTTATTATACATAGAAAACATCCAAAACGCCCTGAACAAATATCTGCAGATCGTACACACATTTGTCCCGATGCGGGAATCATAGGTATGTATCTATGTAGTTTACTGCATTATGTCTAATTATTATTGACGTTAGTAATGAGACGCGATAGGGACGTCTCCTTTTTATATGGTATTTGCGTAGTTCCCTGTCCTATCGATAGAGGCGCTGTATTAAATTGCGAAACCATCACAAACTAGACGTCACGACCACATCTCGTGACTAACGTCAAAAAGACTCGCCCTTCTGTTCACTCTTCTTAAAATTACCTCCTGTGTTTTTACGCAAATGTTTACTCGAAACATAGGGTTTCATTACGTTTTCCTTTTCATCAGCCGAAGCCTATTGTCGACACGATAAGCGAGGAAGAGAAATACGGGAACAACGGTGACAAATTTTACAGCGCAGGGCAAGCCGTGGTGGGTGGCGCCTCTAGTGTGTCCAATCTCGTCAACACTGTTTTGGAGGTACGTAACTATTTACCGCACTTGAAAGATAGAGATAGAGCAATGTAAATAGGACCTAGCAGAGGAGAGATAGCACCATCCGTTTATTTTAAACACCTGCACTGCGATTACAAAATATGCCTGCCATGGTTTGGGTGGGGGAGGCTCATTCAGCAGTGTTTGGGTACCAAGTCTGAAGAAATGTACCTGCCTTCTTCCTATAAATTTTATTTAAGGTTGCCTGGGAGAAATCACTCTCGACCGATAAAACTGCCATCTGTAATTATTGTTTTATATATATAATTTCAAATTGTGGAACAAATTATTATCTATTTGTGTTGTACAAACATAATGTTCCATTTAATCTTTTCAAGGTGCCCGGAAAGATCTTCAGTAAAATAACGCGTGCGGCTACTGAGAAACTCAACAACTTAGGTGGAAAACTTATAGGATTATAGACACTTCAGAATACATGCAGGCCACTTGAGGAACATACCCCAACAAATCGGAAATGTGTGGAGATGTCCCAAACATCGCTTGGGACATCTCCACGAGAGATTTTTTCCAGCTAGGGTTTATCCACAGAAACTATACGGAGATGCGTACCTACTGGATAGACTAGAGCAACTGAACGCGCTCATGTGCGCGCCGCACGCGCCGAAGTCATAGCATTTTCAAATCTTTGTATGAAATAGTATGCAACCCCGCGCACCAATCTGCGCTGAACGCACCACATTTTACTGAAATCCTATACGGATTCTGGCGCAGACGGGTGAGCGGCCACCTTAATATACCAACCCGTTAACCAACTACAATACGAAGTCAAGCGACGTAAGAGTCGAAAATCTCTGGGACTTCAACGGACTTTAGTGCCGTTAGCTCCGCTCCACCTACAGGGGAAACATTGAAGTTTATCCCATCCAGTAACATTTTTTTTATATTTTAGAATGGAGCAAAAGCTACATACTCGTGTCGCTTTTGCTCCATTCTATAATATAATTTGATTTCCTCTTCTCTTGTCTCCGCTTTGGTGGTGTCCGGCCCTAAGAGTAACCTGACTATGACTAAACTGGTAATAAAGACCAGCAGTAAGATATTTAAGTAGTAGTAGGTAGTTCCAACAGTCAACTGTCTATTTTTAAGCTAAAATTTTATTAGAAAAATTAAATTTTAAAAACTATGCTTTATCTTTAATTTTATCTTCCTTCTAGTTTAATACCTATACCAATATTAGCAATAGTTGTTGTGTCGTTAAATAAAAGGTAGGTACAGTTTACGAAGTAAATAAAAGAGGAATCGAGTTTTTCTTATTTATTATAATCAAAAACAGAATTCACAATTATAGCGTTACATTACACTACACTGTGGGATAATACGATTTCATTTTAAACACTAAAATCTACCGGCAACTAGCACGGAAACAACAAGTGTAAAGCCCCAGCCAGAAATACATTTAAATATTTGATACCACCTAATTCCTAGCTTAGTCTTTCCTATTAAACTATGTTTTGTTTTGTGTGAATAAACTGTTTCCATTTCATTTAAATACACACAAGATAACAATTTTAGGTACTATAAAAACTTTTGTAGTTAGACGAATTCAATCACGCGGGGCGGGCGGTACGCGCCCGTCTAGAACCGCACTCGCCCTGAAGATGGCCCTCGTAAAGGGATGAAACGCTGGTGTTCTACCAACACAAATAAGGTTCATAGTTAACCCGCTAATATTCATAAAGATTATATTGTTAAAAAACTTGGATATATACTGAAGCATTATTATTTACACTAACGTGAAATGTTTTATGACGGTATTACTACCATGTTTCTACAGGTAATAAGTATAAGACTTTTGTCCAAACAATAACTTCATAGGTGTGCAATTTTATACAGTATAATCCAATGCAATTTAAGTTAGTAAGTTTAGCAATTACTACAATACTATAGCTAAAGTCTTATGGCTATTAAATAGGATTTCAACTATTGTAATTTCTAAGACTGAGTACTAATCCCTTTGCGTTTGGTAAAGGAGTCTGCCCAAGGATGTATACTGTCCCCTGTTCTATTCAACCTACTTGTTGAATGGAATGGAGAGTTAAATTTGTTCTATGGAGATCACATTATAAGGAAGACCTGCGAAGAATGGAACTGTGGAATTACCATTAACGGCATCAAAATACACAACCTCGGCTACGCCGATGACACCGTCATTTTCGCAGCTGATAAGGCCGAGATGTGTACTCTAATGAACAGGCTGGCCGTAATAGCTCAAAAACCAAGGTCATGGTTGTAGACCGCGCTTCTAAACTAGAGCTCAGAGTAACACTTAACCTGGCTAGCGGTAAATGAACCAATATCAAGGTACTCAAGGAGCTCAAGCTAGAGCGAAAGCAACGACTTTAAACGGTGTGAAGACATTGTAAGTTTAATTAAATATCTTATGATAATACTAGAAGAAAAAATATTTACCGGTAAATCTCTACGATTACATATGCTTTAGCTAACGTAGGTACAATATTACTACAATATAACATAGTTTTACGATAGGTTCAATTGAACAGGTAATAACCTAGAATTCTACATACACCTAGTCTACTATTATTTAAAGATTCAAAATGAACAGCAGTATAATGCATTGCTGTTAACGAATATAATCATATATTATTATGATGTTGACTCTAAAAGCAACAAACGATTACATATACAAGCTTTATGTTTATTTATTGCAAATCAGGTTTGGTTACTACAACCTAACTTTAGCACCTTCCCAATCGTTGGCACCACGGTATTTAATGTGAAACTAAAGGGCAAATTTAGTAATATGATTCCAATGTATAATGCTAAGTAATAAAGGACGTTTAATTTTGTGCATATTGTTTAATGATTTCCCAAGTATTATAATACCGGAACAAATAATAAAATTCCACCGTAAAACTTCGTGGGCTACTTCGTTTTGGTGAAAAGACTATTTGTTTTACTTTTTGGTGTTATATATATAGAGATTCCATATTTAACAATTCGTAAGCTGATACTTTTTGGTGAATATTAATCAGGGATGGGACCGTGAAATCAAGCAATCACATTTATATTTAATACTGATTGTATTTTGCAGTAAAATGATTCTCGAATATCCATTTCGATTGACCACGAGAGTATCAATGCATTTGCAAACCTCTTTCAGAACTTAAGCATTTTTTATAACACTGAATCGCATAAAGGTCGACATTTAAAATTTTTAATGAAATGATCGTAGCTATGTTTCATTACGCATATAAAAATTGTGACAATATTTATTGTCGAAATAATTATATTGTCATGTTTGGTTGATCAGCGTTTTCTTCAGTAAACGGTTTGATTCGTAATGCAAGCATAGTCTATAGCAACATTATTTCGTGTTTTGACGTAAGTAGTGTGGAAAATGATTATTTGTGCGAGTATAGCGTACAATAGACAAAAACACATGCTCGTCACACTCCGTAAATTGTTGAAATATATTAAAACAATTTCAAATATTTATCGATGTCGACACTATTCTTAGTACGGATCTACGGATCAGCAATATGTTTATTTGTAAACAAAACTAATTGATCTTAGCTTGTATAATTTTTCGAAAGTGCCAATAATTGGGAGTTCTAACACTAAAATAAAAATTTATACCTATTAAGACGACACTATAAGTCTGTTAACTGGTTCTTTAAATGTCTTTGCATTTCAACGTTAACGTGGGCGGAGTTCTCTCAACGCTTGTTCGGGTAGTATTGAACGCGAGGGCGTTGTCTCAGATGTCATGGTCTCAGGGAATCTAGGTAGTGTTTATTGTGTGCTTGAACGTGATCCTTTATTTTAGCTGGGAGGTCTTCCAGGTTAGTCACAGCCCTGACGTCGGCTTCCTCCAGCCGGTAGAAAAGGATGTAAGGTGTGCTTGCCGGGTTCAGCTGATTTATTGCAGTGTCACTAGCTACTTTCACTTCGTCATCGTTGAACTCGTACCAGGTACCTTCATCCTGAAATTAGATAAATTATCTTGTTATGTATATTGTTAATATATTGACGTTTTTTACCCTGAATGCTTAATTCTGAGTAAGATTAAGCACGTCTTATTTTTGATAGTTTTTAATCAAAATGTGTCATAAATTCGGCACTTGAGAAGTGCTTACATCTGAGTTGTGTTTGAGTATTTCGTTGTGAGTCTCACAAAATCTAGAGAACGGCATGACCAATTTGGGTTGGTTTTGAAATATTTGTAGAAGTCCAAGGCAGGTTTTAAAGCTTATGACGATTCCAACGATGTTAATTAATTAAACAGCTAATATAACAAAAAATAAATAAATAGTATTTTAATCACACGCGCAAATCCCTTAGTTGCCTCTTACGGCACGCGCGGGTAGCGTTCGGGTGGTGAAAATTCTAAGCCAGCACCACACGGCACATACAATATAGTATACAATACATTATATCCAAAATACCCAGAATAAACTGAAATAATATTTTCTTATAGTACAAAGATTCGGCCCAAGTTATCGAACCCGCAACCTCCTACGTCGCAGGCGGACCATCGCCCGCCGCGCTAAACGTGTGCTGAGCTGATGCTGAAGATGAATTACCTTGGCCAGCGTGTAGTAATGTCCGGAGTCGAGTGTACGCCCGTTGTGGACGACCGCTGCGTACAGGTTGTATGGCTGCACGGGATCATTGCGGTTACTAGCTTGGGGCAGCCATATGGTAGGGTTGTAGTACATTTTGTGGATCAGCTTAGATTGCACTTGCAGCTTCGGCTCGAACCTAGAAGAAAATCTATAGTTGAGATCTTACCACGAGATTTTATCTTCGTTTTGCTCTAATGCCACATTGAACTACGACCAACTTAACGTAGATAGATAGATACAGTCTGAGTTTTTCAGGGCTACTGAGGGTAAGTCTGAAACCGTGCGAGTAATCGAAAAGTCGTGTTAGAAGTTGACTTTTTTAAATTCAGAAGTTATTATTTTCAATATCGAGCAGGTAAATCCTAACTTCTAACATGACTATATTCGATAACCTAACATGACTATTAAGTAGCCCTAAAAAAAACTCACTCCGTATATAGGAGAGAGATTCAATGTTTTTAAACAACCCCCCCATCCGTAACTGTTGATTTTCTGCTAAAATCACCATTATTCACTCTAATTTAAAAATTATCAAGTAGGATTTTTGTGTTGTGAGGTGTTTACAAACATATGATCTCGAGAAAGGCGAAAGGTATAGGTAGTTGCGGCACAACAAGTATTTCACTTCCACGCTCTTTCACACAAATCTTTCATCATTTTCGAAAACTTAACAAAAATAGTAAGTGTAATCCAAGAAGAGTGACACGGACATGGAAATATAACCTAATGAAGGAAGAACAGAAGGAGAAAGAGTAACATTTAAAAAACTAAACAAACAAAGCAGTAATAAGCGGCAGTTTAGGCAGTTGTCGCACCACCGACGATGATAGAGAAACGAGTAGAGCTAGAAACTAGTGTTGGCGAGCAATGGGAAGCGAGTGCGTTGTTCCCATAGTTTTGTCGCTCGGCTGTAAGCGAGTGTGCAGTACGACGGACGATTACTCGCGTTACTCGTCCAGAGGGACCTACATTCAGATCCGCAGATAGACCGCTAGGAGAAATGACCGCTGGTTGATCTCTCGGTGTGAATTCTGACCGCCAAACGAGCATCGCGGAGCGAGTTTCGCTGAGCGACTGAGCGAGTATTATCTTGGATAGCTTTTGTCGCTGAGCAAACTAGTGGAGCGATTGCTCGCCGGCGGCGGTGTGAACAGTCATCGATTAACTATTAATATATGCATATATTTTGTTTACACGGAACGTATATCAATTATACGTTTCTTGAGCGAGAAAATAGCCGATAGCTTACTTGGTGGCGATGGGACAACTACCTAAGGGTACTAGATAACTCATTCATTACTGACGTTTTACGGCAGGAAGAAAGTATACTCACAATATCTGTTCAACAGACGCACTCAGACGTTAATGCTTACTTAAACTGTCACTAAGGAAAGGTTTGTATTGAAATATTAACTAAGCGACAGTTTTAAGTAATGATTAATGTCTCTAAGTGCGGCTGTTAAAGAGATATTGAAAGTACTTTCTTCCTAGCGTTAAAAATGGACATGAATTGACATGCGCATGCAAATAGATATTTTGGTCTACGATAGAAATGTCAGTCAGTCAGTTAGGATTACGAGTATGATCTCACTCAGTCCCTTTTCCTCTCTTTAATATCTCAGCAATACCGCATAATTTCAAATTATAAAGTATGTATTATGACAATTTATTACAAATTTGTACTGACGAAATTTAAAAAATGGCAAGTTCAAGTAATATCAAATAATCTAATAATAATAAAGGTATCAGTTCAAACTATTTTTGTACATTTCAAAATCGTTTTTGTAATGTTTTGTAGATCAGGTGGTTTATAAAGAAATATTTCGTTATGTATGACATGACACCTGCAATGAAAATTTAAAAACTTAATAAACAAAGTATTTTTAGGTACAACGATAAACACAGACATTAATCGTTTACGCGTTAAAAGGCTTCCAGCTTAAAAACAATTAAACAACAATGTTAGATTTAATTAAACTTAAAAATATAGCGGTGTTATTATCGATATTTTCACTCATGTGTATTATCAGAAAACCGTATGCCACAACATCAAAAGATTTATGATATCGCTTACGGTTTAGGTTTCCAGCTTGTAAACAATTAAAAAACAATGTTAGATTTAATTAAACTTCAAAATATAATGGTGTTTTTTGTGTGAATCGATAGCCAATCGTAGACGACAGTCATAATCGAGATTCAAAGTCGATAATATAACAGATCAAATTAAATACGGTAGGTATTTACATTTGATTTCTAATATTATTGACTACCTATAGATTGTCCACTGCTGGACAGATGCCTCTTCTTATAAAGTGCCATAGCGCCCTGCCTTCAGCTTGCCGCAACCAGCTTCTACCTCATTTGATGCGGAGGAGTGGGCCAATCCTACAGTGAGTTTCCACTCCTGAGCTCCATGGGCCATGACGGGTAGGATGACGAGAAGACTCGACGTAGTTTTCAGACCGCTGCCTAGCCTAGCTGGATCTTAGTCTTGGCATCCTTCATTTTGAAATCTAAATTCAGATTGGCGAGGAAAGGGTAATTGGAAACAATTTCGAGAAGCTTATAATCTTTGCTCGAGTAAATCTTTATTATAAAACGTAACTCTGGCGCTACTTAGCTAGTTGCACTAGCAAGATATCTACTTAAGTGAGTTGAGTAGGGCTTTGTCTATGGTCTACACATTTATCTAGGCGAAAAACTTCTTTTTAGAGATTTTTGTTGTTTTAATGGTTTTTGTAAAACGATTTCAAACATTTTGGGCGCTTTACTTAAACTTACCTTGGGCAGATTCTGCAGTTAGATAAAATAAATTTTGAGAAGGAGTCCAAGAGGGTTGCTCTGAGCGGCGTTTGGGAAACTATGGTTTATCCATTTTGAATGAAGCATTAGTAAACAAAGTACGACACAAATAACAAATCTCACTTGCTTGGCGTCGAGTTTCAGATATAATTGTAAGCAATTTTTATTGAAGGAATCCTCCCTTAAATCGACAAGTAATGTAAATTACGTTTAAAAGGACGCGCCAACAAAGTGAATTTTCGGTAAAGTATGGGCGGTTTGTTTACGTTTATGCTCCATTCAAAATGGATACGATATAGGTCGAGTCTTCTCGTCATCCATACCGCAATGCTTGTAAACAAAAGTTTTCAATCAGTGCGTCCTACCCGTCGTGACCTACGTGTTGAGACGTGAGCACTTATTTGTTTTAAATTAGCTTACTTGAAATGCTTCAACACAAGTACGAGAATCTTAGGCGCTGTTTCGATGAACACTGTGCGTTCCGCGTCTCGCAACACTTTGCAGTCCGGACACAAGTAGCGGTTGTCTCCGGTCATCTCTTCTTTCTGGCAGAAGTACTCGAGCAAACTCTGGAAAGGTTTATTATATATATGTAAGTAGGCAATCTTGTAATAATGATAGTCATGCTGGCCCTTTTTAACCGACTTCAAAAAAGGAGGAGGTTCTCAATTAGATATTTTTTTATATATATTTGTTACCGCAGAACTTTTTACTGGGTGTTCCTTTTTTTATATGTAATCTGGTGCTTCCCATGTGGTCCCATTTTAATTTTGCTCAGTTCTGACAATGGGATACATGAATATTCATGGAAAAACTATAAAAACTTAAGTCGGTTTATGGTTTATTAAAGCAACATTGATTATTATATAGTATAATAATCATAATTAAGCATACGCACATAACAAGTTATGGCGTGGCCTGGTCGAAGCCCAGATCACAATCATTTATGTGATTTCTATGCTCTCAAGTGTAGTTGAAATTGTTTTATTATGTTATATTATACTATTGTTGTTATATGAAATATATAACGACTACAGCATTCAGACAGTTAATTATTTTACAGAGTTAGTATTATTATTGCTGGCCTTTTTAAATTTGTATTATAGGTTATTGTTTTTTATTGGATTGAAATCAGAGAATTCGTGCGCATTGTGCGTCTATTTATTGAATACAATTTTGTACGGAACCCTCGATGCGCGAGTTGGACTTAATAAATAATAAATAAATAAATAATGCTGGACAATTCACACAGCATTATCTAGCCCCAAGCTAAGCAGAGCTTGTGTTATGGGTACTAGATAACTGATATACATAATACAATACACTACATAGATAGATATTTTTTATTATACATAGAAAACATCCAGAACGCCCTGAACAAATATCTGCAGATCGTACACACATTTGTCCCGAGGCGGGAATCGAACCCGCAACCTCCTGCGTCGCAGGCGGACCTTCGCCCACCGCGCCACAGAGGTCGACTTGCACTTGGCGTTTTATTATAATTTGTTAATACTATAGCGAATTTTGTTTTATTTAATAAATAATTATTTCTTTCTTTACCTGCACACTATGTTCAGTAACTTTCTCCGGAAAGGCGAGTGACAAATCTCGGAAGATGTCACGGTTCACCGAACTGAACTTGCAGACCGTGCAATGGACACGAGTTATCACCACTCCCCCGAACACGGTGTCTGCGAAGCAAACACGTCTATCGATGCGCGTGCGCTTATTCGGAGTCTGATAATCAAGATCAGTGCCGCCGTTGCGTTTCCCACTTGAGGTCGAACCTGTTGGGAAAATTGCATTAAAAACATGTAAAATTTTAATTTTTTTATCGCATTCTTGCCCATTAAAAGTTGTTAACAATTTTTAGGTAGAATCTACATGAACCATGTAAGGGCGTTGCAACATTCTGGGTTAGAGTTCTTATGTGTAAAAGTTAGTAGGTAGTTTACAATTTTATTAATTATACTATTGGTCCTCATATAATTTTTCTAGTAAGTTGTGATACGGAGAAAGAGACGTATGTCTTGAGCATTAAGTAGGTCTATAACAATTATTCATCAACAGCCTAACAATTATTGTCAGATTTTTTTTTTTTAATAGTTAGGTTCTAAAACGGAACAAATTTGGTTTTATTATAATTTATTTCAAGGTTGTGGTCCTTTGCCATTGTTCGCAGTCATTATAAAGTCGTTTTAATATAATTTATGTCAATATTTGGCGTACTACTAAAAAGCAGGGACTCGTCGTCTGCATATAAAACACAGGGTGTATTTATTGATTTAGGCAGGTCGTTTATATAGATAAAAAATAGGTTGCATGCAAGAATTTAGATAATTTAGATACAATAACACCTCACCAGCTAATATTGGTCCACTGCGGGGCGCAGGCTTTTATGTCACAGGGTATGCATTACATTATTAGGGTTGGGGATCGCAGTTCATTGGTGGAATTGTTGTACAGGGGGTGCAGCCGCCCCCTGGTGGCAACCCGAGGAAAGAGTTGGAGCGGTGAAAATTCCGGCAGCACACAGCTTAAGCACAGTAAGTACTTCGGCATACTCTAATGATGAATTAGAGGACATGCACGAGGACACTCAAAGCCTTACACAACACTTCTAAGGGTCACTTCAATATTGTTATGGGGGACTTCAACGGCAAGGTGGGAACCCAGACTGGCAACGAATCCCGAATAGGCCCGCATGGTTATGGAGTTAGGAATCACAGGGTGCAAATGCTTGTCAACTTCCTTGAGAAGGAGGGGCTGTCTTTAATAAACTCCTTTAAGAAACAACCGCAAAGGAAGTGAACCTGACGAAGCCCCGATACTGTGACAAAAAATTACATCGACTTCATCAGGACGGATAGCAAGCACATATTCAAAGATGTCTCAGTGTGAGCACTGAGACATCTTTGAATATGTGTGCTCAGCAGGTTCGATACCGGATTCGATCACTGTCTGCTACGAGGCTCTCTGAATATCAACTTAAAGCTTGGAAGAAACTTAACCCAATCCAAATGATGGCGGGCACCTAGAAGTTCCAACCGGTTCTTGGGAATAGATTTGTTGCAGCGTCCTGGCAAGAAATCCAAACGTGGATGTGACTCTCGGGCTGATGGCAAAAGGACGGAAACCACCCAAGCAACTTCGTCAGACAGGTCAGACCTAAACAAGCATTCGCTTGTGAATCCCAAAGATAGTACGGCGCGACCTTCGGAGATCCAACATTGATGAAGATGCAATAGAGCGAAACCAAGGCTCAGCTGACGAAGCTTAAAACGCACGACAAGAGGACCGCATTATCAAAGCCGGAGTCTTTCGACGAGATAGATGATTTCTATGGCCGATTATACGCCGCACATGCCTCTCGTTCCCAACGAGACGACCACAATTCCAGAGCCACCCTGACGCGCCACTATACCGACGAACTGCCAGAGATAAGTCAAGTAAAGATCGTGTTAGCTGGTCTGAAACAGCTTAAAAATGGAAAAAACCCCGGTGAGGACAGAATAACATAAGAGTTTTTGAAAGCCGTCATGACCTACGGAGTTGAGACGTGGACACTCAAGATAGGGCTGGTCCACCAGTTCAATGTCACTCAGCAAGCCAGATGCCCCAATGACGCATCCAGATGCGTCATTAGGGGAGGCCTATGTCCAGCAGTGGACTAATATAGGCTGATGATGATAATGATATACGTACCTCCACTGCTCCCGGGCCGAGGGGAAATCGCCCTTCGATTTGAGCCCGAACCAGCAGCCTCGTTATCGCTAGAATACAAACATAAACCATGTGAACTCCTTAACAAAGTTAGGCACAAAGAACCTGTCAAATGCAGCAGCATTTTAGAACTTCTGTCTTGGGTTGTAGTTTTTAATTACTTGGAGTTACTGGGAAAACATGAGATGTGATCATAATTATGTTTGCGTGTTATTTTAACCTACACACATGCAAATATTTCTTACAAATCAATGGCTGTGGCAATGGCAATTTCTTACTCTAGGTTATCTGATGCGATCATCAGATATATGTTTTTATATATTTACAAGAAAACTTATGAAGAAACCCAACCAAGGAACCAAAGAAACTGACCTCGTAGGACATTAAAAATTCTTTGATCGTATCATATCAAAACAAAAAGGTGCAAAACAGTGCACTTTCATGTTTTGTTTTATAGTATTTCAATCATTCAATGTGTATATTGTGCGTATTGTGTTTTCACAACTAAGGAAACTTTATGTCTCAGCTAATAGCATAATCACTTGCTTTCGGTTAGTTTTACATGACTACTTGTGTAAAGTGTATTACCTGTTAGGGGTTCCAGTGGCTCTCCACTGAATTGCGCTGTGCAGGACAGGCGGTCTGGTGTAATCGTGGTTGTCGTCAATAACATATTCGTACGACTGTAGTAGCTCGAGGAGGTATCTGAAAGATTATACGAGCATAAAGAACGAATCCAAATACATCAGACGTTAGCATAGACAAAAATTGGTGTCTTCTAGACCTTCGTGATACATCTCGGCCCACATCGTCTCTAACCATCAGGTGAGATTGTGTTCAATCAAAGGTCTATTGACTATCAAAAAAAGCCGCGATAGAAAGTTATAGGGAGCTATCGGGAGAACTTTGAGACTTTTGTAGTAAGAAAACGACAAAAATTCTTCGTCATTTTATCAGGCAACGAAAATAATATGGCAAACAATACACCCTATCCCGTGCATACCAACATACGCTGTTAGTTACTCAACTCTAGTCACTTTGCACTTTGCCGCGACACATAAATACATATATTTTTATGAACAAATGTCATTTGTACATAGGTACAGGTAGTTAATAAGTAGGTACCTAGGTACCCATCAGCTTAATACTGGACAGGTGCAAGATTAATTGGGTTTGTTTAAAAAAACTAGAAACCGACTTCAATTTTATGGTTTTTTATGGATGCCATCTGTGGTGATGATGTTGATTTATCGTTAAGGACAACAATAGAAAAATACACACTGTCAAAATTTCCACTGCCTAACTATAACAGTTCATGGGACTGGCATATTCGCTAAGCGAATAAAGTCCTTATAAAAAAAAAGAATAAAAAAAAAAAAAAGACAATTCATAAAATACAGTCCGCTGACAGACAGGTTGGAGGCTTAGTAACAGGTACACATTTTGAGACCTTACGCGTACAAAACCCTAACAAAATCAGCAGTCTAGAACTGATCATACTTCGTTCTATGCTATCCATCTTCATTGATTTTTGGATATTCTCCATGCATCAACTTTGTAAGCCTCTTGTTTACAGCCTCTTGGTACAGCCTGGTGACAGACGGACAGACGGACAGATGGACAGCGTAAGCTTAGTCCCGTATTACCCTTTGGGTATGGAACCCTCAAAAACACAGACGAAAATAGAACCTCCTACGTTTATTAACCCAACCTGAGAATTTATTTGTGTTGTTGGAGAAACTTCCAACACTCACGTTACTTTCGTAATGTGTCGCTGATATCTCGCACTAAATGTCTACTTATTGTTTTTTATCAACATCCTGGGCAACTTTAAGGTGCCTTCTTACAGTGGCGTCTACAACGAAATTATTCAAGTTAATTGACGTTCACGTCAAAACTGTCGATATCATGTATGAAATTTAGGCGAGTAACATTTTACCTCGTTAGATTTTAAAGTGATTAACACCGTCGCTTCGATAGAATATTGTACATGAAAACGACATCCCTTATCCCATCCGTTATCACAGTCAATCACTTCTTCCGCTAGTGAACAAAAAATTCAAGTGAAATTCACCTTATTTCTTATTTGATATATAGATATAAAATGTTTATTTCGTCTTAAATCACACATTTATAAATAAAGGTTACCTACCTTTATTTATAAATGTGTGATTTAAGACAGTTTACTATTCAGATAGTTGGTACCTGATGTGTGTAAAAGACCCAATTTTAGGCATCGCTAATGAGTTCCTCGTTCTTACTAAGTCGAAACTTTTATTAAGAAACGAGGGCTCCAGCTCTGGCTAACTCAGGTTTTTTCCTTAAAAATAGTGAACTAACGGTGGTAACAAAATATATTAAGGTCTTATAGTGCCTAAGTTTAATTTAGAAAATAAGGAAATACATATCTAATTGTGCTAATGATACTAAATACTATTTATCAAACTGATTATTATAGTAAAAAAATTGACTTGGATAAGTGCTCATTTTGTAAGTAAAAGAAATAAACGGTTTGACTCACTCTAATAGTAAAAAATTACAACCATAAGCACACTCACCCCAAAAACTCAGAGCTGTCCTGCTGGTTTTCGTTACTGAAGAAATTCGGGCGCATAATTGCAAAGAACTCGCGCATGTCCAGTTTGTCGTCCACGGAATGCATCAGTTTTCCAAACAGCATGGCCGCGATTTCCCAGTAAGGGTGCTGGGTCATATTCATCATTACATGATTGCTGAATCTGTAAACAAAACAACATTAGTCATAAAACGTTCTGGAATTTCGCCGTACGTCTCTTGTACGCCTACAGTCTAGCAAAGTCAGCGTGGCGGCTATAAGTTGACCAAACACAGCCGGCTGTCTACTGCTGCTGTTTCTTGGAAATGAGCATAACAGAATCACGATCATTAAGGGTGTTTATGCTCGTTTTCTTGTATTGTATTATCTCTCTAGTTTCTTTTTATTAACACGGGCACCCCGTGCGCCACTGTAAACGTAGGATTCGCGATACGCGAAATTAATAAAACACCTCGTTATCGTGCAGCCCCAAATTTCAGGTCAAAGAGATTTTATTGGAATGAGCTGTACGTTGTACGTTCAGATGTTAATTCCAACTGAACGTACAGGAGCTTGCTTTCACAGAGTTCGTATTACGAAAAATCTTTTTTTTAAGAGTGTGTGAGCTTGTACTTCGAAATTGTGCTTCAAAATCCTTATTTATCTCAGAATCTGTGAAAGCTACCACCTTCATGTGGGAAATGTTACTTCGATCTTTTATCATGAATTACGTGTTTTAAAAACACGATAATTATAAGTTATCAGGAAAGTTTATTTTTAGAAAAATAGATGTTTTGCACACTCATTTTTCTATTTATCTCAGGAACAGCACACTTTTTCTTTGGTTTTTGTTTTGGTAAGAAACCTAGAAGTATTTCTTTAGTCATAGCATATTCGGTGCACGTCTCTGCTCTGTAATTCTCACTCGCGAGAAAACCATATCTTATCATCCCGCTAGAAATCCATCTCGTAGCGGCATTATTGCACCCACTTGCAATGGTGCGCATTGGCTCAAATGGCATGCAAATTTAAACAAACCCTTGGCCAAGGCCTTGTTTACAGAGACGAGGGGCGGCAGCGGCGCGTGCGGCGGCGGCGCGTTAGGCGCTTTGCACTGTTTACGAAGACGCGCCGCGTGCAGTGGCCCTGTCATCGCACGCATAATCACAAACACATCGCAATGTACGGTGATGTTTAATGAGTGGCGGGGCGTGGAGTGGCGGTGCCGCGTGCAATGCGTCAAATCAAACAAACGCGTGTAAAATCGGTTCTCCATAAACACACTCGACCAACGCCATATGTTTGAAGACCCAAGAGTTCGGGACTCAAATGAAATTGAAGTTTCTAATTCATAGCAGGCCTCCCGGACTTATCCGTTAGTCCGTTACACACGGATTTTGTCAGTCCCTACTTAACTTTTTAGGGTTCCGTGATCGACAGGGAGCCCTTATTATTGTTTCGTCATGTGTTCTTTAGTTAATTACCGCTAGGAATCATTCACTTTCATAAACAGAGATTTAGCAGAGATGATAATCATAATGAAGCTGTTATGTGGCATGACTATTCGGTTTACATATTGTAGCCACTTCTTTTTCCTAGTCTCGAATTTCCCGTGGTTTTTAATTAACCGCTCGCTGGATAGTTCGCACAGTATTTTGTGCTGATGAGTAATAATTGGGATTCGTTAGCGAAATAAGTGCATATTTACCTAGCTATCATTTTAGTAGAAATCTATGAGAGAGTTTTTAAATTTATGCTAAAATATCAAAAACCATAACTGCAAGTTCTATAAAAAATATATTTCGAGGGCTTGTAAAGGGCGCTTTACACTCACGCGATAATCTCGCGAGAAGGCGAGAAAACCATGATAAAGTGAATGTGGAACTAATTTACATAATCTTCGCAAGTTCTCGGCGTATTTTCTGATTTTTTCTGTTTTTTTGTAGCGAGACAAAGGCTAAGAACGCGAGAACAGACGACAACTTGTAATGACTCCACACTCGCATGTGTGCAGTGGAATTTTGTGTGTTCTCAATAAAAATTATTTTCATATTTATTTTATACTATACCTGCTCAAAAAGTTGTCAATTCTTATTCCAAACATAAGGAAAAAAACCTGTTTTTGCCGGCGTGCCGAAACGCGGGAGGAAAAACTCTATGGAATTTCATTCCTCACGCGTTTAGAGGGAAAGAAAAGTTTATGGAAATCCATTTCTAACGTGTTATTTTCTTTTAATTTTCCTTAACATCAAGCCGGTTGCTATGGTTACTTTCATATTTATATATTTCATGGCAGGCAGGAAGGCCAGACGTCAAAAAGTTTTTACTCAAAACCCCCCGTATAATATCGGCCTCTTCCGTATTCGGAACAATACTTAAGAAAAGAACCATGTGCAAATTGCGCGAGCGCGTATTTATTGTTACATTTAAGTTTATGATTTTAATTTACTTGGGTAATTTTGAAAATTTTAAATTTGGTTAATTTTGAAGGTGTAGTTTAAAGCACTACGTATCATTCGGGAGAAAGTGTAATTCCTAACTCGTGTCATTTAAGACCCTCGGCTACGCCTCGTGCCTCCAATGACATGCTCGATAGGAATTGGCCACTTTTTCAACTCGGTGAAAATGATCTATTGTTATCATAAATATGCTGAATTCTATATTACCACACGAATCGTAACGCAATTTATTCAATCGTTGTTTCTGCTGTTAATTGAATTCACGCGAATTCATTTGTTTTCCCACTGACTTTACTCTAAAACAGCAGTAACAAAAAGCTTACCACGACTATGACTCCATGTAAACAGTTGATGCCAGTGTCGGCGAAGGCATTGACGCCTTTACTGACTTGTGCACTGACCCTGTGTAAACCAGCCTTAAAGGCCTGACCTGTCACACAGGCAATGCAATGCAACCTTGCGTTACGTGTATTTTCCATTTGAATAACTTAAAATAAGTGTCCGTGAGTTTGATTCGATACACACCAATAAAATGTATTTTTTCGAACTCAGAAAGCATAACCACATGTTCGTTGGTTCTGGGGAAAATTTGTAGGGCCAGAGACCGATGTCCTTTCACGGAGTAGACATTAAAGTGTTAGGTAATAATTTATTTTAAATTTTGGGCACCCTTTTGTATCTTTTGTATCTATTTCAGTATGCTTTGTATCTCTTTCTGTATGGTTTGTAATAATATTCAGGTAACTTCAAAAAAGGTAATTCGTTTTTAATATTTTCTCTTTTGGTATAGAAATTTATAATTTTTGATGTTTTTATTGAAATATTTAATCATTAAAAATTTCAAATATCATTTTAGCAGATTTTTACAAGTTTTTTTTTATATCGTTGAACAACTATTGTATTGGCTTATTAAAAAACGCCCTATCTACACGTTATATATCCATTGGATCGTGATGAAATTTTAGAGTTCACAGTAATCGCATTGGCGTTTGCACAACACAACAACGATTTTTATATCTGTCGTGCAAGCTGTTTCTATTATAACGACAATCTGTCATCAGAAATAAAAAGTTATATGTGAAACATTAATTTATTAAAAACGAAGATGAGGCACTGGTGGCTCGAAAGTGGCAACCTCAAATTGTGTAAAATTGTGTTCTCCCACATCAGTCACCGTCTGACCGGCGGCACGGGCGGTCGTGATTCGCGTGAAATATTGTTGTCTCAGTCTCACTTCGGTCCTAGATACGTCTTTCCGTCTTTGTTCTTCTTTGTATTGCACAGGACTGGAAATATAACTGTGAGAATATGTGTTTGCGTGTAGTTGTAACACATGGCAATTTTTGAGTAAGCGCTGGGAGAACGTAACCTATCTTCCCTTTTTAAATCAATGATGTGAAACCTCCAATTTAATATAAAGGGCACGATGTTTTAAGGTGCACGGCTTTCTGTCGTCACTACGAAATAGGAACGCGCCCTAACACCCGATTGAAACGGAAATGTAGTTTTGCAGAAGGAACCAATTTACTAGACAACTTGCGATGAAATAGGTTCTGAAAATACGTAATAAATAAAGATATAAAAGGATATAAAGTAAAACTTTGCACTGAGAAGAATGTCACTGGGATGCATTGAAAAATCATTTACGCATCAGACATATTCTCTTTTATAGCCCGATAGTTATTTTCTATTAATAATAAAAAAACGATATTTGTAAATAATTGAATTGCATTAATAATATCAGTCATTTAGTACCCACAACAGAAGCTCTGCTTAGCTTGGGGATAGATGATGTTGTAGATTGTCCAGCATTATTTATTTCTACACTAACTTTTAGCGGGCAGTAATGAGTTTGAATCCTCTTATATCGTGCGCCGCAATTATCTTTGCCGCTCACTTTTAAAACGTGGAACATCTTACCCCTTTATTCATAATAGTCTGCTAAATTAGCACACTGCTAAATCTCGCTCTGTCTTCTTCTATTGACATAAGTCAGACTGCGAAATAACACTACTTAGCAGCTGTTTTATGGTAGCAGAGCATTATGAATAAGGGGGTTAGTGTTCAGCGCAAAGAAAGTCGAACGGTAATATCGTTTGAATAAAGACTGGCTGGTACGACGGAACAAAGTCGCGCCGCCGCCGGCTGAATAAAAAAAAAGAAATCAAATTAAAAACGCGCGCACTACAGCCCGCGTTTATTTTCGCGAATTGTTAGAAAACCATGATTTGTGTTGAAAAATTAGTTCTTTAAGTGACAGTGAATAAAATATGGGGCGCTTTTTGTTTTCTCATAGAGGATGATGAAAAGTAGAGTGTGGGTGTCATTTAGGCGCAAAATATATTTTTCATTATTCATACTCGGAAAGTAGGTCGGAAGTTGCCTGGGATGCGGAATGAAAGTAATACTTTTCGTCCCTAGGGACGTCCCTGGGGACGAAAAGTAATGACAAGTAGTGTAGCATTCCAACTTTCTATACAGCCACTCAACTTCAACTTATTGTGCTTCTGCATCTGGTTTGACGCAATTCATACAGCCACTCAATGACAACGCGATGTAAAATTGAAATAACTTTGAAGTAAAATATCATAACTAGATTTCTGCAAAATATTTACCATTTTTAAATTAATGAATGGTAGAATAGTTCTTGGTATGCTTCCATGTCTATTCTACCATGGTAGAATAGCGAGGCTACCATGGCTATATTCTGCCATCTCTAAAAATTATTTTCTATGCCTAAGAAAAAAAAGCGGAAAAACGTCAATTCTATCTTCATTTGATTTTTTGTGTTCTAGAGTTTTGTGTTAATATTACAATGAGTTCAGCAGATATTGATATAGACCTAGATTTAACGCCTGATTTTATAAAAGAAGAGGCTAAAGCAATAGTGGAAAATTTTTATCACCTAAATAAAATGAAGGTACATAATACAACTATACGACCGACGATTTATACTCCGATTTAGAATTCAAGATATATTATGTCAACAAAGACAGTCATCAATGAAAACTTGACAAAATCTCAAAACGAGTTTTTCCTACCGCGTATCGACTCGGGTACGCCCCGGCAAAGCGGTTTTTCTACTTTTAGTTAAATCATGCAATCTGAAAAGTATTCCATTGGTTTAGTGTCAATAACCTTTTGCTTAACGAAACTAAAACGAAATGTATTAGATTTATTCTCCCTAATGGTAAACAAGTTAAATGTAATGTAAATGTATCTGACGACCACTGTGACGCAGGAGGTTGGGTTCGATTTCCGCCTTGGGACAAATGTTTGTACGTTCTGCAGATATTTGTTCAGGGCGTTTTGATTGTTTTCTGAATCTCATCAAAATAAATAGTTGCAGTTTATTGTATTAACTGATTTACCAACAAAAAAATATTCTGGATCAGTTGAGCTACCTGTAGATTGTTTACGCTCCCGACTGGTATTGATATGGATCACTTTTTCTACCATTACTGCCCTCGCTACGGTCGGGCGCCTAACCTCATCTCGGGCATAAATAAGTTAATTTCAACCCTTGAGTAATTAGTACTATTGTCGTCTGACCTATTAAGAAAATAACCATAGCTACCCCACATACATCCGAGCGGCACGCGGCGCAGCTACGCTCCGCTAAACGCGTGAGAATTTAAATTCCATAGAGTTTTCCCCGCCGCATTTCAATACGCCTGCAAGGACGGGCTTTCTACCTTATGTTTGGTAAAGAACTTTCTGAGCATATGTAGTTCAATAGTACATTACTTCCGAGGTCAATAATAGCTGTTGCGGGCCGCAATAATGATGGGCGAAAGCGCAGCTAAAAAGCGTAGCATAGGTCCAAGCCATCACAGAGCGGTCAGTATTTCAACCCTTCAAGAAGGCCGATACCAAGTCGAGGCCTTTATAGCGTGGACAACAAAGACATCAAGGATGAGCAAGCTTGAAGGCCGAGACCTAACAAACTTAACTTGAGGTCATCATAGCGTGGCCCGCAGGGCTGTTATTATGGACCAAAGTTTGTATATTGCTTTACACAAACAATTCGAGTAATTGTAAACACATTGAATCGGAGGATTCGTCAGTGCGTTTACACAATTTATTCACGAAAATAAATGATTGCAACTTATTTGTTCAGGGCGTTCTGGATGTTTTCTATGTACAATAAAAAATACATTTCTATGTAGTTATAATTTATTATGTATATCAGTTATCTAGTACCCATAACACAAGCTCTAGTTAGCTTGGGGCTAGATAATGCTGTGTGAATTGTCCAACATTATTTGTTGATATATTTATTTATTTCTCATGCAAAACTTTTTACTGAGATGCCCTTTTTGACAGTTTTCCACGTTTTCCTTTCGAACCAGCTAGTGAAATTTATAATTAATTTGTAATCAATTTGCGTTTTCTTGGCAGACGACCGCTAAAAGAAGTTTTTCTCGACGCTGGCCAAAGAGGAATGTAATTATAGCATCACCGCTAATGAAAGGCTGTTGATGATTTGTAAAAGAGAAAGAATAGACCTGACGATAAAAATTTTAACTAGTCCGTCAGAGATTATCAGAAGCTATTGGACCCATATTTTTTCATTTTCTCAATCAAACAAAAAATACCAAAAATACAGCGCGTTAAAGTTTATGGGAGGGCTAATGACGATACGGCTAAGTAAAAAAAATTGTCACACTTTCTACTTAGCCGTGACGCCCTGCTACTTTAACTGGCTTCATAATTTTTTGTTTAATCGACAAACTAAAAAATACGTGCCAACATCGTCTGATAACCTAACTGACGGACAAATTATAATTTTGTAGTCGTCAGGCCTATTTATTTTTGTTTTAGTTCCGATTTCATTCATTCAGAAACTTGAAACGAGATGATTTCTTTTTGTGCCATCTGAGGCTGTTGCTCGAAACAAGGTGAAAAAAATATTATATAATGTCATAGGTTTCCGAAGGAAGTTTTTTCTCGACATAAGTTATTTCGCATCTATCTGAAGCGCATAATACATCCATAAAGTAACTCTAGAAGTCACACACACGGTTGCACGTGTACCACAATTCAGTTGCGCGTGTATACGCTTAGACACGAACTTGAAAATCGGTAATTTTCGGTCTTCTTCGGTGCATTATTATGATATGGCGTACAAGCGACATTGAACATTATGCAACGAAGATAGCGTCTCAATTTGCATAAAGGTCACTGTGAACTATATAATAACAAATGTATAGGCATGTAGAACGGCGTTTGGACATTTTTTGTTTGCCGTCAGTTAGAGATTGGGACTCTATATAATCCTAACTCGATGGGTCCATGTCATATTTTAGTGGCCAAAGAGGAATGTAATTATAGCATCACCGCTAATGAAAGGCTGTTGATGATTTGTAAAAGAGAAAGAATAGACCTGACGATTAAAAATTTTAACTAGTCCGTCAGAGAAGGTAATTTTCGGTCTTCTTCGGTGCATTATTATGATATGGCGTACAAGCGACATTGAACATTATGCAACGAAGATAGCGTCTCAATTTGCATAAAGGTCACTGTGAACTATATAATAACAAATGTATAGGCATGTAGAACGGCGTTTGGACATTTTTTGTTTGCCGTCAGTTAGAGATTGGGACTCTATATAATCCTAACTCGATGGGTCCATGTCATATTTTAGTTGCACGGTGCTTTTAAATACTTGATAGGTCCTGCATGATATTTTACCGAAAAGTATTTTTTAGAGTGCGTATTTTTTAGAACGATACATCTCAATCCATCCATCAGTCCCTTCGACAGTTAAACTCGGACTGACTATTGCATGATACATCCAAATGACGACTGTGGCGCGGCGGGCGAAGGTCCGCGACGCAGGAGGTAGCGGGCTTGATTCCCGCCTCGGGACAAATGTTTCTACGATCTGCAGTTATTTGTTTTGGATGTTTTTTTATGTATAATAAAAATATATCTATGTAGTGTATTGCATTAAGAAGTATATCAGTTATCTAGTACTGATAACAGAAGCTCTGCTTAGCTAGGGTCTAGATATGCTGTGAGCATCCAACATTGTTTATATTTATTTATAAATCACCTAAGCTGCCACTGAGATTTTCGATCATATTCCTGTTGCCGTGTACTCGTGTATCGCTTTGAACCCGAGTCGGATTGCCTACCGAATAGAATACAGTAGGTAGTATTATATTTCCTTTGTGAAAATACGACGAGTTTGAAACATATTTCAGATAGTTAGAGCAGTGCACAAAGCTTAGCACGAGTGCAATATTTTAACAATAGACAGCTTTCAGCAGAGGAAAACTCATTCATGTCTTAACTGCAACAAACTTTGGTTGAACTTTACATTCAGTACTGCTACACATTTTTAATTTAATATGCTGAGTTAATCTCTATTTTACAGCATTGTACATTTGTACCTACAGTCGACTAGTAATTTCATTTGGTTTTGATTTTTTTAAGTGATGTTACTGTTATTTGTTTTCGTTATTGTTGTTATCTCTAGGTTTATCAGCCAATCATTTGTTGGCTAATGTTAATATTATTTAGGCATACTAGCTTATACACGCGTCTTCGCAAGCGACGGTTCAGTAGTATTGGCGTGAAGAGGTAACAAAATCTCAATATTAATGTGAGTATGATGATTCCCTTGAATTTACTTATTATTATAGCTATTTAAAACCGAAGGGGGGGGGGGGGGGGGGGGGGTTGGTACTCGTTTATAGGTCCTATAACAAATTTATTCTCTTACAGTAATGATTATGCACTCAACTGTACCATGCACTGTTTCGCATTCGAGGCTATGTTTACAGAATTTATAAGGATTTGCGCGAACTATATAGAAAATAAAACATGTTTGCAACAGCTCGTACTAGCAATTACATGAGATGTATGGAAAGCAGGCGAAAGCAACAAAGCTGTTTTACACATACTACGAAAAAAATATGGGAAATAATATTAAGATATTTCTTCTGAGGTATTGGCTTATGCGAGCGAGTGGCAAACTAATAGTAATAAGAGCAGCTTACATACAAATACAAACATATAATCTATATATATATTAAATAAATTCTTGTTAGTTACACTATTTATAACTCAAGAACGGCTGAACCAATTTGGCTGAAAATTGTTGGGAGGTAGCTTAGAACCAGGAGACGGACATAGGATAGTTTTTATTTCGTTCCCGGCTGAACGAATCTTGATGAAATTTGGCAGGGAGGTAAAAGGTATCCCGGGAACGGGCATAGGCTACTTGAATAGAGCGTGCGAAGCCGCGGGCAAAAACTAGTATTATAAAAAGACAACGCCTAAACTGCTGAAGGGCTGGAATGCTGGACATATAAAAACGGGTTCATTTTACGAGAAAATATGCGCAAAATACGAGGAGGGTAAGTTCATTATGAATATCACCGTTCATGATAAGTCCTGTCGTTGGTGTTCTTCCAACTCTAACTAAGTCCGTAGTTTACCCGCTTTCATTCATAATTAATTTTTATATGTAGTAAAATAAAAAGTTCACAAACAAAGAACGACATTAAAAATAGACCAAGTATTTACAATTTAAACAAATGAGCTAGCTACAGACTGTTGCAAACAATCTACAGGTATCTCATCTGATCCATATAAATACCAGTAGGCAACAAAATATCAATAGGCAACAAAAATAAATAAAATCGCAACAGAAAAACAAACGCCAAGGCAAAAACACTAAAACGTAACGTTCTACAGGTATCTCATCTGATCCATATAAATACTAGTAGTCAACAAAATATCAATAGCTAACAAAAATAAATAAAATCGCAACAGAAAAAAAAACGCCAAGGCAAAAACAATAAAGCGTAACACAGGAACTAAGCTTCTGCTCCAAACCTACAATCTACCAATCACACTATCAATACGAAAGTATGGTTGGATGTTTGTTACCTATGTATTTACACCAAAACTACTGAAAGGATCGGACTGAAATTTTGCGTACAGGTACTTAATTCTTATTCTGGAATTCTAAATCCGAAGATCCAAAAATAGGCTACTTTTAATTTCATAAATCAATTCCCATGGGATAGAAATCACTTTTTCATTCCATCTATTCGAAAAGCACGACTTGGTTCGCCTTTAAGTTGCAGCTAAAGGTGGTGTTTTCTTTTAGAAACTTTTAGCGGGCAGTAATGAATTTTTAATCCTCTTTATAATTGTACCGAAATTATGTTTGCAGCGCTCTTTTTAAATCTGAAAAATCTTAGTGTTCAGCGTCAAAGAAATCGCAAATTTATATAAAGACTGTCTGGTACGACGGTTTATATTCGTGTCGCCCCGCCGCGGCTGGTTAAAAAAAAATCAAATTAAAAACGCGTGAACTACAGCCCGCGTTTTCGTCAATTTTCTAGGATTGTTAGAAGTTTATGGCTTGGTTTTGAAAAACGAGTTCTTTCAAGTCACAGCGCTCTCCTAACAAATATACTTAGAAGGTCTCGTCCCTAACAGACACATAATAACTGGGTTTGTTTAAAAAAACTATAAATAGACTTAAAATTTATGGGTTTCTCGCTAAAGCAACAATATAAATACACACTCTGTCAAAATTTTCACTGCCTAACTATTACGGTTCATAAAATACAGCCCGCTGCTGGCCAGACAGACAGTAGGCTTAGTAATAGGTACAAACTACGCGTACACCGTATAACCCTAACAAAATCATCAGTCCAGAACTAATCTTCCTTCGTTCTTGCTATCCGTCTTCATTGATACAAGTACTTTCTGGATATCCTCTATAGATAAATTATCATGTGTGAAATTATCATGAGAAGAGGATGTTTTAGATACTTTTTCAGCTAACACATACATTTACAAATACAAATACAAAAATGTTTATTTCATTAACAAAATCTTACAAATATCATAATCCGTGCTCGAAACCCTTCTTCCTTTTAAGTACCTATAAAATACCTGTATTAGGAGGTAACGCTCTTCCATAACATACATTATTATAAGTAACAAAGATTCTTACCAAAAAAACATTTTAGTAGTCACAATGTGCGTAAAATCAAAAGGAACGAAAATGAAATAAAATAACAAATTAGTCGAGGGTAGATTTAAGTTAAAGTAAGTTCGAAGTAAGTGTTTACATTTCTCGTGAATCTTTCTTTTATGGCACCACCTCAAATTCAATTTCAGATTAGCAGTAAAGAAAGAATCATCAAATTTCGGTGAGAATTGGCAAAGATATCACCAATACTGTTGTAAATAATCGTGATTTTTCTGAAGTATTTTGTTGTTTTTTAAGCTTGACGGGATAAATGATAAATAGTAGTCCTTCGAGAATAAAACTTTTACGTGATCATTTCGGAACAATTTTTTATATAACAGCGAAATATTTTTTGAAATAGGTCCTTATTTCACGGAGAAATATGATAATATATTAGATGTTTTTGTTTTTCCTGTTCTATAAATTAATAAAGCCGGCAAAGTGCGTGTCGGGCCACGCGCAGTATAGGGTTCCGTAGTAGGTTCGTCGTAGTAGGTCAATAATGGCCTCATTGATCCGGGGCCGGTCGTCGTACATGGCCACCCCCTCGAAATTGTTTCCGAGTACACTTACCTTGTACTTTGTCGGATTCTACGTATCCATGGGGGAAACCGCGAAATACCTGATCGAACCGTAAAAAAATATGTTTTCCAAAGTTTTATTTAACGACTTTATCGGCGTAATTGATGCACCCCTACAAAGTTACAGCTTTCTAGTACGAACGGTCTCTTAGCAAAACCTCGGACAGACAGACGGACATGACTATACTATAAGGGTTCCTTGTCAGGACTACGGAACCTTAAAAGGGTATGCTTTAACAAATAAATTATTTTTCACACATAACGACTAAAACCGAAATAATTTTGCCACATGCAAACCACTTAAGCTTGAACAATTAATAAATCCGTAATCAGAAGAAATCACCAATCACGTCAATATGATGACCTCTGTAGCAAAAATATGCCTGCGATATATCTATATACATTTTGTAATAAGTTCCATAATTGTAGCAAATGTAACACGCTTGGTATATCAAACATCGCTACGAACATTCCGAAACCAAATAATATTCAGCGTTGATACTTTTCGTTGACTCGATGTCATTTATAATAAATTGTGAAATGTTTAAATTAAGTAATATGGCCAAATGTTTGCATTGATGCAATATACCAAAAACTAGTAGAGATATATAGGGTGCGAGAATCATTTAACACAGCTCTGATTTTTACACATCACTATTTATTATCATCTCAAACAGCAAAATTACTGACCTTACTTCATACCTGACCTACATCTGATAGGTCAGGTTTTTTATACTTTCCTGTGTGCCAAAAAACACATTTTCCAAGCGCTGACTCGACAAATAGCCTGTATTGTGTTACAGTTACAACTAAATCTGGGTAATAATATCATAAACAGTACAGACATGTACTGTTTAGAATACACTGTGACTTAGATTTTTGGATTGGGTCTAATGTAGCATATGTTTTGGATCGATCGGGTAAAAATAATATTGGGTAGAAAAATTGTGGGTTGAACGGGTAAACACTCAACCCACGATGCCGATGTTACAAAGATAATGATTTGTGCTACTATAGATACGATTATTTATGTTTACTCATCACTGGTATGAAGTCACACTAATCACACTAATATTATAAATGCGAAAGTTTGTATGGATGGATGTTTGTTACCTCTTCACGCCAAAACTACTGAACGGATCGGGCTGAAATTTTGCATACAGGTGATTCGAATCCTGGAATCAAACATAGGCTACTTTTTATCCCATAAATCAGTTCCCGTGGGATAAAAATCACCTTTAAACGTTTCCATGTGAATAACGCGTGCGAAGCCGCGGGGCGCAGCTAGTAATAAATAAATACTGAATAATACGATCGTTATTCAGGATCTTGAAGTTACGAGTTAGCAGAACTTCGAAGAGATCCTAGGAAATTGCCACACCGCTGAAAGTTTTCGTAAGTCTGAACTTCCTACAGGTCTCAGTTTGCAATCTTATTGAAAACTTCTATGTGAAAAATATACTTCGTATTATATTTATGTCCTTCGCCGCTCGCCGTAGGTATAACATGTACAACTTATTATCAATTTGTTACTGCTATTTATTTTTATTCGTATTTTATAGTAAATATAGGAAGGAGTAACATTCAATCACGTCCTGACTGAAATCAGGGGAACAGAAGTCTTAAACTATGTCAAATTAGACAAGATAACTAAAAACCAACAAGCTATTATATTTTAAAAGTACTCTTTAATTAAATGTCTCTTTCCCAGCACATCGTTCAATTCAGTTTTCTTACAGCGTTCAAAATATGATCAAGATTATAAAGGACTTTTCAATATCGAACCAGAGATCGTAATCTACTTACTCACAAACAAATTCATAAGGCAATAAACAAATTTAATTAACACATTTTACCTTCTCAATATTACTGCAGGCATTTCATATTTCAGTACGTTGCAAATAATATTTGCAGGAAGATATCAATGGAAAAAGGTTTGACTGAGCTTTTTATAAAATAAATACGGGAACAGACTCAGAGCGGCGCATTTGACACGCACTGAACGTGACAATATTGTAAGCAAAAATAGCGAAGGCGTTTCAGGCACTAGACCTAAACATAAAGCTTTACTAACTAATGGAAACGCCGTGTGTATCATGGACTTTATCTATTTTATTTGACCTAACTAAAATAGTATATTTTCGATTTGTTACTTGTTACCATAGTTCGCGAACTTTGTTCCTAAAAAGCTGAAGGCGCTTGTTAGTTTCATTTACTTATTGGGCGAACCTTACTTTTTATAAAAACTGAAAATGCGAATATTATTTTCTTCAAAATAAAATAGAAGGTTTCTAGGAACAAACCCTGCTAAATACAAAAGAAACAATACAGGGTGGCCACCCTGTATAGACAGTAAAATGCACTGTATTTCGCTTTTAAATAACTCGGCATCCAGCGTGCTCCCAGGAATACATGCTGAAAATTATTCCGGGAATTTAATTTTAATAATATGAACGGTCTCTTCTCGGATTCTAGGAAATGTTTACCATCGCAATATTTGCTCTCTCGCTTTCGAAGTTGTAAACATACCTGTCATTATTTTACCTGCAGATATATTTTCAGGAAATTTTAAATGCATAATAAAAAAATGCTGTGACGGCCATCTATGTAGTATTATTATGTTTTAAGTATATCTTGTCTAGTACCCATAACACAAGCTCTGCGTAACTTGGGGCTACATGGTGCTGTCAGAACTGGCCAGCTTTATTGAATTTAATAGTCCTAATACCTACCAATTGGGTTTCAAATGTCAATATTACAACTTTTCGTAGAAGTTTGTGCCAACGTAGACAACGTTGGCACAAAAATCTACGTCCGTTAAATTTACTTGATATTCTTATTTGTTTATTAGTATTTTCTACGTCGTATTAATTATTTACTGGATACCTAATCGTACAATTACGGAAAATTCTGACAAAGATAAAAAAAGGGGTAGTTTAAAATGCATATCAAATTCTGATGCAAATAATTATCTAAGTTGCATTCCGCTCAGCGAGACGGCAGAATCATTAAATACTAAAACCAGCTCCAGAAATTTGAGTCGAGAAGACGAGCTAATTGGAATCATAGTTTCAGAAATTTGGAGGCGAGTTGTATGGAAATACTGGACTTATTTCAAAATCTATCGCCTCGACAGCTATTCCTGAAACTCCTAATATAAACACCTCGGAGGCACACTAAAGCGAAAGTTTGTATGGATGTATGGAGTCCATCCATGGATGGATGGATGGATGTTTGTACACTCTTCACGCCAAAACTACTAAACGGATTGGGCTGAAATTTTGCATACATGTAATTCTAATCCTGGAATCAAACCTGGGCATATATACTTTTTATCGCATAAATGTATCCTCCGTGGGATAGAAATCAACTTAAAAGTTTTTATAGGAACAACGCGTGCGAAGCCGCGGGGCGCAGCTAGTTGAAACATATTTTCGAAAAACCGACGGCGGCACTGGATCGGTATGTAAGGCTGCATAAGAATCGTTGCGTAAGCTACCGTTTTGGTTAAGTCTTGCGGATATCAGGCAGCCAAGAGGTTATTGAGATGGATGCTACACCAGTAGCTCGAGTTAGCCAATATGCGAATAGCTTAGTGCTATTAAATATAATTACATAGAGAGTAATATTATTTAGATAGTTTAGAGACAATACTGTGGTTTTGTATTCAATATTTGAAATGGCTTAACTTTCGTGAAAAACATAAAAAAGTTTAATCACCGCTGGATTTGATGATAATGTTTTCTTGGCCGAAATTTATCTCAGTCTTAACGGAGACTAGCACAGGTTTTTTTTGTGGCCAAGTGTGTTCACAGACATACAAACAAAAGATTTAACACTTTCATTGTTCACGACGCATAAGTAGATCTAGCACTGGTTGTAGCCGTGGCACACCTCTGCGAGTTATAGTGCCTGTAGGGTTCACAATCGATCATTTTATTGTATGTTATTGTACTCACCGGCGGGTCACGAGTAGGGCTTGCATGATGCTGTTCATATAGCACCCGTTCCCGTGGTTCATCAGGCCCACTTTGTTGTTTGCCGGCGCCGGGTCGATGATCAGAGGCTCCAAGTCCATGCAAACCTCGGGGCTCGGCCATACTGCGGTCTTGAGCTGTTCGCAGCCGAGGGACGCCATGTGACGCTCCAGGCAAAGGTTCTAGGACAAATACATTACTAATCATCACAGGTTCTGCTTTTTCTACACCGCTGAACATGCATCCAAACGGAGAGGCTAATCACCATGCTTGGCTGGTGGATTCGTGATCGCAGTGGAAGTAATAAAGATACAAAGAAGGAAGCTGTAATTCACTGTGTTGCCGCGTCTTTGTATATGCAATTTATTTTTTTTACGATTGAGATCCTTCCCTCAAAAAATATTGCATATTATTAGCTTGTCAGATATATTGTTTATCAGATATCCTTGCTTATATCCGAAAATTAGCAAGTAAATTTTAGTATTTTGTGTCGTGGTCTGTTTACAAACATTCCACATCGAGTTTGGCTAGGGTATAGGTTGGTTGCTAGGCTGCTACCTGCTCTGACAAAAGTGCATCTGCACAAATGTTTATGGGAAAAAACACTTAATGGCGCTTTTGTAAAACTGGTATGTTTAGTTAAGTACAACCACAGAATACCTTTATGTAATAGTACAACATAACGTACTAACATTTGGAAGTAAGCGTCATCAACAAAATTTCTACGCGATCCATACAGAAGTTTTAGCGTTGATTTCGTCTTAAAATCTCACTACTTAAGTACCTACATCAGAAAGCTTTAACTTCATAATATTAAATGGAAGGATTGTATCCGGTACAACGGTAAACAACTCAGTGGAAAACAAAAGCATAATTTATTTTTAAACATCTTACTAACACTTTTTCCTAGAGCAAATTCAAAAGAAACAATTTCTTTCAAGAACTTAAGGTTTCAATAGGATAATATTGCATGAAACTTTCATTTCTGATAATACAACTGAAGTATCTACATATTTATACTTAGTAGGAAATTGAAACTATAATTATAGTGAATGAAAACTCAGTTACACTTGACAGATCTATTATAATAATAGATCTGTCAAGTGTAACTGAGGTTTCAATAACAAATACTATATTAATCTTTATTGAAGAAAAGTCTCAGTACCCCACGGGACATTTAAAACTTTGTTGTGAAATGTGCAATTTTTTCTATTATTTTATTATCTAACGGGTAGGGTATTTATCGCGTTGTTAATAGGGACCTTGAAGGCCTCTTTATAAAATTTCGACATCAGAATTTGTATACTATAAATAGTTAAAGAGGTACTTTCACAATTTTTTAATACTACTAGGAATTTTTACTAAAATTCTAAAAAACGATCGTTTAGCTGACAGAGGCGGATTATTTTGTTAGAATTCTATATGAATGGGGTTCTTCGATAACATCCTCAAATCGACAAATTGGCCTAACCGTGTTTAATAAATTACAGCTTTGTAGTACTAATAGTATCTGACTTTAGCCGCGGACGGACAGACAGACATGGTGAAACTATAAGTGATCCTTGTTAACTACGGAACCCTAAAAACGTCTACTTCGTCGTCACACTGTAGCTGCCACGTAAAATCATAATTCCCGCTATGAACCAAGATCGGTGGAATCGTTGTAGTATGAGTGTCGCAGTCGGGTTTAAGTTTATGACTAACAAGGCCAAAAAAAAAATATTTTGTTAGTCAAACATTTATTTGCAAAGATTGAACCTATCAGCAACAAAATACAAATAAATCGTTGGTTTCGATTACTGTCAAAATAAAAGGATTAAAATAGTTTTATTTTAAAACGAAATATACAGTTGTTGTTTTCTTACAAATTAAGCACGACTCTTTTTACGACTTTCCTTTAGAGGAAAGTCGTAAAAAGAGTCGTACCCAATTCGTCGTGTCGTGCTCGTGGTTTTGGACTTGATCATCACTGCCCTGCTCAAAAAACCAACCTGTACAAACAAACTACAAAGTATAAGGGCGTGAGATTTCATCCGAATTTGATTCGACTACGCACGAATGAACCCAACCCTCCAAGGACTATGGGAGCGATGACACTACATACGATTAGTCGTACGTATACATGCGTGTACTTACGACGAAGTCCGAAATCGTAGTGAAGGTAACTTTTATCATAAAGTTGGTTCATAGTATCAGCTATATCGTGCTATACCTACTGGAGACTTTGGACGTTTGATGACTATCTCCTCTACAAAAATTACTCTATATGGGGTGGCAGAAACGATGGAAGTCCGAAGACAAGGGGCTCGAGTTGCTCCGGTTCTTCCCAGATGTGGGAGGCGCACTGGGCGCAACCGGAACATGAGGTTTCGCAGATACTTACAGGACACGGCTGTTTTAGGAAACGTCTGAGTGACATGAGACTTAGCGACACAGCCTGCTTGCTGTTGTCGGCACATAACATAAACGCGGGATCACATTTTGTGGGAATTTCCGATATATACGGCGGAGCTGGGTAGATTATGAGGGACTGTAAGGGAGAGCGGACATGAGGGACCGATATTTTGCGGAGACTTATTGAGCAATTTTGCTAAGCTCAAGCGATGCGCCAAAACGTGACATAGAATTAGGCACGCTGAGGAAAGCACATATTCGATCAGGGATGGGATGGGGGGGAGGGGGCGGCAGAGCAGCACCGCTCGGGAGGAACAGCCCGGCAGTGAAATCGGTGATGTGATTAGGCATGCCCCAGATGAGGGAGAGTGTACGCGGCATAGTGCGTAGTATTTGTAGTCTTGATTCACCGCCGACTCACAATCTCATCGTGAGAAAAGCAAGATTGGCAGGATCATGGGAAGGTGGAGGGAGTGCCCCTATAAAAATTACTTATGGCACTGCCTATTTGACGGAGAAAAACGTACTCACTGTAAGCACTCAATTCGTACAAACAGTACTACTACGTTTACATCCGAACAAATTTGGATCCAAAGTAGGCACACCCTAAGCCTACGTTTGTCTACGAAGAAACTACACTCTCGTGCAGCTGAATCGAATCAAATGCTATAATTTTATAATTGTAATTTGCACAAAAAGTAGATTCAGCAAAACCGCATTGGGAAAATCATTCCCCAACACGCCTGTAGTTACCATACAGAGCTTGTAAAAAAAGTAAAAAAAGCCGCGATTCAATTACACCTCAACCTCAACAGCCTATATTGGTCCACTGCTGGACGCTTTGACGCCTCCCTCTGATAAGCGCCTTTAGTGGCTGTTATCTCACGGGGGGTAATGCCTATAATCACCACGCTGGGCATCGCATTTTGGTTCAATGACACGCAAGTGTTAAATCCTCTCATAGATTATTCAGTCAGGGCATTAAAACTAAATGAGTTAGGTACTAGTATGTTACATTATCTCTGGTTGAGTGATGAAGTGAACCGAGCAGGTCCATGCACAGCTCAATAATTTGAAGCGAAAAGCTCGCAGAATAAATAATTTCCCTACGTAAATTTAGTTACCTATACACCGAACGACCACCGACCCATCAATTAAGATAGTACTTACTCTTGAAACTCAACCTGTGATATATTTTACTTAAAATTGCTCTTATTCTAAGTGAATTGTCCAGCATTATTTATTTATTATTATTATTCTCGTTATTATTGACCACCTCTGTGGCGCGATGGGCCAAGGTCTGCCTGCGACGCAGAAGGTTGCGGGTTCGATTCCGCCTCGGGACAAATTTGTGTACAATGTCTTCTATGTATAATAAAAAAAAATATCTATCAGTCTAGTGTATTGTATTATGTATATCAATTATCTAGTACTCATAACACAAGCTTTGCTTAGCTTGGGGCTAGATAATGCTGTGTGAATTATTCCGCATTATTTATTTATTTTGACTTAACTTCACTTAACTTTTTTTGAGAAATGTCAACTTTCCGGCGTACTCTGCGATGCAGCGATGTATTACATTATGTATGTATTACATGTACATGTATTACATATTATTATTTAGAACATTAGAGGGGCAAAAGCAAAATGCCAACCCGCTGCCATGATTAGTTTTAGGTAAAAAAAATTAAATAATTTTCTGAAACTTCTTTAAGACATGAAAATCTCCTTGGTTTCATGTCTTAAAGAAGTATGAGAAAATGCTCGTCACCAATGCGAGCTTCATGAAGCTACGAATTTTAACTTATTGAGATGTTTTTAGTACAAATCCTTCGATAGGGTAAAATAATTTGATTGCATCACATCAGAAGCTAAGAGTCGTCAACTACGAGGGGGGATAGGGTGATTTACTTCGTTCGTAGCAACAAGATTATCAGCTAGCTTTTCGAACGCTTTTCACATTCGATGGCCGTTTTTCCATTAGCCGGCGATGGCACCTGGCAGTTGCCGGCGAAGCAAAAATGAATGAAAATAGTAGCGGAGAGACAAACCGGCATCGACTCCGGCTCAGTGGAAAAACGAAGCCTCAGGCCGTGCCGTGCCGTGCCGTCGCCGGTGCCGGGTCGGTGAATGGAACGGCCAATAGATGGTCGACGGTTTGTTACATACGCACTCACAGGGTGCACAGCGCGAATTTATTTTCGATAATCTAATGCGAAGTTTCGAGTCGCCGCCAGACTGTCACAAACGTGGCGTATTTCAAGTTCTATTTTAGCCCTTGCGGCGGCGCAGTGGACGCTTACATAATTAACAACTTTTCGCTTCGACGTTTGAGTACAGTAACGTTTATTCAGGGCATTAAAACTAAATGTATATCCTATCCTACTTCCTACTAAAATAATAAATGCGAAAGTTGGTGTTATGTGAAATATTTGTTACGATCTCCAAAACTACTGAAAAGATCAAGATGTAATTTGGCATACATTTAGAACGTAGTTTAATGAAACACTTCGCCCTAGATTTAGGATTTGAAGAAAGGTTTGATAATGGGTTCATCACGTCTAACATGAAAGTAAAACATGAATAGATCGTTTATTCCAGCCACTCACTTTAAGAATGTGCTCCACTTACCTCCGCGACAATATTGGTTACAAAACAAAGGTAACAAGTTTGCAGATAAATAATACATTATACAATATATAACAGTCACTGATTATATTAATTTTATTCATGAATTTAGAACAAAGTCAAAATCGTAAAATATGCAAACTAAAAAATAATAAATCGACGCAGATTTCTTGAGGCAATAAGCATATTATAATGGTAGAAAAAGCATTATAAATTTACCGAAAATTGGAAATCACGTTCATTTGTGTCTTTGATAAGATTTTATTTAATTTTGCTGGGCGAGCTTTCTGTCCGACAGCTTTCAAATACAAATACAAAATACAATAATTAATTTTGTTTTAAAAACAATAAACCGACTTAAATTCTTACAGTTTTTTCATGAATTTTCATGGATCGCACTGTCGAAACTGAACAAAATTAAAATGGGACCACACAGGAAGCACCAGCTTTCATATAAAAAAAGAATCATGCAAATCGAACCACCCAGTAAAAAGTTAACAAACATAAAAAAAATAAAAGAAAATACAGACGAATTGAGAACTTCATCCTTTTTTGAAGTCGGTTAAAAATCATTTATTTGGACAAGTACACGGTTATAATAGATTACATGTGAACGAAGAGACCACAAAAGTTAAAACTGCGGCGTAGTCTCTTCGCCCGCTTCCTGACACAAAGTTAATATAAAAGCACATGTTAAAAAAGGGTGTTTACTAATTTAAGGATACATAATTTAGGTGCAAAAAATAACATTGTAAAATAAAAGAGTAATTAAGTACTAGATAGAGATATTAATTAATAACTAGTTATTTAAGTATTAGGTCAATATCTATAGGCTATTTAAGTGCTGGTATGTATGTGTATGTGCGCGAGAGGGTTGTGTGTTGAGCGATTGTCTAGTATAATATGTGTGTGTATGTTTTTGTGTGTGTGAGAGAGAGATAGAGTGTGTTAGGAGCTTCCGAGGACACCGGTCTTTTAAGACTCCGGGCAACGGGGCTTCCATGGAGTGCTTGTTAAGTGTAAGTGAGTGTGTGTGAGAGAGAGAGCTACCTTATGCGTGGGTGGGGCCTCTTGAAGTCTCCAGTCTCTAAGAGTCTAGGCAACAAGAAGCCCCAGGCATCGATAGGGTATTATGGAAGTTTTGAATGAGGGGCTATCTATCTTGGATTTTTTAGAAGGTTTTCGGTATCTTCATACGAGAGGGTCAGGAGCCATTGGACTAATTGTCCACTTGACAAGTTCGAACTGGCCGGACTTCATAAGTCTTATCATTGCCGCAGCTGTGGAAACTACCTCTTCCTCAGTTCTAACGGAATAGACAAAGTCGTCCATATATAGGCCGGTGTCGATAATATCCTTAGCGGTGGGGTGCGCATCACCTTCGTCTAGAGAGTTGTTTTATTGTGCGGAGCGCGTGAAACGGACTAGACCGAAGCCCGAATACCACGCGGTTAAATTCTAAGACCTGGATAGGTTCATGCGGGAAAAATCTATAGAGAATGCGTTGTAAGCGGCGATCAGATTCTCTAACTCCAATAGCGAGAAACATTTGTCGGATATTTGAAGAAAGGGCGATCTAAAATAAGCGAAAGTTCACGATAATATGGAAAAGATTCCCTTGAAGGTTCTGTCCACTATATAACAGATCATTAAGAGAGACTTGTGAACTGGTTTTACAACTACTATCTAACACGACGCGTAGTTTAGATGTAACCTTGTCTTCTTTAATGACTCCGTGGTGCGGGATGATGTATGATTGAGTTTGAGTTCCGGTGTCAGCTCAGCTGGCGCTCCTGCGCAGCTGAAAGATAGCCCTTCCCTAAATATTCGCGAATCACATCATCGTATGCTTCTTTCAACGTGGGCGAGATGTGCATTTTCTTTTCTAGGCAAAGAAAGCGACGTTCAGCAGCTTGCCGTGAATCACCGAGTGAAGCTATATCACCCTTGAAAGGGAGCGATACTACATAGCGACCGTCATCATCGCGAGAGGTCGTACGAGCATAAATCTCCTCACACAAACGATCATCTGGACTAAGTACCGGCGGGATGTCTACCTCCTCTAATTCCCAAAACTTACGGACAGCGGAGTCTAAACTGGGTGCGGTGCAACAGTAAGAGAGCGATTGGTAACTACCTACTTGGGTAGGAGCATTACCTACGACAACATAGCCAAGGACAGTCTCCAAGGCCAGCGGGCAGTGAAGCGAGGGGCTTCCTTGAACCTTGCGGTGTAGAAGTAGATGCGGGAAAATCGAAGCGCCTATGAGCATTTGAATAGAACCCGGGATGGAGTAGGTATCATCTGCCAAAGGCAGATTTTCAATGTTACATAAGTCGGAAATTTCGACCGAAACCGCGGGCAAACACTCAGTTATTTTGTCCACTACCAGCGACTCCATATCGTAGTGAACACGGCGGTCCAAGGGGGAGAAAAATCTAACATTTACAGACCCTTGAATCGACTTACGAGTACTTGAGCCTCCAATCCCCTTTACTACTGCGGTAGGGGTTTGATTTAGATTTAATCCTAAGCGATTACAACAATCTGAAGTAATAAAATTACTTTGTGAAGCGCTGTCTAAAAGAGCGCGCACAGTAATTTCTTTACCTTTCGAATCAACGACGACAATAATGCGAGCGGTAGGTAGAACCGTGGTGCGCTGGACAATGGCCCTATCAGCTGATACGGCACACGGCGGCGTCACGTTATCACTATGCGATGAGCGCAGACGGCTCTGCGCTGCGCGACTGTGACGCGGGCGGCGGAGGCGGCGGCGGCGGCGTCTAAGCGGGAGAACTATTTTGCGGATTTTTACTAAAACACAACAATGTATGGTGCTGAGAATTACACTTCTTGCATCTAGAGTTAGAAGCACAGTTAGAGATGCGATGTCTGTCGCTGAGACAATTCAAGCACAGGCATAAAAAGCGTGCGTGCTCGTCTAATTTATGAAAGGCCTGACACTTGTAAATAACATCATGCTGCTTATCACACAATGAGCATGTGGCAGCGCTTGAATCAGCACTAGCTGTCGTATTTACATATGTTTGTGTAGATGATCCATGGGGCTTGCGCTTAGAAGCGGGTCGATTCGATTCTACAGAGGAAGTTCGTTGCAAATCGCAAGAAGGCTGTCAAACTATCGAATGATGGTATCTTGTTACCAAGTTGCTCGAATTCGAATGAACGCGCAGTTTCTACGTCTATTTTCTGAAGTGCAATGTATAAGAACACTAAGTCAGCGAGATTTTCTATTCCTAAATTCTTCAATGCTGTAACTGATGTCGAAAATTTGTCGAGGAATAATTCCAAGTTAGAAGCGGAACTCGTTGATACTTGTTTAAGCTCAAATAATTGGTCTAAGTACGAGACACCCATGACGCGCTTGTCTTCATCATACCTACTTGGTTTTGAGCCAATCGAAAATAAGTGAGTTGTTATCAGCTACCAAATTTAGGCCAGCACACGCTGACCGGGCACGGCCGGTCAATTTGATAGATAGATAGACTCTTTATTGGGTACACACACAAACAGCACAGGAAAATAACAAAAAAGAACAGCAACAAACATCAAAGGCATACATAAATAGGTACATAGGTACAGGTAAGCAGGTAGGTAGGTACCTAGTGAACATGAGGTAAAAAAAAACGAAAGTGAAAAACAAACAAAACCAAGTGCTAATAGGCACTACCTAATTACCAATTTACCTACCAATTTACCTAGAAGGTAGTATAATTTCTCTGAATCGGTCAGAGAAGCGTTATTGTGCACCGTATTTCGAAAGCTAGCATAAAACAGAGGCCTATTTTTAAAATCACCAACAAAGTTAGGGATTTCTATGGGCGGAAGTCTAGGTGACCTATGCGGTGTTGCAGCTGCTGCAGAGGGTTTGACATCCTTGTCGACAGACTGCAGCTTTCTAGCAGCGCGGCGTACACAACCTAACAAGTCCTCAAACGATGATAATACTTGAAAGTTGATTGCGGACTCAGGATCGAGTTTCAGTTCTAGTGCGTTTATTTGATCCACTATGTTCTCAAAGTCGCTATTTATAACTTGTCAACACCTTCGTAATCACAAACAAACGATTCCTTATCTGTAGGCGAACCTGAATCTAATTTCTTTGCACGATCGCATATGTATACCCTGCATACGGGCAAATATACGATCTCTCTTGGCGAGGAGAAGCTTTATCCGCGATTCTGCGATGGACTCCACGGGTGGGACCATGTTGAGTTTGTTGGACAATTAGACAACTAGGTAAGTGTACTTAACAAGAAATATAAGATGCGGTAGCGGTAAACAAAGTCGAGAATAAGTAGGTGCTTATTCGGCGGGAGCTTTGTCTACATGTGCGAGCGATTGATTGTTTGACTAATAAGTGTAATGGACGAATTTACTACTTACAAATGAATTAGCTAGCTTCGAGCTTACTACTACTACCTGCGTTGCGTAGGTACCAGTTGCGTTTGTATACTACCTACTATCGACTTACGAGTAGGCCTTTGAATACGGAAGAAATTGAAAGCGTTTCGAATAGGATTGCGAGTTGGTATTTATTGTAAGCGGGTTATCTAAGAAGAAGGGATGCGTAGCGTAGCACAGTAAATAGGTTGCCTATCTGCCGCGGCGGACCTACCTATGTACTAACCTAAAATGAACGATTAATCACGTAATGAGCGGATACGTGATTCTAAGCGGAGCGGAGCGTAAAAATACCTACTTTCCTAATACTATTATTATAAATGCGGAAGAATGCGGAGGAATGCGGAGGAATGCGGAGTAGGTAAGCTAGACAGTTGATGCTGGCTAATCCAGGCACGTCATCTAGCCCCAAACCAAAGAAAGGTTTAGGTATGTAAGCGAGGTTGATTATTTGAGTTTGTAATTTATACGTAGTGCAGTGCGGATTTGAAACTAAAGCGAGCTCAAGTAATGCATACAAAATGGCGGAGTTGCCGTGAACGAAAGTAAGAATGGTTGCGACGCAGATTCTGCTATTTAGCGTGATATACAAGCAAATAATGGTACCTAAATATATCCGGGTTCGAAGGACCAGCAAATGGTCACGCTAATTGGCTGTGGTCTGCGTCGGCGTAGTTGTGTCGAGAAAGGATGTGCCTGCTCCCCAGCATCATACCCCTATGGAAGTTGGTTCAGTCAGCCGACTATAAAGGAGGAATCGCACGTACCTTTATATCCAGACTCAGCGGCGCGTGCGCACTTCAGGAAGACGCAAAGAAATCGATTTTTCTTTGCGGGGGGCAAATGGGTGTGTATCGTTTTCGCGGCAACTGACGCCATCTTCCTTTTTCAAGAGGCTTGCTTCGCGAGAAGCTTTGTGCGTCTCGCTCACTCGTAGCGGTCGCCACACGTGCGAAAGAGCAGGGTGAGGTGTGAGGATGATACAACTACGCTCCAATGCACACAGAAAATAAGAGAGAGGATGTACATTATATGCGCGCAACCAATTATCGAGTTTTAATAAAAGGTAGTTTGCTTCCACAAATGATTGCGTTTCGTTCGACATAACATGATAGTTTCTCCCGGATGTAGGCAACTACGCCTTCATTTTGTGTCTTAAAATCAGAGGAAAAAGAGCGGAATCCAGGGAGATTAGGCAGATTAGGACACTTACTGAGCCAGCATTTGCTCAAAATCACCACATCTAACTGTGATTTTATTCTATGTAGCAGGATTAGAAGGCCATTAAAATTACAGTTTAAGCTTCTTATATTAAGTTGCAATATTTTGAGGTTCCCCGCTAAGCTAAAATGACACTAATTCAAATGCTTTCCATACATGCCAAAAAGGAAATCTTTTACAGGTTTCAGGGCGCGCATTGTGAATCTAAGGTGGCCGGCGAAAACTAAGAACGAAACCAAAAATACATTTTTTTCTAAATACTGACCATTTGCTGACCAAATCTCTAGGTGGCAGCTGGATTTTCATACCAGCGGACTTTTTGTGGGAATGTAGCCTCTGATCCTCAAAATACTGACTTTCTGATCATTTTCCACACCTGCAATCTTTGTAATATAAATGGAGAGGCGCGCGGGCCATGAGAACATACCTACTTCTCTACTACCTATAGGCGGCAACGGAAGAGCGGCGTAACCAAAAAAAAACTGACGCAAAGTCACATAATAAATCGTATAATAACTATAAGGTCCCAACGGCAAAGTCAAGCGCGCCTCTGCGATGAGCGTAGGAAGCAAAATCAATTCGAACCCCAATAAGTGCGAAAGGACACAATGCGTTCCATCGAGGTTCCTGAGTAGGTCAAACCAGATATCATAATTAGAAATGGCACTAGACACTAGTATAAAATTATTTTCGTATATTTATAACTAACTACGAAGCCAGCGGCATCGTACTTATTATCCAATTTATAATATACGTATAGATACGTTCTTTTTCAACAGCCGATAAAAATAACGCGGAATGTTTTGCCAGTATTTTGCTTTTGCTTTGAGGTTCGCTTCGGTTTTTATGCATTCGCTTTATGAATTCGCTTTTTCAATACAAATATTTTTTTCGTCACTGATGGAATGAATAGCACGGTGGCTTCCGCGAGTACAGTCAACGGAATGGAATTAGTAACGTCAGAGAATTGTTCTGTAAGTGGCGCTTCTGCCCATCCCCCGGTGGATATCCCTTCGTCGCCTCTTACGACACCCACGCGAAGAATTGGGGTGGTGCAAATTCTAAGCCAGGACCACACAGCTATAAAAGGAATAGCAGAAGGTAGCTAATTATGTAAAGCGGAGATTGTTTACAATAGTGTGTCTACTCTTTTTTACTTCCGTTGTCATGGGAACAGCTAGAGATAAATTATAATGAGTGAAATCATCTGAGAAGAGAATGTTTTAGATACTTTTTCAGCTAACACATAAATTTCTCGTGAATCATACTTTTATGGCACCACCTCAAATTTAACATCTACACAGTAAAGAAAGAAATCATCAAACTTCGATGAGAATTGACGAAGATATCACCAACCAATCGTGATGTTCCACTCGTAATTTTTCTGAAGTATTTTGTTGTTTTTTAAGCTTGACGTGATAAATACTAATTCTTCTAGATTAAAACTTGTATGTGATCAATTCGGAACCGTTTTCTATACAAAAGCTAAATGATTTTATAAAATCGGCCCATAATTGACGGAAAAATCGGTAAACACACATTCAAAAAAAATACTCAAAGACGAAAATAGAACCTCCTGAATTTGGTAAAAAATCACTACAAACGCGCTGTTTAAATAACACGGCCAGATCCGGCGCTCAGTGTTTATTACGCTCCGGGCAGTTTCATGATGTATTGACAGGGTACGACGCCACGGGGTATTTTACCCTATCGATCCGCTTCATCTTTGTATGATCAGTGTCATTTTTGTTTTTATAAATATTAGGTCCTTACATATGAAATTGGCGTTTTGTATGGGAGGAACAAAAAGTCGAATATTTTTTAATATAATATATTTAATTAATCAAAGTATGAACCATTATTTTCTATGCACTTTTGCCATCTTATAGGTAGTTCATTGATCCCTTTACTAAAAAAACCAGTCGGACGGGAATCAATAAAATCTTTGAAGGCGATTTGGACTGCCCCATCGGAGTTGAATTTTTTCCCTTGCAAGAAGTTATCCAAATTTCGAAAAAAATGGTAATCTGTTGGAGCAAGGTCCGGGGAGTACGGAGGATGTCTTAGACTTTCCAATTGAAGCTCTTCTAATTTAGTAGCCGTCTGTTGCGCAGTGTGTGGTCTAGCGTTGTCGTGAAGCAGCAGTGGCGTGGAGCGATTGACCAGCCTAGGTTGTTTAGCCGCTAGCTTTTCCAATATTGTTTTGCAATTGCTGACAATAGACATCAGCCGTAATAGTCTGGCCAGATTTGAGAAAACTGTAATGAACAATACCGGCACTAGTCCACCAAACGCTTACAAGTAACTTTTTTGGGGTTAATTTTCGCTTGGGGCAGGATTTGGCTGGCTGGCCAGGATCCAACCATTGCGCTGAGCGCTTCCGATTATCGTAAAGAACCCATTTTTCATCACAGGTAATGATTCGGTTTAAAATACCTTCATTATTGTGCCGGTTTAGTAATGTAACGCAGCAGTCGACGCGCGTTTGCCGGTTTGCTTCAGTCAATTCGTGAGGTACCCACCTTTCAAGCTTTTTAATCTTCCCAATTTGCTTCAAGTGAATTAAAACAGTTTTATCACTAACATCGCAGCCTGCAGCTAACTCGGACGTGGTTTGCGATGGATCCGCTTCCACAATAGCCTTCAACTCTTCATTATCAACTTGAGTCTCAGGCCGTCCACGGGGCTTGTTCTGCAGGTCGAAATTTCCAGAACGAAAACGTTGGAACCAAAAACGAACTGTGTTTTCTTTTGCAACACGACCGCCATACACATCATTCACCCTTCGAGTTGTTTCCGCAGCACTAGTGCCACGGCGGAACTCGTACTCGTAAATAATGCGATATTTTAAGTTTTCCATTTTGTAAAATGAGTGACGCAAACAGAAAAAAACAGAAGAAAAAAAACAAATGAATGGCGATCATCGAAGCACAAATACATGAGTCTATAGCTGTACAAATTTGAATTTGGAATTCCTTACCAAAGAGGAGAAATTTGTGATTAAAGTGGCCAGTACGAAAAACGCCAATTTCATATGTAAGGGCCTAATACTATGCCGGCACCACACGGATTTCACACATGATTTCAATCAATTTATAAAAATGTATGAAAATGCTGGACATTTTGTAAATATTAGGTCCTTACATTTGAAATTGGCGTTTTTCGTACTGGCCACTTTAATCACAAATTTCTCCTCTTTGGTAAGGAATTCCAAATTCAAATTTGTACAGCTATAGACTCATGTATTTGTGCTTCGATGATCGCCATTCATTTGTTTTTTTTTCTTCTGTTTTTTTCTGTTTGCGTCACTCATTTTACAAAATGGAAAACTTAAAATATCGCATTATTTACGAGTACGAGTTCCGCCGTGGCACTAGTGCTGCGGAAACAACTCGAAGGGTGAATGATGTGTATGGCGGTCGTGTTGCAAAAGAAAACACAGTTCGTTTTTGGTTCCAACGTTTTCGTTCTGGAAATTTCGACCTGCAGAACAAGCCCCGTGGACGGCCTGAGACTCAAGTTGATAATGAAGAGTTGAAGGCTATTGTGGAAGCGGATCCATCGCAAACCACGTCCGAGTTAGCTGCAGGCTGCGATGTTAGTGATAAAACTGTTTTAATTCACTTGAAGCAAATTGGGAAGATTAAAAAGCTTGAAAGGTGGGTACCTCACGAATTGACTGAAGCAAACCGGCAAACGCGCGTCGACTGCTGCGTTACATTACTAAACCGGCACAATAATGAAGGTATTTTAAACCGAATCATTACCTGTGATGAAAAATGGGTTCTTTACGATAATCGGAAGCGCTCAGCGCAATGGTTGGATCCTGGCCAGCCAGCCAAATCCTGCCCCAAGCGAAAATTAACCCCAAAAAAGTTACTTGTAAGCGTTTGGTGGACTAGTGCCGGTATTGTTCATTACAGTTTTCTCAAATCTGGCCAGACTATTACGGCTGATGTCTATTGTCAGCAATTGCAAAACAATATTGGAAAAGCTAGCGGCTAAACAACCTAGGCTGGTCAATCGCTCCACGCCACTGCTGCTTCACGACAACGCTAGACCACACACTGCGCAACAGACGGCTACTAAATTAGAAGAGCTTCAATTGGAAAGTCTAAGACATCCTCCGTACTCCCCGGACCTTGCTCCAACAGATTACCATTTTTTTCGAAATTTGGATAACTTCTTGCAAGGGAAAAAATTCAACTCCGATGGGGCAGTCCAAATCGCCTTCAAAGATTTTATTGATTCCCGTCCGACTGGTTTTTTTAGTAAAGGGATCAATGAACTACCTATAAGATGGCAAAAGTGCATAGAAAATAATGGTTCATACTTTGATTAATTAAATATATTATATTAAAAAATATTCGACTTTTTGTTCCTCCCATACAAAACGCCAATTTCATATGTAAGGACCTAATATTTGCACACTTCCCGTGGGTGTCGTAAGAGGCGACTAAGGGATAAAAACCGGGGGGAGGGCAGCAGCGCCCCCCGCAGAACAATTATACCACCAAACTGCGATCAAGCTTGGGGATTATGGGCATTACCCTCCGTGAGATAAACGCCAATAATGGGCTTATCAGGAGGAGGCCTGCGTCCAGCAGTGGACCAATACAGGCTGTTGAGGTTGAGATTGAGGATGTGTGAAATCGGGATGTTAACCTCAGTCACTTTTCTACTCGAAAGCAGCAATTTTTCAGCTACTACCACAAGTATGCTGGACAATATAAACTGCATTGAAAACACTCGAATACACTTTTTATGTGCACTGAAAGTCCTCTGGAGCTCACAGGAATTTCCCCAAAGTAAAAGTCCATAACGGAGAACAGATGCTCTATAACTATGATAAACCATCACTGGCGTATTTATCGATGTAATTTTACGGATAGTCTTAAGTGCATACATGAATTTATTTATTTTGCTTTTTTTTTCATTCATTTAGTTACATTGTCGTAACCTACAGAGCTAGTATTTCTTAGTGCCATTATTACTTTAAAAACATCTTCGCCGTCCGTCGTCGGTTCAAAAAACATACTTTGTAAGTGTCCTTTAACATTTTCTACTGCATTTTCATTAATGGCTTTGTTTTCAACGTTTGTAACTCTTATAAAATAATTATTGAAAGAGTTAGCAATATCTCTTTCGTAAGTTACTTTAATTCCATCGTCTAAAATGCGAAACTAAACTATTTACATTTCCGAAGCATTTTTTGTCCGGTAAGGACAGCTTTTGGCTGTGAAAGCCTCCTTCAAGCTTTTCCATTTCTTCCTGTCCTTTGCTATCCTAGTCCAGGTGCTTCCCGTTACTTCTCTGATGTCATCGCACCAGAACTTTGTTGGTCGACTTTGTCTGCGCTTGATGTCTCGAGGGACACAGTTTGTGGCTATCTGTGACGTTCTGTTTAGACGGAGCCGCTGTATATGACCGCAATGTTGTTTTGGGCCCTGTATGGTTGATACGAGTATATGCATAAATATAAGTAAACATAATGGTACTTAATTTTTTTTGTCAGTAGGACGCATTGATTTATTAAAAACGAAGATGAGGCACTGGTTGCTCGAAAGTGGCAACCTTAAATTGTGTAAAATTGTGTTCTCCCACATCAGTCACCGTCTGACCGGCGGCACGGGCGGTCGTGATTCGCGTGAAATATTGTTGTCTCAGTCTCGCTTCGGTCCTAGATACGTCTTTCCGTCATTGTTCTTCTTTGTATTGCACAGGACTGGAAATATAACTTGTGTGAATATGTGTTTGCGTGTAGTTGTAACACATGCCAATTTTTGAGTAAGCGCTGGGAGAACGTAACCTATCTTCCCTTTTTAAATCAATGGTAGGACGTGTTGCTAAGAAGGTAGTCTTCTATTTTATGTGTGTACTGTTTAATAAAGTAATACTCTCGTTTCTTAAGTGTTGAAAAAAGCGCGGTTTCTACTTATCGGGTTTAGTATAAAAAAATAGTAACTTATTTTTATGAGTAAGAAACGGCGGCAAAATGCACAACTTCCTCAACCTCAACGCCATTAAGGCGCTTATCTAATGTAGCGTAATGCCCATAATCCCCACGCTGGGCATGTAGGTTGGGGATCGCAGTTCGGTGGTAGAATTGTTCTGCAGGGAGCGCTGCTACCCGCACCCGGTGGATATCAACTTCGAAAAAAATTAATAATAAAATCAGTAACAGAGATACAAAAACTGACAATGTAACTGACCGCATTGGGAAAACTCCAATGCGGGTTAGCTGAATCCACTTTTTGTGCAAAATTACCAATTGATTCCATTCAGTATTTATTTCAGTTATATTTATTGTATTACAATTCAATATTGAATTAAGTTTTCAATATTTTAACTTCCTTTATTTTTTTAATCAGAATATCGTTGCTTTTACTGCTCTATGTTTGAATCATGTTGTGTGTGCATGTTTAGGAAACCAATCTAGCATAAGAACCTTAGTTATAATTGTTTTAGGGAACGTTCCAATTCAAGCTTAAAGCGCTAACGCACTGCACGAGCTATGCGCGCACGAAGCCCCGTTCCGATTCATCTGAGCGCACGAGCTGCCTTGTCTCGAAAGGTGAGGCAGTTCATGCGCTCCCGTGCGCTCGAGGGGCGTGGCGAAGTGGGCGTTGCCGTGCGCTCTGTCAGCGCGCTGAAAGTTGAAAAGAAACGACTTCATGCGCGCGTCAGCGCATTAAGCGTGAATTGGAACGTAGCCTAAGTCAATTTCATGTCTTGATTGTTTTCTGTTGTGTGCCAATAAAGAAAATTAAATTAAATTAAATGAAGTTGCCCGCGAGCGTAGTATAAATTATTATTCCAATCTACCTGGTAGGTAGAGATAGACTTTCAGACATTAATCCGTTAAAAAACAATCGAACAAAAAACTCTACAGCTCTTTGCGATCGATGACGTGGCGCGGCTGGCGAAGGTATGTCAAATATAAATGAAACGATGTCCATGTAGCAATAAGCCACGTATTTTTTGGTACCGGTACCAATAATACCGGTAATATTTTAGTAAAGCCGGTATTTTCTTTTTGGTAGTTTTGAGTACCGGTACTTTGCCTAGAAATACCGGTATTAAAATTGAATTGTTGATACCGGTACTTTTCGTGCATAATACCAGTACTCAAAATATACCTGTATCATTTATAGCGGTACCAATGAAGTACCGGCACAACTTCAAGTATTTGAAAATACCGGTATTCCACAAGGCCTGGTTGGCACTATATTTTTGTTGTATGTCGATTTTATGTACGCAGCGCTGAAAATAGTCATTCGATTTCAAAAACCGAGGGATCGGTTGATTGGTCTCAATAACCCGGTGGTTATAGGGTGTATGACGTCAGACAGTTGGGGGTCTAATGAGATAGCGTAGTAGGTATATAAGTAAGCGTCGAAATCCTTGTTAAAATATTGAGCACCATTGGTGAACGCCGCAGTGGGTTTTTAGTTTATTTAGTGTTGTGATATCAGGGGACTCGGTCAGTAGGGTGGCCCTCCCAGCAGCAGGGCCTGAGCAGCCCGGCTCTGGTAGGCCATTCTCCGCTAATGGTCCATTTCACCCGGCATCTGACACAGATTTGCACGTCATTCCAATATAATAGAGGTTTTTTATATTTTCTGCGTTCTACAAATTATCAAACTATACCGTGTCCATTTGGAATGAGGCATAAACGTAAACAAACCGCCCATACTTAACCTAAAATTCACTTTGTTGGCGCGTCCTTTTATACGTAATTTACATTACTTGTCGATTTTAGATCCTCCCTTCAATAAAAATTGCTTACAATTATAACTGAAACTCGACGCCAAGCAAGTGAGATTTTGTTATTTGTGTCGTATTTTGTTTAGTAACATGCTCCATTAAACGTGGACAAACCATAGGTAGGTACCCGAAAAGTAGTTTTCCAATATGCGGTCATACGATTCGTGGAAACTACTATTCTGATAATTTAATAATTAACCGCGGTAATATTGAATTTCGCACGAATCTGTATCAGATTCCGTGTCAATGACTCATTTGCGGAGAGTCTGAATCGATCTGCCACCGTCGGCAACCATTCGTAATTTGCGTACTTTTCATTGTACACACAGCTGAATTAATGTGTTAAAATAGAAATAAAATTTATTTTAATTTTCGAAATAATAAATATACAAAATCTCTCTGCAGTTAAAACTACTTCAGTAAAACTGTGCGAATTGCACACCATCCCACAGCAAGGTCTCACGCGCGATTAGCGTTTGCCGCTCTTTCCGTTTAGACAAGAACAGTCAAATAAACGCGCGCGAAAGAACGCGCTGGTAAAACAGCATCATGATTGCGTGAGTAGTCTTTCCCGCGCGCAATCCGCGAGTAAACACGAAAGAAAGCCAGCTTTTATTCCCCGGTATTCCCCATGTATCATCAGCGTATAAATGCGACCCGATATGATTGAAATGACCGGTTTCTATCCAGCACAATGGAAGCTGTTATTTACCGAGTACCAGCGCATCGATTGAGTACTTGGGTTGCTTGCGAAGACGCGAGCTGAATATGAAGTCGACTAGACCGCGAACAGACTGAGATGTACCATCGCTACCTTTCACCGTGTCTATAGAAACGTCATGAATAGGTAGGACAAGCATACGGCAACACCGGGTGGTAATATAGTTCTTCTATGGACCCGGGTCCAGTAGACAGCGAACAACATTCCCTTTCCCGAACAGCCTGTATTGATCCACTGCTGGACGCAAGCCTCCCTCTGATAAACTTTTTGGCGTTAATCAAATGGGGACTAATGTCCCTATAATCCCCACGCAGTTCGGTGGTAGAATTGTTCTGCAGGGGGCGCTGCTGCTCGCCCCCAGATGATATCCCTTAGTCGCCTCTTACGACACACACGGAAAGAGATAGGGTGATGCAAATTCTAAGCCAGCATCACACAGCTTCCCTTTCCTACCTATATACCAAAAAAAAATCGCAGGAGCTAAAACCTCCGTAGTACGAGTACTATTATGAGCCGAAGCAGAATAAGTACACAAAGAAACGCGTTCTTGATCCGAAGTTTGGTCTATGGCAGACAGCGCGGCGCCAACTGCAAGCGCGCGGGTTGTGGTGGCGATGGTTGGTTAAAATGTCTACATTTTTATAAGTTTATGTGCACCGACTGCCTATTTTAAATACCCTGAAATTGACGATTTTTTGATTTCTAATGTAAGCATCTAAGCAGTTTTAATTCGGTATAACGTGTGCCAAGGCGTAGGGAAAATCAAGAGTTTTAACCCTCAACAGCAAATTTTTATTAAAGGTTTTTTTAGTAATGTGGTTTTATTTTACCTTTAAGTACCTAAATAACTTTTCGGTGATGGCCCGATTTTTCATTTATTCGCTAACGTGGTTTTTATTTACGTGATAAAATTTTGTTTACCTAATAATGGTTTCAATTCTATTGACACCAAACCCAAAAATAATTTATAAATTGAAAAAAAATATTGCCGTATTATTATCATTTAATAATTAGCTAGTTATTACTTATTTACTTTTACTTTACTTGTATTCGTTATGAAAAGCACAGTGTTTACCTCGAGAAAGTAACTTATTTAGTCCCCACCCAAGCTATTAGCCATACCGCGTCTCGGGCCTAAATAAGTTACTTTTAACCCTTAGGTAACAATGTACTATTATGTCATGTCAATGAAATGTATTACCGATTTAGATAAATAGATAGATAAAAAAATTATTTGGTACTACAGACACACACACACATAGAGATACAATACAAACAAAAGTACAACAGGTTTAATAATTCAGACAAGCAATTTAAAAAGTAGGTAAGTACTTAGTGTAGAAAAGTGCGTGTGTGTTGCATGCAGCACATCAAATCGGCCATGGGTCAGCGAAATAACGCTGATTTGCAGCCAAAACCTGATAGAGAGCAAGCAGAACTACACCTGCTTACATAACGATAAGAGGGCAAAAAATCGTAATTTTCAAGGTATTGAAATTAGCAGAGTTTATTAATAAACGCATATTTTGTTAAGTTGATCATGTTGCTTTAACTCATTTGACATACCATTAGAATGGACATAAAATGTATTAGTTTAAAACGAATTTTAAAATCATGTTAGTTTTTTTACACTCAATGGTATTTAGATGATCGAATAGGAAGCGCTGTAAGGCTACAGACACGAAGTCACCTAGTGCGTGCGGGCGATGACATAGTACTCGATCTCGAAGTGTAACAAATATGATCTTATAGTTGGCGCTGTTCTATCAAGCTATTCTGCTCGTCATGCCAAAAATCCTGATAGATAGATAGATAGATAGATAGATAGATAGATAGATAGATAGATAGATAGATAGATAGATAGATAGATAGATAGATAGATAGATACGTTTATTGATTTATGAATGATACATTTTTATGGTAAGTAGGGTCTTAAATCCTAAATTAGGTTTATCTAGACACTAGGTTCTCTAATATAAACTTAGACACGCTTAATAATAAGGACAGTTATGCACACAGGCACAGCGGTACCACTACCACCGTCTTGGGTTCTACGAGATGGCGCGGTATGCAGTTGCACACGAACGCTCCGCCAATCACGCGCATCGGTCAAGCGACCAATGAGAGATAAATGTGATAAGATAACGCTGCGCCTGAGCTTAGCTATAGGATGCTCCTTTTTATGGCGATGATTATGAGAATTATAATTATTTTTTACCTTTCAATTAAAAATATAATCATCGAGATCAGGGCGAGCAGTCTCGACATAGATAGTAGTAAAGTTTTATCGAATATATTTTACAATTATGATTTTCTTTGCAAGAATCAAGTTTCAAATGATACAATAACTATTTATTTCCATAACTACAGTAGATTAACATAAAGAAAAGGTTAAATTTGTAATATTCATTCATATTGATTTACCATTGGAACTATTCATTTTTGTCAGCTGTTTTGGCAAGCGACCGCCATCTTTACGATTTTTGTCGCATACTGACGATTTCGGTGAAGGATTGCTACAAATCTAATGTCTAATTTGCTCGCAATTACCTTTACCAAACGCGTAAAGTTTGCGACAAAAATCGTAAAGATGGCGGTCGCTTAAAATATATTCGGTAAAACTTTGCGACCGATGTCGTTCGTTATCTATGTCGAGACTGCTTGCCCAGATGTCTAAAAGCGGAGATATTTTAAAGCGTTTTGGGGGGAAGTATCCTGATGTCAAAAAAAATTGTACACGAGATTTTGTAACAATCGGTTGTAAAATAAGACCTGTAGAGGAAGACGGATATACTGACAAAAATGACAAAATGTCTAGTTGAAGCAGAAACCTTGTCCACTTAGTTCACTCAATGAATTATTAAAAAATAGGTAAAAATAGGAACTGTGATACAGCAACTAGAAAAGTCATAGTGAATATTCATTTAAAACAAAAATGAAGCAACAGAAAAATCGCCGATTGAGTACAATGTTCAGTAGAGAAGCTATTTAACACCCTTGCATATTTCAAGCAACACGGAATATCGGTTAACAACTTCGGTCAAGGTCCACAGTTCAAGAAGACAGCTTATGATTCGATTAGCTCAAATCTTTTCTCGTTTTAATACTTGAAAGGCCCTTTACAGGAACCCAATGTTACGAGGAAATAGGTATTCTCAGCAGATGATTCTCGACACGAGTCCACTAAATTAGTTCGTAGCTGAAGAAGGTTGAAGGAAAATTGTAAGGAAGGATTGCTAGCAAAGTACCACAATAGTGGTACTTTGTTAGTAACTAACCAAGCAACATAGATAAAAGGACTATTCATCAATGGAAAAAATATTTGTTTTTAGATGATACTAAAAACAATTTGATTAATTCCGATGGAAAACAACGACCAATAAACGAGGCTTTTAATAACAAGTACATAAAAAAATACAGTGAAGCACGGTTTTGAACATTTTATGGTGTGGGAATGTTTCTAAGGATAGGTACGGGATTGTCAGAAAGGTACAGAAGCAGATTGATCAATTTCAGTACAAAAAATATCTGCGAAGACACTGATTCCATATTCCGAGGAAAATTTGCCAGCAACTTGGATATTTCAGCACGATAATGAAATAAAGCACAATAAAGCACAAAGCATGCAGCGTTAAAGCGTTTCTTACAGAACAATCGGTGACAGTGTTAGAGCGGCCTGCCAGTAGCCCGGATCTAAATCCCATAGAAAATTTGTGGCAAACTATAACGACGGAAACTGTGGACTGAGTCCACCCACACCACAGTTTCCGTCGTTCTAGTTTGCCACGTTATAGTTGGACGTGAAGTCGAACGTGAAGTCACACTCACGTTTGATCGTCACGCCCTTAAGAATTAAAATACGTATATCTTCTTTTCAATGATTAAATTTTACAAATAAAAAAACGTGTGGCACTCGGGGACTGCCGCGGTAAAGCTATTGCAATGCCATCTAGAGGCGAGTTGCTGAACTACAGAGACAAACGTCAAGGTTTTTTCGTTACGGAATTTCTGGATTCGGTCCCCGCGCTCAAGGCCCGCGATAGAAGCTATGCAATAGCTTAAAAACACATAAAAAATACAAAAATAATGATACAGATAGATTTTTATATCATTACAATACTCATTCATTAGTGAAAACGTAAAAAAAATATAAACTTTTAGGAAGTCATATGCATATAAATCCTTTTATACAAATATGTACCTACCTACTAAAGGTGGTATCTACTGGTTCGCTATTAAGTAATTTTTTTTATATATTTGTGTTGTTTATTGTGTTATTTATTTATAGAGTATGAGTAATGAGGCAGGATATTTTCTAATTATTTAACGGTTGGCTGTTACGTTTTGTGAGTAAAAGTTTATTTTTTATCATATGTTTGCACCTTATTTTACTTTCATTGAAAAATCAACGAAAAAAGAAGCGCTTTGTGTTAAAAATGTGAAGAAACGTCACAGAACAAATGCCAATATTTATTTCTCGCAACTTAGTGGTTTTACCTTAGTATATAATTTATAATTTTGTAAATGTTATATTTTTTTCGATAATGTTAAAGGTTAATAAGTAACCCAACAAATAGAATAAAATAATCTATTCATATACCCTATTGACAAACGTACGATTCCAGCGACGCGGGAGAATACAATCGAACTTGGTGGGTTTTCATAACGTTTTTTCAGAGTGAGAGCTATCTCTTTTATTTCTTTAGACTTACAAAATAAGTACTAAGACATGTCAAATTGTTTACTATATAAACAGCTTCATAAATAGTTATTACTTCAAATAAGAAAATAAGATAAGAATTTCCACTCCGAATTTCCGTAAGAGGCGACTAAGGGATATCCACCGGGAGCAGCGCCCCCTGCAGAACAATTCTACCACCGAACTGCGATCGCATGCCCAGCGTGGGGTTTTAGATAAACGCCCACATGGCGCTTATCATGGGGAGGCCTACGTCCAGCAGTGAACCAATACAGGCTGTTGATGTTAGACTATGGAAGAAACTGAAGTAAACTAACCTAGCTGTATCTTTATCTTTATATATAATTGTTCGAACCACATACGCTGCTGAACTAAGTCTGCCTGCGAGAGTTTCAATTTGCGGTCTCCATTGAAGAGAGGAAACAATATGTAACCCAAGGAAAACAGTTTAGTCTACAAGGTGAACAATCTCATTCTTTAGCATTATCTTAGTTGGGACCTCTCTTACATTTGGTAACGTGAATTTTATGCATTTGATTTTTGAAGCATTAAGTACGAGGTTATTGGCGATGGATGACCCAATCTAGTATTTGTGAAAGAGAATTATTGACATCGTCATAATTATGTTTATTTGTCAACTTTAAAAAACAATGAAGTATCATCAGCAAATAAGACTATATCACAGAGATCTTTTGCTAAAAAAGGGTATTTACATATTATACTAAAAAAAGAAAATGACCCAATGTTGATCATTGCGGGACGCCGATTCTTTTATTTATTTATTTATTCTTTCTCACCAGCTTTCATTTTTATATGCGAGCTGGTGCTTCCTGTGTGGTCCCATTTTAATTTGGTTCAGTTCTGACAGTGGGATCCATGAAAATCCATGAAAAAACTATAAAAATTAAATTCAGAAGAAATCTAATTATGAATTCCATAATAAAAAATATTTATTAATTCCGTAATGTCTCAGTTTATTCATTAATGTACCATGATCTACGCAATCAAAAGCCTTAGAAAGGTCACAAAATATCCCAATAGCGTTTTTCGCTTTACCCCGTGCATCCAATATGCGCTTTATTAGAACTGTAACAGCATCAGTTGCCGATCTACCCTTGGTGAGGTCAAAGTGATGTGTGGACGCAGACCACGCACACTACGATGTGTCGCTCCAGTTCCGAGAAACTTCCATAGTCCTCTCAATAGTGAGGCTTAGGATGTAAGCGGATTAACTACGAACCGTATTTGTGTTGAAAGAACACCCAACGTTTCATCCCTTAACGAAATTAGGTTCGTAGTTAACCCGCTTACATGCGTAATAGTTTCATTATTTCGAGTATTTTGGTAAATCTTAAATTTTAGCTTGCAATATTTTTGGTTAAAATCTAGTTCGTAACAATATTGTATCTACTGTATTTTCATAAGGATCTTGCTCTGTTTTGTGAACAAATAAATCAATAGATAGTTTATGATGGATCTTGTTTAATATGTATAAGTGAGGTATATAATTATACCTACTGTTTGTAGATATTCATAAAATAGAGAAGTCTAACTGTTGTCTGACCAAGCTTTTTATTAAATTGTCAAAATTTTGAAATACTTGGCACGCGAGTTTCACTTACATGAATATTGTTTTACGATGTCCCTAAAAATTGATGATTTTAGATTTTCTCCTCTATTATATACAGATATAACAGACTTATTCTATCTGTGCATTCGACCAAAATTCCAATACCATTTGCAGGTTTGCTAGAGCCTGCCAAGCATGTTGATTATCTATTGAGGCAGTGCACGCATGTGTGCTGCTTTTGAATATCGTATTTACCCATATTAGTCCTGTACATGCTACACAACAATAAAATTCACTTACCACCTCGCCGTATTTCTCTTTGAAGGTCTTGTGGTTCTTGAGAAGATACTCCGCCGACGCGGTGAGGATATCCACAGTATTCTGCAGGAGTTGCCGGCTGAACTGACCGCTGTCTGACGCCAAGTTCGTAAGCACTGGCCCTACGTGCGTTGATATCTGTAGACAAAGCAGACTGGTTACAGTTACCTATGTTTTATGTTGTTTTTAATAGGAAACCCTACCACATAAAAAAATTCAGATATTAAATAAAAATCATTGTATATGTTTAGTTACCATTTTCTAAAAATAAGTTACTTTAGAATGTTGGTTTTACAGGGTGTTGCAGACCGTGAGCCATATGATAACTGAAGGTAAGTGCAACCGCTAGGTTTTAATTGTAAGCCAAAGCCTAAATTCGGAAAAAACTAAATACTTAAAAAAATCATATAAATATCCGAGAGGCTTTTCAGGGTTTAAAAGCCACCAAGCTATCGACTTACACCCAGTTAGCTAATGCACACGGTCTGCTGAACACCCTGTGTATCAGGTTGTCTATTGACACGGGACAACGAGTATTCAAAGGCTTTGAGCGAAAATTACATTCAAAGAAACATACCTTGTCAAAAGCATCAACCGAGTGCCTGAGTGACGCAAGTACATGGAAAATAACATCTGCACTCGACTGTCGCAGCGTCGCAGGCTTATTCATAGCACAAAACAGGCGTCCGACATTGTTCACGGAAACTTCTATCAAGATTTCGAAGCACTGCTTCTCCTGTATAATAAAATAAAAATTTATAACTGGAATGAGGCAATTCGTTGGGTTAAAAAGCATTAGTTATTGGTGTCGATTTAGATGTCGCCAAAACTAATTTGACAGGACTAAAAATGTTGCCGTCCCCTTCATAACGCTCAGAATAACCAATGCCATCCTTTGGCATTATTTTTAGGGCTGTCAAACCAGATAAAATAACTAAAACCTGACTACGGCGTTCACCGGTTGTGCTTATTATTTTAACAATGACGTTTTCAATTCCTACTTAGACCCCGTTATCTCGTATAACCCCAATTTCGTCTGCAGTCGACATGACGTCATATACTCTATAACCACCGGTATATTGATGCCATATTTGATGAAATCGAAACGAGTAGTTTCAGCGCGACGTGAGAACATAAAAATTGGCTACATATACAAACCAACATAGAGTGCCAACCTCATAACCCTCATCTGTTGGTAGTAGAACTTAGTAAATTCCTAAATAACTTAACCAACATAGCATCATCGTGTCATTCGGTATGCACGCGAACCGGTTGTGTGATACGTATTGATTTTTCCTTATATCTATGGTAGTGGTGTCGACTTAGATGTCGCCAAATCTAAACTAATCGGCGAATTATAATATTATATTGATATAATAATATTATATTATATCTATGGTAATGGTGTCGACTTAGATGTCGCCAAATCTAAACTAATCGGCGAATTAGTTTAGATTTGGCGACATCTAAGTCGACACCACTACCATAGATATAAGGAAAAATCAATACGTATCACACAATCGGTTCGCGTGCATACCGAATGACACGATGATGCTATGTTGTTTAAGTTATTTAGGAATTTACTAAGTTCTACTAGTTAATACCAACTACTACTAGATTAATGTAAGTATATTCAATTGCAATCCGAATTTTAAAGTTCTATATTAAGAAAGCTGAAAGGCATACTTTTCTTACTTCAGTTAAATTCATATATTGTTTTTATGTGAATTTGTAAATTCTAAGAGAAAAAAACATTTCTTAAGCCTTAGATCCACAGTGTAAAACCAATACACTGTATTTTAGTTCCACACACTGGTTTGCCTTAACAGGGCTCAATCATTTCTTAAAATCTGTTTTATACCACTGTACATTTCATTTTCTTCTTACTCTATACTGAGAAAGTACAATTTAAAGAACACTGTATTCACTCGTATTACCAAAATAATTTGAACACGAACACATGAAACACGCAAAAAGAAACAGTGTCCTAATATCCAAACTGTGGAGACCCGCGCACCGCGTCACTGGTGGCAGGGCGAGTCTGGCGGGGAGGTTCAGCTAATAGTGGTGATGCATCGGAATTGGGGTGCTGGTGGTCAATTTGTCTCACAATAATGTACAATATTATAACACATCGTCTGCGACCATGACCTCCGAGTTAAATACCCGAGCCAATATGACAGCGATACCTATTTTATCATATTTTTACGTTTATCATAGGAATTTTTAAAAATCCTACGTTCAGTTTGTGGTATCTATTATAAGCTATTTTTTTAATACCTCTTTTATAATTTTATCTCATATAGTTTAGGAGGAGATACAAAAATGGAGTTTGGTGGCCAAAAAGCGCAACTTCGTATCTCTTCCTAAGCTTTACAAAATGAAACTATTACTGAGGCATTAATAAATAACTTATAATAGATACCCCAAACTGAACGTAGGATTTTTAAAACTGCCTGCGTTTAACGTAATAATAGATAAAATAGTTGGGGGCGCTACTTTCGCTGGTGTATGGGCCTTAAGTACAAAACTCGTAAATCGTAACAATATCACCAATTTACATTGAATATCCTAGCGCAAAGGAACCATACGACAAGTTTATGTCGGACGAATCCAAATTAAAATTTCATGCCCAAGGGCAGGTGAAACTCAGTTCAATTATTTATTTATTTATTTATATTCATGAAATATCTCACGCAGAGTATTTTTCCATAACATTATAATCACCACTGACCGCGGTTAAGCGAAATATCGCCATTATAAATTATGCCCGTTACAAACATATAACGCAATTTTGAGATCTCGAATTTTTGATGTCGGACCTCAATTCGTATTTAAAGAGTGATACAACTAAGAATAAGTTCTCTTCGATCTTAGATAAGTAGGATTGAATTTAAGTCGTTTTACATACTGAATTGTTAGTTTAATAGGTATACCTATACTAGGTGTAGGTATCCTATACAGGGTGTTTGGACACCGGTGTCGGACTTTGGGGGGTGAAATACGGCAAATTTTAGTTTATTTTATTTTAGTCCAAATAATTTTTTTTTTCTATTCTATTCGATTTTCCAACGATAGTACAGAAATTGAATGTGTTTTGTTTCTCAAGGATTTCCCGGTAAAGGAGTTTTTTCATAGTCGTTGAGCTCATTTAAATGTTATATAATTTCGATAGAATACATAACAATAAAACGACAAGTGCGAGTCGGATTCGCGAGGGTTCCGAAAAAAACTGTTATAAATAATTAATATAAGACCTTGCTTCTTGACTTGAAATTTATGACTTGAATGTCTACGGGCAGTACCCTATTATAGGTTTTGTGTGAATTCTATTCTCTAGAAAATTTCAAAATATTCGCACATATACTACGGCTGTAACATTTGATTACGTTGACTTATAATAAGTATATCGATGCTCCAAGAGGTTACGGAGGTTACTCGAGATTTTGATGTTAATTTTAACTCGATGTATGCGATTCCGAGATAAGGGGGTGGACAAACGGATGGACAGACAGATATACAGATATCTAGACGGACAACAAAGTGATCTTATAAGGATTTTTTTTTTTTTGGGGTGCGCAACCCTAAAAATGTACCTAAGGAATATTATTTACTAGTGAGGACGGCTGTCGCCTTACGGTTCTGAAACTGACATACCTACCAAATAATACAAAAGTCTCAGGCATAAAGTACCTAGGTAATTCGTGTATAAAAACTTCCTATGTTTACCTTAATAACATATTGTACCTACCTATTGTTAAATCTTTAGAGTAATAAAAGTATATTGTTAAAATAATAAATCAATCAATTTATTGTGACTTCGCCCCAATCCATACTGGATTTGGAACCTCCGACTTGGTACTGCGGACTGTTCGCTCCATCGTCCATATAGGATTTGGAGCCTCCGACTTCGTACTGCGGGCTGCGTCCTGTGAAGCCCCCGTGTTTCGCGCCGAGTACATGGTTACCTGGCGAGTTCGAACCGACAACGCGGCGGCCCACGTGCGCCGAACGCGGGGCTTGTACCAACAACTGAGCTACGAGTGGTGAGCGGATACGTCGAAAATAAAGACTCGAACATACTGCTACGCGCTCCTCACTGCTACGAGCTTCGCCACGAGGCCAGCTACGAGCTTAGTTCTACGACACAACTACAAACTTATTATCTCGAATCAGCTATAAGACTGCTTCACTTTTTAATTGCGCTGTATTTCTCGTAGCAAATTTTGTACTTAAAATAATTAAAAATTTGCTGATTTTTTACTGCCGAGGCTCTTTTTCCTGCTTTTTTTAAGTGATGCCTCCAGTACGCACGCCTTCGAAACACGAGTCGCCTGCACCGTCTGCTTTTAAATCACCCTTGCAGCACTATCTATCGCATCCTAACTTGCACTATTTTCTCCAGATAACTCGATATTAGGGACTAAGACTTTGTCGTCTGGAAATATCCCGGACGATATCAAGCGAACGCGTGGTGATGAAATCCTAGAACTATTTTCTCTATGGAAGACAGAGTAAGACACTAAATTTGATGCAGTTTTATCATCCCTAAGTGAGGTTAAGACATCTGACATCTGACATTTTAGTTTATTTTTGGTCATTTTAGTTTATACTGTGGGTAATTACCCACAGTATAAACTAAAATAACCAAAAATCTTTTAATCAAATTAGTCAGATTTTTTAAATTTATTTATATATCATATTTTTGTCAACTCTGGTCACAGGAACTAGGTATTATGTGCCTGTAAGTGCGAGAATTCAATTAAACAACTTCGTTACAATTGGTCGTGGTACCTACCTCCAAAGCCTTGATGAAAGACATGACCCAATCTCCTAGAACAGGCGTCCCTTGGGGCGGGTTCTCAGAGAGCCAAGAATAAAGGCAAGCTAAGGAGGCCCGGAGACCAGCGCCAGCAGGTTCATCCTCCGCTTGTTGCACCATCCAGCGAGTTGTCGGTAAAAGAGATTCCACACTCGATGTGTCCAATATGACGAGCACTATTGAGGTGGCCGCGTCTGCATCAGATTCTACAGAATACATTAAGTTCGACAGTATTTTCGGAAATGTTTTAGTGCGTTAATTCGACAAATTAATAATACTTCTACTACGAACTAATATTAGTCTAGAGAATTGTTTAGAATAAAGAAAAACTACTTTTGGGATTGGGCAGTTCGTGATACCTATCCTAAGCTGTTTTTTATTACCACTGTATTTTGTATAGCGGTAAAAACATACAGTGTATAAAAACACGACTTTCCTAAACTTTTTAGAGTGACAATTTTGCTGATATCATTGTATATAAAGATAATTATCTCGAGGTGGTCTCACTTTCGTAGTTTCATTATGAATGTAAGCGGGTTAACATTGGTGTTCTTCCAGCACAAACAAGGTTCGTAGTTCACATTGGTGTTTTTCCAGCACAAACAAGGTTCGTAGTTAACCCGCTTACATTCATAATGAATAGCTTTTCAATTCATGAATGTAGAACAAAGTCCAAATCGTAACATATTATACAAACCAAAAAATAATTTTCGACACAGATTTCTTGAAGTTAGGGGCAATAAGCATATTAAGTATAATGGTAGAATATGCAATGAAACTACACTGAAAATTGGAAATCCCTTCCATGTTTGTGTCTTGGGCGAGTTATTTTTTCAATTTTACTGGGCGTGTGTTCTGTCTGACCGCTAAAATGACCCTGATTCAAATGCTTTCCAAACATGCCAAAAAGGATATCTTTTATACAGACGGTTCCAAGGCGCGCATTGTGAATCTGTTCGTAGGTATGTCGAATGTTTGTTTGTAGGCGCATCGACTTACCTACAAACACGTATTACAAAATACATAGCAACCTATCCAAATAAAGACCGTGGTAAATTGCCTTATTGTGTGCTCAAAAACTTTTAAAGATTTCTCTTAAATTTATGACCAATATCCGACCTACACGATAAAATATTTCCTTTTACAATATTTTGCATAGTTTTTAGTAACAAAAACGCGCGGGGTTTAACCCTGAAAGTAAACGGAAAACACCAAATAAAAAAAACTACTACTTCTATATCAGACCTCTTTAAACTATATAGAGAATTCGTAATTATTATAAGTCTCAATGCAATAACAAGAAAACGTTAAAAAATCTCATGTACAGACAGCGCCTTGCGGAAACATTGTAGCCAATTTAATACTTTTCCAAGACTTTTTCCAACGATGATTGAATTTTAATACTTTGAATAGATTCGATTGAGAGAAATACTTCAAACGGTGAAGACCGTATTGAGCAATTTACCACGGAGCGTTGAGAACGCTGATTTTTATATTAAAACTTGTCCTATATAAAGTAACTTCAAACCATAACTTCGAAAATTCGGGACATTCTATGTAGAAATCAATGTAAGTATTCAAAATAATAATGAAATAACTTAAATATTTAGGCGTGTTTTAAAAAACGATAAGCCGACTTCAAATTCTTCTAGCAGCTACATCTTGTTTACGTCCATTACCATAGAAACCATTAGTTACCAATGATGTGCTCGTAGCCAGTGATTGAGAAAATCATTAAATTCTATTAAGAATTGGCGAAGATATCACCAAAATTGTTTTACTCATGATTTATCAAAAGTGTAATGATGTTTTTTAAGCTTTACGCGATTAATACTTATTCCTCGGGAATAAAAAAATAATGGGACGGACCACCTCGAGATAATTTTTTACAACAGTGAAAAAATCTGCGAAATCGGTTAACCACTGGCGGAATATCAACACACATAAAAACAGAGACGATATATTCTCTCCTCCTCCGTTTTTTGAAGTCGGTTAAATACACTTTCAAGCTTCAACTTGAACTACTCGCCAAGCAACACCTTATTGAATGGCGCATAGGTATATTATGCAGGCAAAGTGAAAATAATAAAGGGTATTTTTTAGAGGTTTGGTTTTTAAACTGGCAGCATTGGTTTTACAGACTGTTCATTTGAAAGTTAACAGTTGATTTATGGTCAGCACGTTTTGTCAATTTAATATTTTATTATAGACTGGCGCTAGAACAACGCTTGCAAATTATTCAAATTTATTCTCTTAATCATGGTGCGTTAAACTTATCGTGCACTACTCCATTTTACGGTAGAAACAATCGTCCATCCGAGAAAATTTTCGGGACACCATGGTTCTTTTTCGCACCATTCACATGGATAATACGCATCCAGAAAGAGTGCGCACAAACAGTGCGCACAGAAGAAGTTATTGCTGCTGTGGATCGTAGCGAAACCGAAGTAGTCGATTGGCTATCGTGCACAGCAATTCGAGTACTACAGAAACAGATTAATGACTTCTTCGTACCTCAGTTGAATGGCATTTATGTAACAGACCTTTGGTATTAACAAGACGGCGCATTTGGTGTGCGCATAATTTCGCGTAATGGACCTTGAAAAGTCCTCCACGGTCGTTTGATCTCACACCTTTTGATTACTTTCGGGGGTATATGAAGTAAGTAGTCTATGCTGACCTGGGACATTGGACCATTTGAAAGTTAACTTTTCTCGTGTTATTGCTGATAAACGGCCCCAATTGCTCGATAAAGTTATCGAAAATTGGGACACGATTGCGGTTCAATCGAACTAGACGTGAAGCGCATATATCCCCGAAACCATATTTAAAACACTAATGGCATAAAATTGTCTATTATATAAAACCAATGTGATAGATATTACAATATACGTTGTTTTAATGTGTTTTATTTTGGTACTTACGTGGGTCAGAAATAAAAGAGTAGAACTTGTCAATAACTCCATTAACGATGGCTGTGCGCGTCTCTTCGTCCACTGTATTGACCACACGGAGTAGAAACTCCTCGATGGACTGCAGCGTCTCCCATCGCCGTTCCTCGTTCCCGGGCGAGCGGGCTGGATATAAGATTTTATGTCATTGACACTCCTATAAAATCTACCTATGCTCCAGCCTCCATACGGGTATCGAGTCTTTGAATTAGATATTTTAGACATTTTTAACTTTCTATACCCTTGTCCAGTACCGGTTTGGCCCATCATCTCAATTTTCAGAACTCGTCGAGCATAACAATTACTTCCGAAATAAGGTTTTTTTCAATTTTGGAACTTTGGATGTGTGATTAGATTACATTGCATTCATACCTACATCAAAAATAGAAATCTAAATTGTACTTGTCTTATTAAGAAAATATTTGACAAGCAAAATTGTATACAAAAATGTCACTTCTGTAGAGTCATTTCCATAGTTACCCCGGACAAAAAGTGTTTCCCTAGAAAATCCTGATGGGGTTTTCTAGTGAAACACATAGCAATTTGGGCTGAGAGCTTAGAGACTTTTTTGAAAGAGGAAGGTCTATAAAAATAACGTCTTGTTTGAATGATCTCCGATACGGCTGAACTGATTTGGACGGGACTTTTAATTGTAACTGGCCGATCTTGTAAATGCTACTTTAAAAAAAAGGTGAAGGCTACTTTTATTTAAGGGTTTCACGCGTTGTTCCTATGGAAATGTTTAAAGGTGATTTTTATTCCACGGTAACTGATTTATGGGATAAAAAGTAGCCTCTAATCTCGGAATCAATGTTTGATTCCGAGATTAGAATTACCTGTGTGCAAAATAAAAAAAAATGCAATGGCTAACATGGCAGCGTTTTTATCACACGAAACTCAGTGTAGTTTTACTTTTAGTTTTTTACCTCAATAATTTTTTTTTCGGTGTTATATTTTATTCGTTCATGTATTAACCTAAATAATCGTTTAAATAAATAAAAAAATCCATGCATATACCCTATTACTTTAGGTAGATAGATGAAGTCATGGGCATAAAATCGATGCTCGATTTCCATATCTCGCTAGAAACTTTGAACCGGTGATAAACCCTATACGAACATGCCTGTATTGATCAACTTGTAGCCACGCGCTACCCCTGCTGGTTGCACTACGGAGGCTGGGCAGTGAACTGATTAACCTTACAACCTACGAACCACTTACCGAGACATTTGACCATATCCTGGCAGTTCTTGACGAGATCCGGAACAGGCGGCAGGTAGCCGGGCTGCTCGTTTATCAGCTGGATGTACTGGGCAAGCGCCTGCAGATCCAGAGGGTTGCTGTTGGTAGTCACCAATCCATGCTTTTTGACCGCCATTGCATCGATCCTGTTGACAAATTATAAACCTATTAGGAGATTTCGATTTTTAATATAATAGATAATTCAAAATAATAGATAATTCAAATAATCGGTCCACACCGCAAGGATTATAGTACCCATTATTATTGTTGTTACTATGAAAACTTATATAATCCAAACTATCTCAAATGTTCTAAATACAGAGGTGATTAGATACCTATTCGTTTCTAATCATAGATCTATGTGAAATTCGGTAGACTCAACAAATTGCCAGTCTTGTGCTACAACTTAACGCAAAGGACTCGCTGAACAAACGATCGCATATGCAGATGACCTGACAATTATGAATTATGTATGACGTATGACTCTTCGAAAGAATCTTGTGCGAAAAGATGCAGAAGTTAGATATCGATATCTCAATTTAACTTTCTTTTGTGTATTCCTTTTTTTAGTCGTCCATTACCACTGAATTAATAAAACTAGAATGGTACTACAAGTGGAAACTTCGTAAATAGCCTTCAGGTACATGTTACTTTCATGTGTTTAGATTAATATTTCATGTTTTTGTTTTAGCTGTAAGTTTTCCGAAGATTTGAAAATAAAATAAATAATAAAAAATTGTCTTGGCTGCACTACGTTTTTTATCACTGCGCTTGATACAAACATTTAAATTCTGATCCCAAATTTTCTGCCTGAATTTCTATAAACGTGTACTCGGTGATCTTAGGCAGTGTCGGTATCTGTAGCTTATTTGCAGTAGATGTCGATTTCGGCTCCAAACCTCTGAGAAGCACTCTTAAGTTTAGCTCCGGTCAACTCTAACTCTATGGTTACGTTCACCATCAGATATTTGCTTGAGGGCACACTGGGCAGAGTTTATGCACGATTGTACTGATTCGTACAATAATTTCAAACGGGTAAGGCCGATACTCATATTGTTTATTTTAAGTACAGTTCCTTATTTGAACTGACCATGAGCGAAAGATCTTGTCTTTATCTAAAATCTACAACAACATTGTAATTTATTTAGCAACTTACTTGTATTAAGTTCTTGCCTATCTATGTTCCTAGGTACCTACTATAGGTAGCAATTACGAGCTATTCTCAATATCTCACACGCGGTTTTTCCCAACGTCTCATGTGAGACGCCGCCTCTTCCCAACGTCTCATCTTTTTGCATTAGGACTGTATTTGAAGCTTTATTTTTATTTCAAGGTTGCAAGATTTTTATTTGTGACTTGCTATCTACTGTCTACGTAGGTACCAAGGAATCTAGTAGGTACATATAAACGTAAGTTTGTACTAAAACCCCACAACATTAGGTTTATTAGAAGGTAATTAGTGACTTTTTAACCGTCTGCAACCTTATTTAGTTGTATGTCCAGCAGTGGACTAAGGTCCCCTTTCACCTGCTGAAGCAGTTAGGCACTTAATGCAAATTGACTTTCACGATCAATAAATAAATAACACAGCATTTTTTAACAAAATGACCTTATCTGAATTTCCAAAAAAATACGTTACTTTGTCTTATTTATTTATTTATTCAAACTTGACTTACAGAACTACATACATTCCAAAACGTCAAACATTATACAGTCAAAGGGTAGAATATAAAATTATAAAAATATGAATACCACGGAAAACATTAAAGTCAATTTAAATTAATTAAAAATTATAATTTAATAAATGAGTATATACAAAGCAAATACTCAGTCAAAGAGAGATTATAATAATACTTATAGTCAATTCAAAATATGGACATGTCACAATAAAAAAAGTTGTAAATACTGTCAAATAGTCAAAAATAAAATAAATTATAAGTCATTAAGTACTATAAAAAAATGAGAGCATCAAATGGCGTAATTTGGCGATGCTGTCAAAGAATACGTCGGCGTCTGTTGAGGAGATGAACTCATTTAGGAGGATAAGAACTCTAGGGGTGGGAGCGCTCAGACCGGCATGCGTTCGGTATCCGGGTGGTAGCGCAAATAGCACAGGCCGGCGCCGCGGGCCGACAGCTCCCACTGCGCCTACCATGTGCCGTCTCGGGACAGCGAGGCCAATCTGTTGCAAAGCTACTGGGTTGTCGACTCTACCACGCAGTACCATGATATAGTGCATAAGCAGGAGTAGCTTTCGCCTTGAGTGCAGAGTCTCTAGACCGACCATACCGGAGACGAACAAGGATGGGTAGAGGTACGGATAGTAACCGTACATGCGCTTATAGGAATAACGTGCAAACTTTCGTTGTACCCTCTCGACTAAAAAATCGAAACAAATCGAAATAGGTAACGTCTACCTGAGCTCCCCTATCCATAGCCAACGACACATAGTCAACAAAGTTTACATGGTTCGTGACCGTTGATCTAGCTGCGCGGAAACCATGCTGAGAGTCGGCAAGGACTCCACCAACCTGACGACGGATCTCATAATCTAGGATGGTCTCAAATATTTTTCCGAAGACTGAGGGGACAGCGATTGGTCTGTGCATATCCACTTGAGTGTTTGATGTACTCTTGGGAATCGGGGTGACTTTTGAAACCTTCCAACGGTTTGGATAGTGGCAGTGCTCGAGTGAAAGGTTAAATAAATAAAGAAGGGGTTGCTCAAATGCTGATTTACAATCCTTTACCAGATATGCCGGTACCGCGTCCGGACCGGTCGACGATCCCGGCTTTAGTCGCTTAAATGCTCTACGAATATCCGATATCCCAATGTGCTCGATTACGACTCTACTATTGTCTATGGATCCAGGCATAACAACACCCTGGGCCGCATTAACGTTCAAAATGGGTTCGTCGACGTGGAAAACTGAGCCAAAGAAATCAGCAAAGGCATCCGCTGCTTCCTGCCCCACAACAGTTGTACCCCGCCACCCAAACTCACCGAGCGTTGGCCTGTCCTTTCGCTTATCTTTGACGTACTGCCAGAATTTGGAAGGATCGCGTATGATATTGGTCTGTGTCTGTGATATGTAGTTTTTATAGGCAGTATCTATTAACCGTTTAACTAACTGCCTGTAGTACTTGTATAACTCTTGATTAAATAGTTTCCCTAACTCTTTGAATTTCTTAAAGTGAAAGTATTTATTTTTAATATTATATATAATTTCGTGTGTATACCAACTCGGATATGTATACTTCCGTGAAGCGGTATTCAATATTCGCCTGGCGGGTACACACTCATCTAAGCATAGACCAATCTTGCTGTAGAAGGTTTCGGTAGCCAAGTCCGGATCACTTTCGCTATAGAGCTCACTCCAGTCAATCTCACCTAGAGACATATAGAGTCTATGAAAGTCGGCCTTCCGAAAGTTCCACTCCTTCGCAGGTGGAGAAGAATGGATAGAACCCACAGATCCGGAAGTGGGAGATATCTGGCACCCGCGGAGTAACAGAAAATCAATATAGAGTGGAGGGTGGTATCTATCGATCGGAACCAATGCATCGGGGGCACACTCGACTGAAAGGATGTCTCTATCCATCCCACTGAGCACCAAGTCCAACAAGCCACCGTATTCGTTGACAACATCGTTAAATTGATAGACATCACATGTTTCACAGAATAGATCAAAATGAGTCTTAACATTAACGCTACAAGAATTCAAGTTGAAGTCTCCAATAATTATTAACTCTAGGTCAGAATATTTACATAGTACATTCTCAATACAACTAAGGACATTAATATATTGCTCGTCTTTGTAGTTAGGCGGCAAATAAGTGACACAGCAGATGAATTTAACGTTTTTGAATGAGACATGGGCGATTAAAAGTTCCATTTCCCTTGTAAGGCCATCTATATTAGTAATAGGTCGCAGGGTTAGATCTGTACGGGCGGCTAAGAGAACTCCGCCCCATCCTGCGTCGTCTTTACGGTCCTTCCTTAGCACAGTGTAGCCAGGAGGGAAAAGCTCTCCATCGTAGACGGAACTCGTGAGAAAAGTCTCAGTAAGTGCAATAAGGTCGGATGTACAACTCGATAAGTTATTTCGAAACAAACTTGTTTTGGATCGAAGGCCACGTACATTTTGATAGTAAAGCGATAGCTTTTTGTACTTATTGCGCTTGCTGTTGTTTGTCGCCTTTCCCGCGAAAAAGCTGCTTCCATGGCTTTATACATATGTCCTCGGTCCAGTTCTTAGGGGATAGGACACATTCAGACCACTTCACCGGAACGCCAAGCTTGAATGACGCGTAGTTCCCACGGGACTTGTCTTGTATTAATATACAATGCCCGAACTTGTTTGGTAGGCCTATTACATATTGAATTTGTTACACATAAGGTACAGGTCAGTCACATTAGGTGTAGGTCTTTTAATAAGCCCAAAGTGTCACCTAGATACCTACTGCGGGACTTGTGCATAGGTAGATTAATTATCTTGCTCAAAGGTTGCCTGGAACAAATAAGGCCGCTCATTGCGCCAACGGCCTCAGTCTTTGTTTTAATTCTTTATGAGTGTGCCATAAGCAATTTACTTCCAAAATGTACTTTAAAATTGTTATTTATCTCAGAATCTGTGAAAGCTACCACCTTCATATTTAATGAAATGTTACTTCGATATTTTATCTTGAATTGCGTGTTTAAAAACACAATTGATGAAAGTTTTCTCAATAGTTTATTTTTAGGAAAAATATATGTTTTGCACACATTTTGCTATTTATCTCAGGACACAAGATTTATCTTAGCACACGTTTTTTCTTCAGTTTTTGTTTTGCTAAGAAACCTGGAAGTATTTATTTAGTTGTGTCTTTTAATTTTTAGATTGGTTGCTTCATCAACTCGTAATTAAGTAAAAACAGTTTCGGCAAATAGTAAATTCGGGTTACGTTTGCTCTGTACTCGCAAGAAAACCATATCTTGTCATCCCGCTCGTTCACCATCAGATATTTGCTTGAGGGCACACTGGGCAGAGTTTATGCACGATTGTACTGATTCGTAAAATAATTTCAAACGGGTTAGGCCGATACTCATTTTGTTTATTTTAAGTACAGTTCCTCATTTGAACCGACCATGAGCGAAAGATCTTGTCTTTATCTAAAATCTTCAACAACATTGTAATTTATTTAGCAACTTACTTGTATGTATTAAGTTCTTGCCTACCTATGTTCCTAGGTACCTACTATAGGTAGCAATTACGAGCTATTCTCAATATCTCACACGCGGTTTTTCCCAACGTCTCATGTGAGACGCCGCCTCTTCCCAACGTCTCATCTTTTTGCATTAGGACTGTATTTGAAGCTTTATTTTTATTTCAAGGTTGCAAGATTTCGAATCCATCTCGTAGCGGCGTCATTGCACACTCTTAACTACCATAGGTTGTTCCTGTTGGTATTGTTTTGTACTATGTATGCATAATCCTCTTTGCGGAGTCTATTTAGATACCTTTCTTTTGATTTAGGTGATAAAAGGTTTTCCACTTCTGCTTTAGCCTCTTCTTTTATAAAATCAGGCGTTAAATCTATGTATGTCTATATCAATGTTTGAACTCATTGTAACTATCACACAACTCTATAACTCGAAAAATCAAATGAAGATAGGATTGCCGTCTTCGCGCTTTTTTTCTTATCATTGAAAATAGTCTTTAGAGATGGCAGAAAAGCGATGGTAGCTCTCGAGATTCTACCTTGTCATGGTTGAATTTTCTACCATGAATTTTTATGGTAAATATTTTGCCGAAATCAATCTTATTTTAAAGAAATAGTTGAAAGTAAATTGTAAGAGGATATTTACCTTCAAGTTATTTTAATTTTACATCACTTTGAAAATGTGTGGCTGTTTGCATTGCTTCAAAACAGACGCAGAAACAATCTCACAAGAAGGTGAAGTTGACTGGCTGTATAGAAAGGTCGAATGCATGGTTCAATATAAATGTGAGGTGAAAGCTGTCACTACTTGTCATTACTTTTCGTACTACTTTCATCCCGCTTCCCAGGCAACTTCCGACCTACTATCCGAGTAATGAAAACATTATTAGAAGACCGAATTTCTTATTCGAACTTATTTCTTTAAAAGCTTCACCCTCAACTGAACCTAGAGAAGTCCACTTATAGATAGTAGGTACTTCTAAGCAGAAATCTTCTCTCTATGTAAAAAAATATAGAAATGTTGTAATGTTTGATACTCACGCATACAAAAACCACTTAACAATACAAAACATTTTTAAGACCTTTCGCTGTAACAGAAATGTCACTATGCACGGTGTTTTCGCCCAAGGACAAAATTAAAAAAAATGAGGGTAGCATTTTTAAATATTGAATGCTGTCATGTGATTACCAAAACACCGTACTTTTTTTGCGATAAACAGGCACACGATAAGCATTTGCGTTTATTTTCTACATACCTGCAAAGTTACGGTTCCGCGCGTTGCGCTTGGAAGCTAACATAATTCACCTTCAATTCAGTGGCTTATTTCTAAGTAAATTGTGATTTTTGTTAGAATTTTTGTAATGGAGTTTCAACAATCAGGTATGAGGATTTGATTAATACGTACATTTTGATATTTTTATGTAAAATTACGATAGGTCCACGCAAAGACCAAATTTGATTTACGAAAACTGCAAAGTTTTTGGTTACATAAACTTTTAACTTTGTTCTTAATCGTACTTAATGATAACTTTTTGTTCATTTTGAAGTAAAATATATCTAGACTAACGGCCATAAATAGTTTCTTGCAGAAACTTGCAGAAACTTGCAGATTGCCGAGTAATAAGCCTGTTACTACCCGCGCGTCGGCCAAGGCGTAAAATTATAAAAAATATTGCAATTTTTTTTTCATTTTTCAGATGCGAATTACGTCGGGTCCTTTTCGAGGGGCTGGTACAGAGGCAGAAAGAGATGGATGAGTCAGCAGTGAGAAATCTGAAGGAAACATCAGACGTCGGCAGAAGTGAAGTAAGCCCTAATGATGTTCTTTCTCTTATAACGGAAGCTAAACTTACGAAGCACCAGTATCTTTTGTTTCGCGAATTTATTAATTCGCGGAATAATATATTTCGACCGTCGTACAATAAAATAGTGAAAGCAAAACAAGAATGTTATCCCGAGGTTGTAATAGTTAATGAATGTGCAGCTGAGGTGGAGTTGCAAAGCTTGCTTAACTGCTGCTCGAATAGTTGAATCTCAAAAATTTTTAATTTTCTTTACATGTCATAAACCTCAAAATACCTATTTGTTTTATTTTTAATCTTCCATGATAGCTTCTTTAAAATCACTTCCAAGTAGGATAAGTATGTATTAGTAATTATGACCGCCTTCCTAAGGAATGCAGCCCACCGTGCTATGTCTCGGCTTCTTCTTACTAAGAACATTTTATGCATTTCCACAGGCACTTTACTCAAGTTATTAGAATAATTTTTTATAAAAAACCAATCAAATAAAGCAAATATTAAATTATGAAAATACTCACTCTTCTTCAAAATCTGTTTCAGTCATTACAAATGAATACTTGATTTCCCGCATCTTCTCTAAAATTGTCTTAGTCTTATTTTTTCTTCACTGCATTATTTTTTGAGCTTTTACAGTCACAACAGGTGTTATTTTTACGGCTTCTTATTTATTATTTGTTTTAGAACATTTGTTATTATAGTTAATATTATTTTTGCTTTGATCAGTTTCGAAGTGCCACAATTACGATTTGCAGGCAGGGGCAGGCATCCCACTGCCTGGTGCAACAGATACTGTTGGTGCAATTCCCAGGATGTTACTGAGCTATGCTTTGCGCGCGCGTATTGATGGAGGCTTGATAGAAATGTAGATTCCATAGATATAGTTTAGCCCTAGGAATACTATCCATCCCTGTCCCACAAGGGGTGAGTAAAAATGATGAAAAGGACAAAATATAACCTACCTGTGTATTCCAGATGACTGAAAAATGGCTACGTGATTACATGATTTCAAACAGCTGATACTTACTTTTTTCAGTCTGTGATGATGAAAGTCAGTCCTTGTAAAAACAAACACTTACAAATGCACGTCACAAACACTGTTTATTACATTGTCTTCTACACTATAATTTTATCACTTATTTTTGAGACCGCACCGCGCTATAATAATACGCATCTGCAGGTTTTTTTTTTCACTCGCGATTGACTATATGGATTATTCATTTCGTAAACAAAGGCTTGACTGACTCTACCCAGACACTACCTTTCCTTTCTAATGAAATATGCGCTTGTCCAACAAGAGTTCGATCAAATAGATAAATGCATCATTCAGTAATGTTTTAATTACGACAAAACGATGAATCTGAAATTGTCGACGTTAAAATGGGTCCAAACAAAATAGAAATAATCATTTTTTACATGTATTTTCGCGAAGAATCCAAGAGAACAAACGAACGAATGACATTGACAGCAATGCAATGTCTTACCCAGTGCTGCCGTCTAACTTTCAGAAAATGCTAGTGACTTGCTCCAAATATTGCCCAACAATGCAAATTATAGAAAACACGTCACCTCTGTGAAGTTGGCCCCCCGACTTTATATTTTTAAACTTTCATTAATGCTTATCGTTAGAGAATCGTTAGAGAGAGTCGCAAAAACTAATTACTCTCTAACGATTTTGTTTTACTCTTAGTAAAACAAAATCGTTAGAGAGTAATTAGTTTTTGCTTAAAAAATATTTAAAATTTTACAGAAAACCGTGAAGTTAGGCCCCCAACTTTTTTATTTTATACTAATGTTAATTCTAACTATTGCTAATCGTTAGAGAATAGTTAGAGAGAGTTTTAGAGTAAAACAAAATCGTTAGAGAGTAATTAGTTTTTGTGTTATAACGATTTTAGTTTCCGTGAAGTTAGCCCCCAACTTTTTTATATAAAACTATTGTTAATGCTTATTATTGCTAATCGTTAGAGAGAGTTGTAGAGTTCAACAAAATTGTTAGAGAGTAATTAGTTTTTGCGTAAAACGATTTTATTTTTTGGTGTGTAGTTGGCCCCTAATTCTGAAAAGTATGGACATGGACGTTTAATTCTTTTTTTAATCGTTAGAGAGGAAAGTCAATTTTGACGTGCTTAATTTTGTTTTGGTCACACTTTGGTCTAGGTACGACTTTTCATCTAGGTATGTTGTTCATATGTAGGTAAATTGCAAAAGAATGGATAAAGCGTGTCTTTGTGTTTAGATGTAATTTTATGAGTGAGCTAGCACTGAACTTACCTACGTAACATATCTACAGAGTTTTACATAAATATCTATTCTGCTTAAAAGAAATCTCGTTTCAGCCACTTCGAAGATGAAAACCCTATTTAAAATAGTAGCAGAGTCAAAATTGGTAATTGCAACTATTCTGGAGGTAGACCTGGCAGCTCTGTCAGTCTGGTCAGTTTGATATTTGACAAGCAAAATGAAATCACAGTAAAAAACGGAACGTGTGGATCTGGTGTTGCCATGTCGCTCTCTTTTTTAACTCGAATACTTACATACAGTCCGACCGGAAAGAGTAGAAAATAAATGAGGGCGCCACAATTGCTTACAATTTACATGGTATCACCATATACTATGGCTACTACGTTTTGATACTTAATATTTTCAAATATTTATTTATTTATTTATTTTAAGAAAAACCAGCAGCACATACATACAAATTAAAAATAAACCATCGAGACAGGAGGCTATTAAGAGGTTTTCACGGATAAAAATAATAATAATTATATGAAAAGTGTGAAAACAAGCTGAGTAAACTGAGAGCTACAAACAATGGAATACATTAAACAAAGCAGAAAAATAAAATATACAAACTTCACTGTGATGAATGAGTAAAATAACAGAAAAAAAAAAAATTAAAAACTAAAAGAACATCATATCTCATGCCAAAATTGCATCGTCCTCACCGGAGGGTGAGAAAAAATCGGTGCTGAGCCGTCGCCTCACGGAGTTGACACTAGAGCAGAAGAGGTCTCAATCCATTTGTTTTGAAAGTTTATTAAATTGATCGCCTATTCGCCATAAATAGGAGTTCTGGCGATAGTTTGTACTAACTATTGGTGTATGAATGATCTCGTTAAATCTCATTATTTTACAGGGAACGTTAAGCGTTATTTTACTAAGGAGATCAGGGTAATTAATATGGTTATTAGTAATTTTGAGCAAGAAAAGCAGGTCACCAATATCACGTCTCTTACTAAGCGGAAGAAGGTGAAATTTCCGGCAGAGGTCATAATTAGCAGAATTATACGGAACTTTAAGTCGAAAGCAAATATATTTATAACACATTGCAGTTCTTATTTTGTAAAATTATACAACAAATATTTATGCTCATCACATAAAGGTTTGTCCTGAATAAGAATAAAACCCACTATGCTATAGTAAAGTAAAAATGTTTATTATTATATACATGCATTAAAGAAATCAAAGCCTCCTTTTGTCCACCGCGCCGATACCGAGACGAATAATAATAAGAGCAATGGTGAGTGCATGCAACCTAAAAAGAAAGCAAGCATATTTTGTATACTCAAAGGGAAAAAAACACAATAATAGACAATTTTGTTGAATAATTATATAATAGGTACTAAATCACAGATAAATCACTCTAATGACTCAAAGTCAAGATACTCAATACCCGACATCGATTCTTCATCAAAATGTTGTGGTAGAACATAATTAGAAGTTCCTGCCATACCATAATTTTCATCTTCACTTTGTACCAAATTCACACTATTTTTTTTACTTCATTAAAAATCCTCCTAACAGTGCTTTCGGATTTTCCTGAAACAAAACATAAGTAAAGTATCAAAAATAAAGGATTGCACTACAAAATATGACTCAATGGAACAAAAATCAACAAAGACGACGACGAAGACGAAGGTGTATGATAAACTAGGATTTTGGATGGATATACACGATTCTTTTAGTAAATTATAGGTAACAGTTTACATCCAATGTTATTATTTTTATCCAGCTACTTACGGTAAAATCTGCTTTTCATTTATAAACGTCTTCATAATCAGTCAGCAGCGTCCCGGCTTGATACTCAGCCAAACATCTCCTAAACACTTTGTAAATAATATCACGGGCTCCACTGTGTAAAGTTTTATTCATATTGCTAATATTTTACGAATTATTTGCTTATACTTAGAGAAATAACAATAAAAACATCAACAAAAAATCAAAACAAACAACTCGAATACTCGCTCGACCGAAGTGGCAGTGTTTCCACTAGCGGAAAATTATTCTGGTTAGTCAAACAAATATTCGCTACTAAACAAAAAAAAATCAAATTAATGTCAAATCAAATGAATTCAAAAAAATACAACTTAACAATTTTATTTACTATAGTGATTGAGATTAAATTTTATAAGGTATTTAGAGTAATTTTTATTAAATAACTTTATTTTTATTATCAATTAAAATTAAATTACTTAGGTACCTAGGTTTTCACAATTGCATTCATGTTATAAATATTTATAATTTAACGTCAATCAAAATTCTAATATATATTTTTGGTTTGGACCCCTTTCGGGTACAGGCCTCTTTCAGTTCATGTCTAGTTATAATGGCTGTTTATGTAATCTAGCTTTGTCCTAGTCATTCACCGTGTTTTTTCTTGATTTGTATCTAAATAAAATTATTCTTCTTTTTCATCCATCATTGGCCGCGATTCAACAGTGATTCGATACTACGTTATTATTGTATAATACTACACGTAGAACGTAGAATTCCCGTATTGGGATGCTTGCTTTATATTTTGTGTTTTTAAATATTATTTTAAGATTTGGAAGAGGCGGCGATTTGTGTGTTTTAGGTATGCGTTGTAAGATACTGCGTTATGCTTCTGTTTTCGAATAATCAGCTTATTGTATCTAATAAGCGCATTAAAATTATCAAAATGTCAAGAAAACATTTTGAATGCTTTATTCTTTTAATTTAGCATGATTTTTAAATATAAGCAAGAGAAGGTAAGTGTCTAAGCAAGAATAAAAAAAATACGTGCATAGTTCAATTTTGCAAGGAAAAGCTGAATCTGGCGACAAATTCACTTAAGCGGCCACACTGGTCTTTCAAAAAGAGTTGCCAGTTTAAAGTAAATTTTAGTTCCAAATTAATTAATTTCTACTCTTTCTGGTCGGACTGTACATACTTTTATTGCTGTTTACTTATAAACTAATTACTCTCTAACGATTTTGTTTTACTCTAAAACTCTCTCTAACGATTCTCTAACGATTAGCAATAATAAGCATTAACATTAGTTTAAAATAAAAAAGTTGGAAGCTAACTTCACGAAAACTAAAATCGTTATAACATAAAAACTAATTACTCTCTAACGATTTTTTTACTCTAAAACTCTCTCTAACAATTCTCCAACGATTAGCAATAGTTAGCATTAACATTAGTATAAAATAAAAAAGTTGGGGGCTAACTTCACAGTTTTCTGTAAAATTTTAAAATATTTTGTACGTAAAAACTAATTACTCTCTAACGATTTTGTTTAACTCTAAAACCCTCTCTAACGATAAGCATTAACGAAAGTTTAAAAATAGAAAGTCGGGGGGCCAACTTCACGGAGGTAAACACGTCTTGTGAAGCGCGATTTCGGTGATTTTCTACCGCGATTCCTTACACACAGTGGCTTATTAATAAGCGAGATTTCGTTGATAAATTTGGCTGAAAACCCTTTCTGTTTTAGTATTCGAGTGGCAAAGACAAAATAAACATGGCTAAATTGGCCAATTCCGACTTTTGACTTGAAATGCGTAAAATTAAATACGCAATATGCTAAATCTAAATTTTCTTGATAACGGTCAATATGAGTGACTCGGCCTTGTTTTTGAAATAATTACGTACAGCCGCGTCATCGGCGTGACGCGATAGGGTTGCCCACCCGCAATAGGTATTTTAATTTCATCTACCTACTTGAATTTCTTTCTAGTTTGGTGATTGTATATTTTAATATTAGATTGAGTTTGTTGATTGCATATTTTAACCAATATATTTAAAAAAAACTTTCAGAATGAAATACACAAGCAGAACACTGAACACCTCCTGTTCAATAAAAGTACATGTGTTTTATGATTAAGTAGTAGATCTAATAAAAAACCCACCCATATAAAAATTTGACACAGAAAATTATTTGCGCCTCGATTGAGACGTACGAAAAGCTTTATTGTTAAATTAAATAAAATAAAAAATAAATATATTAATCCAGATATTTTACTCGGCGGAAAGAGCGAAATACTTAGTACCTATTCAAAAAAGAAACAAATTACCTGCTGCTGGTGTAGGTGTACAATTTATTTTTTTTAGTCTTACCTTTCGGACTTTTTAGGTACTTAATTAAAAAAATGGTAAATCTCCGGGTACGTTTTTGCCGAATTTAAACAACCAATAATTAAGTTTGTTTTAAAAAACTATAAACCGACCATTATAGTTTTTTCATAGATTTTCATGGATTTCATTCTCATTAAAATGGGACCACACGGGAAGCACCAGCTTTCATATAAAAAAAGAATCATGAAAATCGGAGCACCCAGTCAAAAGTTCTGAGGTAACAAACATAAAAAAATACAGTCAATAAATTATATAATTAATATACGAACCTCCTCTTTTTTTTGAAGTTGGTTAAAAAGAACACTCGTCGAATTGAGAACCTCCTCCTTTTTTGAAGTCGGTTAAAATCAGCACAGTATAGTCTATAATATTTATATTGTTTTTCTCCATAGGTATTAATTTAGTACTTGTACTATTTCAATAAAATAATTACAAATCGCACGCCTACTCCAAAAATACTCACGCCGCCGTTTGTTCGACACTGCCAACCGCGACATGTCACGACTTGTGCCGAGAGTGTACCGAACGCGAGGCGCGTAGGTATGGTATGATATGACACACGTTCCGGCCATTTGTATGAAGATAGAATACTGTATAGATTCCAATTTGGTCCAGTTCTGACAATGACATAATCTATAAGAGAACCATAATGATAGGAGTCGGTTTATAGTTTTTTTTGCCCATAATCCCCGCGCTGGGCATGTGGGTTAGGGATTGCAGTTCCGTGGTAGAATAAAAAAAATATTTCTGCAGGGGCGCTGCTGCCCACCCCCGGTGAAAATTCAATCAATCTATTATATCCTATTAAAAATTATTTTAAAGAAGAGTTTCGTAAGCTTTTTATAAAAGACTCAGGCACTGACGCACTGCACGAGTATGCGCGCCCGAAGCCCCGTTCCGATTCATCTGAGCGCAATGGTGCGCGTTGGCGCGATTATTGAAACGAAACGCTCAGACGGCACTCACAAAGAAGTTGAAGGAATGCACGAGCTGCCTTGTCTCGGAAGGTGAGGCAGTTCATGCGCTCCCGGGCGCTCGAGGGGCGTGGCGAAGTGGGCGTTGCCGTACGCTCTGTCAGCGGGCTAAAAGTTGAAACGAAACGACTTCATGCGCGCGTCAGCGCATTAAGCGTGAATCGGAACGTACCCATAGTCTTAGTGCCGGAGGAGCTAAACCAGATGCTGGACCGCATAGCTGCAGCCTAGCCACGCATCGGTCTCAGCATGAATACGGATAAATTAAAGTCATGATCAATGACCTCATTTATGCGGGACCGGTCATCGTACATGGCCAGGCCACCCTCTCGAAATTATTTTCGAGTAGGTACACTTGGGTAATTGCTGCTGAAAGGTTAAAAAAATTGAGGAGGAGGCCAAGTCATGACAAACGTAGTGTAGGACGCCCTCTGGCCAGATAAGATGACGATCTGCGAAAGACTGTAGGCAGACCCTGGATACGTCAAGCTGAAGACAGAGCGCTATGGCGCTCATTAGGGAAGGCCAATGACCAGCTGTGGACTAATATAGGTTGATGATAGCACTATTATTTGACATTTTTTTTATAAATTGACCAAATTAACTTTTGTCAATACACTTTTGACATATTCATCTCCTTCTGATTTTGACATTGATTAATTAATTAAGTGTAATATATTATATTACGAGTAAGTTTCATTTTTTTGCAATTAATTGATTGTAACTTTATTATTATAATTGCATGCTTTTAAATAAAACGATACCTACTGATTCATCGAGTTTGCATGTCTACTATATAAACTCTATGATACTGATTGTTAGTCACAATACTTTAAAATATTTAATGATATATTTGTACGCATACGGCAGAATTCTTGGATCTAAAATAAGTCTTAAGTAGGTACTAACTGTAAACTACCTGATTCGCAAACCATAAATGAATTATGAATTATGGAGCATTGGCCTATCTAATGGTTGCTATTCGCCCTGATATTGCTTATGCAGTAGGTATAGTGTCACGAAAGCTCGAAGAACCTACCAAAGCACATCGGCTTAGTGTTAAAAGGATTATGCAATACCTAAAAGGCACAATGTCGTATGGTATAAAATATAATTCCGATGCAAGAAAAGAAAACTTAGACGCTGATCACGGAGAAGATATCAGCACAGTACGTTCTACAACCGGAGTATTGTGCGCATGAGAAGCGATATCGTGGCTAAACCAACGACTGGCTTCCGTTTCTATTTCAACAAGGGAAGCAGAGCTAGTCGCCGCAAACGAAGCTGCGAGAGAAATAGTGTTTGCTTACAAGGCTATTCAAAGAATTGACCACGCTTAGCTCAGTACCAAATTTAAGCGTCGACAATGAAGTGCAGTGAAATTAGCTCACAACCCTGAGACGTATTATTTGTGACGCATTTGTTAATGATCTCCCTTTTTCAGCAAAAGATCTCTGTGATATAGTCTTATTTGCTGATGATACTTCATTAATTTTTAAAGTTAACAGATATAAACCTAATTTATGACGATGAAAATAATTCTCTTACCCAAATACTAGTTTGGTTCACCGGCAAAAACCTCTTTCTCAATGCTACAAAACCCAAATGCATAAAATTCATGTTAACAATTGTATGAGAGCTCCCAATTAAGGATCATCATCATCATCATCAGCTTATATAAGTCCACTGCTGGACATAGGCCTCCCCTAATGAGCGCCATAGCGCCCTGTCTTCAGCTTGACGCATCCAGCATCTGCCTGCAGTCTTTCGCAGATCGTCATCCCACCTGGCCGGAGGGCGCCCTACACTTCGTTCGCCGAGACGCGATCTCCACTCAAGAACTCGTTTGCCCCATCGGTTGTCGGTTCTTCGCGAGATATGGCCGGCCCACTGCCACTTCAGTTTGCTAATTCTTTGAGCAATGTCGAACTTTGGTTATCTGTCGGATGTATTCGTTACGAATTCTATCCTTCAGATAGACTCCGAGCATAGCTCTTTCCATAGCTCGCTGAGCGACTTTTAACTGGTGGACCAGCCCTATCGTGAGTGTCCACTAGGGCATGCAAACCGATAATCGGTAATCGATAAATTATCGGTAATCGGCTCATTTTAGCCAGCGATAATTATCGAAAAATTCGATAAAAAAACCGATTATTATCGAAAATAAAGCACCGATCATTTCCTGCAACGACGCCAATGAATTGCCTCGTGAAAATTCGCCAAATCAAGTCAGCAGCACCCCATTATCAAATAAAGAATTGATTATTCAACCAATTTGACTATTTTAATGCGATTTCTTATTCAAGAAAACAAATATAGACACCTAATGATTACTAGTTCATTCTACTGACTCATTTACTTAATTGTTAAAATAGTTCGTTGATAATTATTAGAATTCGATTAGTAACACTAATCGAAATAATATATTATCTGGATATATATCTAAATGGAGGATTTTGTTTTTAGTTTGTGATAGATGATAGATAGATGCTTTTTATAAAGCTAATAGGTATATAATATACAATGCGTCTGGTTACCGGTGTCGGAGACTTTGGGGAGATGATGTGCGGTAAATTTTATCGACAAATCACTATCCCTATTTTTTTTACTCGCTTCATGATACAATGGCAGCCGTAGTGTTTTCTTTTGCCTCAAAGCAAGGGTGCTTGTATTGTTTAAGCTATAGCTTAGCTACCCATGCAGAGGCCCTAGGTAGACGATAGTGGACTCATTTGATAGCCAATAATGTCAGCAATTAAGCAATGATAACGATGTTGCATTTTTTATTTTATATTTGAGGTTAAGATAATTTAAAAAACAAAGAAAAAGTTTTTTTTTAATTATTAGCTTTTTCATAAAATTAAAACCGTAAAGCTACATGTTTTTAAACAATAGTACAGAATGTGTGCTTCAAAATAAGTCTTACATCTTAGCCCTTAATAAGATAGTTTGAAAGTTTTTGAATAGGCCCCTGAAAGCTTAGGGATAGTGATTTGTCGATGAAATTTACCGCACTTCACCCCCCCAAAGTCTCTGACACCGGTAACCAGACATGTATGACTATATTTTTAACTAAGTACCTACTTTACGTCACAAAGGCTAGACATGGGGCTGATTATACTCTTTGGATTTCTGTATAATCTGCCTCACTGTGTGTATGTGGTCTATGGTGCCATAACCTCCGCGAAACCCAGCCTGTTCCGGTGGCTGGAACTCGTCTAGTCTCCTGGCGAGACGACGGTTCGTGACCACTCGTGTGACACCTTAGATAATGTTCCTACTTAATTTAGATTTTGGTTGTATGTAATAAAACCATACTCCTGAGTAAATAATGAGTTATCTCTTATCAATGAGCTACTGAATAATAATGAAAAGTTCAATAAATTTATACTATTTTCCATATTATTAATGGTACATTCAATCCTTGAACGAAATATTGAAAAACCGGAAGCTTAAGTAGTAAGTTAGTCTAATACACTGAAAGATATAGGTAGATAATACGTAAGTCTTGGTGAGCGTAGATTGGACAAATTAATTAGAAGCCGAAACACTAAGCTATTTTCCTTCACCAATAACCGATAATTATCGATAATTATCGAAAAATAGAGCGAAAAATATCCGATTATCGATTATCGAAAAGTTTCGATAATTGCATGCCCTAGTGTCCACGTCTCAGCTCCGTAGGTCATGACGGGTAGAACGCACTGATTGAAAACTTTCGTTTTCAAGCATTGCGGTATGGATGACGAGAAGACTGGATGTAGTTTTCCAAACGCTGCTCAGCCTAGCTGAATCCTTCTCTTGGCCTCCTTCCCAAAATTGTTTTTACCCAACCGCAGAATTTGTCCAAGGTTAATGTGCTAGGAAACAATTTCGAGAGGGAGGCCATGTCCGACGACCGGACCCGGATCAATGAGACCATTTATCATGACTTTGGTTTTATCTAAATTCAAGCCGAGAACCAATGCATCGCGAGGCAATTAAGGATGAGATTGTTCAACTCGTAGACTCAACTGTTTTCCGAGGGTTAGGTACATTATATTGATTGCTCTCTTCAATAGACCGCAAATTGATGTTCTCGCAGACAGACTTATTTTAGCAGCGTATGAGAACAAATAAATATATTACCGATGAAGATACAGCTAAGTTAGTTAACTTCAGTTACTTCCATAGTATTATGTCTTATGGTATTTTGCTTTGGGAACAGGCAGCTGACATCCAGACTATCTTTGTTCTTTAAAAAAGGACGGTACGCGTTATGCGTGGATTTGAATTCTAAAATTAAATCCACGCGACTCGTTGAGGGAATTATTTAAATATATAAATAATTTTGCCAGAAATATCGCAAAAAATCTATAAAAATCATAATATTATCTCCTAAATATAAGTGTACAATACCAGGCATGCATGGCGCAATATTGTACACTCCAATAATAAGAACCTTGTTTGGCACGGATTATCATGGTGAACATTATTCGGCCGTGCAATAAATTGTCGTACATTATAGTGACCCACCGACAATACAAACATCATAAAATTAAAAATGTGAATTTCATCTAAAATTATATTTACAAACTTACTTAATTGTACGCCGATACTGCTATTTGTTAGTAGTGGCGGCGTAGGAAATGGTAAGATCTAAGCTTTCCTCGAATGAAGGAACAATTCGTGAACAATAACAACTATGGATGCTACGCCATCCAATGCTCTATCCCTCAGTGATGCCGATGTTTACAGTGACTTGTTAGTGAAATCTGAGAACCCTGAATTTCCATTTCCACTTCAACAGAAAAACACCGTGATAAAGTACACAAAACTTCCAGAATTTGACTTGGACTCGAAAGGTATGTACAATATGAATATACCTGCCCTTCTAGGAGTTGTACCTACAAAACTTTGTGGATACAATGTGCATAACATATTCTACTTAGGAAATATACCTAGCCTAACCTAAATAAAAGCAAATTACCGTTAGAGGAAATCCAACTCTAAAGACAAGGCTTTGTAGTATGTATATATAATATGTATAGATAGATGAAAAGCATCTTGGTCATAAAACTGTTTGATTGATTCAATGCCGACTTGATTCTAATAAATGAAGGAGTTTGTTATATACCTTTGTTAATTTTATAGGACTTTGGCCTCGTCAAAGCTACACAGCGCAGCCACGGACTCGCCGCTTTATCACTTTCCAGGAGCCTATGACTGTTACCACTAAAACGATGAGTAGTGAGGTTGACTTACCAACCAAGAAAACAGCTAGCAATCTAACTAATAGAAAGATTGTCACTATAATTGAAGATGATGAACATGATGTGAAGCCTAGATTCTGTAAGTATTTAAAATGTCAGTTCTGTTAAGTGTTAGAGTAACCAACCCCATCCAAACCCACAGAACTGAAACAAAGCTGTCAGTCACCAAAAGTCCCACTTCGATACTTCAAGGAGCTGGGCTGGTTAGGGCCTGTTTAGACTGGGGTATAATGCACAATACACTTTTTTCCTAGATTTGCAAGCAGATGTCAATTCTCCTACTTAGAATTAGAATAAGAGTGTTACTTTTATAGGGTTAAACCAGGTAAGATATGTACATTCATCATTTGATAGCCCTCCCCTATAGTATTATCTGTGCCCTCGCTTTCAATTTCAAATTGTAATTTAATAATTATTCACTGCATATGTGAGGTTATGCATTGTTGAAGTTAGTGTTTTAATTTTAACCCCATTATTTATAATCATCTGCTATAATAAAACAGCTGCTAAGTAGTGTTATTTCTCAGCCTGACTTATGTCAATAGAAGAAGACAGAACAAGATCTAGCAGTGTGATAAGTTAGCAGACTATTATGAATAATGGTGTTAGTTTTTAGTGACAACCTTTCTATTAACTTGGTTTTTTTTCGGTTGTATTAATGAGATTTTCTTAAGTTTTCATTGATGAATAAAAGGAGGAGGTTCTCATTCGACTGTATGTTTTTTATTTTATTTTAATTTTTTTGTTACCTCTGAACTTTTGACTGGGTGGTCCGATTTTCATGATTATTTTTTTATTATATGAAAGCTGGTGCTTTTCGTGTGGTCCCATTTAAATTTTGTTCAGTTCTGACAGTGGGATCCATGAAAATCCATCAATAAACTATAAAAGTTTTTTAAAACGAAATTAATTATTTTAATAAAATTAATTTCGTTTTAAACATCACACTGAAACACATTTCACTCAGTTAAAACAGTTGAATAAGAAACAAACGGGTCATTTAAAAAGAAAAAAAACTATGTGGCCTTGTATTCTCCCACAAGGACCTTCAAGGTTATCCACTAATGTTTCTTGTATTATTTTTCAGCTAAGGTTAGCAGAGTTTCTTCAGTACAAAAAATTTCTAAGGCAACAACAGCAAAATTGATTACACCGAAATTTGATATAAATGACAATAATTCGGCTCTTCGTAAAAATACCCGCAACAGTAATATCTCATCAAAATGTAAGTTATTAGTTTTTGATATTTATATAGTCGTAGTACTTGTAGTGTAATAAATAATAACTCTATTCGGAGGTTTAGTAAATAATATTCTCCATCATAAAACATTCATGTAAAAATTATGCCTCGTAATACTTCCACTGTGTAAAGTGGTGAGATCAGGAAAAGAGTAAAATCAGTCCTTTTATTACCTTCGACTATTAAGATGGCACCTTCACCACATTACCTGTTTTAAGAAGCTAAGGATAACTTTACAAGTGGGACGAGTAGGATTCATTTGTAACAAAAATATCAAAAGTTGAATCGAGATAGTTCGATAAAAAGGTTCCCAAGGGTGGCCGTCTACTTGACATGGTGGGGCATTCTTTGGCTGTAGTTATTAATTAAAACTGTTTAAAAATATTTAGTTGTATACATTGTGAGTTGATTAATATTAAAAATGCAGAGTACAATGTAAAGCCTTTTACCTTCTACATGCGAGAACATATAAATTGTTAAAAGTTAGTGTAATAAGTTTATTCATAAAGTGTATAAAACTGTTTGTTCTCCAAATAAAGCAAAATAAAATAAAACAACCGCCAGCATCTACATCCAAGTAAACAAGAGACTAAAAACTACATTTTACTACCTCACCTCAATCGAAGTAGCAAAATGTAGTATTTAGTCTATGCTAGCTATGTTATAATTATGACTTTTGTTAGCATAATGATGATGAGTAGTTAGGGAATCGTGCCATTAGTACAAAACATTGCAAGCACTGCAGTTAGATTACTGATTGCATGCATAAAATTTTTATAGCCCTAAAGATTCTGATTTTAATCACTCAACCCAGTCTGTAAGTTTCCATTAACTTAATTAATATTTAACATTTTCAGATTCCAGGGTATCAAAACCAAGTGCCAAATTCAACAACACATATGAAGCAAATGACGCAAAATCTAAATATAATAATAGAAGAAAACCAACAAATATATCAACAGAGAATAATAAACCAAAAACTGTGAGGGGAAAAGGTATGTTAGTTTTAACATGAATATTTTATTTGCTAAGCATGGCATGTAGTTTACTTAAGGTTGCAGTCCTTGAGCGTAGGAAATTGTGATAGAACACCCACATTTATATTTTTTACTCCCACAGACGCATCGCGCATTAATAGTACTACTCAAAAAATGAATAAATCTACGTTCGCACAAGTTACATATTCATTACGCGTTTCGTCTTCATAGGATGTTTGAAAATGTCACAGAAAACACGCAATGTATTTAGCCATTAGCTAGTCGCACTGCGAAGACCGCGGAAACAGGGTATCCGGTAATTAATTGATAACCCCGCAGGTACTTGTGGGGGGCAGGGGGGCAACTCAGAAAAAGATTTACAAAAATTATATCTGCAACGGTCTAACAATAAAAAAAAAATGAAGTCCGAAATTTGATACCTTTGTTAAAATTTGAACACTACGGCTACAAATTTAATAATAACGAATTGATTTCTCTGTAAATAAACGTGGATAATTGGCCTTGCTTTAGTGCATCACAAACCGACGAGACCGGGGTAGCCCACAGCTTAAAAAACATGCCTATTTCATATAGTTTCTTAAATGGTATAACACTATATTTTTTTAATTGTCAAATTACCGAGTTAAGGCTAAGGTTATGTTTCTCTAGCCCCATTTTTCTTATAACAAAAACAAATAATAAGATTAGAAATTTGTTTCCAAAATCAGTGAAAGTGTACTTTAGGGTAGTTGGGTGTTATTAATAATTGAAATATCTATTTCAAATAGGGTACTGTTATAATAAATGTTCAAATTCTTCATCTTTTTTTTCATCTTTGTTCATCTTTTTGTTTTCTTGCATTAAAAGTTTTCTCATTTCCTGCAATAATAAGTATTATTAGAAATATCTTTGTACAATGCATATCTTATTATTTCATTCTATTTTCAAAACCAAAAATATTTGCCAATTTATTAACGAAATACTAGAAAAGTCGATTTCGATGTTTTTATCAATGTTGACGAATTTTTTTCTTTAAAATTTCACTTATTTTATAAATATTAAGCGGCGAAAGTGTAGACTCATCTGTTCAACAATAGGGTATATGCATCGATTTTTTTTATTGTTTTAATCGATTCTTTAGGTCATTATTTAACCGAGGAATGATAAGACGCTCACTGAATTTCGCATTAACTAGGTAAAAAAAACAAATCAAAACTACAATCATTTTCGGGTGATAAAAACGCTGCCATATTGGCGCCATGTTTATGTGACGTCGACGTACACACTTGATTAAAACCTTTGATGACGACCTCGGTAGTGATCATCTCAGGAAAGAGGTTTTCCGAAAAAATTGAAAATAATCGACAATACGAAATGTCAAGTGGGCAGAATAGTGTCAAATCAAGGTGCAGCAAGCAGAATAAAAAAAGAAGAAATGAGTACAGTGATGTCACGTCCGCTCTAGTCAATGGCGTAGCGTTTTGAAATTTTGCGATTGAGATTTAAAATATCAATTTTTCAATGGTTAAATTCTACAATAAAAAATGCAAAAATAAATATGTAGATATGTTTCTATATCAATAGAGAATACGTATATATTTTTTTAGCCATTTTGAAATCACATGCATATTGTGTATATATATATATATGTATATATATACACATATACACATCATATACCCTATTGTGTTTTTTTTTGTAACGTCGTTCCATAAGAAAGTTCTTTAATATTTTTAAACTAGTAAGTGCCTTTCTCGCGTTTTTATAAGGACGCGCCCCTTAAGAAGTGGCTTGATAAATATGGAAAATGATGTGATTGTGTCTTTTTCTCTCAAGATTTTTTGCATAGCAAAGTACCTAATCAAATTTTAAAATAAGCTTATTGTCTAACTTCTTTGTCCTTGTTTTTTGTAGATATTCTATCATCCAAATCTGCCAGAAGCAATATTTACAAAACTACTGTGCCTCAAACTAAAAGTGAAAGAGAAGTATCACTCATAAAATCACAATTAAATGATAATGAAACTGTAAAGAAACCCTTAATCACCACTGTAAAGAAGCCCATAATGAACACTGTAAAGAAGCCCACAAAAAAAGTTAATATGTCAAGATTAACAGAACCTGATGGTAGAAATCCAGTACTTTCGCCTAAAGACTTTAGTTACAAAACTACCAATGTGATACATGTGCCTTTAGAAGATGTATATAAAAAGAAAATATCCCCTTCATCCTCCTATGTGACAACTCCACAATGTCTTTCCACCACTGAACTGATTGTCCAAAAGGATCAAAATATTTCTACCGATTCGCCCAAGCTGAAAGTTAATTCAAACATAACCATGGAGCCGGAACCACGCATCATCTACAAATATCTACAAAGCACCGATGTACAGACTGAACTAGTAAAGGAAACCTTCGATAGTCTTGATATACCGAATGTCACATTAACTAAGACTGAATCTGATGGAGAATCTCGGAGTAAATCTTTAACAAACATACCCTTGAATGCATGCAGAAGCGCAGAAGAGGTCTCCACTGAGTCAAATCTCGTGAGCACTTCGTTCATCATCAGCAGAGCCACATTGACCTACACAACCAAGCAGAAGTTCGACTTACAAGTTGTAGGTAGTAACGATGACGCATATTCTAATCAAACACCTAGTCCTTTGTCGTATCCTATTAATGTAGTTTCAGTTTATAAGAAAGAAAGGCAGAATGAAGATTCTGAAACCAAGATAGCTCGAGCAATAGACGATAACAGAAAAAACAGCAAATGTTACAAGAATCGCATAAGCAATTTAAAGACGCTCGATTGTTCCTATGCCCCTAATGGAAATCAATTGATGAAGCCGTCTGACATAATTAGCACAATAAAAGTTAATAATGGTATAATGCAGAGCGATTACATCTGTGAACAGTTCCAAAGGGAACTCAATTTTATTGATTCGTTTTTTGAATCTCTCATATATTTAGAGAGCACACTCGCAAAGAAATATGTCGCTGGCGACAAGATAGACAAAGTGGTCACACGGCGGGACTTAGTAGAAAATACAAACAGTTTTGGATACGAAAATTTCCTATCCAACTTTAGAAATGACTCGATTGACGATGATAATGAAACAATGGCATCCAAGAATCTTTTTCTGGTAAGTGTTATTCTTCGTTTTGTAAATATTTTGACTAGCTGTTTCAATACCTTATTTATCGCGCGTCATTCCACATTGATCCATTACGTTATGAGGTACTTTCACCTAATAATTATTAACAGCTCAAAATAAATGTTACGTTCAATAATCGTTACTAATATAATTAATATAAGTGTACGTTATTACAGCTCAACATTCTCATCCGCGATGAGCAAAGGCGAGCTAAGAATCTCTTATTCGTATTGAAACGGCGGGAAGATGCTTTGAAAAACTTTACTAAGTCGCAGATACTGTATCTTGAGAATAAGAAGAAGCAAGACAACACCGATATCTCTGCGCTGAAGAAGAAACAGCGCGGCGCCCTGCTGAAGCTGCAGCACGAATGCGGAGAGATGCAACGCATGCGCCGGGCGCTGCTCACACTCTCCGACAAACGGAAACAAACACTCATGAAGACCAAGAAAGATCTAGAACTCAAGCTGAAGAACAACGTCGACGTCGATAAAATTATACTAGGAAAGAAGATAGTCAAGCGAAACACATCCGCAGAGCGTGCCTCTCCACTCAAATGCTTCGACCTCTCGAGCAGCGGCTGCGAGGATAGCTCCACATCGAGAAGACACTCGATGGAACAGATCTCGCCCGAGCATATTAGCGCTAAGCGGATAGAGAGCGCTGAGAAAAGTATTCAAACGGGTGACAGCACTTTCATCGAAGAATCGACTAACACTGCCGACGAAAACTTCATTATAGTGGATGGCGGTTACCTCAACATTCTATTCCACAACCTGTCGCTCCCGCAGATATTTAGCGGCGGAAAGCAGTACGAAGTCAACGAACCCGCGCTTAAAAACATTGTGGACTCGTGTAACTCGCGGCAGGACTTGGGCAACAGGGAGACTGAGCAAGTACATGCCCTCATAGATAACTTGAAGAATCGTGAGAGTGATGCGAGCACTCCATCGACGGCGCGAAGTTTGCTCGATGAGTTCGATCAGTACTACAAAGTACTGCAAAAAAAATATGATAGCGTATCGTCGGAAGAATCAGAATTTAAAATCTCCGTTTGCGAGCTTAAAGATGCGGTAATTCAGGCTGACTTTTCCGAAATTTTTGAACGACAGACGGCAAGCAAGTCTACGCTAATTAATATCGAAGACGACGACGTGATTGATAAAGTGACTATTAACACTGAGGAAAATATAATTATAAACAAGCCTTGTGAGTGTGAAGTGATTGCTGAAGAAAGTATGGAAAGTATAAACGTCGTCGAGCCTTGTGAAGCTTTTGGGAATGCAGAGAATATAGAAGTTTGCGTGATAAGCCCAGCTGGGCCGCTGCCGGTGCCAGTGGGGGAGGCCACGACGGATGGCTCCACAGATCCGCCGACATGGTACCCTGTAAATGCCTCAGCCACCACACAGAGTTACATATTCTCAGGTAAGTTGAGACTAAAATCAGTGTTATCTTATACTAGCAGAGCCTCGCGGTTTCGGCCGCGTAGTTCCCGTTCCCGAGGGAATTCTGGGATAAAATGTAGCCTATGTGACATCTGAAAAGTAAGCTTTTTGATGATGAAAGATTTTTTTAAATCGATCTAGTAGTTTAAGAGCCTATTCAATACAAACAATCGAATCTTTCCTTTTTATAATATTAGTATAGTTATTATTGTTCTGAGGGAGATGGAGGGAGATGGAGAGGGAGATGGATTATAATATAACCCAGGGAGGGTTATATTATAATCCATCTCCCTGCCAAGTTTCGTTAAGGCGACGCATTGATAAACAATAATTTCAAATCGGGCGCCACGTCCCCATGGGCTCCCCCGCAAGCAGCGCATACCCCGACATTTCTACGCGGTTTGCAAACTAGCACTCGTCGTCGGGCCGAGCCGCGTCGTAAGTACTCGCGCGTTTCTCGGTCCGGGACATCTAGACGTCATGGACTCGCATTAGCTTTATTTATTTTTTAACCTTTTTCAAAAAAAAGGAGTTTCCCAATTCGACTGTTTTTTTTTTATGTTTGTTAACACATAACTTTTGACTGGGTGGTCCGATTTTCATGATTCTTTTTTTTATTTGAAAGCTGGTGCTTCCCAAACCCGGAACCGGGAACTTTGCAGTGTCTTTTTAGAAAATATATTTTGCTAGTTCCCCAAGTAACAGAATAGAAAATAAAAACCAGATAATTATAAAATTCTATTTATTTACCTTCATTATTCAGGCGCAGGAGAAAGTCACCATGGAAATCGGCTTTTCCTCTTTCAAACCGTTGTATTGATACAAAATATTCCAAGACGTTTCGTGAACCATTGTAAAATAAGCACCAAAGTATGCTGTCATATTTTCACAGACAACAGCATACCAGATTCACTTGACGAGCAGGATCATTCAGTTCCTCTCAGCGAGGCAGAAGAACTGAGAAAGCAGCAGTTAGCTATTGAAAAAGAGGTAAGTTCAAGCCTTAATACTGTAACGAGGAGCTTAGTGCTCGTAGCGTAGCTTTGGTTTACCTTCGATTTTATGCACAAACAGTTATTGGTGTAATCGACGCACTTGACTGGCAGGTCAAAATTATCTATTGAGCTCTTGAGCGCTTACTTATCTGAAGCTGGATATATCGGAGAATATTTTAAAAAAGAATCTCTAAATTAATAATAATAATAATTCTGAAAATTCACACAGCATCATCTAGCCCCAAGGTAAGCAGAGCTTGTGTTATGGATACAAAAGAACTGATACATAATACAATAGATTAAAGGCCCTTCGACAAAATAGAAAAAGTTTAGAGTGCAAAGTAATTGGTTTTTGCAAACTAATGTACCCGTTTATCTCCGAAAGGGATAAACTGATTTTGTAATATTTTTAATAAGAAAGCATACGTTTCTGGGAGTTTTCTTAACTATCGTTGATTAAATCGGTAAACCCACTCTTAAGCTACGATAGCCCTAGGGCTGACCTACGCGGAATTGCAAGTCTACTTGGATTTCTAGAGCGATCTAGATAGCGATCTAGATCGCTCTAGAAATCCAAGTAGACTTGCTATCCTATCCTACTGTTTACTAAAGTACGCGGCGGGTTACTGCAAGAACGCTCGGTTTTGAAATTTGTATAAATTGAAATTTAAATGTTACGAAACGTGTCAAAGGTATGCTAATGCTTCGGGAAAATATGATTTCAGAAAAGCATAGCTATCTTGCTTCTATATGAAACGCTCCTTTCGATTGTATCATAGTGAATTTCCAGCAAATAAGACGCTTTTAAGGGGAAGACCCGAGTCCAGCTGTGGACCATTATAGGCTGTTGTGGATGAGGAGGGGTAATTTCAACGTTTTTTTAATTGATTAAATTCGCATGTTCCAGATAAAGGAATTAGAGCAGCAGCAATGCATGGTGGTCCGCGAGATTCCGGACAAGCCACCGCCGCCTTACACACCCCCCGCACCGCCTCGCCAGTTCAAACTCGATGACGTCACAACGACCACAGTCAACATGTTTATGAACATGAGTATAGAAGACTACCCGGAACCTAAAGAAGCTTTCGATGCGTGAGTACCTTATTTAAAATCAAATTAGCGACCCGCCCCGGCTTCGCACGGGTGCAATGCTGATGTATTATCCATAAAGACCTCCCTCTTTAATCAATTAATCTGTTAAAAAAACCACATAGAAATCCGCTGCGTAGTTTTGAAGATCTAAGCATACGATAACACTGGACTTTTTCGCACAACATCATTTGGCCCAAAAATAAGCAGAGCTTGTGTTAGTTAGAGTCAATTAAATAAAAACATTAAAAGGTATATCAAAGTATGCTATAAGGGAAATGTCAAACTATACAAAAAATAATGTAAAGTACAATATTTCATAATAAACAGAGAAAATAATAATGAATTAATGTCAGAAATAAAATTATTCAAACCAAATTCACAGGTAAATAAAGTAGCTGTATATGCAATCCAAAGTTTATTATCACAAAATTTTCACTTTTCAACACTTTGCTTGCATAGCTGCTTTATCAACCTAGATCTAACATCAACAACAATAACATCACACACACAACAGACAACATAAGGGCTAACATGTCAGGCATATTTAAAAACTAGCTTTGCCCCGCGGCTTCGCACGCGTTTTTAGTTGGAAACGTTTAAAGTTTTTTATCCCACGGGAACTGATTTATGGGATAAAAAGCCCATGTTTGATTCCAGGATTAGAACTACCTGTATCCAAATTTTCAGCCCGATCCGTACAGTAGTTTTGGCTTGACGAGGTAACAAACATCCATCCATACATCCATACAAACCTTCACTTTTATAATATTAGTGTAATAATAATAATAATAATAATAATAATCGTTTATTGTGGAACAAAAACAGTGGTACATGGTTAATAAATGGAAACGATGCCATCTGCAATAGTTTAACAATAACAATAACAATAACATCACACACACAACAGACAACATAAGGGCTAACATGTCAGGCATATTTAAAAACTAGCTTTGCCCCGCGGCTTCGCACGCGTTTTTAGTTGGAAACGTTTAAAGTTTTTTATCCCACGGGAACTGATTTATGGGATAAAAAGCCCATGTTTGATTCCAGGATTAGAACTACCTGTATCCAAATTTTCAGCCCGATCCGTACAGTAGTTTTGGCTTGACGAGGTAACAAACATCCATCCATACATCCATACAAACCTTCACTTTTATAATATTAGTGTGATAATTAATCAGCCATGTTATTTCGTACAAACATAGTTCAAATAAAATTAAAAGAAATCTAAAAACCTTTAAAAAAATAGAATAGTTGAAAGGAACCTACTTCTAGTATCCATATGACAAATGATGTGCTGAACATTCTGTACAATGCAAATTCACATAGATCTGGAATTGCAGATCATGCAAATATTTGTCCTGTGACTTGCAAATACCTAAAATCGAAGGGATGGTATTTAAACGCTCACCAGCCGGCATAGCTAATAGAGAAAAATGACATCGCATCGCCATACATTGCGTAAATTTATTGAAGTTGACGGAATTCATTTCAAACATTTTACGCATTCGATGACAAAGTGATGTAATTATTTTCTATTCTACTCTAGATAACAATCCCCGTGCTAGGCCTACAGGCTTGTCTTATCCCACAAAATTGTCTCGCAATAGGCTTCCCCTAATGAGCGCCATAGCGCCATGGAGGCCTATTCTGAAATGGAAAATCGTAGTTCCGTTTACGTTATCGTGCAAAAACTACCAGCAACCTCGATTTAATTTTTAGGGTTTGTACCTAAAAATTTAATCGAGTTTCCTGATGATCCAAAGAAGAAAACGGGATCCTATTACAAGACTCCGCTGTCCGTCTGTCACCAGGCTGTATCTCATGAACCATGATAGTTAGACGGAGATAATTGTAATGTTCACAGAATGATGTATTTCTGCTGCCGCTTAAACAGCAAATACTAAAAACAGAACAGAACATTATTTAATTTTAAGGGGGCTCCCATACAACAGACACGATTTTTTTGTTTTTATAGATATGGTATGGAACCCTACGTGCGCGACTCGCACTTGGCCGGTTTTATTAAGATTACGGGCCCTGACCTGATTCATCCAGCATCTGCCTACAGTCTATCGCAGGTCATTACCCCGGCAGTTATCGGTTCTGCGGGAGTTTGCTTATTTCCTTGGAATAATAAAATATAATAATGCTGGACGATTGACACAGCATCATCTAGCCCCAAGCTAAGCAGAGCTTGTGTTATAAGGGTGCTAGATAACTGATATACATAATGCAATAATAATAATAATAAATAATGTTGGACAATACACTACATAAATATTTTTTATCATACATAGAAAACATCCAGAAGGCTCTGAACATCTGGAAATCGTACACACCAGTGGCGAAGGGTGAAAATTCAGAAGAGGGAAGCCGGAGCTAAAAAAGTTTACCTTTGCAGCTTCGTGCGATTTAGATAAGATGTTAGTGCGCACGTTCATCGGACACATACCACCTTCAGCATACTTGCATAAAGCACTGATATAATCATGGAAAAAACCAAAACAGTGTCTTTTAGGTAGGTATGGTAAAAGTGGCTTTGCAAAAAGGCCGAGTAGGTAATTGAGCGTGCGTATGTTTTGCTGTTGAATATTAAAGCAGACACTTTTTCATTGGGGAAAGATTGGGCATAAGAAGCATATTTGGTCCTATTAAGCAGATTCAGAAAAGTCATTTATGAAAATGACCGGTACCTTTGTTCGATTTGCAATTTAATATTGTCAATTACTGCGGTAAAAAGTTGCCGATACCTCGTTTTTAGGTCCAGTTTTTAGGTCCATTTCGGACGATTGTCGTCGACGTCTCCTTGGTGGTTCACCGAGACCCTCATAGCTGTCATAAAAGAAATCATTTTTTTTTAAAAGATCTGACGAAATCCAGTTTTTGAATGATTCTATCTCGCACCGTGCTGTTTCGACATCTACTTGTTTCGATTGAAGCAAATTAAATAATAAATCAGTCTTCCCGAAAATATCCGAAAAAACGTGAAGAAAAAAGGAAAATTGCATATCGACCCAACTTTTTCAAAAATCTGTCTGAGAGTGTCAGGGCTTCATTATCCCATGATTCTGGATCATCCAATATTGACTGGATCATCCAACAGGTTTGAATCATATCTTGTTTGCAATTAAAAATAACATTTATAATTCGCGAATGGTAATGCCAACGCGTTTCTGCTACCCCCGGCAAGCGGAGATCAGATATTTCCTTTAAAAGATTTGAATGTTTTGATGATCTATTGAAGAAACGAACAATACTGTTCACATAACCGAAGAAAATCTACAATTCAGGAATATTCTCTAATGATCGACTCAATACTAAATTTAAAACATGAGCATAGCATGGGACGAGCACACCACCGCGTTCGCCTGACATTACTGCTGCTCCATCATAAGACTGACCTATTATCTTTGCAGCTATACTCCTCTAGAATTTCAAGCAGTTTTTTAGATAAAACATCAGTATTTCGACTGCCACTTACATCAAAAAAACCAATAAATCGTTCTTGTACTCCAGTTTCAGTCAAATACCGAAGTATAAGCAGTTAATTGCTCCCTATGGCTAACATCAGGGGTTTCATCAATCATTGATGACACAAACTGAGCATTAAAAATTTCGGTTATTATCTCATCCCGTATAACACTTGCAATACAGTGTATTAAATCGTTTTGAATGTCACTCGATAGACCTGAAAATACCGGGTTTTGTGTTGATGAGCATTGTTCCAGGTGAGAGTCTAAAACTGTTTCATATTTGCTCAAATAAGTTAACATTTCAATATAGTTTCCTCGGTTATCTGAGTCAGGTCTTTCATTGTGGCCACGAAATGACAATTCCTGTTTTCCCAACAGAATAAAGTGTCAATGAAACGTTTCATTAAATTTCGATTCCTATCCACTTTTCTATTGTGCGCCTCAAACGTATTTTCGAAAAAACTTTAGATTCTACTAGTTCCAAAATCATGTAAAGAAAGGCAGCTTCGAAGGTGTTTCTCCGTTCGGATATGTTTTTTCGCGGAATTTGTAATATTATTTATGTCTGCGAAACCAGTGTGGCTCCATACGCTACTCGAATCAGAAAATAATAAACACGGGAAACAGAACATTTTATTCAATTTGCTACTTCCCGTAAGCCAAGCATATTTTTTGTATAAAGAACTGTGAAAGTGCTTTGTAAACCCATCTTTTCGTCGTAAACCCATATTCAATTGTCATGTTTGGACGAGCGCGGCCTAACTGTATAACATGTTTTTTATTTTCAAAACTTAGTGATGCAAACGATTTTCCTTCGCTAAACAGATAATCCGTGAGACAACAATCAATTTGTAATAATAATAAATAACGCGGTCATTATGAAGTTTGATTTTCGAATGAATCTAATCTCATTTGAATAATTTTTTTGCAAATTGATTTGGCAAACTTATACACTATCTCTATTAACTTACCCAGAAAAGAAAAAGAAATCTAAAGTAAAGTCACCCAAGACACACAATTCACATTTTTTTTCTTCTGACTTTCAAGTCCACCTCAATTCAATAATTTTTATTATTTTCTTCAAAACAAAACAAAATTACGTACGCTTTCGCTCCACTACTCGATCATAACAAACAAACAAGGTGAAGGACACAGCATGATACAAATTATCATAAAAGGACGGCTGTCGAGCCGACTAAATTAAATATTGGCCTGCGAACGCAATATTAGATACTCACGGGGTCACTATCTTTATTAGTCGGATTATAGCAAGCCCACAATTACCGGCTTATGGAGTACTTGTTTCGCCGACACCTAAAAATGTACGAGGATGAAAGAGAAAGAGATAGTTTGACACTTACAACCACCTCTGCATGCCACGGATTACGGTACACACATTTGTCCCGAGGCGGGAATCGAACCCGCAACCTTCTGCGTTGCAGGCAGACCTTTGCCCACCGCGCCACAGAGGTCGTCAAATAATAAAAGTAGATTGTTTTGTTTATCTAGGGACTAAAACAGCCATGTATGCGCATACATTGGTTGTATGCGCATACATAGTTGTACTCTCGAGCGCGATTATAATAATAACCAAACTAATATTATAAAAGCGATAGTTTTAGTGAACGGATAGATGGATTCTTGTTATTGTTAACCCCTTCACGCCTAAAATACTGAACGGATCGGCTGAAGTTTTTCATACATCACACATTTTAATCCTGGAATCAAGCATAGGCTACTTATTACCCCATATATCAGTTCCTGTGAGATAGAATTACCTTTTAACTTTCAAAGAAACAACGCGTATGAAACCGCTGGCAGAAACTAGTATCAAATAAATCATATATTTATCTCTCACAAAGGTTAATGCGATGTACAAAAGGTTATGTTTACTCGATAGTCTCAAATGTATGTATAATGCGCATACAAGAGTGGCGCCGCCACCTATTTGATCTTACTTTGTAAGTCTTAGGCAGAGATAGGAAGTTGCCCTTTTTGGCACCAAACTCTATTTTCATGTACAATTTTTTTCATGATTTTTTATGGAGACCATTGTCAGAACAGAACCAAATTAAAATGAGACCACACGGGGAAGCACCAGCTTTCATATAAAAAAAGAATCAAAAATCATCATGAAATTGGACCACCCAGTCAAAAGGTAAAAAAAACAAACATAAAAAGTTGAATTGAGAACCGCCTCCTATTTTTGAAGTCGATTAAAAACTATTACAAAGGTATTAAAAAAAACCTTATAATACAAATCACAAACTGTGCGTCGTATTTTTACAAATTCCTGTGTCAAACGTATTAATATGATAAAATAGGTAGCGCTGTCATATTTGGCTCGGGTATACTAAGGATGACAGGACCGCGTTCTTATAGGGGTTTTGGCCTGATTTAAACAATCTACTTTTAAACATTATTCGAAGGAAATAAGCAAGCTAAGGTAGCAGTGGGCGGTTTATCATATAAATATATCAGTACCTGGATGTCCTCGATTTTTTTCGGTAAATGTTGTTTTTAGATATATTAGAATTATTAGTCGCCAATAGATGTCAGGAAGAGTCATATTTTTCAGTTTAATGTTTAAGTTGATTGCAATAAAGATTCTTGAACACACGGCTAAAATTAGTATTACTATTCGCCAATAGATGTCAGGAAGAGTCAATTGATTACGATAAAGTTGATGAATGTTTATTGAAAACACGCATAAAACAACATTTTCTAAAAATTAATCCTAACTAGATCGATTTATTGCCCCCGAAACCCCCTGCTTACTTAATTTCATGAAAATTGTTGCAGCCGTTTCCGAGATACATACAAGAATTGCTCGTTTAAATGTATAACCTTTCAGTTGTCGCGACCATTTTGCGCAAATGGCCGGGAGTGTCGGGCGGCTTTGTTGTATCCTCTCTCCTGGAGATAAGTCGACAACCGAAGGGATAAGATAAAATAGAGTAGTTAAAAGATCTGATCTGATATTTTATTGTTCTCTTTCCAGTTTTGTCCAGGACTTCTGCCGCGAAGCGTTGGAAAAAACGAGACAGGAACAAAGCGACTTGCCTTGGGACGCCTGCAATCTCACGCCACCTAAACCACCGCTCAACCGCGAAAAACTAGCTGAAAAAACGGTGGCTGACTTGAATCAAGTGTTAGCGGGAGCGAAGCCAACCGTTATTTGTGGTATGAAACTCTTTACACATTTTCTTACTCCATGGGTCGTTTCTTCCGCTGGCCCGGCCTGGCATAGACAGTAACGACACTGCACTAACAGCTATACGTTATCCATCGAGCTTGTAGAATGGTGTAAACAAACCACAACACAAAAAACGAAAACTTACTCGCTTGGCGTCGAGTTTCAGATGTAATTGTAAGAAATATTTATTGAAGGAAGGATCTTAAATCGACAAGTAATGTAAATTACGTATAAAAGGACGCCCTAACAAAGTGAATTTTAGGTTAAGTATAGGCGGTTTGTTTACAAACATTCTACAAGTTCGAGGCTTAAAGTATAGGTACATTCTTCATTTGAACGACGCGACACTAAGGTGAAGATGTAAAAAAGGGGAGATGAGGCACTGGCTTCTCGAAAGTGGCAGTCTCAAATTGTATGCAATTGTGTCCTCCAACTTCCGCCACAGTCGGAACGGCGCCACTAGCGGTCGGTTTTCGCGTGCTAATTGTTGTCTCGGTCACACTTCAGTCACTTGTGACGTTTCACTAGGTACGTCTTTCCATAGTTATTCATAAGTAAATATATGTATTGCAAAAGAATGGAAAAAGCGTGTCTTTGCGTTTAGTGAAACAAAACACAAGCCATTAGAGCTAGCACTGGGAGAACGTAACATATCTATATAATTTTACACAAAGGCTTTGTAATATTTGCATGTCACTTCAAAAAAGCTTATATTATATTTGTTTTATGTATTCTCTATTGATATAAAAATATATCTGTATATTTATTTTTGTATTTTATGATGTTTTTATTGTGAAATTTAATCATTGAAAAGAAAACAAAAATGCTAAATGTTATTGGCACCTACAGGTGCCAATAACATGACGTCACGCTACAGCGTGACGTCATTACTTGAACATTTTTGTATGGGCATGAAGTTTTCACTTTAAGTTGACATAGGGGACTCGATGATCGGTGACGTCACAAAATGCAAGGGCTAACATGGCAGCGTTTGAAACTGAGTGTAGTTTTACTTCTTGTTTGTTACCTCAATAATGGTGTCGATTGTGTTGTTTTAGGATTAGCTAAAATTAGGATTTCGGAAATTCAAATAGAGGAAAACGATTCTATGGTTGAAAAATTTGACGGACACGTTTAAAATTAGGATGACAGCTCTAAAATTAATCTGACAGACCTAAAACAACTCAATTTAGTTAAAATGGCTATAACCATATTCCTTGCGTAACATTTTAGTTGCTTGAAAAATTAAACTAGCGGGCTCAGTAAATGAAATAAAATTTATTTATTCTCCACCACAAAAACGCCAATCATTGAAAAGAAAACCACTAAGAGCTAAATGGATGGACTAAATGATTCTATGGATCTTTGTGTCTGAATTAATAAATGAATTTAATTTAATTTAAAGCATGAAACAAAGGTACATTGTAATGCACCTTTGTTGAAGTAGTAGTAGTAGTGACACATATGCTACTTTTTATCCCATAAATCAGTTTCCGTGGGATAGGGGCGTGCGAAGCCGCGGGGCGCAGCTAGTATAATATAAGATTATAATATTATATATATATATATATATATATATATATATATTTAAAGATTATCATTTGTATTCCTTACATTACTTGCTTTTGTAGAATAAATTACAATAAGTTGCTAAAATATACGTACAAGTACATGAGTAATAGGTTTTACATTATTGTGGCCGATTAATGGTCCATAGCTCAGCTTGATGCTCCAGCATGTCTCCATGCTGTAGCGGTGGTATTCTGCTAAGAGCTCCATTTAGGTCACGACCACCTTGATAATAGCTTGATAATAGGAACCCGATAAACATTTCCTCAACCTCAACAGCCTGTATTGGTCCACTGCTGGACGCAGGCCTACCCCTGATATGCGCCGTATTAGAGTCAAATCGTTTATTTCTTTAGATTAACAAAATAAGCACTCTAAGTGCTTATGTTGTAAATCTAGTAAATTTTAAAGTAATTTTTTTGGTATATAAACAGCTTGATACATAGTAATTACTATCAAATAAGAAATAAGGTGCAATTGAGTCTAATTCACTTCCCGTGTAATAGGCGTAGTATAATATAAGCAGGATTATCATGTATTCATAACGTTACAGGTATAAGCACGAGACGATCGGATCACATCGACGACGTACTATTCACGGAATGGCAACGAGTTGAGCCCGAGTGGACATCGCTTCACAAAGACGAAGCTGTTGTCAAAAACCTTGTCTTCGAAAGCATCTTCCAAAGGATACTAACCGATACTGTTGATGAGTACAAACGAACAGTTCTAAACGATCATCCGACAAATGACTAGTACCTAAACACGTAGCATACATTACAATACCAAGGCACTGATTCGGTGTAGTTTCTGTTTGTGTGTATCAAGTAAGGTATTGGAAGTAAAACGGCTTTGGTAACAGCAAAACTTGGTAACATAAATGTTTGATATGCAAAGTATAAATTAAGCTATCTGGCGATCTCTGAGGAGATCACTGCACCAGCCATTTGTTGGTACATAAAGCAAACTTATTTCACAGTATGTATATGAAAAGTTGCCGGAAAATGTTAACGTTATTTAGCCTTCGACAGCGAAATTTATGTGTTTAAAAAAAATTACTCTTTGTGCCAGATGAATTGTCACCAATGTCTTAGTAAATCCTAGTCCTTATATAGTCTAGATCATAGTTGAAATAAATAGCTCGGTATAAAATAAGTACTTATCAATCAATAGTACTTAATACATTACAAGTGTCACTAAACGGATGTAAATATCTATATGGGATAACTCATTCACTTTGTCCAAAAAATACAACAAAAGAATTGCAAAAAAGCATTATTTTAAACATTTTAGATTAAAAACTTGATTTTCTTTGTGTCCGGAACTACCCTCTACCGCCGCCGAGTCAAAACCAGTTATGTACTTAATATAACTGTGCTACTTTTTTTTATTTTTATTTATAAGGGACATTGAGTCATTGCTAACTATGTCAGTCCCGTATTTAACAAACTAACTACTTAAACCTACTAAAAAATTAAATTATTTCTAAAACTAACCTTAATAATTTAATCGCCGCCTCACTCAGTGGAGCGGCTAAAATTATTTGAAAAACACCAAAATCCGATAGGTTGACATTGTAAAGGTCACTTAACTCTAGTCTCATAGGCTCGCTCCGCTCACACTCCGCTAGAAGATGCTGCACATCTTCTAGGACGCCACATGTTTCACAATTGGGCGAGTCTGTGATTCTCATTCAATGTTTGTATTTATTAAGGGGCATGTGCCCGGAGCGCTATCTATGAGCTATCACAATGTGTTTCCTTTTAAGTTTATAATTACCAAACCATGGTACATAATATGCAGGCTGTTTTTGCAAAATTTTATACCAAATCCCTTTGTTGATTGAAATTGAAACATAAGATGACCTCCACTTTTCACATTTTTTTTACCTGTATTTACATAATAACTGTATTACTTAGATTAGATATTTGCATCATCTGGATACCTTGAATGATGATATAGTAATGTAAACTAGAATTTATCATGTGGGCCGTATTGCTTATGAAAATATTGTATAATGTACTTATTGGTCACTGACGTCACTAACGTTCAGTGCTTTAAGTGACCGAGTCAATGACTATGTAGTCAAATAAACTTAAATTAGTAGTAGGTACTAATTTTAAGCCGAAAACTACAGGTCATCTCCAGCAAAATACATTTATAATTTTGTAAAGGAATTAGGGATGTACTAACCTATTTTTATTTCTTTCAAATTCAAATTATTTTATTGCAGATAAATTAATCCATAGTTTGTTAGTACAGTTTCTTATATTAAATGTTAGTGACTAAAGTTATTTATAAAATATAATAACATTCATATTCAAATCAGGCTTAATGTTAAGCTTACCAGTTGACTTCCAAAAGGTTTTGAAGTCTTTTGCTGCATGTTCTTTAGCTAGTTTGTCCATAATAAGCTGGTCCTGGTAATATGGCACTAATCTCACTTAGGACCTCAGTAAAAATAGGTAGGTTATCCTTCTTACATGTAGGCATATACACTGAGAATATTATAGCAGAGCGACCACGAGAAGTAGTTTTGATTGCGGATAACCTAGGGCTAGTACAATCCAGGACGGAGACGGACTCGAACATCCCCCTCCTCCAGAGAATGGCTACTCCCCCGTACGGTCTTCCCTCTAGTAGGCCCGCGGACGTATCCACCGCTGACTTGCCTGTGTATTCAAAATCTTTGCTAATAGTGCCCTGAAGGGCAACTACGTCCGAACGCTCGCATAGTGTCCTTACACAGTTCATAGATGTAGGCAGGTACTTACAGTTAAAGCTAACTTACAACGCATAAGATTGTGTCCAATCATAAAATGGGTGTATTATCCGACTTTAACGAATTTGCAGTATTCGTTTTGTACATAAAATGTACAAAATTCTATAGTTTTTAGAACAAAATTTTAGTTGTATACAGAGTGGAATATACAAAAGATGCATAGAGCTTCCTGTATATTATTTTGTCAGCCAGGGATTTAATTACTATTAAGTCAAAAAACTGTAATGTATTTAGTAATTTTATTTATTCAGCTTTAATGACGAAGTATCACATAAGGTTTTTTTAATTTGAGAATATACTACTTACATATTAATATGTACTTAATACAGTTTTAGTGAAATGCAACTACTGATATCTTACAGTAAGTGCGTTCTAATCTAAGCATCTATTTTAGAAAATTTATCAAATTTTAATTCTGCCTATTAGGTAGGTTTTATCAGTGACAAAGTAAACTATTTCTTAAAAATGTTACTTATATTTTAGTCCAGACACTGATTTTAGAGAAATTCAATTAAAAAACAAAGAACGCTAATCTTGAGTTTTTAAATTATAATATTTTATTACTTATTTTCACTGGATATTTAAGGTACTTAGCAAAAAGCACAACGACATTAATGCACGTTTAAGTCGCTGCTTACCAAATATTAAACCTTATTTTTAGGTATTAATATACGGCGTTTATAAGGCCTTGAAATACATCGGGTTTACATACGTTTTTGTAATTACTTAGTTTGTTGTGTAGGTAATATGTTTGGGTCTGTGTGATTATTATCAATAAACTAAACAGCGTTATAAATGTGTATTTTAATGGCATTAATAGTAAACAAATCTGCATATAGTCCTATATCTAAGTAGCATGCAAACATGTGTTTAATCTAAATAATACAAATTAGGAGACTAGGCAATAACTGATTTCCAGCCTAAATTGTATTTAATAAATAAACCTTATAACATAATAGTCACTCACAAAAGAAGCATTTTTATTTATTTATATCAATAAGTATCCTTTAGGTATATTACGAGTATAAGAGCATAAAGTTAATACATCGAAAATAATACAACCGAGTGTTTGAATATCAAGTTTTGGGTGCGCCTAGAGTTATTTGAAAAACGCCGATTTCGCTGAAAACAAGGACTATCTTAATTTAGTTTAGATATTTTGCTTCTTATGTTCTAAAGAAATACTTAACTACATTTTAATATTTAATAACCTATACTATGAGGATCTTAAAGAAACTCGATTTTATAATGAAACTCAGTAACTTATCTAGATTACAGTTTTTCTCACTTTTAGGGCCATTAAAGTAAATCCGATAAAAAATTATATAAACATATTCGGGTGTTTTTGTAGCACACTTTTTTGTAGTATCCTATACATTAGCCAAGCTCGATGTAGAATATTTCTAAACAAACCACCCATACTTAACCTAAACTTCACTTTGTTGCCGCATCTTTTTATAAGTAATTGACATCACTTGTCGATTCCATGGCCATGCTCCATCATGTGATGGTTTGTTTACCAACATTCCACATCGAGTTTGGCTAGTATAAAGGAAGGGTTTTCGAGAAATTTCTAGTCCTAAAATAGATAACTAGCCTATTTTAGGGCTAGAAATTTATATACGAACAGAAAGAAAAAATATTAACAGATGGGCTCTTACAATGCTTGGATATAATATAACGCATACGTTAAACTTCTTTTGAAAAACCGAATAATATCACGCGACGACTTTAGTTTTAACCATTACAGATCTAAGTGTATGATTAGTTGCTATGGTTTTGTTGACCAAACAAAACTTAAATCGGAAATCAATCAATGGCCCTCACCAGTGCACCAGCATTTTGCAGCCACTACTGCAAGGCGCTAGCAGTAAATGAATCGGACACTATTTAATTTGACATTACCAAGTTTTTCTATGGTTTTTAATACTGAACTTATAGCGGGTTCCCAACAGGTGACATCCAATCGAGACACAGTAGTAGGCATTACTGGTAAAACGTTTTCCCCATGAACATAATTAAACTTGAAGTTTCTGCAATTTTCCTCGATGCTTAGGTGCACTCTTCTGAATTATTCAGTTTTAGCATATCTAATCATCAGCCTTTAGAATTGATTCGAGCGGGTTAGGACCTTTCCTCCTTGGGTTGAAAGGCGCTTTTGAGACTTCAGCTGAAAAAATAATAAAGGTATCAGAAAAACATTTCTCTACACTGAACTAGGTGAGTAAAGTGATAGGAATAGGTAGTGCAATGTATACCAGACCTTGATTGTGCTACTGAATTGGATTTATTTTCAAAGAGCTGAGCCATTTTTTAGATAAAGACCTGGTAAGTACTTGCATACCTACATTTTAAAAAACGTTAGCCAAATTAAAGATAAAATGCCATAATTATAATTTACTTTCAACTATCTCTTTAAAATAACATAGATTTCGGCAAAATATTTACCATTTTTGAAATGATTAAACGTTATGGTAGAATAGATCTTGGTATTCTTCCATGTTTATTTTACCTTGGTAGAATAGCGAGAGATACTATGGCTATTATGCCATCTTTAAAGAAGATTGTTTATGCGCCTGATAAAAAGAAATCGGGAAACGGCAATCCTATCTTCATTTGATTTTTAGAGTTTGGGTTTTGATTTTTCGTTGTTTTGTTTATTACAATGAGTTCAGACAGTGATATAGACATATTTATAAAAGAAGAGGCTAAAGGAGTAGTGGAAAACCTTTTACCACCTAAATCAAAATGAAGGTATCGAGAAGGCATTAAGGTAAATGGGGCTCTGAGTAAATAGTGAAATCGGTATAAGAAAACGTTTTGTTATTATATTTTAATGAATTCTCAAAGACTTACAAACCTTCAATAATTATGGAGCGTACCTATATTCTATGTTAAATAGAACATTACTACTGGTACTAAACACAATGTACATATAAAGGATTTCGAGAGACTAACATCGTTTATCAAAAGGCAAAATGATGGATTTAACAAAACAAACAAAGTTTTCACTTCTCAAGAAAAAACCTTTCACTATACGTACGTACCTAACTAATAATAGCTCTAATTTTACCTTAGACTTTAAATAAATATCATAAGTAAGTTGTTGATTAATGTATTTTTTCTTTAGCTCATTCATATTTTTATTTTTACGGGCGCCAAACCCCGTCTCGGGACTAAATAGGTTTCTTTCAACCCTTGGGTAACAATTTACTATTGTTTTGATTCGTAGGTTCATTACATTACTAATTCTTTGGTTCCTCGCCTGGGTTTTTTAATTATATTGATGTAGTTTTCTTGGAAATATACAAAAACATCTTTACGCCTACGCTGTTCCAAAACGTATGCTCTGTTCTCTGTCTGTCCCACTCCTATGAACGCCAAATCCTACGACTATCCTTTTCAGAAAATGGCGTGCAATGCGCGCTCTTAAGGTGGCCCCCCGGTCCTATCCTACTACATATCGTCAACGCGAGCGTGATCGAAAAGCTTGTGGTTTTATCCGATATTGTATAGGTAAGTGGGTATACTTACTAGCAGAACCCAGTGAAGCTTGCGTGATCTCCAAACATGCCATCCACTCTGTAATACTGATCTTGGTATCATGATTGACGTCGCAGTAACGTGGGAGCTTCCGCCCACAGCGCTTCAGTGGTTCTACGTTGGAGATCAACTGGTGATATGCCTTCCATTCCCGTCTTTCCAGCGCTTTGTTTTTATCCTTGTCTAACATTACGAACGTCCATGTGGCTGCTTGCTCTTCTTTCGCTGCACCCCATTTTACTATTTCCCTGTAGAAGTTAATGGAAATTGTTAATTATTGTAGGGAATCAAAATTGCAAGTAGAACCCTTGATTTATTAAAAAGGGAAGATAGGTTACGTTCTCCCAGCGCTTACTCAAAAATTGGCATGTGTTAAACACATACGCTCATAGTTATATTTCCAGTCCTGTGCAATACAAAGAAGAACAAAGACGGAAGACGTATCTAAGACCGAAGTGAGACCGAGACAACAATATTTCACGCGAATCACGACCGCCTGAGCCGCCGCGCGCCGCGCGCCGGTCAGACGGTGAGTGAGGTGGGAGCACACAATTTCACACAATTTGTTTTGGTGGTTGCCACTTGCGATAAACCAGTAGGTACTTCATCTCCCCTTTTTAATAAATCAATGGGTAGAACTATGCTTTTGAAACCATAGATATTTAAATCTATGTTTGAAACTAACATACCTACCTACCAACTAGCGGCAGTTTTATTTTGCCGGCACTAATTCATAACATTACCTATCCATTCTAATACTGAGGAATGTGAATTAGAAAGATATACCTACTTAAAAACTTACCCCCTTATTCATAATGGTCTGCTAACTTAGCACACTGCTAAATCTCGCTGAGAAATAACACATCTTAGCAGCTGTTTTATGTTAGCAGACCATGAATAAGGGGTTTAAGCCGGACTAGTTTTTATAACTATACTTTTTTCCACTTTTTGCTGATTGCTGAAGAATAGTTAACTAAATTAAACTTTGAGAAAACTTCTTGTAGATGTCACTCTCGCAAGGCCCGACTGTTGCAAACAGAGATAGTTTAACTGATCGACGAGATGAGTCGAGACATCGTCTGCGGCGTCGCGTCGGTCGTCGTCGTCTCGACTATTGGTAGTCCGGGATCGGTATTGAATTGGATCAGTTATATGCAACAGTTGGCAGATTACACGCACACCTGTTTTATTAGTTACTAGCTGCGCCCCGCGGCTTCGCACGCGTTGTTCCTATGAAAACATTAAAGGGAAAAATTTCATCCCACGGGAACAGATTTATGGGATAAAAAGTAGCCTATGTTTTATTCCAGTATTAGAATTACCTGTATGCAATTTCAGCCAGATCTGTTCAGTAGTTTTGGCGTGAAGAGGTAACAAACATCCATCCATACATCCATACATCCACACAAACTTTCGCCTTTATAATATTAGTGTGATGTGATGGTAATGATAGGTAGAAGTACCTACTCCTATTACCGCATTTGGAATCTGAGTTGGTCCATTATGCGTTACGCTAGCATAGCCTTTCTAACTCCGTCCAGATGCGCAGAGTATTCCTTTGTTATATTATGTATTTATTAGTTTAAGACTGATGTCACATTCAAGTTTCCACCACTCACCCTGGGCCTGTGCCGTTACTCGTGGACGCCATCTTGGTGACGAAGAAGCTCATCAGATCGCGAAGGAAATGCGTCTTCATGGGCTCCGGACAACCTGGAAGGCATTGAGTGTTTGTAGGAAGGTAGTAGTCAAAAAAGTAGTAGGAAGAAGAATTTTTGAAAATGATAAAATAGAACAACAATGATTCGGACACAGGTACAAAAACAGTTCGAAAACAAAAACTGGATGGAGGATGTATGGGATCTTGGAGGTAAGTGTAACGAAAGTGTGGCAGGTTAAAATATATCTCTGCCTCCACATTGTCGTTTGTACATGATGAGGAACTGGACACTTTTCGGAAGAGCGTGGACCACTGAGCGATCACGGAGAGGCCTTTTCCTAACAGTGGGATGTTTCAATCTTATTGTAAGGTGCCTGAGGCATATTAAGCCCAAGGTATTACAAAGGTCGGTTTCAAAATTCGCATGGGTAATGAATTTAGCCAACTTCGTTCTGCTGGCATGTATGCGTCAAGGTCATACTCACTAAGTACCTACACCGCAAGTCGCTAGCGTATGCTATGGGCCAGCATATTGACGTGCCGCCTTCAAATCCGGCCTGCGATCCTTGACGCTAGACCCCGGTATAGGTTTCCCCGTATCCTCATGCACCGGCAGTACCCGATCCCCTGTTGCATTGCACCCTTGCGTACCGTCCGTCGCCCTTACATTCTGGCACTTTAGCTGAGTCTATGCCCAGCAATGTACCCGTACCCACCTCTCATAGGGCTGGCATGTTGGGGAGCCGCGTCACAATCAGGCCTGCGATCCTTGACGCTAGACCCGGGTATAGGTTTCCCCGTATCCTGATGGACGCACCAGCAGTACCCGGTGCTCCGATAGCACTGAGCCCTCGCGTATCGCCCGTCGCCCGTGCATTCCGGCACGTACAACGCTGCGTCGCCTGCTTTCTGAACAATAGAATACATGAATACTTGAATATGAATAACTTTATTGAAATAGGACGTGTCGTTGACCACTGTTTGAGTTTAGCAGTCAGTCTCCTTTTGATCTTAACAAGCTTTAAATAGAACTGCATTGTTCTGTGTGAGAAGAAATAACAATTAAGATTGGAGCTTTATGGTTTTGTTACAAATAGCGTGGGCAAGGAATGTAGAGCTTACAAACATGAAAAATTGTTCTCAATTCTCATATTATTCCATAAAAAAAATTATTTACCGTTGCTGTCTTAGATGTTTATAAAGGTGTTTGAATCTATTTGATCAATTTTGCCTATCAATTATTCGATAAAAAAGCAAAATACTTGAAAACTCGCTAATTCAAATTTACGCTGAGCAAAAATTAAATACAGAATGAATAAGAAACGCATAGCCCAATAAACTGCAAGTAAAAGAAATCGCATTATAATTAAATTGCTACGAATCTAATTAATATACAGGTAATAAGCCTTAAATACTTAATGCGCTTCAACTTAGCTTTTTAGATGGTCGTAGATCGTAGGCCACAACTTCACGATACTTAACTACCAAAGTAAGATGATAGCTAAGCTTAACCATCATCAAAACTGTATGTGTGACTGGCGAATGAAACTGGAGTAGGTATACCCGATTAAACGTTACCGATCCGAGTGTGATTTCAGTTTCATCCCTCAACCTCAGCAGCCTGTATTGGTCCACAGCTGGACGCAGGCCTCCTTTTGATAAGCTCTTTATTGGCGTTTATATCATGGAGGGTAATTATCATAATCCCCACGCTGGGCATGTGGCACAGCTGTTTCATTCACTCTTCAGAAAAAAAATCCTACAGCTACACTCAGAAGAGATGGTAATGATTACTTATAATATAACTACTCTCTGACTCTTTACTAAGTGATAGTATAAGTCTTATACTATCACTTAGTAAAGAGTCAGAGTCAAATCGTTTATTTCTTTAGACTTACAAAATAAGCACATTGCGCAAAATAAGCAGCACTATGGTTTATCCATCCAGCATGGAGCATGTTAGTAAATAAACCACGATACAAATAACAAAAACTCACTTGCTTGGCGTCGAGTTTCAGATATAATTGTAAGCAATTTTTATTGAAGGAAGGATCTAAAATCGACAAGTAATGTAAATTACGTATAAAAGGACACGCCAACAAAGTGAATTTTAGGTTAAGTAAGTATGGGCGGTTTGTATATGTTTATGCCTAATTCAAAATGGACACGGTATAGTGAGTGCGGCTGTAAGACGTTTTCGCTTCAATAAAAAATACATTATTAATTTAAACAATGGTAATCTACATACTTGTTCATCGAGAACTGCCTGCCTGTCTGTGAGGCAGTCGTTCGCTTCGTCCTCCCGTCTGTTTTCCGGGTCGGATCCGTCGGGTGCGAAGGAGTTCCTCACGATGCCCGGTAACACTGAGTAATACACACGGTTTTAACACCTATTGATGGTGGTAAAGGGCTACGTTTATTACAAATAACAATACGTTTAGGTACAGTGCAATGCCTTCTTATTTGTATCATCATCATCCTAATGAAGCTATAAAACTTATAAATCCATCATGGTTATTAGCACTTAAAATAATTTATAACGGGACAGCTTCTGTTTGAGTTGATATGGGTTGATACAACTCAAACCTCAAATCATGGTAAATATAATATTCCGTTACAAATGACTAATGTGCTGCTAGTCACTGCTGGATAAAGGCCTCCCGTAAAGAGCATCATAGAAGCCTGGCTTTATCATGCCACATCCAGCACTTTACTGCAATATTTCGCAGATGGTCATCCCATTCAGGGCACGAGCGAAGTGCTAAGTTGACTCCACTCAGGAACACATTTAACCCAAGCAATGGTTGGTAGTTCTGCGGAAGGTAAGGGCGGCCCACCGACACTTAAGCTTGATGTCGATCACCTTGGTTCTCTACTCGTTAGAGAACCAAAAAGGAAAACGAAATATACCTAACTTAACGGTAGAGTCCAGGGCTTAGCTTCATTTCGGATCCTTCATACTGGGTTTAAAAATGCCCGTCGCTTAGCAATTTTTATTTAAAAAAGACACTATGGATGACCGCAAAGCTATTAGAAACCTAAGATCGATACGGTTCTGTGATATGATAACCACCGAGTGGTGTCTGCCGTTCAAAAGTTCCTTCTGTTGCCAATGTCTTGAAAACTACCAGTTGCTCAAGCGATACTGTACTGACCGCTCAAAGGTCATTATTGCTTGAGGTAGCGGCCTTTTGTTAAGTGATTTAGGTACCTGAAGATCCAGGGTCTGGCGGAGGCTCCTCCTCATTGTAATCAGGCTCAACTTCCGGTCCACTATCGTCGTCTGCATTCAGCGACATGAAGAAACGGAGAGAGACTATATATTATTATTAAGTTTGCGCACACGTTTGCATTTTTACCTAAACGGTAATTAGAAAACTTCCTGACAAATAGTTGTATTGTATGGTAGTACTCATCAGAAGTTTTGGAAGCTAAATGTTTTTGGGTAGGTAGGTATGTCTAATGTAATGAACTCCTAATTAACGGGTTTTATGAATTATGATGAGGTAACTGTTGTTATTTTTTTTAATCTTATCAAAAAAAAAAAATCTAAATGCAGACAAGAATGAGCTTGGATAATAACTTGTTTTGACAAGATGGCTTCAAACTAAGCTGAAATTAACATGAAATACGCGAAATATTTAACTTATATACCTATTAATTAGTTTACTTAAAGTAAATTCTTGTCAATTGACAGTGCAGGAGCTTGTCTAATGCTAAAGTGATAAAACTTGATATTCGGTTGATTTTCAGTAAAAAAAAGATAATTCTAGATCAAGGCTGCTTTAGTACCTACCTAGGTAATGGGTGTCCCAAAAAGGACGCAAGATTTAAATTTGCCGCTATTTTTATATTTTAGTGCTGGCAACCCTAAGAAATAAACTATTTGACAGCTGAATGTCTAGGGTTTGTAAAAATGGCGGGTTATACGAAAGATTTTATTATTGAACAATATTTCAAAATGGAGCTCGATATCGCGACATGATAACAAGGATTTTTCTAGCCGAATTAGAGGATATCGATGTGGAAACAATGTGGTTTCAACAAGACGGGGCCACTTGCCACACAGCCAGAGAAACGATGCAATTACTGCATAAAACATTTCCTAGTCGTGTGATCTCTATTCGGTGATCAGAATTGGCCCCCTAGATCTTGATCCCCGTAGAGATTTAACGCCTTTAGACTTCTTTTTATGGGGTTATTTAAAGTCTAAAATCTATGCTAATAAGCCCATAACTCATGCTTTAAAAAAGGAAATTTGACGCTGCATTGGAGAAATTCAGCCGCATCTATGGAAAATGGTCATAGAAATTTTTGACAAAAGTGTGCGTATTAGCCAGCAAAGCATATGCCTGACGTATTTTCCCACAAATTTTATATACAAATCTAATATAACGAAACAAATAGTGTTTTTTCAAATTTCAAATCTTGCGTCCCTTTTGGGACAACCGTTATATGAAAGTAAATGTGGTCAAATATGATGATGATTAGTATGATTATGTCCTCCTAGCCTAATTTCAAGTACGGAACCAATCTCATCACAATTTATTATTTATTTTAAATGTATAAAATCCTTTTTCTATAGGAGAGGAACAGTCTAATATATATTTTTTCGAATGGACTATAATGCTGTTGACCGCAGATGGCTATGACAACGTTACCGGACTTTTGGCAGGCGCAGATGGCACCTCGCCGGTAAAATTTAGATTGGGGCGACAGGCACAAGGGCCACCACTCAGGTGCGAGCCTCGGCTTGGGCTGTCGCCAGATGCTACGTACGAGAGGGCATGGAGTTTACGCTTTAGGTGCACGAATGCAACTGCGGGCGGAAGGAGGGAATTCTTCGACCGATTTTTGGTCGGTTGTGTAGTGTGCGGTGACGAATCGGTTGACGTCACCTCCGGGTTAGGTTAGGTTAGGTTAGGTTAGGTTAGGTTAGGTTAGCTCCGGGTTAGCGGCCGTGAGTCGGTCAACGGGGTCACCGAGAACGTGTCTCGGTCTACGGAGGAGAGGAACTGTCTAGTGTGTGGTCAAGTATAAAAGTGCTCACAGTCCGCTGCCGGCGGCTCAGGGCTCGCGAGCAGACACTCCACCCACTCGGCCCGCGCGATCTCCCCGTCACCATCTCCGTCGCAGCCGCGGGCCCAGGCGCGTGCGCAGCGCTTTGGCTTCACCACCTGGAGTTTGATAAAGGAACATATAAGGCGCATACAGCCGTGAAAGTTGCGCCCCCACCAATTTTATCTTATTATTACGTTAAAAACAGGAAGTTTTAAAAATACATTGTACAGTTTGTGATATCTATTATAAGCTATTGATTAATGCCTCTGTAATAGTTTCATTTTGTAAAGCTTAGGCAGAGATACGAAGTTGCGCTTTTTGGCCACCAAAGTCTATTTTCGCATCTCTTCCTAAACTACATGAGATAAAACTATTACAGACGTATTAAAAAAAAGCTTATAATTTAACTTTAGCTTAATAGATACCACAAACTGTACGATGGATTTTTAAATATTCCTATGTTAAACGTAATAATATGATAAAATAGGTGGCGCTGTCATATTGGTGGGAGAAAGGGAAACTCGAGCTATGACTGTGGGGTGTCATGTCAATGTCAACCAGTGGATCCCAACCGGTAGTCCTCGAAAGTTTATAATTTTTTACGGTGCTCGATAGCGACCCTTGCTTCGCTACCATTGAGTTTGTGGCTACAGCTCGCAACCGGTAGTCCTCGAAAGTTTATAATTACGGTGCTCGATAGCGACCCTTGCTTCGCTACCATTGAGTTTGTGGCTACAGCTCGCTATATGTACCTTTGGTTTATCCATTTTGAATGAAGCATGTTAGTAAACAAAATACGACACAAATAACAAAATCTCACTTGCTTGGCGTCGAGTTTCAGATATAATTGTAAGCAATTTTTATGAAGGGAGGATGGACTAAAGGATGAGGAGGAGACTAAAATCGACAAATGTAATTTACGGAAAAGGAGGAAATTATTAAAGGACGCGCCAAAAAAGTGAATTTTTGGTTAAGTATGGACGGTTTGTTTACGTTTATGCTTCATTCAAAATGTACACGGTATATGTGTTAATCTCGAAACAGTAGTACGTGATCTGACAACGGATACCTAACAGTTGCCAAAACACAAGCTCTGCTTAACTTGGGGCTAGATGATGGTGCGTGGATTGTCCAACATTATCATACTTACGCGAGAAGTCAGGAGACGGGGTTGGGGACAGGTTTGCCTTATATATCCTAAGCCAAACCTGTCCCCAACCTATAATACCTATTTGTATTTTAATGAGTTCATCTGATGAAGATATGGATTTTTATGCTTTCGATCGGTATTGATATGGATCAGTTGAGCTACCTCTAGATTGTTTACGCTTCAGGTGGTGTTGATATGGATCAGTTGAGCTACCTGTATCATATTTTTATTTTTATGCTTTCGATCGGTATTGATATGGATCAGTTGAGCTACCTCTAGATTGTTTACGCTTCAGGTGGTGTTGATATGGATCAGTTGAGCTACCTGTAGGTTGTTTATGCTTCCGACTGGTAGGTTTTGATATGGATCAGTTGAGCTACCTGTAGATTGTTTACGCTTCCGATTGGTATTGATAAAGATCCTTTTTTTATAACCACAATTTAATGATATAGGTACGTATTACTTAGCCATGTATTACATATTAATTTTTACTTTCCTTGTGTTCGTGATGAAAAGCACAGTGCTTACTTCGGGTGAAAATAACTTCCGACTGCCATTGATATGGATCAGTTGAGCTACCTGCAAATTGTTTACGCTTTCGACTGGTATGGATATAGATCAGTTGAGTACCCTGTAGATTGTTTACGCTTCCGACTGGTATTGATATGGATTAGTTGAGCTACCTGTAGATTGTTTACACTTCCGACTATTATTGATATGGCTCAGTTTTTTAAATTACCATTATTATAATTATTTGTGCCTCCGAATACCTATACAATGTATGTGATAAATAGGTAGTGGGAGGCGTATAAGTACATAATAAAAACCAGCCAAGTGTGAGTGGCACTTGCGCACGAAGGGTTCCGTAACATTATCTATAAAAACTGCAAAAATCATGTCTGCTGTATGGGAGCACTCTTAAATATTAATTTAATTCGGGTATTTTAAAAAAAAAATTTCCCTCAGACTTTCGCAAAAAAAAATGGCGTCACTTTCGCACGCTGAACTTTCACCCGGTATATCTCTCAACATTTGTTTCAAAATGGTATCAAAAAGTTGTCGAAAAGTCTGAAGTTGTTGGTAATAAAGTTATTAAACATAAATGCAATTGAAAATATATCCTCACTTCATCAATAAACCGAAAAATCCAGATGAGCCATATGGCTTACAAAATAGTAAGACATATCGATGACGTCTTAATCGATTTCAATGGACCACTTCGGGAGTAATCGATATTGAAGGGTTAAATATTAATTTGATACTGTTTTTTAGTATTTGTTGTTAAAGTGGCAACAAATACATAATAGGTGTAAAGGAGAGCAGTCAAAGCTTGTCCATAATTAATATTTAATTTTTTCAATGACCGATCAATTACTTCAATGGAACTGACACTTCTGTATCCTGAAAACATTAATTAAATGTATTTTACATGATTCTTCTACACAATCTTCGGCTCCACAGATTATAGTCTATATTAAAATATAAACTGTGGTAAAACTTAATTGATTATAGCCTGTCTTACAAACATTAAATAGCAAGATATTTTGTCGATGCATGCTATGTAGCCTTACGTCACGTAATATGTTAATACAAGGTCGAGCAACCGAAAACCGACTATAAGGTGACGAACATTTTCAAACCGTGTACAATAAAATATCATAACCTCAAATTCCGAAATAATTTTGCATTTTTAATAACTTAAAATAAGTGTCCGTTAGTTTAATTAGATAAAAATCAATTACGTCTATTTTTTAGAACCCAAAAAGCATAACCACGTGTCCACTGGTTCTGGGGAAAATTTGTATGGCCAGTGATTTATCTCCTTTCAACTCACTAAGTATCATGGTTCATAAGATTTGATGAGATACATCCTGGTGACAGTGGTGACAGACGAACAGACAGACGGACAGCGGAGTCATAGTAATAGGGTCCTGTTTTACCTTTGGGTAAGGAACCCTAAAAAAGAAAATTATAATAGACAATCGGTGAACACGTCTTGTTAGTTATAGTTTATAATTAATAGCTTTTTCTACAAAATAGATTCATCGAGCCTGGTGTGAAGCAAATAGAAATGAGGCCTTTTGCGTACGTTTGCTACAAAATTTATTTTTTTAATTGACATTTCTATTAAAGAAATCCAACTTTTAGAAGTCAGAAAAAACAGACTTTCGTAGGCAACTCTAGCTATTACGGCACCGCTGTTGTCATCGCATAAAGCAATTTCAGGTTGTGTGTAGGATGGATCTCGTTAAATCCATCGAATAGATCTATGATAAATCTATCGAGTTTTATAATTCTCATTAGATATATAGGCGTAACTAAAGTGGGTGTAAGTGTAAGTGGTGGCGTGGATGTATCACTCAACAGGATAGTTTTTTTTTAACGGGACAGACTTTAACCAGTATAACTGAACGAAAATGGTCATAGAAACTCCATAACTTTTAGACAGTGTAAGAGTTTATCCGCAGCACAGATAAAAAAAAATTACAGTTGGTACTGATAATTACCTATCGGTTTTGATTTATATAAAAAACTTCAATCGGACCCAATGCGGTTGGAGTAATAGAAATGTCAGGAATCGCAATAGCTATTTATGCAACAAGTGCGGAAAGTAGGTGATTTCCGATGAGTGGCATATTATTCACGAGCGAGCGCAGCGAGCGAGTGTGTAAGCTGACACGAGTCGGAAATCATCTTTACGCACGTGTATCATACAATGATTTATTAGGCATAGTGCGAGTAAATAAAAACCTAGTCAAACTAAACAAGACAAGACTAATTGTGACAGACGAGAAATTTGCCAAATGGCGGGCTTTATTTTCTTAAACACATGCGCGCTTTACGTATCTATTACTCCTCAGCATGTGCAGAAGCCGCCATGTCGTATCGGAATCAGGTTCAAGAACTTTTCACACGAAGTAAAAATCACTAGTGTGGAAAAGTGGCACATTCTACTCGATTTAGCTCCTTAGAAAATGCACCTTTCGAGCACATCCATTGTAAAAAAACTCTTATATACATTTTATAGTTAAAAGCTTTTCAAAGCTTGTGAACCTAAATACAAAAAGAATACAATACGACGAAGACCTATACACTAAAAAACAAATGATAAACTGATTACATACGTAACAAAGATTTTACGGGTTAGATATAGCATTAAGGAAAGATTTACCTTTTTGGCAAAGGGGGTGACTAGCTCTATAATGCAAGGACTAAGTCAGTATTATAAAGTCATATCGCTTCTTCATACATAAACAGTGGCCAACTAATCCCTATCTTATCATCGTCCCAACGTTTATCTTATCACAAGCGAGGTCCAATTGGAAACCGGCTGCTGTGTTTCAAAGACAATAATTGACCCATACACGCTAGCCTACGTGAATCGAGATGCACGCAAGCAAAGCATGGACCTTAAAACACTCTTAAGTCACTATAAAAATAACGTATTTAGACGATAGGTACTTGAGAATTTGGTCAAACTTTGTAAATTTTCTAGGTAAGTGAGTTTCATTTGTCTGGGGCAACTAAAGTTAGGACTTTATTTAGATTTTCTTTCGTAATTTTTATCCAAAATCTAATGGATAATAGTCCAAGTCCGCCAATCTCGTCACTGGAGAACCAGAGGCGCCTTGTCTTGTCTCAAAATAAGATGAGAAACAAAAAAAAACATCCTTCTCGTAACAACACCCCACATTGTTATTACTTATCATCATTATTGTAATTCGAATGATCATCGGTCTCAGTTTCGGCTAGGTTTGGCCTAAAAGAGTCGAGTTTTCGGTACTTCTAGTATAGGCTAAAAATAGGCCGCACCTTATTGAATTTTCACAAATTGATAGCCACGACTGATGTTAATTCATACAAAATGACCGCGACATTATACGGGTTAACACCTTTATAGCCCAAGACGGTGCCCGTCTCCAGCCCCGTGTAACTGCGGCGCGCCCCCGCGGGTCGCACCGCAGAGGCTGGGCAGTGAATGCGTTAACAGATAAAATAAAAACACAGATATGAAAAATTATTTAACGAAAGACAAGGCAGTATGGCCCTAATATGGCTTTAGCCTAATTTTCCCAAAGCGAGATAAAAATATAAATAAAAAAATTTGTCCCAAACAAACAGGGCAAGCTAAATAAAACCGTTTCAAAATATAAAACAAATCCGCAGGCGAGCAGGACATAAATACAGAATTTTATTGTATCTATTATCTATACTAATATTAAAAAGAGGAAAGATTTTATTGTTTGTTTGTTTGTATGCAATAGGCTCCGCAACAACTAGACCGATTTAAAAAAATATTTTGTCATTATAAGGCTTACTTTTCAGGCTATATGTTATCCCGGAATTCCCACGGGAGCGGAAACTACGCGGGTGAAACCTCCAGACGCTGCTATTATAAAAATAAACTAATGTAGGTAAATAAGCTTTTTAATTTTTAACGTAAACTTGAGCATATCAGGCAAATTTGAACCATCACAAGGATATATAAGGACGACCTCTGTGGCGCGGTGGGTGAAGGTCTGCTTGCGACGCAGGAGGTTGCGGGTTCGATTCCCGCCTCGGGACAAATGTGTGTACGATCTGCAAACATTTGTTCAGGGCGTTCTGGATGTTTACTATGTATAATAAAAATATATCTATCTATGTAGTGTATTGTATTATGTATATCAGTTATCTAGTACCCATAACACAAGCTCTGCTTAGCTTGGGGCTAGATAATGCTGTGAATTTGTCCAGCACTATTTATTTATTTATTTTATTTATTTATATGATACGCCATTCCATACCATAAGGGAGAGGAAAAATATTAATCAACCAAGAATGTTAGGCTTTTATTTGATAATTTTTTGGGCGTCATTATTATCCCTGACAACTCGGACCAAGTAGTACCAGTACTTGGTCTGAGCCTGCCAAATAACGATTTTTGATACGTACTAGGTACTACTAACATCTGCTGAGCTAGCCGCGAACAGCCAAATGGACAGGGAGACGGACATGGCAAAACTATGGGTTCTCGTTGACTACGGAGCCCTAAAATCAGTTCATCCACTTGGAATCTTTCACATAATCAGATAGAGACGTTACGCTTTTAGTTTTAGCTAGTTTTTTAGTTTTCGATTTCGGCTGATAAACACGACGCAATCGTTAATCTTATAGGTGAGCTAAGAAACTCTAAGTCTGAGTTTGAATATTTCTTTGTATTAATCGTAATGTCTGCATGAACAGCAATATTCATTATTTTGGAACACCGTAGATCGACAGGAAATTAATTATTGCACATTTATCGAAATAAACAACACAACAGCTTACAAACTAAGTGATAAGTGGCGTTCTTATTGCTCAAGAGCGATCTCTACAAGACAATCGTAGATATAATAATTAATAATTTACTAACCTTTTTTATTAGCCTCCGTAAGCCTCGGTACTCCGACTTCTGCAGCGCATCGCTACGGTCCCGATCTAACTCTCGAAACTTCCAATTGGCCACTGCTCTGGGCTCCAATTTCCCATTGTCTCGTTCAGCTCTGGTCCTATCAAACTCCTCTGTGAATATCTTGATCAGGTTACCGTTGAAGAGAACCCGATCCGCTCTGGTGCAGCCTACGAAAAGGGCGTTCATACATTATTTATGAGGTAGCGGTTGCCTTGCGTTAAAAGAGGGTTTTGTACATCGCTATAAGGCTAAATCACACATGACACGATCAGCCCATGCTGATGTAGCATATATGATCTGCCCATGCTAATCTTCAGCTGGACATAGGCCTCCCCAATAGGCCTTGTTGAGTCTGAAATTAGTATAATCTGCCTTTGAACGAGTTTTCACAAGGACATTTTTATTCAGAACAATTTATAGCAATTATTCCAATTTAAGGCAGGGTGCAGACGTAGACACTTTGTGTCTTGTGTCAGATACAAGCTACCGATGAATATTTGTTTTCTATAAAACCAGTACGAAATTATCCACTCCCCGCATGCATACGTGTGTCCATTTGCTGTCACTTAAGACATTATCATTGACGATCAAAATGTGTTCAGTGTCTCGTGTCGGCAACAAAAAGTATCTACGTTTGCGCAGCGCCTAAATACATGCAAGTATAGTTCGAGTTCACGAGCTGTTTTCAAATAACTGATATAATTGAACGAACACTCTACAAAACATTAACCCCCTTATTCATAATGGTCTGCTAACATAAAACAGCTGCTAAGTAGGGTTGTTTCTCAGTCTGACTTATGTTAAAAGAAAAAGACGGAGCGAGATTTAGCAGTGTGCTAAGTTAGCAGACTGTTATGAATAAGGGGGTAAGAAAGTAACTTTTAAAGTATTTTAATCTATATATGTATAATTTTGCATTGCATAACAATAGATTGGAATTCGCGATGTACCTACATAACGTCTCACTACGTAACAGGAATAATTCAATAGAACAGGCCACCATAACTTTATGTTCTTTATCTCGTAGATATAATTATCTTACAAGTATAAAAGTCCACTACAAGTACAAAAGTTAAGAATTACTACATGTATAAAAAATAATTATTAGCAATGTTATGGACTCGAAAATCATAAAGTCTTTTATACAATGGTCAATTACATTCAAATGTATTTAAAATTTATGATAATTTGAAAAATACAAAACAGGGTTTAGTGTGAACACCCTGTTGTTACAAACCCAAAGGCTAAAATAAGTCGATTAGGAATGTTAATTATTAAAATAGTAGGTTTTTAAATTGCAAAATGTTTTTTACTTTTTTTGTTCCGCTGACCGCGAGTCGAGGACCTGCGCCGAGTATGGGATTTACCTGCAATTTAAAACGAAATTTATGTTTTTAGCTGAACTTCAATAGGATGCTCATGCTCATATAGCTACGTAAGTTTAGTAACAAAATTAATTAGATATTTAAAATTCCAAGACAGTTACTTAATAACTGCGCAGACATAATTTTATTGTAAGTAGTAAAAATAAAATGTAAAATGACGAATTCCGACGATATTTATATTTATATGCCTAGTAGAATTATTTTAAGGTAGGTACCTAGATTAAAGCTTATAATAAGGTTATAACTATGCTACTAACTACTACTATAAAATGCTGTAGGTAAATAGAATTGTTATAGGTAGGTACCCTTAGTTTCTGATATCTGTGGTTACCCTTATAACCTTTTTCCAACAAATATTATTCTCTTGGAACCAAACGTACGTGAGTATTTGAATTAACTAATTGTCTAAGACAACTAGAAAAGGTAGACCTGCCTATCTCTGCGGTAGATAATTATACCTACGTCATTGTAAGTGGTACTGTACTGATATAGTAGGTAGGTAAGGTACCTACGTATACGTAAGGTAGATGTTTTATGGACCTAATAATATTAGAAATAATCTACTGCACGTGAAATACAAATCAAATATCAGCGTTATTACCTAATATAATCTAAACCACCAATTATGCAATATCTAATTGGTAAGAAGAGTCAAACAGGTGTTCCATTATCACCTGTAGCAAAATGCATATTAACGCTCGACATACATATAATTTAAGGTAAACGGTCTCGTCCTTGTGTGTGTAAGTTTGTGCTGGTGAGTTTCGATAAGATTTATTGTGTGTATTGGGTCTCAAGAGGGATAAAAGCCAACTACCTAACCGGTCCCGGTGGCTGGCAGAGATGTACCTACGTCATTAGACCACGAAAACCGGTAACAAATCATGCAGTCGTTGTTCTAATTGTTATTAATAAATACTGCTTGAAATCGATGGATTGCTTAATCTTTGGCAATAAACTAAGCGTTTATTGATGCGGTTATAGATATGATGCGAAGCTTTGCCGCCGACATAAAATTTGCTGTCGTGTCGACATGTGCATGAATAAAAAATTTTGCGCTCTAGAGCTACCTACTCGGATTTCTGTCGGTAGGTCTGGTACATCATTCTCATTTTTATTATCTTTTATTAAAACACCATTAGGTACATACAGCTTATGACGCTTCATTAAACTTTTCGCTAAGTCAAAACAATTTCGATCAACCGTGTTCGACCCGACCGCCGAGTCGATATTAAACCCGACACTTAGAACACGCATCTTCACACCTCAGTGGTGGAAAAATATAAAAAAAACACATGACAGGTTTGGTCGATGTGAGACCGCGGTTACGTTTGCACCATTGGCCGTAGACACCTCGGCGCCCACCACAAATAAGTACCTACCTACCTACCTACCTACAAAACATTTCAATGCGAGTGGTCAATTAGACAAAGGAAAAACCCGAAGAGCGTTTAACTATCAACACATGCATACCTAGGTACCTAATACGTTTCTTTGTTTAATGAAAGAGCTAGTCTTTTGTCCTCGATTGAATTCCTTGATTACCTAGGTAGGTAGGCACCTACTTTATTAGTAACAAACGGGCAAGATTGTTTTACGTCATTCCTTCGAATAAACACATAGGAATCCTACCTAACCTACTGCTCCATGGTAGGTGTAGGTAGGTACTTACGGGTAGGGTAAGTTGGCTACGTAGGTAGGTACGTCAACTTATATGAAAGTCTTTTAAACCGCACTGTAAATTAGAAAAAAACCTAAAAAAATGGTAGGGTTTAAAAAACAGTTTTGTTTCTCGCCTACCTATACCTACCTAACCTACCCACTTAGAACATTGTGTTTTATCCTTGGAGATTGCTAGAAGATCCTATTAGCTGTTCTATTTAAGTAGCCAACTACGCTTAATCGCTCTATTCTTTTTAACTCTTTGTTAACGACTTCATTAAAGCTGCAAGCAGGTAGGTTAGGTAGTATCTAAATATAAAAGATCAAAGGCGCAAAACCGAACACTCTTCCAAATGATGTCTGGAGCATTTTTTCTATCATCTCATGGCCAAGACGGGTTCTCTGTGCCTTCGACAGACAAAAAAGGTGGGCCCATTGTGCTACGGCGGCGTCGAGCAGTCTGACGTGCACGCTGTTTCTTAGAACACCACTTAAACCGTCTCGGTCTTACAATAAGCCCCGGGATTCGATTCGATTCCAAAGAATAGAATCAAGCAATCTCTCGTACATAAGTTAGGTACTCGTACCTATAGCGGAATAGCTTTGCGCATTACGTTCTGCAGAAACTGGAACTGTACCTACTACCTTAACTACATGTCTTGTGCAGTTTCAGAGATAATGGTTTAAGTCAATAACCAAGCAGTTAAAGTTTAATTCCTCGTAAATGCAACGGGGTCAGCGTGAGTGACTATAAATTAATTATTGACAGCGTCCAGGCGCCGACGCCGCCGCCGCCGTCGACCGTATGTAATGGAAGAGACTGGATATAGTAATTGGCAAATAAAATGAATAAGGCCTTTTAATGAAGATAAGCACACAAATCAAGTATTATCCAGCTAGACACGACAAACGCTCCATCCGCCGCCGGCGACGGGATTCAATTAGTCGATACGAGCATGCCTCTGATAATTTCTCACTTAGTCATCTGATGCAACTTGCATTAACGCCTCTTTTAAATTGGCTTATTAAAGGGAGACGTTAAATTAATTGTTTAGGTACATGACGCTAAACGATCATGCGCCATTATGAGCATGTTGCAAGCGCTACAGTAAATATTATCTACAAAGACCATCGTGTCGTGTCGTGACAGACAGATCGCGCGGACACTGCTGCATAAACTCGACCCTATTAGAATTACAATAGTAATGAAGTGCAGATTCGATATTAACCGGCTAGTCGTGAACGTACTCTGAGAAGTTTTTACTTTTATAGCATCATTTCATATTCCCACTTACCGCTCACGGTCGGGTTTCATACAGGTAACTTGTTTGGATTCGAAACAAGACGCGATACTGCGCGATACGAATGCAATGCACCTTGTAGGTCGGTAGGGTTGCCATTGCCATTATATCCCGAATCCAATCGAGAGCGGCCCGGTTGTTAATAAGGTCCAATTTCACCGTTGCAATTGAACATGATCATTAAAGGATACCTAATAATAATTATAAGCAGGTACCTTCTTTTTGGCTGTTGTCAAAGTTTTCTATTATACTGGCAAGCAATGTCAGCTACGTAGTTGACCGGATCCTTTCCATTAGGTAGGTACTTTTACTTTATTGAGACCACAATTCCAGACTTAGCATTCATTGTTTGATGTGAACTTCAATTAAATGAAATATTATTAATAAATACTGCTTGAAATCGATGAATTATAAAATGTAGATGGGGATATAAATCCCCATCTACATTTTGATAGCATTTACGAATGTGTGAATATGTGTGTGTCCAAATTCACATTTTAACTCAATTTAGATGAAGTTAGTTCTGCTGGACAAAGTTTTGGCAGCACACGATGTTTCTCATCAAATTTCATTTCTCAGTTGACTTGACACCCCTTTTTACCCCCAGTTCCCCTAGTATTCACGTATTCAAGACATTTATGGCAACCCTGCCTTCATGGAATGCTAAGTGCCTTAGTTAGGGAAATTTCGAGCGAATGCTTTCGATATTTCAATATCGTTTCAATGTACGTAGCAACAGGTTATTAATTCCTATTGATTTCCTTATTTGGATGAGTTTATACGGAACATAATGATTCTAACGAGCTATATAAAAACATCTCGCAGCATAAGATAGGAAGAGCTGGTTTAGTATAAAATTACTCGAGGAAAGCTTTTACTTATCTTCAACAAGCTACAAACCTAACAGTTTGGACTGAAAATTCAAGTCACATTTCATTGATTGCATAAACTACTTTAAACTCATTCCTTCAACTTCAATAATTTTCGCAATGTATGATGTAATTTTCACTGATTTCATAAAAAGGAGGAGGTTCTCAATTCGACTGTTTTTTATGTTCGGTACCCCAGAACTTTTGACTGGGTGATCGATTCTGATAATTATTTTCTTATTTGAAAGCTGGTGCTTCCCCTGTGGTCCCAATTTGGTCCAATTCTAACAATGGCATCCACAAGAAAACCATATAACTGAAATCGGTTTATAGTTTTTAAAACAAACTCAATTATTTTATATTCTACTCTAGACAACAATGCCTGTGCTAGAATTACTGGAAATTTATACCATATCCAAAGAAGTATCCTCTTTGGCATAATGCACCTGTATAAACTTCTAATAATCGCTGAAATAAGTGGTTTTCCAATACAGAACAAATACAGAATGGTATTTCATCTCTATCTGTCAAAGGAAACTTTGTCTATGAAATACTTTAAATGTATTTGAAAATCACTTGTCAACATTAAGAGAAATCCGTAGTACATTATGCTAACATGTTTTGGACAGGGTTAAGGAGAGTGATTCCAAACAATAAAATAAATAAATAAATTTGGACAAATAACACAGCATTATCCCGAAGCTAAGCAGAGCTATGAGCTATATGTTATGGGTACTAACTACTAACTAGATAACTGACATCACACTAATATTATTGATGCGAAAGTTTGGATGGATGTTTGGATGTATGGATTATAGATGTATGTTACCTCTTCACGCCAAAACTACTTAACAGATCTGGGTGAAATTGTATTGCACACAGTTAATTCTAATCCCGAAATCAAACATAGGCTACTTTTTATCCCATAAATCAGTTCCCGTAGGATAAAAATCACATTTAAACGTTTCCATAGGAACAAAGCGTGCGAAGCCGCGAGGCGCAGCTAGTGTTTAATACAACACACTACATAAGATAGATATTTTTTACTATACATAGAAAACATCCCGAACACCCTGAACAAATATCTGCAGATCGTACACACATTTGTCCTGAGGCGGGAATCGAACCACAAAAAAAAATGCCTGAAAGTTATACACATGTTGAAGGCTCGTACTAGCTACCGAATGTGACTTACACCGTCAGAATGGGTAATGCGATACATGTGTTGGTATGGTAATAGTCTAGTAAATGAGCTTAGTGTGCGTGTGAATCATACATTACTAAAAGCTTTCCTTGTGTCCACATTAACTCACGACTGAGTAACTAAGACTTATTTGCCAGCAATTTTAAACCATTAGGTGCAGTGCAGCACTTGAATCAAAAAAATAGTCAGAGAACCTCTTACAATCTTTTTTGATTTCCTTTTTAATTTGTTTCCTCTGTATTCTGTACCTACATTTAAGTTAAGATATTAGTAATAAAAGGAAAGAGCTATGCTCGGAGTCTCTCTGAAAGATTGGATTCCGGCAGTGGGCCGGTCATATCTAGCGAAGAACCGACAACCGATGGGGTAAACGAGTTCTTGAGTGGACACCGCGACTGGGCAAACGTAGTGTAGGGCGCTTTCCTGCCGGCAAGCAGTCTCGACATAGATGGCGAACGACACCGGTCGCAAAGTTTTACCGGTCATATTTTAACGAATTTTGATTGCCTTACAAGAATCAAGTTACAAATGATTCAAAAACCATTTACATATTTCCATAAATATAGTAGATTAACATAAAAAAAAGGTTAAATTTCTAATATTTATATTGATTTACCATCTGAACTATTAATTTTTGTTGCAAACGACCGCCATAGGTACTACTTAGTTAATATGTCAATAAATAAAATGTTTACTTGTTTTCCAATAATCGAAATAAATTCGGTGTTTTTTTCTAGTTACCTTTTTGTTGTTAGGTTTATGTATTCAAATAAAGTTGTCTAAATATTAATATATAAATACGATTAGCCTTTTTTTGATAGAATAAAACGGAGGATCCTGCCTGTCACAACAGCTTTGCTAACGTCTCACGCTTGCCGTTTTTACCTGAGTTTATTTTTAAACAAAAATCTTAGCTTGAAAAAAATGAGTCATACCTACATACACCTATCCTACATGAATGTGTGCATATTTTAATCCTAACGAATTTTTAGGGTTTCCGGCGTCTAAAATTTGCATTTGGTTGAAAATCTACCTCATTCTACTCCAGGAAGGTCGCTACTCCGATTGACATCAAGTGATATACATACATACATATACCCATTGATTAATTAAAAAGGGAAGATGAGGTACTAGTTTCTCGAAAATGGCAACCTCATATTGTGTAAAATTGTGTGCTCCTCAGTCACCGTCGGACCTGCGGCACGGGCGGTCGTGATTCGCGTGAAATATTGTTGTCTCGTTCTCACTTCGGTCTCAGATACGTCTTTCCGTCTTTGTTCTTCTTTGTATTGCACAGGACTGGAAATATAACTGTGAGCGTATGTGTTTGCGTGTAGTTGTAACACATGCCAATTTTTGAGTAAGCGCTGGGAGAACGTAGCCTATCTTCCCTTTTTAAATAATCAATGCCTATATACTCGTATACCCTAACTGTTGGCTGATCGGTACATTAATTTTATACCAATACTTAATTGAATTTAAAAACCAGTCGCCGCGTTGGCCCCAAAACCAAAAGGAAACGCGGTTACACAGCATCAATGAATTGAATGAGCCATAATCTTATCATGCGATCGACCTGCGTTATTTGGCGGCTACTTTACTCACGCGCTTATTGAATGGCTTGATGGTATCGCAGAATCAAGGCGACAGCTCTCTAACATGGCAGAAGAAATCTATAGGCAGAAGCGATAAGTCACTTAGATGGAGAAGGCCAGACTAGCCAGGCCAGGACTGATGTCATCAAACCTTACCGTACGACGTTGCCCATTATTTTGTAATTTTATTATACATATTATGTATATAATGTATACTTATACATGTATATCTTTTTGGTTAACATTTTAACGAAGAATTCCTTTTTCAATCTTTGTTACCGAACAACGTTGCTTTTATTTTTATTTTATTCTAATATCTCGGACATTGGCAAAATTATGTCAACCCAGAAAGAGGAAAATAAAGAAAGACTAGCCAGTGTGAGCGATCGAGTGCCTGCCTAGTGAGCACAGAACTCGTTACAAAAATATTATTACCAGTTCTGTGTAAGTGAGTCTTTGATAAAACCTAATTCGAGCTACCGCGTTTATTTTATCATGGCGGTGGTGACTGATGATGATGAGACATGAAATTCATGTAGTTGAGTCAATAAGTCTTGGAGTTGGTCTTGTTCGTAACGCACCGGCACGGCGACGGCACGGTGCGCCGTGCCGGTGTCGTCGTCACCGTGTCGTCCAATGTGGAAGCCCAAAAGGGCCATTTCATATCATTTCATGCCACAATGTGTAATTCTGTGACGGAAGATACTATTGCCATCATAGTGAAATGTTTAGGAGCCCGGCAGCAGGTGCAATATCCGCCGAATATTTAGCCAGTCTACACACGCAGCTTTGCGAGGTATCGCCCTAAATGAGATGTAGATAAAATTCAGTTTTAGAGGACAGTGGAAGGTGATCCCGATTGACGCAGTTTTAGAGATTGAAATACAGAGAACGTTATAAGTTATAACTGACCTATAGACCTGAGTCTCGAGAAAACCGAATCGCGTGTAAGTGTGCGTTTAAATTTTTGCACGGCATTATTACTTTCGCTAAGCAAATTAATTGAATACAAATGAGACGTCTAATTCATAAATTTCACCGCCATTGCTTAGTTCTTTTGAATTAAGATAAAATAGGAAAATATCTGTTGGATTAATTGTTACAATAAAATATTTTTTCATTTCATTTCATTTCAAGTCTTCAAGATGTAAAATAATATCCCAAAAAGGTTTAATTTCGACGGGATATGAACCCGCATTCTTCCCTTAAGGAATGTATCAAAATTATTTAGATAACCAACTACAAAACGAGGTCAAGTGATGTCGGTCGGAGTCGCAAATCTTTGGGACTTCAAACGGTCTCAAGCGTAGTTTTTGATTTCTAAGAAATTCACTCAGAGTGTGAATCCTACTAATTTAATAAATGTAAAAAGTGTCTGTGTGAATGTTTGTTTCTACGTATCTCCGCAACTACTTATTTCAATGTAGATAGCTTAGATTCATTACATACCTAATACCTTTTTTTTAAGAAGAGTGGTAAAGTTTATATGGTAAATTATTTATTCTTACTTCGATTCATACATATAAGTAAATAAACTACGTAAGTAAATAATTAGTCAAGTATTTTTTTTAAATCATAAATTTTACAACAAAAAGGTAATCATACAAATTTCAGAAACTTATTGCACTCCGCAATACCGCCCCAATATGGCTCAATAAATTTCTGAAATTTAGAAGCCGCAAGTCGTAGCTAGTCTATAATGTAACAAAAAAATTGTTCAGGATTTATTTCATTTCTTCGTCATAGAATAATATCGAAAAAAACAGGACCAAATTTGAAGCTAAAATAAATAAGAATATATAAATAAGAAACAATTGCAACTAGAAAACGTATATTTGTTTTGCTGTATATTTCAAATGCTTTCTGATCCCCCAGCAGGATCAATCAGTAACGCAGTAGGCAGTCCTCAATATCGTCAATTCGATAATAGCCACCTGCTTAGAGAACGGGCGATGATTGCCTGCTTCCTGAGATGGGCCTGACCCTCTGCAATGTGCCTGACTCCTGCCATGCGAGGGTGCACGAACCCGGTCAAAGAACTAACCAGAGATGTTAATATACTCGTAGATCACATCTCATTTCTACGCAATAAATAGTAATTACATGTTTCAAAAAGTTGGAAGAGATCAGTCGATCATCAAACCTTACCGTACAGACGTTGCCCATAGTTTTGCAATTTTCTTATATCTTTTTGATCAACATTTTATCGAAGAATTCACTTCCTTTATCTTTCTTTATTACCGAACAACGTTGCTTTTATTTTTATTTTACTCTAATAATACGGATATTGGCAAAATTATGTCAACACAGACGTAGACGCCATTAAAAGAAGAAAAGAAAAATGTCAGTTGTTTAAGGTGTTCACTCAGGCACCTCAGGTTTTTCTTATTTGGATGACAAAGAGGATACAATAACTTACATGAGTTGAAATTGAATTTAAACAATTATGTCGACCAGACGTAGACGCCATTTAATAACAAAAAGGAAACTCGCTAATCTCGATGCACGGAAGGACTGACGGTGTGGGTACTCAGGATATTGATATTATTGGTGAGTAATACCGCTGTAACGGCTACTATCGCTAATCTAAATCTAATTCTATCAACAATTTACTCTGGAATCGATCTTAGGATAGGGTAAACAATCCGCTTGAAATATTTTCTAGTGAAAGACACTAAACAAAACATTGGCGCCGTCTGCATGCTAGGCAAATGTGGAAAACACTTCTTAGAAATTGTCTCGAAAATAGACACAATCCTAATCCATTTATATTAACTAGCAATGTTGTTGTGTTAAAAAGCAAGCTGCCACGCAACAGAGAAATCTTATGCATGCCACCTTTAAAAATATTTGTACAATACGTACCTAAACAAAATAAAACCAGGTGGCCTAATCTAAGACCAAAGCTCTGCTAACAGAACTAGGTACATTAAAATCCAGGTAGGTCTGAAAGTAGTTCTATTTCAACGCAAGTAAACATCTGAAAGATTGTTTACAAAGCGTGTGAAGTATTTTAAATTTTCTAAACAAGACGCCTTTCATTTGAACAGATGTTTTGAATCAATTATCAAAACATTGATGATTGATATTGGAAGCATTCAACTTATAAGACTTGACGCGATCATTCAACCTTAACACGTAAATATTGTTCATTTATAAAATTGCATCATTTCTTTTCATTTCTTCTTTTTTTAATTCCTAAGTCCCGAGCTCCACTTGCGATTCCTGATGTTACGATGTCTTCGAATATCCACTTACCTACAATCATCTCTCTATCTTTATCTTTAAATTGATGATGACTAACCATCTTGATTGAAAGATCTCTATCAGTCTTCTAAGCAATCCACGCTAAATGGAAGTAACAACCTAATAACCCTTGTAATTCATGGGTAAACTCATTAATTCGTAAAACTCCTATATCCCATAGGAAAAACCCTGTAGGTACTACAATTTTTAAGTTCTCGTGCTTAAAGCATCCTAAATCAATGTCTTAGTTTACGACCAACAATGCCTTTATACATAAAACAGCGTAGGAACCTACACGAAGAGACCTCTTGAACTTTGAGCTGATCTTTCACGCGAAGTAACATAAATCAATGGCAATCGTAAAACATTCCATTACAGTGGTGTGGTGTCAAGTGTCGACGGCGGCGCCAGTGCATTTATTACAATAGTTCGCGCGTGAAATGGTGTGCATGACCCAAGAAATCTGTTGCCAGGGAACCTACATCATAGACCTAGATATCTGTTCATGTTAGGGCTGACTTAGAGCTACAGGTTGGCTAATTCAGGCTTAGATATTTTCAAGACCAGCTGCCTGATCCTGGCGCAGCACAATCCGTTACAAACAGAATCTTTCACGAAGGAGTATAGAAGAGAACAAAGAGGCTTCCCCAGTTTACTCGTCTCCAGGCTACTGGTTTCTGTATGCCATGTCACTTGTGAATGCGAGTAGCTTCTACAGCAGGGGATTCAAGCTATGACTCACCAGTTCTCGTGCAGTCAGGCCTGCCGTTTGTAGTCGCTGTATCCGGCAGTGGCTTGCCATCCGGCGTGACACACCAGCATCCCGAGGCTTTGCCCCCGGCGGCACATTGCACGGCCGCGTACGTCCCATCGTTGCGGCATCGAGGGATGTACGTGGATCTCTTACCATTCCGATCATTGAGTGCGTACTTCAATGACGTTAGGCAGGATGACTGGTCTTCTGTGAGGAAAGGGAAGTCTTTAAAGTGGAGGCCTGGATGGATATAAGTTACATCTTAATGTGAAAACTGCTAAATGTTTTGGAATGATATAATATGTAGCTTTAGACTTGGAATAACATTATTCTATGCTACTTTCAATACAAATAAATGGTGAAACTGCAGTGACTTCGACTAGTGCTTTCATCGCCTGAAACTGAGCTCAAGAGCAGGTCCGACTGCAGCGTAGAGGTCTGTGGAGTGCACCTAAGAACTTCTGGACACTGGACCTAAAATAGTTTCAATCCACTTACCATCGCAAGCCCCTTTTCTAGCAACCACCACTGGATCCCCAGAGCACTGCAGCTTCAGCAGCTGGCAGCGAGAAGAGTAGGTGCGTCCATCGGAGCCGCAGACTGGTCGTCGGCCGCTGCCGGGGTTGGCTTCGCAGGTGGCGATGCGCGCCGCACACGCCTCACTCCCTGATGTGCTAAGCTGGTTCGGGAAATCAGATTGTTAACTTTGGCCAAAAACAGTTACGGCTTACGAATCAGTGTTTTTTCTGTTGTCTGAACGTCGTCGTGCCGTCAATAGAATCAAACTTAACACTTTCATGCCCACGACGCTCATGTATACCTCATACCACGTCACCCTCCAGCGTGCGTCCAGTAAATGCATTTAATAAGTTCGTTAGAGGAATATAGTTACTTAGGATGAATTCAGTTTCCGTCAGAGTCGCTCTACCGCAATAACATTAATCATAATTCGTAAATTTATTGGACATGATGATTCAGTTATGGCCGTGATGATTCAGTCCGGGAAAGAGTATATTTTGACTCTGCAGCGCAAGCAAGGTTAGTTGAAATAAATATAAATAGATAAAAGTTTGAAATGAGTGAAATCAACCCTTGTTGTGCATACTCCCCATGGCATGGAATCTGCTGCAGGATCTGTGTCCTGCAGATCTCATGCTGTGCTGGTGTCATTACAACTGTCAAGAAAATGATAACCTGAGCGCACGTTTAAAGATTACACATAATATAATATGTCATAATTATATGTATCTAAATGTACAGTTTATATGCATAGAAAGAAACATAATTTTGACTAACTGTAAAAAGAACTAGCCACATAAAACTGAATGAATACCTATAGCTGTTCAGTTTTACAGCTTGAAACAAATTAAAACAACAGTTGTTCGAACAATTCCCACAATTAAATAATCTGAAAATATGTTATTTTGTTAGCTTAATGAGTATAATACAATATAGAAAAACTTACCTTAACATGGGGTGAGTTGCCATCTGCATACCAAATTTTATTGAAAAATAATAAACAGAACACCAACTCATAGATAAACATAATGCCGGATTTAAAAAACCGTATTCTACAATTAAAAAAATAACAACCTAAAGTCCTTATTTACGACACTTCAACAAAACAAAACAACAGGTCTATCGGCCGGTCGAAGTGTGAATAACTTTCCACTATCATATTGGCATAATACGACCGAAATGAACGGGCTCAAAAAAACGTCGAGCGTTACAAAAGGACGACCGGGAGGTTGAAAGGCTACGAGGAGAATAAAATACAAAGGATAAAGACCGGTGCCGTGCCGTTGTCGCGGTCTCCTACGACTTGTGTTGGGTTGTGGCCGGTGTGGGCTCCCCAGTCGTCGAGAGCAAAAAGCGCGCCTCACCCCGCGCGCTCTTCACACTACACTATGAGCTTATTCATTCCGATTCCGATTCCACCTTTGTATCTACTACAGCAGTCCAATGCGCTTATTTGCAACTCGCTGCGCCCCGCGACTTCGCACGCGTGGAAGTCATACAAAATTCAGAAATTTGTAGCACGCCGCCTAGATCTTTATGTAAAACAATACTTACTTGATTCATTATTTAGTTTAAAGTTTATTTGTAGGTTAGTAACGAGTTTTGAGTCAATTGAAAGAGGCCAATTTTTGAAAATTTATTTTTGTATTTGTACCTACTTCATTTATTTCAGATTACTACAATCCTTAACACACACACATACACAAAATTAAATATATTTCGAAGATTACACTGTCAATTAATTAATTATGGTTGGATACATTTAAAATTTATTGTTATAAGTTAAATAAATAAATAATGTCGCACAATTGGACAAAAAATTGAAGTGAATTAGAGTAAATTGCACCTTATTTCTTGTTTGATAGTAATAACTATTTATCAAGCTGTTTAACTTGTTTTTTTTTAATTATTGCCATCAAAATATTTGATCTCTATAAATGTTAAGTAGTTTTACGGATATAGGTACCTACGTGATACAACATTCACACATACCTACTTTTTCAGAGTCAGAGTCAAATCGTTTACTTCTTTCGACTTACAAAATAAGCACAAGTAATTTTTTTACCATAATAGGTCTTTGTAGGTCTTTACCTATGAAATTGCCGTTCTGCAGTACTGGCCACTTCAAATCAAAATAATTTTTGTTTGGCTAAGAATTCTAATTTTAATTTAATTTAAAAACATGGAATTATCTTTCCAAAAGTAGGTAGTAATTTTTTGCTAATAAGTGTTATATTTTCATCGTATTTGACTCGTTTCGTCATAATGGATACCTACGTAATAAATTCAAGTAATTATGGAATATGACTGAGTAGGTAGGTAGGTACCGTCGCGTCGTGGCAGCAACGCGTCACAAGCGGCACGCAACATCAACGACGTTTACGGAGCTAACACTACAAACCAACGCACCACCTGTTTGTTATTGGTTTGCTCGCTTCTGTTCTGGAAATTTCGACCTGTAAAATGAACCTCGTGGTCGTCTGACGACTTTGGTCCACAATGACGAATAAAAAGCGCTTGTGGAAGCCGATGATACACAATCTACGACTGAATTAGCAGCAGCTTTCGACGTTAGCTTCAAAACAATATTGGTCCATTTGCGTCAAATTGGAAAGGTAAAAAAGCTTGACAAATGGGTGCCCCACGAACTCAATGATATCCAGCGCGAAGTAGGTAGGGTCATTGCGCCTGTTTGCGTCCAATTAGCGGAGTTGTCAGATTCAGATATCGAAAAAAAAATATTTTTGTGAGCTCATAAGAATAAAACTGATTTCACAACATGACTAATATACTCTATTTTCACATGGAAAATAGACTTTTGTCTTAAATTTAACTGTTAATTTTTAAAAAATATTTTAATCCGAAATACCTCATTTTACCAGTTCTCGTCCAAAAATTCCAGTTTGCGACCCTATGTTGCCTAGTTCTCGACCACCATATATCTGATAGAAAACTTACTTATAATAATCATAATCATCAGCCTGTTTTAGTCCTCTGCTGGACATAGGCCTCAGAATCCTGAAATCTTGGTCTTGTGGTCTCGTCGTTGGGAACGAGGGGTATGTGCAACGTATAATCTGCCATAGAATGTCGTCCCATCGTGCATTTTAAGCTTTGTCAGGTGGCTCCTGCCAAGCTCCTGAGTTAATACTTTGTACCCTCGGTTCAGGTCGGATTTGTCTGACGAAGTCACTTAGGTGGTTTCCCGTCTTTTTGCCATCAGCCCGAAAGACTCATCCGAGAGTTTGGATTGCTTGCCAGTACGCTGCTTTTGGCAGAACTTGATGCCCTCGTTCTTCAACGTTTCAACAAGATTGTGTAGGGTCTCGTCAGCGTCATCCGTGGGATCCAAGGCAGCGAACCTATTCCCGAGAAGCTGCCGGAATTTCTCGGTGCCCGCCATGATTTGGATTGGATTAGGTCGGAGCGTAGATTTCATCAAACGGTTTCTTTCTAGCTTTAAGTTGATATCCAGAGAGCCTCGGAGCAGTCGGTGATCAGATCCGGTACTGAACCTGTTGATCACTGAGTCATCTCTGAATATGTGCTTGCTATCCATCATGATGAAGTCGATCTCATTTTAAGTCACAGTGTCGGGGCTTCGCCACGTCCACATACGAGCCTTAGGGATGTTGTGTAAGGCTTTGGATATGTCTTCATAAATATCCTCCACTTCATCATCCGATTGTGCCGAGGTCGGTGCGTAGACCTGACTTACTGTTCCCTGAATACCTGTCAACATATTGGAGATTTCTTGAACGTTGAATATGCCATTTAATGTTCTCTAACTCCACTTCCAACTGCGCTAGGTGATGGTCAAACCTCTAAGTTCGTTTGTTGGTTGCATTTAGGAATTAGGAAGCACCGCGGGCAGTTGATGTTGGCTTGGTATGGTATGGTATGGTGAGTGTACTCTTTTTTCTACACTGAGACTCGGGATGGTCCATTGTGCGTGTTTGTTTGCTAGTCTTGCCAGCATAACTCCGTCCAGAAGCGCAGAATCTTCCCGGGATTTCCACAGGCTTCGCGGAGTGACCTCGGATGGTCACGGATTTCGTGTCGCTGTGCTGTTACTCCCTCGCATTCCAAGACTACGTGAGCAGCTGATTCCTCGTCACTGAGACACCCCCTGCAGAGAGGTTTACTCCGATGGTGTAGAGGTGTTTGTTTAGTGGGCAGTGTCCTGTGAGTATTCAAACAAGGACGCGTAGGTCTCTTCTGGTCAGGTTAAGTAGCTTTGGTGATGCAGCCGGAAGCGCTGCTCTTGCCTGGCGGCACTCCTGTAGGTGCGTCCATCGTTCGACATGCGTTCCTCTGGTTTTTTGCCTTATCCATGCTCGGAATTGTGAGAATGCTAGGGGGAGGAGCGGACGTGGGCATGTTGTAGGCGTGTCCGAACCTTTCCGGGCTTATTCGTCAGCAGCGTCGTTACCAAGTGATCCGCTATGCCTCTTGATCCATTGGATGGTTATCCGGTTGTTGGGGAAAATCCTCTCAATTTCCAAGTGACAGTCGTGCACGAGTTTGGAGTTGCTGCTGTTTGCTGCCAAGGCCCTGATTGTAGCAGCACTGTCAGAAAGGATACGCACGCATTGGTTGTCCATGTTCCTTCTTTGCACAGCTGTGGCTGCCTCGGTTATAGCTACGCATTCGCATTCAAATATAATAAATAAATAAATCATGCTGGACAATTCACACAGCACTATCTAGCCCCAAGCTAAGCAGAGCTTGTGTTATGGGTACCAGATAACTGATATATATAATACAATACACTACATAGATAGATATTTTTTATTATACATAGAAAACATCCAGAACGCCCTGAACAAATCGTACACACATTTGTCCAGCTACACCCGTGCCCGCATCGTTCTTGGAGACGTCCGTGTATATTCTAACTTCGTGGGTGCCTGATTCATCTCTTTTAGTTGTCTCTCCTCATATAGTTATATCTGGTAGTGTTTCTCTTGTATAGGTTTGCTGGGCATTCTGTCACAGGGGGCGGCTACGAGAGGTTCATAGGCTAAGGCTCTGTTTAAGATCTGAGTGTGTGGGCTTTCTATGCCCCCCAGAATCCCATGTTTTGTAGTCTCAAAGCCGAAAAGGTCGCCTCTTGTGGTATATTATAGTGGCGCTATGTATATCTAGGATTACCTCCAGGGCAACGCTTGGTGTAGTTCTAGCACAAGCAAGTAGTACAAGCTGCACGCAGCTTGTTATTGGTGAGCACACCAGTCTTTGGAATCGTTGCAGTTTGGTTATTGAGGTTTATTGTATTGTATTATGCTACTAGTATACAAAATACCTAATAAACATATAACATTTATTAGTAAGTATTCTATATTTAGGACTCTGATGACTGGCACTGTGTTTTATTATTCGCAGATGGTCGATATCTGGTCTTATATAGTAGTTCTCGACCACAATATTTATTGAAAAAATAGCATAAAGCTTATTTCAAATAAAGTGAAATTGAATGAAATATGTTAAATACACAATATTGGATAACTCAATGACTTAATAAACAAAATTCTATTACATTATTGTTAACTTTACAAAATCAATAAAGCTAAGGTCGAAATCAGGACGTGATTTAACCTTGTCCGATTCGCGACCACAAGAAATTTCATAACTCAGTATTTTATGGTTTGTTGCCTGGACGAAATAAGGTTTTTAGATACCTTACGAGCATAAGGTTCAAATTTAATAAAATGTTTGAATAAATTTTAATACAATAATGCATACAAGAAACCACCTTATTGACACGGTATGCCCAATTCGCGTCCAACCCGGTCTAAAATGGGACTTTCTTAAAATATCGTGGTACAGTTCTCGTCCACGCAATATTTCAAATTTATTGACTATAATTTATACAGAATAACACAAATCCATATTTTTTAATCAAAAATGAAGTCAAACTAATAACCATCAACTCTGACATGCATAAAGACAATGTAAAACCTACCGTTGAATTTGCGACACGCTGCTATTTTTCGCGTTGATATAGACACTTTTTGTCTTGTTGATGGCGGACCACAAATTGATTATTTTTTTTACTTATAATTGCTGGTGCTAGTGATGTGTAGTTAGCTTCTATGCCTAGCTTACACATCTAGGTTATTGATATAATTTAATGTCTTTGTGTGAGAGTCCAAATAAGGCTATTTTCGACAAAAAGTAACCAGTAGTGCCGCGAAAGGTCGTGAATGGGGCCTGGACGCGTAACAGGCGCACCTACCCTACCTACGCGTCAAGACGTGCCTTGCACTGCTCAACAGACACAAATTAAGGAATTTATCACCTGCGATGAAAAATGGATTCTGCTTGAAAACCGCAAGCGCTCAGCAAGTTGTTTGGATTCTGGTTCAGCCCCTAAACAATGCCCTAAACGAAAACTTACCTCTACAAAAGTGCTGGTCACTGTTTGGTGGTCTAGCGCCGCGTCGCCGCCGGTGTGATTTATCACAGCTTCTTACCAAACGGGGTCAGCCTTTCGTGCAGATGTGTACTGTTAAGAAACTGAACACAATGATGAAGAAGCTGGCACATCTCCAACCAGCATTGGTCAATCGCTCGTCTCCGCTGCTCCTGCACGACAACGCGCGACCTCATACTGCACAGCAGACGGTCTCCAGGTTGCAAGAACTGGGGTTGGAAGCAAGGTCTGGTGAGTAGGGCGGATGACGGAGACATCATCCGCCCTACTCACCAGACCTTGCGCTTACAGACTACTACTTTTTCCAGAACTTGGATAACTTCTTGGCGGGAAAAAAATTCAATACCCGAGAGGCAGTACAAAATGCCTTTGAAGAATTTGTTGCCTCCCGTCCAGCTGATTTCTTTAAGAAGGGCATCAATAAACTGCCGCTGCGTTGGCAAAGATGCAGTGATTGCATGGGTGATTTGATAACTTACTTCGATTAATAAAATAATCGAATAAAACGGCAATTCCATAGGTAACGAACTTATATAAACACCTTGATAAATAGTAGGTAATTTAATTACCTACGCTACTATCAAATATGAAATATGGTGCAATTGACACCCTTTCACATTTATTATATATATATTAGATACCTATAATGTGTTTTATTAAAAAGAAGATTACAATCAAATGATTAAAACTAACTGGAGACTGTTGCAAACAATCTACAGGTAGCTCAAATGATCCATATCAATACCGGTCGGAAGCGTAGGTCAAGACAAGACACTGGCTGCATTGCCATTATTATATTAGTAGGATATCTTTCTAGCTCGTATGTAGCCAAAATATCTCTGCTTATCATTAGGACTAGATGATGCTGTGTAAATTTACCTAAATAGTGTAAAATATTTTCTTAGCCATTTAATATGTAGGTCGATGGTAAAAGTTTTACCGTAAAACCCACAGATATCAGAAACTAAATAATTATTTCGATCATTATGTTCCATCCCTCAGTTTCAACAGCCTCTATTGGTCCACTGCTGGACGCGGGCTACCCACTAGTAAGCGCCTCATTGGCTTTTATATAATGAGGGTAATTCTCATTATACCCACGCTGGGTACGGGGTTGATGGGTATTGCCCAGTCTCCGCCGCTACACGGGGACGGAGACTGGTACCTGTGTCTTTCTTGGGCCATGAGGGCAAATTCTAAGCCGGCAGTACACGGCAATTTTACGGTTTTTGTAATAATAATAAGGTAAAAATTCAAATTTGTTTTATACAATAGTCATAATACGGATCCACAGAAATATCGCATGTGTAATAGGATCGTGTTTATACAGCGTTATTGGTATTTCACTGACATAACATGAACTGAAGGTTCTGTCCATCATCACGAACACGTTCCTGAAGACGAGCAGAGATACCTTTAGCAGATCGCTATGAGACGGGAATATACACTTTAAAAACTATAAGAATAAAATTCGCTTCGAGATGACAACTAATCAACACTTTTTATTTACAAGTATTACTTGCCATAATATTTACCGAATTGAATGCTCGAATTTAAACTTTTGAAACAATAATCGTATAATGTAATCTCATAACGGGATAATTTTCATGGTTTCTTATGTTTCCGCACAGTTAAATAATAATAAATAATAAATAAATAAATAATGCTGGACAATTCACACAGCATTATCTAGCCCCAAGCTAAGCAGAGCGTATTTATAGTTGCGTATTCTTAGGGCATTCTTAATTATTCTTCCACCAGACAACTAAGCTAGACGGTTGTCTGGTAGAAATCGCTCTCAAGCGATAATACCGCTAGTTGTCAATTAGTTTTAAACTGTTCTATTGTATTGTTTCTTTTAATAAGTGTGCAAAATGAATTTTCTATCTATCTATCTATCTACCTAGACAACTGGTTGTCTGAATTTTCTGCAGGGACAACCAATTACCTGGACGATTCTTCGTAGGCTGGACGGAAATATATTACCACCTCATCATCATCTTCATATTACCACCTACACAACTGTCAACTAGTGGTGTCGGTGGAAAATTATCTGCCGCGGAGACAAGCATTTACTATGTCGACTGCGTTCGTGTAATGACTCTGATAATACGGTAACTGCTTCCCATCGGATATGTTGCATTTCGTGCTGCGCTATCATTTTGGAGCAATCTCTTGAGGTGGGTCGCACGCTTAACAGCCAATGCCATGCCAAATGCCTACTTTGTGCAACATGCCATCGTTGCCGAAACATTTTAAAAGTTTCTGGTTTGGTTCATCACTCACATCCTTCTTCATCACACTATTCACACTATAATATTATAAATGCGAAAGTTTGTATGGATGTACGGATGTATGGATGGATGTTTGTTACTTCTTCACGCCAAAACTACTGGACTGAAATGGCTGAAATTTGCATACAGGTAATTCTAATCCTGGAATAACACATATGCTACTATTATTCCATAAATCAGTTCCCCTGGGATAGGCGTGCGAAGCCGCGGGGCGCAGCTAGTAATATTAAAAACTTGACAATTAAAAAAAAATTATGTTTGATGCTCTTTCATGCAAAAACCACTGAACGGATCCGGCCGAAATTTTGCATACAGGTAGTTCTAGGCCTGGAATAACAGATAGGCTACTTTTATCCCATAATTCAGTTCCCGTGGGATATGCGTGGAAGCCGCGGGGCGCAGCTAGTTAATAATATCTATAAAGAGGCTAGATTTGCGTGTCTGTTTTGTAACGAATAGGCCAAAATAACCTTTACTCAAAAACTAATAGACCGATTCCAAAATTACTTTCACCATTAAGATGCTACATTATCATTCATATTAAAATATGAATGTCCACCCGTGTGAAGCCAAAGCAAGTAGGTCTAGTCTAGTTTCTAGTCTAGTTTTGTGCCACCACACCAGGACCTGTCAGAAAATCAGCGCCGTTATAGCTTCGGCTGTAGCGGCATAATGCTGAGACAGGGACCTTTTTGGCCCTTTATATAACATCCTTTAACATGCTCCTCTCTTATTTATGTACTACTTTCCTTGGTTTATATGTAATTCTTTGCTTATTTCCTACTTATCTATAATCCTTACGTTTGTCGTGTTATGTGTGTGTTATGTAATTGTTCCAAATAAATGTATTTTCTTTCTTCTTTCTTTCTTTCTAGGTAATATTATAAATGCCAAAGTTTGGATGAATGGATGTTGGTTATTTCTTCCCGTCAAAACATCTGAACGTCTAAACATTTGTATAGACGTAGTGTTGGGCCTGGAACGTACCTTTTCATCCCATAAATTAGTTCCCATGGTATAGAAATAACAAGATGTGCGAAGCCGCGGGCATAAACTACTAGGTAGGTACCTAAATTATGTAGCGGGTCAACAAACTATGCGAGACTGGCGTAGCATACAAAAAACATAATAGGTAAATAATGTATTTATTTTTATTTTTATACCTAAGGATAAAACAAAAGCAATACCTACTAACATTATGATTACGATTACATTACAACCACAGAATTCCTGTAGTTAGGTAACTTACCTATTAATACGAGTTCTGTGATACAACAGAGATAGATTATATATATGAATACAATAATGTCAAGCCTACAGGGTAGTCCACGGGGTAGGTAAAATTTGCGGTTATCTAGACATATAATTGATTTTGTTAAAAAAAAACTATAAACCTACTTTAATTATATGGATCCCATTGTCAGAACTGGACGCAATGAAAATAGGACACGGGAAGCACCAGCTTTCATATAAAAAAAGGATCATGAAAATCGGATCACCCAGTCAAAAGTTCTGAGGTAACAAACATAAAAAACAACAGTTGAATTGGGAACGTCCTCCTTTTTAACCGACTTCAAAAAAGGACGAGGTTTTCAGTTCGCCTGTATTTTTTTTGTATTTTTTTTTTATCCATATATTTTTATTTTTACCTTTGTTGGGTACCTCAGAACTTTTGACTGGTTCGATTTGCATGATTCTTTTTTTATATGAAAGCTGGTGCTTCCCGTGTGGTTCCATTTTAATTTGGTTCAGTTCTGATAATGGGATCCATGGAAATCGATGAAAAAACTATAAAAGTTGAAGTCGGTTTATACATTTTCAAAACAAAATTAATGATATAATTTTGAAGTCGATTGAACGAAGTCGAAAGAAAAATGGACCGCACCCAGTGTCGTACCACAGTAGGCAATTTAAAGCAGATAACATAATTATTTATTAAGTTCATACACATAACTTATTTAATTCATAAACATAGGTTAGGACATAGGAACATAGGACCTTACCACACTGTCCTAACTCCTAATGATGCCAACCATCTTATACAAAAAAAAAATACAATAATCATTTATTTGGACAAGTACACGGTTATTATAATAAATTACATGTGAATGTGAACGAAGAGACCACAAAAGTTAAAAAACTGCGGCGTAGTCTCTTCGCCCGCCTCCTTATCACCTTCATTCACATCAAATAATGTGCTGCTTATTGCCATAACCTCAATAAATCGGCGTTGATCATTCTGGTTTTTTATTTTATTCTCTCTCTCTTTGTTCTAAACTTAACAATAGAGAGGCTATTAGTTTTATATTTATTTCATTATAAAGAGTATTGCGTTTTTTTTATTATAAAAAGACAAATTTGTAATCATTAATTACAATTACTGATGCAACATTGAAATAAAACCAATAGCTACTTTGATTTTGGTTATCTTTTCTTATCACTAATCTCTTGTTCCGTATGCAAAAAACTTGTTAGGCTCTGTGCAACCTCAACAACATCTGTCTACAACTTGTTTTGATGCATGTGATATATTTTGTAAATACGGAAAAAGAGATTATACCCTGTTCACCCAAGCAAAAGAAAAAAAATAACAAACCTCAAACAAGGTATAGAACAAACTTTCAAGTCACGGACTACAAATACTCATTTAAATGATAAATTGTAAATTGTAGATAGTACCTACTTAACGCTGCATGCTGTCATCTTTTAATAATTTGCATACCGCAAACGGTCAAGCATGTTGTTTCTATATCACTATGTCGGGGGCGCTGTTATGTGTGTATTTTACATTGATATTTTACAGAACGATTTGATCGATGAGTCACAATTTTCTGTAAAAAGTATGGAGTTCATTGGCGATGGCTCTCAGCTAAGTTATATGGTGTTTGCTTACCAGGTAGCGCTGCAATCAACATTTTAAAAAAACTTTTGTAGATAGATATGTAGATAGATAGATAGATAATTCTTTATTGCACACTAAAAAACAATTTATAAACAAAATAATCATTACAAAATATGTGACAATTGGCGGTCTGATCGCTCAAGAGCGATCTCAGTAGAGATCGCTCTATTAATATTTAATTGTTGACTAGTAAGTCAACCGTGGATGGATAGGATCGTTGGATTGAACATAGGGGCCTGTGTTCATTATTGTGTTGTGCGGTAATACAAATCATACATACAAAATAAAATTAAAAAAAAACCGTGATTAGATTCACTTCAGGGATTATTCCCAACGTAAATTAAATTAAATTGAATTATAACCGGCTTCAAAACACGTATAAAATCACTAAAAAGTTAAAAATAAAAGCAAAATAATAATTTTGCCAAACCCACGACGGATAATTAATTAATAATCGAAAATTGAAAAAATATTTATACAAAACCCCAGACTAAAAGGAATTGAAAGAAAAACAAATAATATATATTGTCAATTATAGCTTCCTAAATGTATTCAATTCACCTATTCAATACTACTAACTACTTGATTAGAATATAATACTGATTTCTGTCGATTTTTTAAAACCTTGCATAATATAGGAAATATCTTCGTTTTTACTGTCTTGGACGTGTGATTATCGATATTTTGCTAGGTAAGTATGCTTCGTGTCCGAGCGTTAAAATGACAATATGTAGTTATCATGGAATGCTCACATGTCGAATGTGTTTTCTTTTGAAACAGACGCAAATTAGACATTATAAGGCAAGACCCTGCATAGTTTGACGTGACATCCCATCCCAATGATCTCCCCCTGTTCCCTCAGTTCTACCGCAACAGATGCCACAAATCAGATCATTAATACTCGTACTATCTCATAGTACGAGTATTAATGATCCGATTTTTGGACGACTTTCATCCGTCAGTGTAATGGATGGAAAGTATTTTACACCTTTAGATTGGATCGCGAGTGAGTGGCTATAAGTATCCTGGCCAGACGAATAATAACTTATTATTCATATGATCATGATTTGATTTTTTGATTTGAAGGTTTGGCACGCCGCGCCGCCTGTGCCTACGTCACTGTCCAGTTGCAAACAATAGCGGTATCTATTAATATTTATTTGTTCAACAAGTGAGCAAAGCGGTTTATTGTTTTGTGCCTTCCAAATTCCGAGCTAGCGAAGCAGTCTAGAGTAGAGTCACGGGCGCTCTAAAGTAGATTGCTGAGCTAGCGAGGGCTTTAAAAGGCATGAAACAATAAACCGCTTTGCTCACTTCGAGTTAAACATACAACTTTTCACGTCGATCAGTGAGAAAATTTGCCCCGAAGCGGTGTTTGGCGCCTGAGCGTAGCGAGGGCGCTAATAGTTCGAGGGACTAAATGTTACTTTCACCCGAGGTAAACACTGTGCTTTTCATTACGAATACAAGAAAAGTAAAAATAAAAGTATGAATGTTGCTAAAGAAAATATAAGTAAATTTCATTTTACATAAATCAACAACTTAGGTGAGATATTTATTTAAAGTCCTTAGTAAAATTAGAGCAATTATTAGTTATAAATAATGAAAGGTTTTTTCCAGGTACCGCTTAACTTAAGAAGTGAAAACTTTGGATATTTTGATTAAATCGATCATTTTGCTTTTTGAGAAACCATTTTAGTTGTGTTTAGAACTTAATGTTGTCTTTCATAGAATAAACGCTCCATAATATTGGAGGTTTGTAAGTCTTTGAGTATTCGTTAAAATATATTAACAAAACGTTTTCTTAGAACGATTTCACTATTTTCTTAGCGCGCCATTTCATACGATTACGTACGATTTACGATTTTGGGCACCTTCATTTTGATTTAGATGGTAAAAGGTTTTCAACTACTGCTTTAGCCTCTTCTTTTTTTAAATCAGACATTAAATTGATGTATATATCAAAGTCTGAACTTATTGTAATAATCTCACAAAACTCTACAACTCGAAAAATCCAAGGATTGACGTTCTACCATGGTAGAATAGACAAGGAAGAATACCGAGAACTATTCTACCATTAATTTTTATCATTAAAAAATGGTAAATATTTTGTCGAAATCAATGTTATTTTAAAGAAATTGTTGAAGGTAAATTATAGTAGGTATGATATTTTACTTCTAAGTTACTTCAATTTTACATCACGTTGTAATTTAGTAACTGTATGAATTGCATCAAACCAGACGCAGAAGCTATCTCACAAGAAGTTGAAGTTGGCTGTATAAGTTCGAATGCATGGTTCCATAGAAATGTGAGGTGACAGCTGTCACTACTTGTCATTACCTTTTGTCCCTGGGGACGAAAAGTATTACTTTCATACCGCTTCCCAGGCAACTTCCGACCTACTTTCAGTAATTAAAAAGTATTTTTAGAGCGTAAAAGAGATATATTTTTGAAGTATTTATATTTGAAATACAAATTGAACGAATTTATAAAAACATCTGTGTTTTTAATCTTCTTTTCTTTTAAAAATAATAAAAAACATTGGTAGCAATAAAGTAAATTATCGTCATCATGCCAAAAGAGGTTTTGAACAGGGCTATGAGTTTTTTCTTTTTTTGGCTCCGCGCATAGAGTAAAGTGGTATCGATGGCCTCTAGAGCCTAGTAAACCATTGAAATGCAGCAACACCATTCTAAATTCATTACTTTTTAACTTGTTGATTATTAATTCTTTATTCCACTTGTGTCACTGGTTTTGAGCAGCAAAGCCACTGTTTTCGAGCGAGAGAGGTGAAAAAGTTATTTATTAACCTCTGTAATAGTCGGTGTAAAAGTCGTTTCAATCGTTCTACCATGGAACTGCAGGGATAAAAAAGTGGTAACATTTCTATGACGTCACAGTCCCAGACCTATAGAACAAATGGGAGTAAATAGATAAACGAAGAATTATAAACGGTAGAAACCTGTCCCAATTGTTCTATAGAACTAATACTTATTAGTTGACGCTGTCGTATTGGCTCGGGTATGCGCCGAATAATCGTCAATTCTGTTTGTTAAATCAGTCAAAACTGTTTGTTAAAACAGTTTTAGTCAGACACGAGTAATCGTGATAAAAAATTGGCTAGTACAAAGCCACATAGTTTTATCAGTAGGTATCATAAAGGTAAATAACTATATGAAGGAAGGTGTAGGATTTTTTTAGCCACGCGATTTAGAAATAAAGAATATAGAAACCCCCTAATATAGAAACTAAATTTGATATAAAATACTTTTTATCCATTTTACAGATGGGTTACGTTACTGTTGTCCCTAAATCGAATCCTCTTAGGTCTTGTTCACGGAGACGCGGGGCGTGCAGCGGCCCCGTCATCGCACGCGTAAACATCAAAAATGTCGCAAAAAAATGTTAGTTGATATTTATGGATGGGGCGGGAAGAGTGGCGGTGCATGCCGCGTGCGACGCGTCTAATCAGACAAATGCGTGTAAAAACGCTTCTTCGTAAACACACTCAACCAACGCCATATGTTTAAATTTATTGCGGGCCGCGCCCCTGCACGCGCCGGCCGGCGGCGCCGCCGCAAGCCCGCGTCTGCGAAAATAAGGCCTTATAGCATAGGCGGACGACCTCTGTGGCGCGGTGGGGGTAGGTCAGCCTGCGACGCAGGAGATTGCGGGTTTGATTCCTGATTACGATCCAGATTACGGTCTACAGATGTTTGTTCAGGGCGCTATGGAAGTTTCTATGCTTGTATAATAAAAAATTGCCATCTATGTAGTTTATGTGTATATCAGTTTCTAGTAATCGTAACATAAGCTCTGCTTAGCTTGGAGCTAGATAATGCTGTGTGAATTGTCGAACATTATTAATTATTATTATTATTTATTTATTATTATTATGTATGAGGTATCCTGATGTTGACTTCTAAGGAAATTATGGATTTTTTCTTTTGGTGGCGCTGGGTTTTACATGTGTTATTTTCCGAAAGAGTGCTAAATTCAATCGTCTATAAACGACATGTTGGTGGTTCCTCTCAGGTCTTGCATACTAGAAAAATCTTGCTTCGGTCGGACCTGTAACAAAAGTACAAGCTGTATTATTTCATTTTATTGAGCAATTCTTTATATCCTCACCACACCGCAACCGCCTATATTGGTCCACTGCTAGATGCAGGCCTCGCCCTAAGCGCCTCATTGGCTTTTATCTCATGGGGTTATGGCCAATAATCCCCAAGCTGGGCATGAGAATTGGGGATCGCAGTTCGGTGGTAGAATTGTTCTGCAGGCGGCGCTGCAGCCCTCCCCCGGTGAATATCCCTTAGTTGCCTCATACGACAGCCACGGGAAAAGTTGGGGGTCGATTTAATTGGCACCACACAGTACCGACTGTACCGAAATCCGTAGACGCCAATTCTATGATATTGTTTGTCTAGAAGAAGATATGTAAGAAACCCATAGTTTCTTATAATTATGCGCCCTCTGACATCGCTCGATGGTAACCAGATAAAACGAAAAACTGATTCTACCTTCTAGGCAAGCGCTTCATCTTTGTATACCTAATTCGTAGTGAGACTAGGTATATCGCGTTACGCCTAGTCAAAACGCGATAAAGACCTTTTGAGAGATAGGCCTTTTGCGAGGTAGACATTTTGAAAGGTAGACGGTAATTCAAAAATGACCTTTGTTTCGTCTGACCCGATGCATTTTGCCTGCTGCCGTGAGATAAGTTGAAGACAGAGTAGTGTGGAAAGCTTTTGCCAAGACAATAATAAACCGCTATAATTGTCTTGGCAAAAGCTTTTCGGACGAGCATGACCTTCCCTGATTGCATATGGCAGCGGGAGGGATGCACGCGAATTACATTTGAACCGACTTAAAAAGGAGGAGGTTTTCGATTAGACTGTTTTTATTATTTTACTATAGAAACTTTCGTAGTTTGACGAATTCATTATGAATGTAAGTGGTTGGTGTTCTTCCAACACAAACAAGGTTCGTAGTTAACCCGCTTACATTCATAATGAACTGTTTTTATTATGTTTGTTACCTAAGAACTTTGCACTGCGTGAACCCATTTTGATGATTATTTTTTTATTTGAAAGCTGGTGCTTCCCGTGTGGTCCCATTTTAATTCAATCGAGTTCTGACAGTGGGATCTAAATAATGTAAGTCGGTTAAGAGTTTTTTTTCTAACAAATTCAATAGGGTATATGCATCGATTTTTTTTATCGTTTTAATCGATTATTAAGGTCATTATTTAACCGAAAAATGATATGACACTCACTGAATTTCGCAATAACAAGGTAAAAAAAACAAATCAAAACTACAATCATTTTCGAGTGATAAAAACGCTGTCATATTGGCGCCATGTTTATGTGACGTCGACGTACACACTCGATTAAAACCTTTCGTGACAACCTCGGTAGTGATCATCTCAGGAAAGAGGTTTTCGAAAACAGCTTCTATTCATTGAATTTTGACGATTAAACTCCATGAACATAAATGACTGTATCAAATTCTTTATGTTATTATTATTATTACCCTACCTTATTTAGTTAGTTGCCCAGGTGCTTCGATCCGAAATAATGCTATAATAAGTACCTATTAAAGCCCTCCGCAAACAGCCGCTAATTAGTTAGCGCGTCTTGTAAAGCGCGATTTCGGCGATTTTCCAGCGTGATTCCTTATACAAAGCGGCTTAATTATTAAGCGCGATTTCGCCGCCCCTTCCCCGCCCCTTACTGGCAGCGCGAACGACGAAGGCCACAATATCGCAGGACGCGGAAACGCCTCTGACAAGCTGAATCGCAGCAGTGTGCGTCAACGTATGCGTTTTGGTACAAAATGTTCCGCAAGCAAATATCGCAAAATCGCGTGACACAGCGCTTGAAAATTAGCGTTGATGTGAGTAGGGCTTAACATGAGTGAGTGGTTTTCCTGTACCTATCAATTTCAAATAATTTAATATTATCTTCGAATCGTAAACCGCCAAGTGCGTGTCGACTCACATACGAATGGTTCCGTACCGTAAAAATCAGGCAGCTTATTCAACGGACATCAAATTGTTCAGAGACCCCTTAAAGCCCTACTCACATCAACGCTAATTTTAAGCGCGTCCTGTGTCGCGCGATTTTGGTATATTTGCTTGCAGAACTTTTTGTACTAAAACATATACGTTGACGCACACTGTCGCGATTCGGCTTGTCCGAGGCGTTTCCGCGTCTTGCGGACGGCGCGGCGGCGCGGGGTGGCGGGGCTGAAGTGCGATCGCAATGTCCTCCACATCGCCAGTCGTCGTGTCGTGAGCCATGAAGGTGTAAATAGGTACCAATGTGCAGAATCAGACCACTAGTGTAAGTATCTATCATTACCCGTTTTACTTGTACATATCCAACGGCGGCATCGCCGTAGGATTCTCGTTCGGATCTGTCATATCACATAACATAACAAAGATAAAAATGATTGCCTGCTTGAAATATTTCTCGTCTAACACTTACATAACCGTGAATAAGTTATAGGTAGGTAGTACCTAGAGTACCTACCTCATATAAATATTTTGAAATAGGTAAGTAGGTAACTTATTTACCTTGCGGCTTTTACTCCTCTGAGTTCAGCAGATGTGAATTCCGAATTTGATGCGAAGAAGGTAGACATCATGAAAACATCTATTTTCGGAAGATTATCTGACTGCGCTCTTACAAAACCGCTTTCAGTCATTGTTTTTAGTAAGAAGGTTGAAAAACTTCACAATATTTCTCAAGGAATCAACTTTGCTTACGCTCTCCGGAAAACACCAAACAACCGCGAAATAATACCTAGGTACAAAAAGATATCCCGCCGAAACTTCATGACATAACGAAAAGTGAAGTAGGTAGAATAGTGTCAAACCATGATGCACCGTCAAAAAAAAAAAAAGAAGGAAGTGTGTACGGTGATGTCACGTCCGCTCTAGCAAATGGCGTAGCGTTTTGAAATTTTGCGATTGAGATTGAAAATATCAGTTTTTCAATGGTTAAATTCTACAATAAAAACTTCTCAAAATGCAAAAATAAATATGCAGATATGTTTCTACAACAATAGAGAATACGTATATATTTTTTTAGCCATTTTGAAGTCACATGCATATACCCTATTATTTTAGTAGGTACTGAAGTGCTCAGCTCAGCTCTGGCCCAAAGGTAGACTTGCCCCTCGACTTAAAAAGACCTAAACGGTCACGAATATATTGATAGAGGATAACTAATTAAGAATTTTGTCGTCACCTGTGTTTGAGCACACACTTCTGGACTTTAATAAGTTCCGCGCTGGCTTGTCTACATTGAGACCGGCCAGTCGAAATTCGGGTAGGAAAAATTTAATTCCAGAAAACTGGATATTACTTACTTATTTTTCCCCTTGAGAAAAAAAACTTCAAGGGGGATACATAAAGGATTTCACTTTTTTGAATTCCAGTTTTCCCCCTCACCGATTTTTGGCGTAATAAAAACCACGTATGGTTTTTATTACGCCAAAACTCGGTGATTTATCAGTTTAAACAATTTTAAGGAGGGAAATTATACTTCATTGACTATTTACATACACATGAAATTTGTGAAATTAGGTTCATACCTTAGAATGGGTAACCCCTTTGCTGAGATTACGGATGCCCGCAAAGTGGTTCTCTATGTCTGCAAGCTTCTTCCCTTCTGTTTCAGGAAGAATTTGATGAAAAACAACACAGCCAACAGCACTGAAAAAAATTATATGTGTAGGTTATTTTTCGGTGGTCGGTAGCAGTCAATCTTACTAATCACAGCAATATTATAAATGCTAAAGATTGTGATGATGTATGCTTATTGGTTGGATGGATGGATTTATATACACCAAACCTCTTCACGCCAAACCCACTGATGGAGCTGAAATTATATTCGTTCCAGGCCTCGAATAAAACCTAGGCTACTTTTTATTCCGTAAATCATTCTACATGGGATAGAAATAACTCTTAAACGTTTCCATAGAAACGCGTGCAAAGCTGCGGGCAGAAACTAGTATTAGCGCGAAAGTTTTTGTGAATGTTATTTTCATTACTCATACTCGGAAAGTAGGTCGGAAGTTGCCTGGGCAGCGGGATGAAAGTAATATAACAAGTAGGTATAGCTGTCACCTCACATTTCTATTGAACCATGCATTCGAACTTTCTATACAGCCAACTTCAACTTCTTGTGAGATAGCTTCTGCGTCTGGTTTGACGCAATTCAATTACAGCGTGATGTAAAATTGAAATATCGTAGAGTGTGTTACGGCGCATACCCGAGCCAATATGACAGCGATATCTATTTTATCATATTTTTACGTTTATCATAGGAATTTTAAAAAATACTACGTTCAGTATGTGGTATCTTTTACAAGCAATTTTTTAATACCTCTTTAATAATTTTATCTCATATAGTTTAGGAGGAGATGCGAAAATAGAGTTTGGTGGCCAAAAAGCGCAACTTCGTATCTCTGCATAAGTTTTAGAAAATGAAACTATTACAGAGGGATTAATAAATAACTTATAATAGATACCACAAACTGAAAGTAGGATTTGTAAAACTTGCTGCGTTTAACGTTATAATAAGATAAAATAGTTGGGGCCACCACTTTCACTGGTATATTTTATGGGCCTTAAGTTAGTTCCAATGCTCACCTCGTCAAGCTGAAGACAGGGCGCTATGGCGCTCATTAGGAGAGGCCTATGTCCAGCAGTGGACTAATATAGGCTGATGATGAATAATGCTCACCTTATAAGACCGTACAAGCCATACGTTCCCCATATCGACATGCTGTCGACCATGCTGATGTACATCTTGTTCGTGAGGAAGCCGAAGATGTAGCCGACAGCACTAGCCAGGCCTGCGCCCCCAGAACGCGTTTTCGCGCTGAATATCTGTAAAAAATCACACTAATATTATAAATGCGAAAGTTTGTATGGATGGATGGATGTTTGTTACCTTTTTACGCCAAAACTACTGAACCGATCTGTCTGAAATTTTGCATATAGGTAATTCTTATCCTGAAATCAAACATTGGCTACATTTTTTCCCATAAATAATTTCCCGTGGGATGAAAATCACCTTTAAACGTTTCCATAGGAACAACGCGTGTGAAGCCGCGGGGCGCACCTAGTTATTAATAATAACAGTTTTACGAAACGTATATTATCTATCAAGTATGATTCTCAAAAATTCGCATAAAATAAAACTCGCTTTGAGATGGTACGCTACGTGATGGGAATTATAATCTTTAAAACTAGCTTCTACCATAGAACAACCTGGATAACAAGGAACAATGGTTGCTTCAGAGGTGCTATAACGCAAAATAGATTTGAATTTAAAATTCAAAACAAGTTGAACCTGTGGTTTTAGGCGGGACAGTAACTCGAGCTAGAACACTGGTGGATCGTTAACGTGATTAGGGTTTTACCCGAGGCTCGCACGCATTTTTGGCATAAAAACCATTGATTATTAGAAAGGAAAGATGAGGTAAGTACTGGTTTCTCGAAAGTGGCAACCTCAAATTGTGTAAAATTGTGTACTCCCACCTCAGTCACCGTCTGACCGGCGGCATGGGCGGTCGTATTAGCCAGAAATATCTGCTGTCTCGGTCTCACTTCGGTCTTAGGTACGTCTTTCCGCCTTTGTTCTTCTTTGTATTGCACAGGAATGGAAATATAACTGTGAGCGTATGTGTTTGCGTGTAGTTGTAACACATGCCAATTTTTGAGTAAGCGCTGGGAGAACGTAACCTTTTTAATTAATCAATGATAAAAAATATGTGAATAAAAAGGTGACACTCCCCAGCAAGGCCCCAAACTCTATTAGTGTCAATGCCCTAGTGGACTAAGCCACTAAAATCCATTGCGAAGATTCGTGTAAAATTAATTGTACACTTTGTAAAAAAATAGTTTACCAATGGCTTTGTTTTGCCAGGGAGTATACTTATACTTACCTCTTTATTTGTCCTTCTAATATTATAAAAGCGGAACTTTGTGCCGTTGCGTTGTAAGATGTTCGGCCGAATAAAATGTCAAATCTACTAAGCGGATCGAGCTGTGCAATAATATTGCACAAATACCTGGGTCTGGAACATTCCGCATTTTCGAAACAAAGAGAACCATGTTTAGTAAATGATTTTAAGATGGCTTTGCTTTGCCAGGGAGTATACTTACTCTCCAGCAAAGCCATCTTGAAATCTTTTACTAAACATGGTAAGTATTTTTTATTCCGAAAATGCGGATTGTTCCAGACCCAGGTATTTGTGCAATATTATTGTACAGCTCGATCCGCTTATAAATTTGGCATTTTCTTCTGATTTAAGTTTTATAGTTTTTTCATGAATTTTCATGGTTCCCATTGTCAGAACTGAACAAAATTCAAATGGGACCACACGGGAAGCACCAGCTTTCCACCCAGTCAAAAATTCTGAGGTAACAAACATAAAAAAATACAGTCGAATTCAGAACCTCCTCCTTTTTTGAAGTCAGTTCAAAATATGATCGTTTCGCAAGATGGTAAACGTTGAGGGACATATACATTAGCAACGTCGACTTACCTCCCCAATAAGGATCCACGGCAAAAGCCTTATTCCCGTGTGCGTAATGAGAGCCAACAGCATCAGCAGGACAGTTGGCATCCAAGCGTATGGATTCTGAAATGCAAAGGAAATAGACATTTAAACCAACTGCCAAGTTGAGGTACTGACTAGATTCTGCGTGCAGCATCGCAAACGTTCTTTCGCGATCATTTATTGGCAACGACACTACCAGCCGCCACAACCAGTGCAGTTGCCAATTAACGGCACTACCAAGCTTATTTTGGATTTAATTGTACACTCAACACGGCAGATATCAGATTTTTTGTGTTCACCACGGAAATAAAAAGTTTCCCATGGAACAGTTATCTAGAGGTGATCCATCGATTTAGAGTAGCATATTAAGTTAAAAACAGGCCTATTTTTGAAGAAACCAGTTTTGTGTGTAGAATGATAGAAATAACTTAATAATAAAACTGTTGACTGACATACATACATATATTCCTTAACTAACTGCGCCCCGCGGCTTCGGGCGCATAGATCCCATTGAAACGGACAGAGTGATTTCTAAAACCCTTCCATCACATCTTTAAACTGATTTATGGGACGAAAAGTTGTATGTTCCAGGATTAGAATTACCGGTATCCCAAAAAACCAAAATTTCAGCCCGAGCCCGAACCTATAGCTTTGGCGTGAAAGTGTAACAAACATACATACATACAAACGTTCGCGTATATAATATTAGTAGGAAGTAGGCTAAGTAATTCTTTGCTTATCACAAGTAAAAAAGAAATTAAGTTAACTTATTTCCGCTTAAAAAAACTCTATCGCAATCTTCCTGCAAGATCGATTCTAATCAAAAATCGCTGGCTTTGGTGGCTTTGGTGGCCAAACAGCCAAATCTTGTGCGTGACTTCTTAAAAACGCGAAGAGCCTCGAACTCATCCTATTATAATAACAGCAGATTATATTTTTAATAACAGGATATTAAACTTACGCACTGGGTTTCAGACGCAAGGGTCACCGCTGTCATTTCTAACGTTGAGTTGTTGTTTTCCGGCGTATTTATCGGGACACCATACTGAAATTCACATGTACAAAAAATATTATTTCACTTCGCACCTCGCATGCTCCAGTTTTGGGGAAATAGTCACTCTTCGGTGGAAAGGAAACAATGCAACAAGTTACAGACCTGTAGTGCGAAATTTTACCTCACGATCTTAATCCTCGCGATGTAAATTCAATAATATGCAAAACTATAATTTAATAATAGAAATAAATTAAAACTAGTATTTGCAATTGAAACAATTTGATCTATCTGCAGACTGTTGCAAGCAATCTACAGGTAGCTCAACTGATCGCTGGTTGCATGTATGTATGATATGCAAACATTGTAGATATTTTGCCTGGGGCATCGCGGGGCGCCAATAGAAGTCTATATTTTTAACATCGTTCTTGCTAGGTAGGTACCACTTTGATGGATAGGATAAAATGTTTGCTGCCTCGCCTTCTAGACCTTAGGTTCGTAGACCTGCACATGGTTATATAATATTCGCCGCTAATTAATTTATTTTATTTTGGTTTTTATTTATTTTTCATTACAAAAACGCAAGCAACGAGCGGCAAAAAGTGCCCCCATGTCTTACTCCTCTTCGCAGTTGGATGGGTTTGGACTGCTGGTTCTGTACTTGGACACTCATGGTGGTGGCGTTGTCGTAGAGACATCTCAGCATCTCAATAAGTCAATTTGGCATCGCTGTATGGAATCCAGAACAGCCCCGGTTTCGAAAGAGTCTTTCATTTCTAAGCTGCAGCTAACATAATCTCGTCTTTGCTGATTTCTGGCAGTTTGTCGGTATAGTGGCGTGTCAGAGTGGCTCTGGAATCGTGGTCGTTCGATGTTTCAGACCGACGTGAACTCGTTGGGGACGAGGGGCATGTGCAGCGTATAATCGGCCATAGAAACCCTCTATCTCGGCTACTAAATCCGGCAATACGGTCCTCCCATCGTGCGTTTTAATCTGTGATCTGTGGTTTTAATCTTCATCAGGTGGCTCTTGCCAAGCTGCTGAGTGAATAGAAACCAAGGGTCCAAAGTATTCACCGAAGGTCGCGCCGTACCATCTTCGTAATTCACTTTGTTCAGGTATGACCTGTCTGACGAAGTCACTTAGGTGGTTTCCAGTCTTTTTGCCATGAGCCCGAGAGTCTCATCCGAGAGTTTGGATTTCCTGTCAGTACGCTGCTTTTGGCAGAACTTGACGCCCTCGCTCCTCAACGTTTCGACCAGATTGTGTAGGGTCTTGTCAACGTCATCAGTGGAATACAAGGCAACGAATCTATTTCCGAGAAGCTGCTGGAACATCTCGGTGCCCGCTATGATTTGGATTGGGTTAGGTCGGAGCGTGGACTTCATTAGACGGTTTCTTTCAAGCATCAGTTGGATATTCAGAGAGCCTCGGAGCAGTCAGTGATCAGATCCGATATTGAACCTGTTGATCGCTGAGACATTTCTAAATATGTGCTTGCTATCCGTCACGATGAAGTCGATCTCATTTTTAGTCACAGTGTCGGGGCTTCGCCACGTCCACTTCCCTTGGGGCCGTTTCTTAAAAAAGGAGTTACTTAAGAACAGCCCCTCCTTTTCAAGGGAGTTGACAAGCATTTGCCCCCTGTAATTCTTAACTCCATAAACATGCGGGCCTATTCGGGATTCGTTGCCGGTTCGGCCGTTAAAGTCCCCCTTAACGCATTCACTGCCCAGCTCTGCGGTGCGACCCGCAGGGACGCGCCGCAGCTCCACGCAGATAGAGACTGGCACCTGCGTCTTGGGCCATGAAGGTGTTAATTACACTGAAGTGAGCCTTAGTGGTGTTGTGTAAGGCTTTAGATGTGTCTTCATACATATCTGTGTCTTCGTAATATCGCTAGCATAACCGAAGGATTAGATACGGTACGCTACCCTGTTCGACAAAATGGAGATTTCTTAAACGTTGTTAGCGAGGACCTTATTGACGAGGAAATCTATACGCCACCTTGGGATGTTTTATCACCCTTGCGAAAGTAGAGAAGATGGAGTCTACGGTGTCCTACCCCTCTCTACGGACTTTACATAACCCTAGAACATGCCATTTAATGTTCTTTATCTCAACTTCCAACTGCGATGATGGTCAAGCCTCAGAGTGCGTCCGTTATACGTTCCCAGGGTAGGCGTTTGACCATGACCCACCATATTGGTCCAGTGCGTGTTGGTGGGTTATTTTGTAATTGTCTCGTTTGTTGTTTGGCAGGGAGCGCCGCGGGCAGGTGAGCTCTGCTTGGGCGCCGAAAGATATAAGTTGGCTAGGCGCCCCTTACTCCCCAGTATCTGTACATACGTGTTTAATGTATAAATCATAGCAGGCCACTAGTAGACAGCACACGGCTGCGCCCGCGGTGGATACCAGCGTCAGCGGCCGCTTGCCGGTGAAGTGCACCAGCATCACACACAGGCCTGTGCCCACTATCTGCATGATGCCGAGGATCAACGTCGCGTAGTACTTGTCTATCGGCGCTTCCAGCATTTGGAAGATCGATACTGCGTACGTCTGCAAACAAATGTTTTGAGATATCAACACCGCAAGAGGAGGGTATAGAAACCGGAAAACGGATTGAAGGGCAGTATTTTTAAAACACAAAATAAATCTTTTTTTTTATCTTAGTAATGGATTGCTAAATGACCCATTATGTAGCAGATCTAGCCCCAAGCTAAGCAGTAAAAGGAATATGAAAACACTTTATGCGACACTCAGAGCGCGGGGGGCCGTAGAAAAATGTGAACTGAGGGTCCTTGAATTGCAATATTCTCGTTAGGTATTTTTTTGTGGCAAAGTGAACCTTAAACAACTCGAGATGAAAGATAGAAGTAATGAACTTTATCGATGAAGCGAGCAAGCCGCGCAAGATTAACGTGTTTTTTCTGTTTTTTTTAATGGTTGATATGCTTATAAAGGCAATACAATGGTGACAATGGCTCTTGGCAAAAAAGGAAGCAACACAATGGCTTACAGCTAGCGGAGCGAGCCGCGAAATTTTGTCATTTTATTACTTTGGCCAAAAGCGTGGGGCCCCTGTTAATCCGCCACTTATGGCCTGATATTCGTGGATCATTTCAGAAGTTACGTGACCTACCTGTAACGTCGTCATTCCACTGAAGTGGCCGACAAAGAAGCTGAAACAGATGAGGAAGTATGGCACGAGGAAGCTTCTCTTGAAATAGTGCGAGACTTCACCCGTAAATGATTGCTTTGTGTCCACTGAAAGATTTAAGTATAACTCGTTATTACGATAATACTAGTTAGTTACATATTTTTGATGAAATTCTTCTATTGTTAAGGCGAAAGTTTGTGCCGATGTGAAGAGGTTTGGCCGTGGACAACTCCAAAATTACTGAATGAATCGGGCTTAAATTTCGCTCTCATCTAAACGTTTGTTGACATTTTTTTTGTAAACTTTACCAGCTATCGCTACAACTGTAGCGAGGCAACATCGTCGTGGATAGGTGTATTTTTTTATAAATAACTTAGTTTTGCGGCTTTGCGCGCGTTTTATCTATAGAAACGTTTTATAGTTATTGCTGTACCATGGGTGCCGATTCATGAAATAAAAAAACCTATTCTTTATCTCTGGACTGAAACTATGCAGGTCCCTATGCAAATTTCAGCTTGCATACAGGTAATTTTTAGCTAGTTATTCCATAAAACTAACCTTTTTCATTTTTGTAGATGTCTATTATTTCCTTAAGTTCTTCTTCAACATTTTCGGGTGTAGTCCAACCTCGGAACCATTGCAAACTCTGTAATAGAGGGGAATCATTGATTGTTATCAGTAGATAGGTAACTACATACTTATTTGTTGCAGATAGAAAGAGTCAATCACACTATCACACTAATATTATAAATGTGAAAGTTTGTATGGATGTATGGATGTTTGTTACCTCTTCACGCCAAAACTACTGAACGGATCGGGCTGAAATTTTGGATACAGGTAGTTCTAATCCTGGAATCAAACATAGGTTATTTTTATCCCATAAATCAGTTCCCCTTGGGATAGAAATCACCTTTAAACTTTTTCATAGAAAAAAGGCGCGCGAAGCCGCGGGGCGCAGCTAGTAGTCCTATATTTAAAGAAATACACTTCAAAAGAGAGCAGGTAATGTCTGTTCTTATACAGCAGGATATATAATATTACAAGTTTTTAAAGTAATATTGTCGTTTTCTTCACATTTATCAGTACCGCAATACTTAAGAAAATAGTGCTTATATTAAATAATTTAAAGTAAGTAGTAACAACCAATACAACAATGATCTTCAATCAAACTTTATTTTTAAAGTTACAGCTTGATGTCAAATTAGCCAATCAATGTTTGTACTAATCTCGGTGTTTTTGACCGACTTCAAAAAAGGAGGAGCTGTATACTTTCAATCTTGTAAAAAACAATCTTGTGTATTTTCAATGTTGAATGTGAACCACAGATATAAGCATGAAAGGTTACTGCCATACTGTTTACCTCAAATATTTTTTATTTTTAGTTGCGATACTCTATTTTCTATAGAAATGTGACAGCGTTCCAAACGGGAAGTAAAAACTTTCAATTATTTGGTGTTGTAACTTTATAATTAATTTTGTTTTAAAAAACTATAAACCAACTTCAATTTTTACAGTTTTTTCATGAACTTTTTTGGATCCCACTGTCAGAACTGAACAAAATTAAAATGGGACCACACGGGAAGCACCAGCTTTCATATAAAAAAAGAATCATGCAAATCGGACCACCCAGTCAAAAGTTCTGAGGTAACAAACATAAAAAATACAGACGAATTGAGAACCTCCTCCTTTTTTTGAAGTCGGTTAAAAATACTAAGCACTCCTCTCTGTCATTCTAATACTGGCTTGCAAGCTCCGACTATGAGATTGTGTAAGCAATATAACTTCATGAACACAAAAATAGATTTAGACATTTTCAATGCTTCAAGTAAGCTGCTGGACCAATTTCGGCATCCACTGGAGAACCAGCCTGATTAAATATTAACTAAATTCTAAAATAATGTTTGTTTTTCTTCGTTCCTTTAGTCTCAGATATTATTGTTCTTTATTTTTAGATAGTTTATTTGGTTTTTTATTATTATATAAAATTTAAAGTTTTTCATAATATTAGGTCCTTACATATGAAATTGGCGTTTTTCGTACTGGCCACTTTAATCACAAATTTCTCCTCTTTGGTAAGGAATTCCAAATTCAAATTTGTACAGCTATAGACTCATGTATTTGTGCTTCGATGATCGCCATTCATTTGTTTTTTTTCTTCTGTTTTTTTCTGTTTGCGTCACTCATTTTACAAAATGGAAAACTTAAAATATCGCATTATTTACGAGTACGAGTTCCGCCGTAGCACTAGTGCTGCGGAAACAACTCGAAGGGTGAATGATGTGTATGGCGGTCGTGTTGCAAAAGAAAACACAGTTCGTTTTTGGTTCCAACGTTTTCGTTCTGGAAATTTCGACCTGCAGAACAAGCCCCGTGGACGGCCTGAGACTCAAGTTGATAATGAAGAGTTGAAGGCTATTGTGGAAGCGGATCCATCGCAAACCACGTCCGAGTTAGCTGCAGGCTGCGATGTTAGTGATAAAACTGTTTTAATTCACTTGAAGCAAATTGGGAAGATTAAAAAGCTTGAAAGGTGGGTACCTCACGAATTGACTGAAGCAAACCGGCAAACGCGCGTCGACTGCTGCGTTACATTACTAAACCGGCACAATAATGAAGGTATTTTAAACCGAATCATTACCTGTGATGAAAAATGGGTTCTTTACGATAATCGGAAGCGCTCAGCGCAATGGTTGGATCCTGGCCAGCCAGCCAAATCCTGCCCCAAGCGAAAATTAACCCCAAAAAAGTTACTTGTAAGCGTTTGGTGGACTAGTGCCGGTATTGTTCATTACAGTTTTCTCAAATCTGGCCAGACTATTACGGCTGATGTCTATTGTCAGCAATTGCAAAACAATATTGGAAAAGCTAGCGGCTAAACAACCTAGGCTGGTCAATCGCTCCACGCCACTGCTGCTTCACGACAACGCTAGACCACACACTGCGCAACAGACGGCTACTAAATTAGAAGAGCTTCAATTGGAAAGTCTAAGACATCCTCCGTACTCCCCGGACCTTGCTCCAACAGATTACCATTTTTTTCGAAATTTGGATAACTTCTTGCAAGGGAAAAAATTCAACTCCGATGGGGCAGTCCAAATCGCCTTCAAAGATTTTATTGATTCCCGTCCGACTGGTTTTTTTAGTAAAGGGATCAATGAACTACCTATAAGATGGCAAAAGTGCATAGAAAATAATGGTTCATACTTTGATTAATTAAATATATTATATTAAAAAATATTCGACTTTTTGTTCCTCCCATACAAAACGCCAATTTCATATGTAAGGACCTAATATATAGATTTGTGAAGGTAATTCCTACAAATGTCGTGTTCACCTGTAAGTAACATGCGTATCAGAACAGAACCTAATTAGGTATGAGAATTTTGTAAATGATTGAAATGATTACATACATAATGTGGTTTTCAAAACTTTTTTCAATAAATATATAAATTAAATAAAACATTATATATAATTCTTTGTATGAGCTTACTTTTTTAGCGTCACTGTATCTTTTTTTTGATACAAGCCAATGCGGAGACTCTGGAACAAAGAACAGGGCTATGACTGCCAACACCTGTGAAAACAAAAGTTCATCAACCTGGAATAATAACTTATATGCACCTACCGGTCCGTCTCGTTATAAATTTAATGAAACATCTTGTCATTAGGCTGCCTCCATTGGAGCGGAGTTGTCGTATTCACTGCCCAGCCTCTGCAGTGCGACCCGCAGGGGCGCGCCGCAGCCGAACGAGGTGGAGAATTCCACCTGCGTCTTGGGCCATGAAGGTGTTAACCCATGGAGTTTCCCCAACCCGCATGCCCATCGTGGGGATAATGGGCATTACCCCCATGAGATAAACGCTAACCCACTTATCAGGGGGAGGCCTGCGTCCAACATTGGACCAATACAGGCTGTTGAGGTTGAAGTAACCCATGGAATTGCGTACAATCTCCGTTCGGCGCCAGGGATTCGCGGATCATCTTAAAAATTATACACACACAAACCGTGAAGCGGAACGGAATCAAAAGCCCCGGTTTTGTATGATTCCGCTTTGCTTCGCGATTTTTATGAATCATACAAAAGCGGGGAGGATTCATACAAGGGATGCTGGGAGTTCCGCATCAATGGGGCACAGTCTGCAACTGAGCTCCGCTTTACTCCCTCGCTCCGCTGCTTAGCTACGCATTACGCAACAATATACTGGTAGTCTAATCGCTCAAAGCCATCGCGCTAGACGCCAGACAACTAATTAAAATATATACCCGAGCCAATGTGGCGCCGCCACCTATTTTATCATATTATTACGTTTACGAACTATTACAGAGACATTAATAAATACATAGCTTATATTAGGCAGTGAGCTAGTGGAAGTAATTCAATGACAATAGGTATCGTCAACTGTACGATGGATTTTTGAAATAACGAAGTAATAAGATAATAGGTGGCGGCGCCACTTTGACTCGGGTATGTGCCATGAGCGCCAGTGCGCCTGCAAAGCCGCCGCGCTCGTGTATACAAATAATTGTTATATCAAGTCACGGATCATCGAGCCCCTAAGCTTGGAAGAATAACACTAAGGCCCGTATTATGAAAGCTTGCTCAGTCATAGAGCTATGCTTGAGTGACGTTTAAGCCATAGAAAAGCGTTGCTCAAGCATAGATCGATGACTGAGCAAGCTTTCATAATACGGGCCTTAGTCAACTCAAAGTCAAAACTTCATGCCCATACAAAAATGTTAACGTATGACGTAACACTTCAGGAGCCAATAGCGTTGAGTTTAGATATTTTGCGGTTGAGTTTTAAAATATCTACTTTTCAATGATTAAATTTAACAATAAAAACATCATAAAATACAAAAATAAATACCTATACAGATATATCTCTATATCAATAGAGAATACGTAAAACTTTTTTTTTTATGTTTGTTACCTCAGAACTTTTGACTGGGTGGTTCGATTTGCAAAATTCTTTTTTTATATGAAAGCTGGTGCTTCCTATGTGGTCCCATTTTAATTTTGTTCAGTTCTGACAGTGGGATCCATGAAAATTCATGAAAAAACCGTAAAAATTGAAGTCGGTTTATAGTTTTTTAAAACAAAATAATTATTGAAGTCACATGCATGTACCCTATAATGATGATCTCACCGTAAAGATAATGTTGACGAGAGCCACGGGACGCCAGTACAGAAACAGTCCGAGGAAGAACTGCGTGAATACTCCGAGGATAATGCTCAAAGAGCTGGAGGCGGACAGCAGACCTCTCAGGTGGGGCTGCGTAATCTCTGCCACGTAGGTCAGCACCTGGAAGGATAGCAACAGGATATACAAAACAAGATCAGTCAAGTGCGAGGGTGACTCACGCGCCGAGGGTTTCGAGTTTCTAACAATTGTCATGTATTACCATCTGCACCACGCGGCTACGCATGCGTTGTTCGTTTGACAATGATTTCTATCCCACGGGAACTGATTTAAAAAGTAGCCTATGTTTGATTTGATTAGAATAACCTGTATGGAAGATTTCAGCCCGATCCGTTCAGTAGTTTTGGCAGGAAGAGATAACAAACATCCATCTATCTATACAAACTTTCATATTCACAATATTAGTGTATAGTGTATGTACGTGTATAGATAGACAGGTACTAGTTAGAGATGTCGCCCTCTAAAAACAGTACTTAGGTACGTAGTAGGAGATGAGGGTAAATTCAATAACAACTTTCCATTAAAGCAACTCTCTCTTTTTTTTTAGTGAAAAGGATAAAACAACTTTCCATCAAAAAATCCTCTTTCATATAGTAAAGCATAAAACAACTTCCCATCAAAAAATCCTCTTTCATATAGTGAAGCATAAAACAACTTCCTATCAAAGAAACATCTTTCATATAGTGAAGCTTAAAACAACTTTTCATTAGAGAAGCCTCTTTTATATAGTGAAGCATAAAACAACTTACCATCAAAGAAACCTCTTTCATATAGTGAAGCATAGGAACTTACTGGTGCTTCCAAAAGCCCCCCCGCCAGTCCTGTAAGCGCCAGCGCTACGTACAGATGGTAGGTCGAGGTGGAGAAGTAGAAGAGGAGCCAGGCCACGAAGAACGGCAGGTTCACCAGCTGCATTGCTCTGCGCCGCCCGAGAGGAGTCGTCACCAGACCCGAGAGAGCGCATCCAATCGGCACCACGATAAGGTTTATGGAACCTGCGAAAACAAACCATAATTTGATTGTTATGAAAAACACTAAATACAAACTCAAATTCTTAACTTGTTACTGTACAAGTTAATTGAATACAAGATATGAGAAATTAAAAACCTTATATCTTAGAAATAACATCTCTAAAGGACGACCTCGGGATTATTATGTCGTACATGTCGTAATTTAATTACAGAGTAAACGAGAAAAAACGAGTAAGTGAAAACAACAATGTCAATGTGGTAGGCTAATTTTGAAGGCATCTTAGGACGTCTCGCAGGACTTAATTTTTTTCTTATTTTTATTTAAAATCAAATAGGCTAATTTTCGAGGCCGATGGTCTACCAACTTAAAAAAAGTAGTTACATACCAGTTTAAATTAAGAACCATTGAATGAGTGACATTGTTGTTTTCACTTACTCGTTTTTTCAAAGAAAATGTATGGGAAATGTTTTTTTTTTAATTATTGCCAAAACTTACGTCTTGATTTGATATGTTAATTTGGGAAATAGTTGTTCCTGGTTGGAAATAGAGTCGATTAAGACAAACTTGTTTTTTTGACAAATGTAATTATTTGGGCGACCGTAAGTACTTTTTTTCAAAAAACTAAAAATGGCAATTTTTTTTTTAAATTAAATAGAAGATTCCTAAGAACAAAACCCTCTAACTACAAAATAAACTGTAGCTACCTTTAAGGAGCTAAAAATTTGCCCCATCCTGTATACTATACTTATAGCAACTCCCCCGTATCCATCTTATTCTATCCTTGCGGTAAATGTTGTATATGGCACTGCATATCGACGATTGAACAATTTCAAGTAGAAAAAAAATAGTTCTCAACAAGCCATAGACTCTAGCTAAACAGGAAACATAACAGCAGAAACTTGTCTCGAAAAAATATTTTTTCAAACTGATTCATTTTAGAATTTAAAATCGAAATATATTGATAACTATAGGTGCTATGCATAATCAACTAGGGATTTGTTAGAGTCAAGTAACATGTTCATCCACTAGTAGTTTCTTGTTATGATAGGTTTTTTGACAAAGATTCATTATACAATATACTATGATTATGTATACACCTATTTTATCATATTATTACGTTAAACACAGGAAATATTAAAAATCCATCGTACAGTTTGTGTTATCTATATAAGCCTTTTTTTTAAAGAACTTAATAGTTTTATCTCATTGTAGTTTAGGAAGAGATACGAAAATAGAGTTTGATGGCCAAATAGCGCAACTTCGTAAGTAGGTAAATCATTTATCATAAAACACATCCATACAGGTTTGGTAATTTACTAGTGGCAGAATTTTAAAAATAACGAAATTTTACAAGTTAATAATAAAAACGAAGTTGTGGCACCTCTCATACCAAAGTATTAAGTGTAGCCGCTCGGTTCATTTTAATTATTTACCTTTATGTGACCAAACATGGTTAAAAAACTACATTTGTTCGTATCTCTGCCTTACAAGATGAATTACAGAGGTATTATTAATAAATAACTAAAAATTATATAGGGCATTACCCCCTGAGTTAAACGATAATAAGGCGATTATCAGAAGGAGGCTTGCGTCCAGCAGTGGACAAATACAGGCTGTTGAGGTTGAGGTTATGTTTATCAGTTAATCTAGTACCCATAACACAAGCTCTACTTAGCTTGAAGTTAGATAACGGTTTGTGAATTATTTACTTAATTTCATTTCATTTCATTTCATTTATTCCACCATAGGTACATTTATACATACACTTGGTATCGTTGTAATCTAATTTTAAACATAATTAATAAATATTATTATATTGTAAGAATACAAAACACACAAGATTTTTTTTTTAAGGAAACACCGCCGAATAAGGGATTTTACGCAGGAAAGAGAAAAAATTTAATTAAATAAAAATAAAAACAGACAGACGGTAAGCATAAACACATACTCCTATCTAATTATAAATTACAAATGGTTGGCTGTCGAAGGGCCTAAAATAATAATAATAATGTCACTTAAACAATAATCAAAATTAAATTATTAATAAGAATAAGATTAATGTCAACAAAATGTCAAAAGAGCAGCTGTATATGGGCTTTTTAATGTATCAGTCACGAGAGAGCCCAGATTCCGATGGAATTTTTTGGCTTAATAGTAGTAGTAATAATTAATAAAAAGACGCGGCAACAGCATTGATTAATTAAAAGGTGAAGATGAGGTAATAGTTTCTCGAAAATGGCAACCTCATATTGTGTAAAATTGTGTGCCTCGGTCACCGTCGGACCGACGACGGCACGGGCGGTCGTGATTCGCATGAAATATTGTTGTCTCGGTCTCACTTCGGTCTTAGATACGTCTTTCCGTCTTTGTTCTTTTTTGTATTGCACAGGACTGGAAATATAACTGTGAGCGTATGTGTTTGCGTGTAGTTGTAACACATGCCAATTTTTGAGTAAGCGCTGGGAGAACGTAACCCATCTTCCCTTTTTAATTCATCAATGGGCAACAGTGAATTTTAGATAAAGTATATACCAATATTATTAAGAGGAAAGATTTCATTGTTTGTTTGTATTGAAAAGGCTCCGAAACTACTGGACCGATAAAAAAAATATTTCACCATTAAAAAGCTTACTTTTCAGGGAGTGAAATAGGGTATATTTCATCCCGGAATTCCCGCGGGAACGGGAACTACGCGGGTGAAACCGCGAGGCGTTGATAAAGTAGTACTATTTACGTCCTACACTACCTTGCCGAGCTAACATTTCCTTCACACAACAATTTACTACCCATTCCGCCGCCGCCGTGCCGCCGCAAGACAGCGCCTTGGGTCATGAGTCATGACATGACTCATGACTTATGACTCCATGAGTCATGAACGTGTCAAATAATCATCACTGAACATTGACCTCACCTGTAGAGCTGCTAAGAATCGGCTTTAAATAGTTTAAAAACAATTCGATACGTTAATCAAAACCTTATCGAAGCCTGTTTTATGACAAACTGCTTCAACATTTTATCGGAGTTAAGAAAAATGAGTAAAAATAATTATTGAATACTCATAATTAATTTTGTTTTAAAAAACTATAAACCGACTTCAATTTTTACCTATAGGATTTTCATGGGTCCCATTGTCAGAACAGAACCAAATTAAAATGGGACCACACGGGAAGCACCAGCTTTCATATGAAATAGAATCATAAAAAATCGGACCTCGAGAATCGAAAGTCAAAAGTTCTCAGGTAATAAAAATAAAAAATAGAACTTTCGTATTGAGAACCTCCTCCTTTTTTTGAAGTCTGTCAAAAATAGTAAGAAGGGGTGTGCAGCGCTTGCAAAACACATCTACCACGGCATTGCGTTCCCAAATCGCATGTCCAGCATGGGGATTATGGCTCTACCCCCCTTATAAGAGCAGGGGAGGCCGTGGAAGTACAGAAGGCGACCAGACTGTAGATGATGATGATGATGAAATATAGATAGGTATTCTACCATAACAAAGCAAAGATGCGGTAAAAGTAGACGAAGATCATCCGAGGTCAACCGGTGCTGACAAAGGTTGCTGCCAAAACTAAACTAAACTAATATGATAGCACTAAAAATGTCGTCGTCCCTGTCAAAACGATCCAAATAATAAGGATGGCATGGCATCCGTTTTAGACACCTTGCTGGCTTAGAATTTGCACCACCAAAACTCTTTCCGCGGGTGTAGTAAGAGTAGTAAGAGGCGACTAAAGGATTTCCACCGAGGGGCGGGCAGGCAGCACCCCCTACAAAACAATTGTACCACCAAACTGCGATCCCCAACCCACTTGCCCAACGTGGGGATTATGGGCATTACCCCCCATGAGATACACGCCAATAAGGCGCTTGTCAAGGGGAGGCCTGCGTCCAGCAGTGGACCGATACAAGCTGTTGAGGTTGAGGTTTGTAAGGTCTTCCGCCCTCCACCTTTAGATGATATTGATAGGAGATAGTGATAGAGAGATTTAACTGATAACGCGATTTATTGCTTATTGATGAATATAATAATTAATTAATTAATATAATAATTGAAGAATGCACGGGGACTGCGGTCGAACGCGTACTGAATGCTTTTAGCTGATCTAGGTAAAACTGCACCGCTTGCTAAAGTGCAATTGTGCGGTTTATACATTAATCGTACAAGGTTGATATAAATATATTATATTAACTTACTGATCCATGAAATTTGTGATTTCTCCAGGTAAAGGACTTCTCCTTCAGGGGGATCCCGAACAGCTGGAATTAGTATCGTAGGGTACCCCAGGGTCATGCCATATCCTGTAAAATAGTATATTGTTATCCAAGGGATGAAAGTAACTTATTTAGTCCCGAGACGGGGTTTGGCGCTAATAGTTCGAGGGACTAAATGTTACTTTTCTTGAATGAATTTATATGAAGTGCCATTTCAATGGTATAGGTAATTGTCCAGCTGAATTGGACCAACAGTAATAATTTTCCATAGAAACTTTACCACTATTTTAAACTCTATCAAGGGTAATTTCTAAATTTATTAGCCTGTGTGTTACTCTAAAATCTAAGCAATCTACATACTAAATTTCATTAGAGATACGTGGTCACAAACATTCACTCAGACTTTCACATCACACTAATATTATATATGCGAAAGTTTGTATGGATGTATGGATGGATGTTTGTTACCTCTTCACGCCAAAACTACCGGACGGATCGGGCTAAAATTTGACTTACATATTTTAAAGCAATGGTTTACATATTTTAAAGCATTGGTTTTTTTGTTGAACTGTAATGTTACATTATGATGATGAATAAATTATACTACAAACTACTAATATAGTTACTAATAAAATAACCTAACTAATATACTAATAACAAATATACTAATAACAACTAAACTAAACTAAAACGATTAAAAATATACACTTAGCATGAAAAAGGGCGTTTAATACAAGCACAAATCTTTCTTAATCGTTCCTGTTTCTTAGACTGATCTAAAACTTCAATAAGTATTATAAAAGTAAGAAATCGCAAAAAATCTACACCCATTTTTGTTACTCCAACTTTTAGTTTCCGAGTTTTTAGGAAATTTGTGGAGAAGAATCACAAGCTCGCGTGCGCGTTTAAATCTTTTCTATTGTATCCTTTGCCTTATCCTACCAATATTATAAACGCGAAAGTTTGAAAACATGGATGTATGTTTGTTGCTCTTTCACGCAAAAACTACTGAACGGATCGGGCTGAGATTTGACATGCAGTTAGTTCTAATCCAAGAATAGCACATAGGCTACTTTTAATCCCATAAATTAGGTCCCGTGGGAAGGGCGTGCGTAGCCGTGGGCTAGTTATTATAAATATATTTGGCGTAGCGTCGTAGAACACGCTACGACGGTATTATTATATCAAGGCTACGACGCGACGACGTAAATACAAAATCTGGGTACTTTTATATTATCTTCTCTACCGATTAAACACGTCAATAACTACGGTTTGAGCTCTACGTACCTACATAAATTCAACATTAACATGCACAATCGGCTCGCTTCGAATAGGTGTGAAGGAAATTACATTTTTTTTAACATTAGAAAGATGTACCCTAGTCAAGTACGGTAGTCAAGTGTTTTGGCAGAGTGCATGCGTTATTTTTTTAGAGGCATTTGTTTTTTTTCGCGACAGTTTATCTTATTTTGTGTTGTTTGAGACTGAATTGTCTGTAAACAGGTGAGTTTTTACGATTACTGTATGGTTTGATTCCTATGTTTTCTTAAGTTCTTTGTTGTTGTCAAGTTAAGGACGATAATACTGTATCTATTCATTTGATTTCGTTATTATTGATTTATTAGAAACGTAAACTTCGGGGCATATCCGGGACGTAGCTACGGGCATTATGCCCCGTAGCAACGTCCCCGTTATGCCCCGCTACACAAAATAAGATAAACTGTCGCGAAAAAATATAAATGCCTCTAAAAAATTAACGCGTGCACTCTGCCCCCCGTCGCTAACGTACCAAGCACCGATGCAAAATGGCTAACCGATGGTGGATAAAACACTTGACTACTGGCTACCTGACTACCTGCGGCTACAGGGGGGAAATCCGTTCTGCCCCACGACACCGATATGCCCCACTCTCCCCTACATCTTTAATGCCTTCAAAAACAGTAATTTGCCCAAATTGCGTACAGTCAATCACAGAAATTGGAGCGCAATTCTCAAAACTCACATCTCTGACTCATAAAAACAACATTTTAAAATGATCCATTTATCTGATTGAGGATGATTGATATGTAATGAAAAGATTGATTCTGTTGTCTGCCACCGACGACGTACAAGCCGTTCTACAGCTGCTTGAGGAGCCGATGCCAGGGGTGCATCGGCTCCTCAAGCAGCTGTAGAACGGTACCTACCTGTAAAATCAAGATAGAGGAAGAGGAGGTTTGTTTGTATTGTATGTTAAATTGCTTTATAATAGTGTGTGATGAAGGTTTCTATCTAACTCTCCCCCTTATATTTAGATCGACGGAAACGACAAGGTAAACAATGTGTTTGTAAATGAGTAAACAATTATACGAGGAGATTCATTAAAATTGCATTTATCTGGTTGAATTATTGTTTACTAGTTTCTCCCTAAGGCTTCACATGGTTTTGGTTCTATGGAAATGTTGAAAGGTTATTTTTTTACCTAGGGAACCTAGCGTCGAAGGTTCGGTACAAAGATGGCAAAGCAATAATGTCTGTTGTATGGGACCCCTTAAATATTTATTTTATTCTGTTTTTAGTATACCTACTTTGTTAAAGCGGCAACAGAAATACATCATCTGTGAAAATTTCAACTGTCAAACTATCACGATAGACGGCCAGACGGACAAACGGACGGACGTACAACAGAGTCTTAGTAATAGGATCCCGTTTTACCCTTTAGGTACGGAACCCTAGAACAAGATAATATAACCTAAAACCCGACTACTGCTTTCACCGATTGTGCTGAATGAAATGAAATTTTCGACGTATCGTCTGACGTCATATACCCTATAACCACCCCGGAGTGTTGAGACGAACCATCGATACCATAGATAATAGAAATGCGAAAGTTTGTATGGATGTATGGATGTATGGTTTGGATGTATAGAAGTATGGATGTAGGTATGGATAGATGGATAGATGATTGTTACCTCTTCACGCCAAAACTACAGATCGGATCTGGCTGAAATTTTGCGTACAGGTAATTCTAATTCTAGAATCAAACATAGGCTAATTTTTATCCCATAAATCAGTACCCGTGGGATAAAAATCACCTTTAAACGTTTTAATAGGAACAACGCATGGCGCAGCTAGTTCATTATATTTGTTGAAATCTAACGAGGAGTTTCAGCGCTACGTGGGAACGTAAAAATAAATTCATACAAACAAACATAGGCTGCCAAGCCAAGTGCCAACCTTAAGTCGGGTAATAAAAATACTCTTGAGGTCAACAACATAGTAAAAAGGCAACAGCTGGTACCTAGATAGTCTAGACTTGACTTAAACATACCTAGAAGTAGTAGATTCTTGACGGTCACGGCCAAGACCTGAGGCAGTGCTGTCCGGAAATCCTTATTGTACAAGCTGGAGTTCCCATCACTGTCAGCTTCCTTTGCGGGTGCCATCTAGAACAACAAAATACAAAAATTATAATATAAATAAATATAATAAATAATCTTGGACAATTCACACAGCATTCTAGCCCCAAGCTAAGTAGAGCTTGTGTTATGGCTACTAGATAGTTATCTAGTATCCATAACACAACCTACAGCTTAGCTTCGATCGACCGAGACAATAATCATATTATCATGATTGAGCTGGGTAAACCTAATTTGATCTACTAATTGGACCTAATTGGAGCGTTTCACTTTCAAGAAGCTATCACACGATCTCCCGAATGTTACTTACATCGATGGTTCTAATTCTTATAGCTTAACTTGTAGAATACGTACCGTATTTAGCAATTTACGTTTTAGTTATATGCCCATATAACACCACTTACTTAACTTATGTGTAGACACTGGTTGATTCTAGTAACATATCTAGTTGCCTTTAGGTAGCCGTTCTGTTGCCTCTACCAAAAATGTAACTTCAGCATTATTCAGGAGTTCAAAGGTTTCTTATTAAACTTTAGCCAAGTTACAAACAAAAACCTAACTATAAGTAGGTTTTTGTTGGTAACTTGGGTAAAATTCTGCTTTGGTCCCGTCCCACCATATGCTACTACACTATAATGCTATTAATCTATTTACCCAGCTGCGTTAAAATGAGTTGTTTTTCAAGAGTATGCAGGAAGTATCTTTGGCTCTACCAAGCTTCATGAACAGCCGAGGAGGGTGGATGAATTCGACATGAGGTGAGGGGGATGAGGGTGAGGCCATAAACCTCAGCCTAAAAGGCCATACCTATTGGTCCACAGCTGGGAGGCCAGAAGCCTGAAGCCTCTCTCTGATAAGTGTCTAATGGCTTTTTTCTCGTGGGAAGAAGCTCATAAAGCCCACGCTGAGCATAAGGTCATATCAATATTATAATCATCATATTAACTGTGTGATACTGGGAACCAGACAGAAGGGGGCTACCGCGAAAACAGATAAGAGGGAAAAAAACAACTTAGCTGAATACCTAAATCAATAATAATAATGCTGGACTATTCACACAGCATTATCTAGCCTCGAGCTAAGCAGAACTGTGTTATGCGTATTAGATAACGTATAATACAATACACTACATAGATAGATATTTTTTTATGTACATAGAAAACATCCAGCACGCCCTGAACAAATATCAGATCGTAGACATATTTGTCCTGAGGCGGGAATCGAACCTGCAACCTCCTGCGTCACAGAGGTCGTCATACTTTTTAAACTAAGGATTTTTATCTTATACTTATATGTACCTTTAAACGAGAAATTCTTGTATGTATATTATACAGGGTGGGGCAAATTTTTGGCCCCTTAAGGGTAGCTACCGTTTCTTTTGTAGTTAGAAGGTTTTGTTCTTAGGAACCTTCTGTTTTATTTTGAAGAAAAAAATATTGCCATTTTTTGTTTTTTGAAAATAAATACGGGTCGCCCAAAAAATTACATTTGTCAAAAAAAACAAGTTTGTCTTAATCGACTCTATTTCCAACCAGGAACACTTTTCCCAAAGTAACATAAGTACCGAATCAAATCGTAAGTTTTGGCAATAATTAAAAAAAACAATTCCCATACATTTTCTATGAAAAAACGAGTAAGTGAAAACAACAATGTAATTCATTCAATGGTTCTTAATTTTAACTCGTATAGTTAGTAGGCTAATTTTGAAGGCATATCAGGAATTTAATTTATACTTATTTTTATTTTTTTTATTAATAATTAAGTAAGCTAATTTTGAAGGCCCCTAGCTATGTTCGCTCTAAGGTTGGTTTATACGCACTTGCACTTGTTTAATAATTAATTTTGTTTTAATAAACTATAAACCGACTTCCATTTTTATAGTTCTTTCATGAATTCTCATGGATCCCATTGTCAGAACTGAACAAAATTAAAATGGGACCACACGGGACCAGCTTTCATATAAAAAAAGAATCATGAAGATCGGACCACCCAGTCAAAAGTTCTGAGGTAACAAACATAAAAAAAAACAAAATACAGTCGAATTGATAACCTCCTCCTATTTTTGAAGTCGGTTAAAAATAGTGGAATTAGGCCCTTGCCAGGCTAATCGTTGTCAAAGTCGACGTGGCAAATGGGTTATTCCCATTTTCCCCCCTTGACCACGTCTGATCAAGGGGAAGTACCAAGTTACAGTTATCTAAAAATAGAATACGACCGTCTACAATACATTTTCAATATTAATATTCTGTCAATATCATTAAAAGCTCTTCAACGGGATGTAAAAAAAAGACGTGTGGCACTCGGGGACTGCCGCGGTAAAGCTATTGCAATGCCATCTAGAGGCGAGTTGCTGAACTAAAGAGACAAACGTCATATTTCAAAAAGTCATTAAAAGTTCTACTATTCATAGATAGATGGCAAAACTAAAAAGTATCACCGCTGTTCCGGTCGGAGTGGGGAGCGTAAGGTTTTCTCAAGGCCCGCGATAGAAGCTATGCAATAGCTTAAAAACATTTTGTGGTATGGTGGGTTACTACCTGCTCTATTTGCCTATATCCCGCTGAATTTCAACTAAAAGCACTTTACACAGATTGAAATTGGTCGGGTGGTAATGGTATCCCATTGACAGACATATGCTAGGTACAAAACTCGACAGGATCTAGTATGAACATGGTTTTTGGTGTAGTTTTAGTAAATGCACGTAAACCACAAATACCTATTTCACTTCTCTTGCTCCATAAGTGTTTCAATAAAGCGTCGCTTGGCTGGACTAAATTCGATTTATAATGAGTACTGAATACTTTAATAAATGATTACTTTTAAACCCTAGGGTTAATGAATACTGTTATCAATCACCAGCCAGTACAAGACATTAATTTTCCTCTTACTCTCAGACTCGATTTTTTGGTCTTATTGATTTTGTTTTAAAAAACTATAAACCGACTTCAATTATATAGTTTTTTCATGGATCCCATTGTCAGAATTAGACTATATTAAAATGTGACCACACGGGAAGCACCAGCTTTCAAATAATAAAATAATCATGGAAATCGGACCAGACGGAGTCAAAAGTTCTTTGGTAACAAAAAACAATATAGGTACAGTTGAATTGAACCTCCTCCTTTTTTTGAAGTCGGTTAATAAAATAATGCACCGTTTTCCACTTCTCTACACTCTCTACTACACAGATTTGTCGCCAATACTAGCTGCGCCCCCGCGGCTTCGCCCCTTTGATTTTTTTATGTCCCGTCCCACGGGAACGGGATATCCTGGGATCCTATGTCCGTCTCCTGGTTCTAAGCTACCTCCCCACCAATTTTCAGCCAAATCGGTTCAGCCGTAGGTACCTACTTGATTTATAAATATTGTAACTAAAGCCACCTTCTCCTATATTGTATATAGATAATTATATAATAGATTTCGCGTGATATGACGATTCATTATGAATGTACATACTCGTAATAAAAGAATCATGGATTTCAATTATATTCACTGTTTTTTTATTTAATTGTTGTTAATTCTATACAATGTTTAATATACCTACCTATTTTACTTGGTATCTATGATTTAAATGTAAGTCGAGACATGTTGTATAAATACTTAGTTGTATAAGTTTTTAGATAATAATTTAATAGTACCTAATTCTATACCTACGTATTACCTAGCAAGTAGGTGTCCTAAAAACAATCCTAGACGTAACGCACTGGCAAACAAAGGCATTGAATGGAATTGAATTGTAAGCGGGTTATCTACGAATCGTGTTTGTAGTGAAACACAAGAACCATCCTCCAAACATGTATTGTACCACTCTTTTTGTCATGTAACTATTGGGTAAAATAAACAAATTTTTATCTTATCTTTTATCTTATCCTAATAATATTATTAAAAACGCGAAATATTGTATGGATGTTTGTTACTTTTTCAGGCAAAAGCTACTGATTCAAGGCGTGGAATAACACATAGTCTACTTTTTATCGGATATATTTTTCACAGAAAGTATGCAGTGAGCGTGCGAAGCTGTGAGCAGCAACTAGCCGTCCATATGTATGACGATTGACTAAAACGTCAACAAGTCATAGCTGCATAGATTGCAGTCACACAAATCATATACTCGTAGCAAGAGCCGCAAGAACAAAGACATCTTAACCTAGGCCATGGTCGAGGCCGAGATATAGAGACCTAATAGCGATGGTGTTCACGGTTATTTTATATTTGTTATGGCTCCACCTAGCCGTTGAAGTGAGAGGGCATGGTTTGTTGTTGCTGTACCGGCCTCGAGACATAAGCAGTGAATGTGCATCATCCCAGCAGCTGCGTTACGACATATCCTACGGAATGGGTATGTCTGACACTATGACTTTGGTTTGTAACATTTTGCTTATGGTGGCACTTCACATGGCTATTTGTGGTCGTTATTGGGTGTTTGTTCTATTTGGCAAAATTTCGTTTAACAAAAAAACGGCAAATAACACAAAGATTTAGCAGCAGACAGAACAGAACGCAAGGTAAACACTATATTGTTGGTAAACACCAACAATATAGACGTGCGTGCTACAACTTGCAGCGGGATTTTATTATTTGAATGCATGTTAATATTACATGCTATGAATATGCTATGCGTCCATCGATCAAAAATTTCGCGCTTTTTTTTGTCAAATAAACTGTCAAATATGCCAAATATACAAATACAAATAGCCATGTGAAGTGCCACCATTAGGTATCTTTTACGTGTCTTTTACGTAATCATAAAACATATAGACGGTATGAGTTGCCCGATTCAAAATATTTATTAGGTCAACTGACCCCGCGGGATGAGCTTGAGCAGCCTCAGTTGACTATAAAGAGCCTCTTGTAGAGCTAATCTTACTAGGCCGACACAGCGCATCATCATTGCAATACAGCAGGGAAATGCAGCCAGCGTCTTGGAGTCGCTTCCTACTGGTATTGGTATGGAGGAGTTGAGATACCTGTAGATTCTTTGCGACAGATTGCAGTTAGCGCGTTGTTTCAATAGTTTCAATTGTAAGTACTAAGCCGTTTTTTTATTATTTATTAGACTGTAATTTTCTCTGTGGCGCGTTGGTCCGCCTGCGATGCAGGAGGTTGAGTTTGATTCCCGCCTCGTGACAAATGTGTGTACAATCTGCAGACATTTGTTCAGGGTGTTCTGTTTCTATGTATAATAAAAAAATATCTGCTATGTAGTATATCAGTTATATAGTACTCTGCTTAGCTCGGGGCTAGATAATGCCCCATTTTATTAATTAGGTACATGTCGGTAAAGTACTTAGGTAGAAAAGTAAATAGACAACTTTACCGGAATAGAGGACAATAATAATCGTCCAAACAGGTGATGAGTCGACGCTGATAATCTCGTCATTGGGGCCACGGTCAAAGGACATTACTATAATCAAACACGATTATGATAAGAGAAAGCACTATTTGACAACATGAATGCTCAAATCTCTTGTCTCTTGTCGATGCTAATCGATGTAAGTTTAGACCATTAGACGGAACGCCCCGCCGCCGCGCCGTCGCCGCCGCGCCCCGTCGTCGTGGCCGTGCCGTCTTATGGAAAAAGGCATTTATTGGCAACGACACTACCATACCAGCAGCACTACCAGTAGTGCCGATACCAATTAACGGCACTACCAAGCCTATTTTGGATTTAATTATACAGTCAACACGGCAAAGCTCAGATTTTTTACAATGCAAAACAAATTTTTTAGGGTTTCGTGGTCAAGGGTGAACTAAGGAAATAGAAAATTTCCCATGGAACACACATCTAGAGGTGAACAATGGAATTTCACCATGTCCGTCTGTCCGGTCTGGCTGTCTGTACAATTAAAACCAAAATAGGCTTGCTAGTGCTATTTATTGACAACGGCACTACTGGTAGTGCGGCTGATAATGAGTAAGCGCTGGAAGACTGTATCAACAGAATTTTACATTTAACATTATGAAAAGACAAACTGAATCTTTACTCAGGTTGGTTAGTAAATCACGTAATCATTGTATTCTCTTCGAGTAAGTCAGCCAAAGGAAATTGAATGCTCGCTCACAACACAAGTAGACCGTTCTACTCGTGAGCGAGCATGCAACTTCCTTTGATTTATTACCGGCCTTCGCAAATATATGGTTGACCATTGGGGTGAGGGACAATGCTCTTGATGTTTGATTCGGATGAGTTGTTCTGTTGCTTTTTACCGACTTCAGGAGAAGGTTCTGTTTTCGTCTGTGTGTTTAATTTTGTATGTATGTTCATCGATTTCTCCGTCAATTTTGGACCGCTAGTAGTAGTAATTTAATGTTATTCATGGAAATTTAATTGTATGCTAAAAATGTATCTAAAAAATCCTCTTTTCACGATAACTTCACTCATTTTAATTGATCTGGTTCTTTGCAAAGTTGCTGCATGGAGGATATCCAAAAAGCACTTGTACCAATGAAGACGGATAGCATAGAACAAAGGAAGATCAGTTCTGGAATGATGATTTTGTTAGGGTTTTGTACGCGTAAGGGTCTCAAAATTGGTAGTTTGTCTGTCAGCGGGCTGTATTTTATGAATCGTAATATTGACAGTGGAAATTTTTATCATCCATGCATGCATAAGAAAACCATAAAATCGAAGTCCAATTATGTATGGTAAGTAGGTACTTGTGTTTAATTTAAAGTTTGGATGCCAACTTTATAATGGTAGTAGAACATAATGGACATTATTTTGTATTCACATATCTTTCTGGCAAATAAATACATGATGACTATGATTCGGAATAAAGCTTGCGAAATCACGGGCTGCAGCCTGCAGCTAATAAACTATAATGTATTGATTGAGGAGTTCCGGCGTGGTGGACGCCAAGCTACTGTGTTGGAGTAGCTTTGTGCATGAATAAGTAGATGTTTACCAAGTAGGTAGGTAGTCAGCAAAAATTGCGCCTTACCACCACTAGGGTGATTTTTCTGTTAAGTGAATAGTTGCCGACCTCGATATCTTTTGTTTTTAACGCAAAGCATAATAGTTTCAAACTGACAACCACTAACCTGTAACTGTCTGCCTAGACCAAGGACTCCCCTCCCTATAGAATGGTCTTCCTCGGAGACAATGATAGCTAACAAAATGTGTCATGTAAAACAATGTTGTCATACTGTTTAATTTTATGTAGTCATATTTCCAACTAGGCACTACGTTTGGCGATGGTTAGTAACGTAACGACCATTCAATTTAATTATTATTAGGAACACTCCATAGAAATGAATGCCTTTATACCCAAAGATATACAGGGTGTTTGGTAGAACGATGTAGGGATCGAACGAGCTGATCATGTGATAATTTCAAATCACTTACGCTTAAAGAGTTTTATTTATAACTAGCTGTGCCCCGCGGCTTCGCACGCGTGTTTCCGAGGGAAACGTTTAAAGGTGTTTTCCCGGTAGTTATTCGAATTTTTCTCATCTTTTAAACCTTCCCTAGACCTCCACGAACATTTCAAGACCAAGATAAGATAATTCCGTTGTGTAGCTTACTGTGATGAAAAATTGTATTGTTCTGACTAATAAGAAGCCATAATAAAAGTGATTAATGAACTATCTAGTATTTCACATTCGTCTTAACGAAAAAATCCGTACAAAAATAAATAGAGTATTTCCCAACGGGTCACGTGAGACGTGCTTATTCCCAACGTCTCATGAAAACGCACCTATAGCCAACGTCTCACAAATGTCAGAACGTCGGTGTTTACGTATACAATCTACATCATCGATTTTTATCTTTATCAATAATGCCCATTCCATGATTAACTTTGGATAATAACTTGACACATTTCATAATAGCATGGTTTACAATGATAACATGGGTACTTTTCATCAGCTCCTTCAATCCCTACATTGTTCCACCAAACACCCTGTATAAATCTTTGTTTTTAGCTTTGTAGGCTACGTACAACAATAATCTCGTGCCTAACTTGAAATTCCTTGGTCGTGTGATTACGCAATGATTTGTCGCAACAGCTTGATGTGCTACCGGACCGGTTTGGTTTACCTTTTGCTCTTGGTAAAAACTTTTTCACTGCTCATACTCGGAAAGGTAGGTATCGAGATACCTCTTGTCCCTGGAAAAATCCTTTCACTATCTATAACTAATAATTGCTCTAATTTTGCCATAGACTTTAAATAAATATCTCTCCTAAGTCGTTGATCTATGTAAAATCATAGAATATTCTTTAACTCATTCATATTTTTATTTTTATGTTCCTTGTATTAGTAATGAAAAGTACAGTGTTAACCTCGGGTGAAAGTAACATTTAGTCTCTTGAGTTATAAGCGCCCTCGCTACGCTCGGGTGTCAAACCCCGTCTCGGGACTAAATAAGTTACTTACATCCCTTGGGTAACAATGTACTAATCCATCACTCAAAGTTGGAAAGTAGGTCGGTAGTTGCCTGGGAAGCGGGATGAAAGTAATACTTTTCGACGAAAAGTATTGACAAGGAGTGACAGCTGTCACATCACCATTCATTGTGAGATGACTTCTGTGCCTGGTTTAGATAGCGCGATGTAAAAAATCGCGATGTAAAAAATTACGACATAAAGTTTGCTATACTATTATTACTTTCAACTATTTCTAATAACATCGATTTCGGAAAAAATATTTCACATTTTTAAGATGCAAATTAATGGCTATTCTACCATTCGGCTGAGACTATAAAAAAGAAAGCGGGAATGCGGCAATCTGATCTTCATTTGTTTACTTGTAAAAGGCAGCCGCACATAGTTTTTTTTAAAACAAAATCAATAATTATGTTTCGCATTTATGCATTTAGATGATTATCACTACATTAGCATAGTATTATTTGGGTTTGTTTAAAAAAAACTATAAACCGACTTCAATTATATAGTTTTCTCATAGATGCCAGTGTCTCAACTGGACCAAATTTATTATTGCTTTTTCTTCAAAATTGGATCACCCAGTCAAAAGGTCTGAGGTTACAAACATTTCAAAAAATACAGTCGAATTCTGTACCTCCTGCTTTTTTGAAGTCGGTTAAAAACAAAGTCGCTTCCCGCTGTCTGTCTGTCCCTAATCCCTTTGTATGCTTACATCTTTATGACTACGCAAAAGATTTTGATGCGGTTTTTTTAATAGATAGAGAGATCAAGAGAAACGTTTATGTAATTGTATAATACATCCAGCATTGGACCCGTGCGAAGCTGAAATTAGAAAATAAACTATAAACCTACTTTAATTATATCGTTTTCTCATAGATGCGGGATAATAATTTATAGATTTATTTTTAGATATCATTTCAACTGGTCCAAATTAAAATGGGACCATACGGGAAGCACCAGCTTTCAAACAAAAACAATCATGAAAATTTAAACAACCAGTAAAAAGTTCTGAGGTAACAAACATTAAAAAAAACACATCATAATTTTTTTAAGCTGAGGCACCGGCTGCACACGAGTGCAATGCTGATGATGATGATAAATCCTGCTAGTATTTAGTAGGATTTATTGTCTGTTAGTCATCTAGTACCCATGTCACTATCTCGGGCTAGAAGATGCTGTTTGTTAAGCAGAGTATTGTTCCAGGTGCTACGCACTATGCTACAAGTCGACTACCAATGCTCAGTGGACATCGTGACAGCGCCAGCCAACACCACCATCATCGCGGTCATCAGATTCCCGACGAGCATAGCAGTCAACTGTAACGCAAACCCTGATGCCTTCACGGTCATGAAGAAACAAGGGTGTATCCGTGTCTGCGACTCGTTGGGAGACAGAGATCTGACATCCCCGTATTTTGTGGCTGCTGTCAAAGGAAGACTGCGGTTTACTTTCTTGAGCAATAGCAGCATCAATGCCGATATCAAGGTAGGACCACATACATCATGGGTTATTAAGCTATTGGATAGCTTCGGGCCTTGAGCGTGGAGACCGAATCCAGAAATTCCGTAACGAAAATAACCTAACACCCCCCCACTCCGACCGGCACAGCGGTGAAACTTTTTAGTTTTGCCATCTATCGATGAATAGCAGAACTTTTAATGACTTTTTGAAATATCACGCTTGTCTTTTTAGTTCGGCAACTCGCCTCTAGGTGGCATTGGTTGTATCGGCGTTAAATGCGTTAAATGCTATGCAATAGCTTTACCGCGGCAGTCCCCGAGTGCCACACGTATTTTTTTAATTTGTCGGAAAGGCAGTCGGATTCGATATCGGAAACTTTTGACAAATCAAAATAGCAATCGAATGAATTTACTACCCCCAGAGCTGCGTGCGTTGTCTGGTAGGACTTACTTTTTTCCAGAGCTATTGATTACAGTTACAGTAGAATACAGACAAGATAAAATAAACTAAAACCCGACTTGGGCGTTCACCGATTTTGCTCATTATTTTAACAATGAAATTTTTGACTCATACTTAACCCCCCGCTAAATCGAACGAGTAGTTTCACCGCTACATGGCAACATCAAAATCAGCGACATACCTACATACATACAAAAACATAAATTACGTCGCCAACCTCATAACCCTTCTCCGTTGGTAGTCGGGTAAAAAGTTTAGAGTTCACTAGCTGGTATAGAGTAGGTATAGCTAGCAGATCAGCAATCTTAACCGTCTAGCTTCCCAACTTTAGCATGTCGGCAAGTTTGAAACGAACTAGTACAGGGTATATCCAATTTAGTAACTATAGACTCAAGTTAAACTAAACTAAACTACCTTAAAGTTCCATCTATCCGTCCAGCTGCAACTTTTTCTAGCCAAGTGTTACCTACTGTTCTCGGTAGCTAAGAAAGTTCCGCTTTCGGTTATTTAAAAAGGATGTGTTCCTATAAATATAATACCGAAGACTACTCGCGCTTTTCCGTAGTTTATTAAACTTAGGCACAGAATATATTTGAAATCTTGTTACATGACTCAAAATTTATAATTGCTTAAATGCTTTATTTCCTTTTAGGTATTTATTATGTAATACCTACAATAAATGTACGCTTAGAAAAGGTCAAATCATATTAAAAAAATACACTGAGACGGAAATAAAGTGGTATTTTTGATTTCGGCCGCTTCGGAATGGAAGCTAAAGGAAAGAAACGACAAAGAAACCCTGTTAATTGTTATTTTTCGAGTTGGAGCAAAATCCGACCCAAGCTTTTTTATCCTCTAACTAGATAATCTGATATTTTATAGTAAGCCTTTTTGCATAGTAAAGTTTTGACAGTTTGTTTGAATTTATTTAATTATATTTTTTGCAACTCAGTATTGTTGTAGAAGCTTATAGGTACGTTTCCCTTTAAAAGATACATGAGTGACTAGGATCGGTGCCTGAATAATCGTTTTATTTCAAAGGCAAGGCTGTACCAAGTGACGGTTACCTCAGCTCGGAGGAAGCCCTTGAGAGGATGCGCTCAATGGAACGAGACCACCTGCAAAGTCGGGAATATGGAGTACTGCTTCACAACCGGAGTCGTGTGCGATGGCATTAACAACTGTGGTGTTAACGACTGGTATCGTAGTACAGCGTAGTGGTTGTATCGTAGGCAGTGGGCAGGATTCGTTCAGTAGTTTTTGCGTGAAAGAGCAATAAACATACATACATGTTTACTTACACACATGTATACAAACTTTCGCGTTTATAATATTAGTAGGATTTATTAGTAGGCCCCCCATGAAGAGGACCTATGACTGTGGACGTCACAGGAAACTGCTGTATGCGGATAGTGCAACATGACCTAATGTAGCTTAAATGCAGCATCAGCTAATATACATAACTAATGCATCTTCGGAGAAGCCTACACTAAATGCAGCAGTGCTCCTTTTACGGCTAAGATAAAGGATAGGTACAGTGCTCAGCGGCGCGTTGGCGGTATCGGCAGTAGGTGGTGGAAGAACACTCCTTTACATCCCTTAAACCTACGCTCGTAAACTACCACGTCTTGCCGTCACCTCGCGTCTTCTCTTAAGAATCTAAGAGGTAGAGATGGCCTTAGAAAAAGATACCTTACCTACGCATTGTCAAATAATATCAAAAGAGCATAATGTTTTCTTGCTCTAATTAATAATAATCCTACTAATATTATAAACGCTATGTTTGTTGATTTTATCCCATAAATCAGTTTCCGTGGGATATGCGTGCGAAGCCGCGGGGCGCAGCTTATACTCTATATTATTATGTAGAGCAAGAAAAGTACATCAATCGATACACCTCCACTTGCATAAGTCAAACCAGTTTTGTTTATCGACGTTGATATTTAATTTCATGTCTTTAAGTTATTTGAGTAGAATTAAATGTACTGACCTACCTAAAACTCGTTTGGTGATGATGAGAGGAGGGAATTTGTCACGACTCATACCAATCGCATAGAACTACCACTAGGTTTAATACTAAACCACTTATCCAATTTCGTAGAGAGTCCTAGTGTGAACTGAATACTATCTCGTGATAGAGTAGTAGATAGATAGTAATCATGCCTCCCGGAAAATATATAGCGCTGTTTCGCACCACAGGTTTTCATGTCTAATCATTGTTGCCGTTTCATGGGGCTTTTACCATAATATGCCATATCTAATATACCAACTATTAACCGCGTTTGGCAGGCGGATTGGTGACGCAGAACAGATGCTAAAATACACACGGTGGTAGTTTAGTTACCCTATTCGCCTCTTACGACATCAACAATATTTTTCAAAAGGACTATAACGCTATTGACCACAGCTGGCCATGACAGTGCGTTTGGAGGACGCATAGGGAGCCTCGCCGGTAAAGCTAGGTTGGGGCATTAGCTGCTGCCAAAAGCTATAATAGGAAATGGAGGTTTCGCATAGGTGCATGAATGCACCGATGATGGGCGAAAGCGAAGAATTCCTCGACCCAGAATCGATTGGTTATTTATTAGTCGGGTGTGTAGTGTGCGGATGAGAATCGGGACTGGTTGCCGTTACCTTCAGGTTAGCGGCGACGATGATTGGGTCAACGGGGTCACCGAGAAATTGCCTCGTTCTACGGAGGAGCTTTCTCGTATGACGGAGGAGAGGACATCTACGGACTGAATAGAGGTCCATTCTAACGTCGCTCCAACGAGCGAAGTATTCTCCTCCGGTTCTTAAATTCGTAAGGAATAATGCTTGTTGCAGGTTTGATGAGCGCAAGTCGCAATGCGGCCTGGCGATCGAAAGGCTCGGCTTTGCGCCGGTGGTGGCCGTTGGCGCAGCCATACTGTGCGCACTGCTGGCAGCTGGACATATCCTGACGCGCTTCCTGCCGCCGCTGGCCAACTCCTTCTTCATATTAAACGCGAACGAAGACAACAGACTATGCGTCGACCCCTTGTTTGAGTCCCCGGGAATGAGACCAAGCAGCATGGATAAAGTCCGAAAGATTTCTTTGATACCGGTTTGTGCCGTTAATTTATTTAAACATTCACATTCTAATTTATATCGTTTTCTGGCTGTCTCAGACTTTGATAATGGTAATGGCATGAGTCATAAGTTTCTCAAGGACCATCAACAGGCTTTGATGGTTGTTTTTAAACCATAGATTGCCAAGCTCCTAAAACGAAAACTCTCGTTGAGCGTTTCAGAACACCAAAGCTTTGTCGTTTTGTCAATACGTTTCTGTTCAAGCGACAAGATGGCTATTATAATTATTCTCCAAGACGAAATTTCGGCAAATTGATGTACTCTAATTTAGAGTATTACACCAAATTTAGAGTAGGTACAAATTTATATAAAAAAACAGAACAATTGATTGCGTGTTTGCGTCTTTTGGAGAATTAAAGACCTACATTAGTATTATCTTGAGAAGAGGACATTAAGAATGGTCATTAAGAAAAAATAAGCAAAAAGATCTCTAGCAAAAACTGGTTGAACCTATTACAAAAACTTAGCATTCGATAGATAAAAGCTTATGTAGGTATAGTAAATGCTCTATCTTGATTATGTTATTCTTGGAATGTTTGTTTTTCAAGGTGTCGAGCTCTTCTTCAGACACACAACTAAAGGATTTTAAGTCTACTGATTCCCCGGCTTTGCAAATGTGGACTACTGACGATTCCTTACCCAACTTAGAGGTAGGCAACTTTACATACATGCATTTAATTTCTTCATCCAAGTTACGAACCGTAGATAGAAAAAAAAAACTAAGTTAGGTTAGTTTAGTGGCGCTAACTAGACCCAAATTAGCGCCAGAAATTTTCCAAAATCGATTGGGCAGTTTGTGATACCTATCACGAGCTTTCTTTTTGCAATAGTTTAATTTTGTAAAATTTAGGCATAAGCGTCCAATCAGGGAGCGGGCAGCAGCACCCCCTGCAGATCAATTCTACCACCGAACTGTGATTCCCAACCCGCATGCCCAGCGTAGGGATTATGGACATTACCACCTTTAGATAAACGCCAACAAGGCGCTAATCAGGCCTGCGTCCAGGAGTGGAACAATACAGGCTGTATTGGCTGTTGAGGTTGAGGTTGACAGTTGATAAGGCGCTGATCAGGGAGAGACTGCATCCAGCAGCGGCATATACTGTAGATGGAAGAACCTACCTAAATATAATTGCATCATTAAAGTTTATCTCCAAGTAAATTTCTCTTTCTTGCAGGATAATGTATCTACAAGTCAACCACGAAGATCTCGACGAAAGACTACTTACGGCACTTTAAAATCCATGACGGAGAAATTTCAAAGGCCTTTTTCCAAGAAGAGTAAGAGATCCGCAACAGTTATGAACTTCTGAAATTCGGATATGGGCCACCAAACTACAATATATTATTTAAACAAACTAGGTAGATAGGTACCTAGTTATTTCATGTCCTGGGTACCTATGGTTTATCCATTTTGAATGAAGCATGTTAGTAAACAAAGTACGACACAAATAACAAAATCTCACTTGCTTGGCGTTTTCAGATTTAATTATAAGCAATTTTTATTGAAGGGAGGATCTAAAATCGACAAGTTATGTAAATTACGTAAGTATAAAAGGACGCGCCAACAAAGTGAATTTTAGGTTAAGTATGGGTGGTTTGTTTACGTTTATGCTCTATTCAAAATGGATACAATATTGAACTGAATAACCATTGAAATGTTTTCGAAAATTTGGATGTTTGCTATGTCGGTAACTCTTGATTAACATATTCAAATAATAATAATAAATAATGCTGGACAATTCACACCGAAAAATTAAGACTTTTTCTTTTTACTACTTACCGTTCTCTCAGCGACGAAAATAGAACGTTCGATTCTCGATACTTATTATTTTGAATAACTAGAACTACCTATGTTTTTAGTTGTGAGTTACCTAGATCTAGGTATAAGCGTGGTGGTAGGTAATAAAAAATATCAAACCTTTAGGCAGCGATGTGTTTCAAGCAGCAATGAAATAACTTCCGAGAAAATTTTCAAAACAAATATTATAACGAGGTCGCTTTCGCGGTTTTACGACTGAGCGATCCCGCGCTTATCTTGCGAATGGCAACGCGGACGGTGCAGGCAGGCTGTGCCACCAGCAAGTGGTAAAATAATACTAAACTCTGAAGAGGACTTAACTTGTCAGTCGCTAGCTTCGCCAGCCAATCACCGCCGGCGGCGCAGTGCCAGGCTCTGTGTCAAGGCGAATACGGTAATGCCGGAGCAAAAGAACAAAAATTGATTATTAATTTTGTTTAAATACCTATAAACCGTCTTCAATTTTTATAGTTTTTTTATGGATTTTCATGGATCCCACTGTCAGAACTGAACCGAATTAAAATAGAACACAAAAAACACCAGCTTTCATATAAAAAAAGAATCATGAAAATCGGATCCAGTCAAAAGTTCTGAGGTAACAAACATTAAGAAATATATACATAGGTATAGGTACAGTCCACAGATATCAGAAACGTACAGTCGAACTGAGAAACTCCTCCTTTTTTTTGAAGTCGGTTAAAAACTATAAACCGACTTCAATTTTGTAGTTTTTTCATTAATCCCATTGACAGAACTGGACCTTCCTGGTCCACACGAGAAGCACCCGCTTCCAAATAAAAAAAGAATCATCAAAATCGGATCACCCAGTCAAAACTTCTGAGGTAACAAACATAAAAAAAACAGTCGAATTGAGAACCCCCTCCTTTACGGAGGATTCTATTTGACGTTAGTAACGTAACGAGACGTGTCGTGACGTTTCCATTTTAGGGTACCGTAGTCCTCACAAGGAACCCTTATAGTTATTACTAGAAAGCTGTAATTTTGTGAGGGTGTGCGTGCATGTATAGGTATATCAAGTACGCTGACAAAGTCTTGAAAATTTTTGGGGTTTTTAGCTCCTCTACGTGAAGCCATGATTTTTTTTTTCGACGTCTACCCCTTCGTACATATGGAGTAAGTATACGAGGCGTTGTATAGGTCTTTTAAAATAAATAAGGAGACTATTTTTCGATTTAATGCTCCTTTCACGAAATATTAAACTTCATAGTCCAAATTTTCTTATCAAGTATGGCATCCACCAGCTGGCTTAGAATTTGCACCATCCCAACTCTCCCCGTAGGGGTCGTAAGAGGCGACTAAGGGATATTCACCGGGGGGCGGGCAGCAACCCATACAAATCTACCACGAAACTGCGTTGCCCAATCCGCATGTCCAGCGTGGGGATTATGGGCATTAATCCCCATGAGGTAAACGCTAAAAAGCGCTTATCAGGGGGAGTGGCCTGTAGTGGTCCAGCAGGGGACCAATACAGGCTGTTGAGGTTGAGGTAGGTAATACCGCGAAATACCTGATCGATGTACGGCCCGTACAGGTATAACGCGGTATTACCTCATCAGTACGGGTATCATTCATCTAAGCCAGTGTTTTTCAACCTGTGGGTCGCGACCCCCTGGGGGGTCGCGAAGCTTCTGTAACGGGGTCGCCAGAGGTCGAAAAAGAAAAAAAAATAGAGATTGTACGCTACCTTGACGGACACTGGAATTTGGTATGGCAGATTTATTGGGGCTACTTCCAATAAAAGAAATTCTGGAAATAATTAAACTACAGTACCTACTAGTAGACCTAGACCTGCCTGTTGATAAGCCCATCATCCCATACCTCCACTGGGAGCGGAACAGCAGCACCTTCTGCAGAACATTATTCTACCACCATACTGGATCATGCATGCCCAGCGTGGGGATTATTGACATTATGAATGTGAATTATGTATTTATCAAAGAGGCCTGCGTCCGTGGGTACCGTGGGTACTGGTGTAGACTAGATAATTATAATCTATACTAGTCAGTCTTAACGTTGTTTGCTTTGTCTTTGAAAAGTAACTGTCCAAATTGAAGTTTTCTAGTTTGGACGTGAGGAAACGCTACTTTCTTGATGTTCACCTATTGTTTATTTTAGGAGTAGACAAAAATAAAAAACATTTTCACACAGGTCAAATAATTTTATTGCTTTCCATTGCTTTCTGAAAACTTATTGTACATTCCTTATGGGTATGTACTATAACAATAAACAGTTAGAAAATTTACACAAGTTAATATGAATAGCATAATCCTATTACATTAATCGGCATTGCATAATTTTAAAATTTATAAATAAACAAGTTAACTTGAACAAAGTCTTGGGGCACTGGAACCTGCACCATCATTTCTCTTATCAATGTTATAGTAAATACTTAGTTTGCACAAATTGCATGAATGATGTTTAACTTTAAATAATATTAACTATATAATTTACTTTAACATTTAACCAAAAAAGGTACGAAACAGTACAATATTTTACTAGAATAAGTAATTAAAATATCACATCTTTGATCCATGATACTACGCAGTTCCATTTATGTTTAATTGCCCACTCACAACTCCATCATCACTGGTGCAATTCGTTTAGTGTGAGGCCAAACACTCTTCAGATGAATAAAAGAGACTTCTCCCATAGCATTGGCGACACCATAACTCACACTGTAAACGAATGCGCCATGCAGTCGGTAACAGGCTACCGGTCAGGCCTGACTCTCATTGGTGGTGGTTTCAATGGTGGTGCCAGTGGGCTTGGGTGAAGTCTTAGGCTTCATGTCCATATCCGGTGTGGGCACGGATGGTTCACCCTCGCCGTTCTGACGCAGTGGCAGCGCGTCGGCTGGTGCAGCACCCGTTCCCAGAGCGGCCTGCGGGTTGCGCGCGCGCACACGTCGGTAGTTGCCGCGGCTCATGGCTCCAGCCGGCCCGCCGCGCCCTCTGCCTCCGCGGAAATTGCGGCGGAAGTAGCTGCGCTGCGGCGGTGCGACGCCGCCCTCTCCTCCCTCATCACCCTGTGCGCCCCCGGAGTTGTGCGGGGGGCCACGTCTTCCTATTCCACCCCTGCGTGGAGAGCCTTCACCGCCTCGTCCACCTTGACGAGGGTAGTACTGGCGGTGGTAGCCGCGGCGTTTGTCGGCTGCGTATGGCGAGCCCTTTACCGGCTCGCCGCCGGGACCGGTCACGCCAGCTGCTTCAAAGCCTTTTTCCCCGGCGACCACGGCGAACTCCACCGCCTCTCCGTCGCCGACCGAACGCACAGCCTTGCGAGGATTGTTCCGGGCGATGGCGGTCTGGTGCACAAACACATCCTCCTTGGTGTCATTCCTGTCCACAAACAATTACATGATTCAAATAAATTCTCACAATGCAGAAAATTATATCAATACTCGTGTATTGATATAAGTTTTGGGAACAGAATATGATCAGTCAAAACAAGATTTGGAAATGACATAGAATATATCATATAATTTATCAGTTGCGTATGGCTAGTGCTATTAGAATAGTATGTTTGTACTAAGAAAAAAAAAACATAAAAAATAGACCTTAGACCTCAAGGTACATTGACCTTTTCTTTGAAACTGGTGTTTTTTTTCTAAACTGAAATAGAAAGAGCTGATAAAAGGAATCAAGTGTTGCCACAGAACCGATTGCTCCATGTAGGACAGGGTACAGGTCCAAGGTCTGGTCAGAAATTAAATTGCAACACTTAAGTTCCCAAATTTGACCTCTAGCAAAGAGGGTACTTAAGAAAAGTTGCATCCCCAATGACTCTCTCCCTAATGAAAAGTAGATGTTAATTATAATGAAAACTAATCGTGAAAATATTTAAGTCTTTTATGCATTGGAATTGAGCAACAGATTTTGACCACCATAGAGGCCAGTGAACTTTAAGGGTCGATGTCCTGAAGAAAAGCAGCCCCCTAAGTCACATCTATAATTCCTCAAAATTTTTCAATAGTTTTTTCCTTGCGTCAACTAAACGGGCCCAGAATATTTAGATTTATAACTTAAACTAAGATTAAAATTCAATCATTTAAGGCTAGTTTTACTTCTAAATTTTAATGACTTTATAAAATAGTAATGTAATTATTACCTGTTGATGAACCCATATCCGCTCTTGACATTAAACCATTTGACAGTGCCCGAGACTTTTTCAGCTGCAAAAAAAAACAATAAAAATGTATTTATAGCCTTTTCATACTGTGATGATTTTAGGTATTGGTCTAAACTTGGATAAAGTTTGATAACCTAACATGAAGTTGCTTGAGTTGTGGGCTTACAGTGCAGTTAGCTTGGTGGATAACCTAACTTTTAAGTGCAACATCTAGCCTCTTCAAGGCCCATAAACAATCTCTCAAAAGACCGCCAAAATGTAACGGTGATGTCGTAATTTATTATAGGTATGCCTAAGCATTGTCTCAGATGCACAGTATACAGTACATATCCTACACATATCGCGTATTCTATTGATTTGTCCGCGTGACATGGATGCTACGGGGTCAAATCAATATTCTACACCACAAAGACAATGTTTCAATCTCAGCCATATTTTAACTATTTCTTGTATTATCTTACTATTATGAACACGTTTTCGTTGCTAAAAAAGATGATTCCGTAATTACCAGACCATGTGCTCAAGCGAGCAGTACAATGCCGGCGCACTCAAAATATAAAATGGCGTAGAGTAGAGGCGCTTACCAATGACCTGCTTTTGTTTGGCCGCTGGCTTGGTTGCTTGCGGCTGGGGTGAGTCTTGCTGCTGCGGCTGCTGTTGTTGTTGTTGGGGCTGCGGCTGCGGCGCCTTTTCGGTATCAGCCATGGTGTAATTGGCGAACGGCGATGGTGGCTAGATGGTAAAATCCTCCACGACCTCTCCTTGATGTTCACTGCTTGCTCTCCGTCACGTCAGTGCAAGCTATTCAGCAACTATAGCAAACGTCAGTCCGTATGTATAGTGTTGCCAGGGCAGATCCAATTTTTGGAGGGTTATTTTTTATTAAGCAATTTTAATAAGTTGGTCAACACAATGATGTAAGTTACATACATAGCACATGATGTAATTATTATTACCGTTAGATTTTTTTTTAATATGTTAATTAAATTTAGTTAATATAATTAGGTACGTAATTGTAGACGATAACATTTCTAGTGTTCTCACTTAGATAGTTATTTTATAGTTAGTTAAATAAATGAATTGAATTTTAAAATTGAGGGTCTCTCTCTGAGATCAATTCAAGAATAAACTTATAATATAAAGAACAATTAGGTAATTACATAAAATGTGAGTTAAACATAAATCTTATATGAGGTTTTATGATTATGTACTAAATAAGTATGTATATACATATTATTGGTTTAGGAAGGTAAGGTCTAGTGTAGTCTACGTTTACCTTTATACAGAAATTCAGCTCGATCCTTAGCGTATTTTGGCCTAAAGAAGTAGCATGACGCAAAACCTTTAAATGCACCTAAATACCTTTTTCAAGATTGCTACTCTATTTTCTGTTTTGTCAATATTATCTTGATTAAGGCACTAATTTATTAATAAGGCACTTTGACTTACACTAGCGCCGCCACCATCTATTTATTTAGAGAATAGGCACCTACTACATCAGCGCACAAAGTGTGCTGATGATAAGTAGGTTAGTCTACACAACAGCTGAAGAATCCTTGCAATACGTAATACTTTTATTCAAGTCAGAATAGAAATATAATAATTTATAGGCAATAAACGATTTTTATTATTATTATTATTATTAAATATGAGTAAGATAGTGGGTCAAAAGGTCTAAGCTAAGGTAAGAGAGGATATAGCCAAGGTTTAAGTTCTCAAGATGAAAATTATATTAATATGGCCTGGTAGAGGCCAATGGTCGCGAGCGATTGACAAGTGTGGGCTGAAATGATGATAATAAGCTGAAACTTACTTAAATATTCATTATTCGCCACACTAATATAAATGTGAAAGGTTGGATGGATGTGTACCTACAGCTTAAAAAATAATGATATGAATTGGAACTAAAAAAAAAAACTAGCAAATAAAAAAGTATGGGTAACAATAGTATGGGAAGCATAAAAAATATGGGTATCCGCATCAGCATACATAGGTCAACAGCTGAACGTGCCTCCCTCAAACAATTTGACTGAAGTTATATTAGTGCTAGAGAGCATCTTCCGAAGACTAGACTAGAAAGAGAAAGGTACACCTAAAGCTCGACGGAAAGTACCTCTAAGTATCTAAGGTTCGCAAATGACATTGTACTACTATCAGAAAACCCAAGAGACCTTGAAGACATGATAGAATCATTGAGACTACAAAGCAACACCACAGGTCCAGAAATGAACAGAGAAAAAAAACCAAAGTTATGACTAACAATGACAGAATACCAATTGTGATAAACTCGATAAGTCTAGAGTATGAAAAGGACTACACCTACTTAGGCCACACAATATCTTTTAAACAGAGTACAGAGAAAGAAATGACTCGAAGAATCAAAAGCACATGGAATAAGTATTAGGGAATAAAATAAATATTTAAGAGCACTTTACCTATCATTCTGGAATCTAAAGCAATGAACATATGCCTAACGCCTTGCCTCACAATAATAATATGCTTGCCAAACATGGCCACTGTCAAACACACAGGTGGAAAGAATAGGAATATGCCAGAGAGGCATGGAGAGAAGCTTTACGGGAATACGACTAAAAGATCAGAATAGATCAGATAATATGTAATAATCAGAAAGAAAACCAAAGCAAAAGATGTGGTACAGAAAATCTTAGAGCTCAAATGGCAATGGGCATGTCATAAACAGCGACTCCCTCCAGACAGATAGTCACAGATGAGCAACAAACTGGGCCCCTCGAAATAACAAACGCAGACGAGGTCGACCAACAAAGAGGTGGTGCGATGACATCAGAGTAGTAGTGGGAAACACCTGGACTAGGACAGCAAGGGACAGAAGGAAATGGAATAGCTTTGAGGAGGCATTCACTGGCGGTCCTTACCGGAAAAAAATTGCTCCGGAAATGTAAATATTTATTTTAGTTTTAGTTTACTTTAAGTTATAAATTCGATGTAACTAGCTGGTAAGGAAATAAAAGCTCTTTTTATTTTATTTTATTTTTATCTATTTATTTATTTTTATTAGTATGTAGATAAATCATAAAATAAACAACACACGTTTATTAATTTGGCTACATACATCGTCTCTGGGAGTAGCTTTCGTTGGCAATACTGGCAACAGTGCTGCCAACATTTACACATTAATAGTTGATTTGGCGGCCATTTTTGGATCAAAATAATTAAGGCATAGAACTTTTTTCTTACTTCTAGTCTACATATGGGTGAGTATAGAAGAAGAAAGCTATATGGGGGTGATACTACCTATTTTGAAGATAGTATTAAACGCGATTGTGACGACGTGATTTTTCCATAGAATTTGGTACAGCGCCTCTATCGGGCGGACCTGGAACTATGCTCTGACATGGTAGGAACTATAATTTAATTATAGCAAGTAGGTAGGTAGGTACCAGTGTACCTACGTAAAACAGCCGTAGGCACAGGCACGTACCTACCGTACGTATTGGATTTTTGAAAAATCCCTTGGAAAATGACGGTTTTTGACCCAAATGATGTTTCTAACGTACGAAGATGTTTGTATGGAGGGTGACCATATCATTTGTTTAATTGAAATCTCCGAAAATACATAATGCTTGACAAGCCATACCTACATCATCATCTAGCCCTTAGCTAACTAGAACTTGTGCTAAGTATGGGATGGGAAGGTACTTGATTGATGATGATGAGACATCGAGTTATGAGACATTGATGAGATGACTGATTCACAATTTTTCGCCCGAAAAATCGTCGTAGATTATTAATTTATGTTTAGATGAACCCAAGTCAGGTCAACTCATTTGTTTGGGTTATTAGTTTAATGTAAAATAATTAACTAATTGTTGAGTAGATAAGGTAAGGTTGACCTCATTGACACAAATACAAATAAAACTTAAAAGGCGAGTTTAAATATTTAGAGCTACTATTAAGTAGGTACCTACACTAAGTAGGTACCTACCTACTTATAATACTTAAAAGTAAAGGTCCTACCATTCAGGCGGCAGAACGTATTTTTAAAAAGACAACTATTAAGTACGTGGGTACTTAATTAATTCGCTGTTTCAAAATAATAAAACCGGCCCAGTTCAAGCTGGACTCGCGCACGAAGGGTTCCGTACAATTTTCCATAGAAACAGGAAAAAAATCACGTATGTTGTATGGGAGCCCCCACGGAGCCCCCTTAAATATTTATTCTGTTTTTAGGGTTCCGTCTGTCCGTCTGTCCGTCTGACCGTCTGTCCGTCTGTCCGTCTGTCCGTCTGTCCGTCTGTCCGTCTGTCCGTCTGTCCGTCTGTCCGTCTGTCCGTCTGTCCGTCTGTCCGTCTGTCCGTCTGTCCGTCTGTCCGTCTGTCCGTCTGTCCGTCTGTCCGTCTGTCCGTCTGTCCGTCTGTCCGTCTGTCCGTCTGTCCGTCTGTCCGTCTGTCCGTCTGTCCGTCTGTCCGTCTGTCCGTCTGTCCGTCTGTCCGTCTGTCCGTCTGTCCGTCTGTCCGTCTGTCCGTCTGTCCGTCTGTCCGTCTGTCCGTCTGTCCGTCTGTCCGTCTGTCCGTCTGTCCGTCTGTCCGTCTGTCCGTCTGTCCGTCTGTCCGTCTGTCCGTCTGTCCGTCTGTCCGTCTGTCCGTCTGTCCGTCTGTCCGTCTGTCCGTCTGTCCGTCTGTCCGTCTGTCCGTCTGTCCGTCTGTCCGTCTGTCCGTCTGTCCGTCTGTCCGTCTGTCCGTCTGTCCGTAATGCGGCACAGCACGCTGGCCGCTGACGCCGCCGCGCCGCGCCGCTAGTGCGGGGTGTCGCATGTCGTCGTCACCGCACAGCGTAGAGGCTTAACCTTCCTATGATCTTGCCTACACGTAGTGTGACCTTCGCGTATGCGGAGTACTTGCCTACCTACTTATTTTGATTAGGATAATATACCATTTTAAGATTCGTTTCTTGCGTGTCATAGTTATGAAATATGTTGCTCTGAAATTTAGTACAATTTACACTCTTGACTCGGAACTTATTTTTTAGCACGTTTATTCTAATTCATAACACACACGATGGATAAACGCTAGGTAAATACCACCGCCTGCCTCGAATGTTTCCTTCCTCAAGCCTAGGTATACCTATGGGTAATTTTCGTCGTAAATAGGACCATGATAAAATAAATAAATGAGAATTAATTCGACATGCATTAGTACCTACCTAGCTTAAGCACAGTAAAGGAAAAAACCTTACATTGTTTGTTTATGCTATTTTTAACCGGCTTTTAAAAAACGACCTGTTCGCATATGTTTTGGTCTGAGAAAACTTGTAGGTATTCAGTTGCCAGTAAACATTAATGATATGATATAATTAAGTGTAAAATATCATTGGCAAACATGTATAAAATGTTGGATGCGGCGGCTGTAGCGGCTAGCTGAAGCCAGGGCGGCTAGGACGCTGCTATAGCGCTCAAAATGGGAGGCCTATATCCGTCCAGCATCGGATGATGTTTTTTTTTGTGATATTTTTTGTCACAAAATAAATGATTATTTTTTAATTTGGCGAGTTCGATTTCCGTTTCAGACAGGCAATTATTCAAAATACAAACTGCATTAAATTATCTTTGAATGCTGTTCGTAGTGTTTTTAAAATAAAAATAAGTCTTTCAGTAAAATATTCTATCTTCAATATGTAAGGTTGTTCCCTCCATGTGGCATGACCGTGGTGGGACGCCCTGTATAATAGCATAAATAGGCTAATTCCGTCGCTAAGTTGTAATAAAACCGGCCAAGTGTATGTCAGGCCACGCGCAGTGTAGGGTTCCGTGTTTTCTAACACAGTAGGTACTTTTTTCATCTGAGTAATAAGTAGTAATTTGGAATGTATCAAATTCCTACGCCTAGGGCCCATTGCGCCAGGCTAGGTTTACACGGTCAACTCAGAGCTAGATACTACTCTTTAGTTATTTTCTAATATGTCTTGTACCACCAAGAGTTAGGTATAAAACTTGAGTTGAATTGTAGAGTATTTTAGAATGAATCATCCAACCATGCCCCACTCACTCCATGGCGCAGACAAAAAGATTATGTATTTCCATTTTATGTAAGTATAGAGGAGGAGGTAGGTCCCTTAATATTTTTCAGGATTTTATTCTACAACTTCGTCACCTTATTTTATTTTCTGGTAGGTACCTATATTATGGCAAAAATATAAAGGTAAGCGCGCACCCGTCTGCGCCGCGCCGCATCTGCCGTATACAATTATACATGCCTAACTGGAGGATTTTAGCGCGTACACGTGTGCGTTCAGCTTTAGGGTTCCTTGTTTACTAATGGAACTCTCGACACGGAGTTAGCATTCCATTCTAGACTTATCTATCACTGCTATCAGATTAAAATAATATTAAATGTTGTTTGCTTGCTTCGTATCTTATCTTGTTATTCTTAATTTAGTGGACTTTTAGAAATCGATATGGACTAAGGATAGGCTGGTACATTATAGGTATTACATGGTTACCATTACCGGTCAGTACCACTTACACATACGGTCTGCCTACCTACGGCTACATTTACCAGCTCTATAGCAGGTACATTTCAATTCAGAACCGTTCGCTGAAGGGACTTTTTCTTTGTTTTTGCGCGTAATTAAATTACTTGGTTAGGTTAGGACCAAACGGTGGCGGATTGGCCATAAAGCAGGAGTAGCAAATTCCCCGCGCCTAGGGGACCCCCCATTGAGAACAAAATAAAAAATATTTAAAATCACTTAAATTGTACAAATCCAACAAAATATATTAGGTTGTCAAATTATTTCAGGCACTGTTCTATATAAAAAAAACCTCTTGTTGCGCTCGTCGATAACATTTACGAATTAACGATCCTATCCATCCACGGTTGTCTGGTAGACATCGCTCTTGAGCGATAAGATTCAGCACCACATCACACAGCTACATACTGGCCCCGCACTGACTTAATCCGTCAGTGGGAATAAAATTATACTGGAAAAATATATGTCTACCTAGGTACCTAATGTTTATTTATGAATAGCATTTATTCTATTAAATTATGATTACCAATTCAGTCAGCATAAATTGCGTAAAAAGAACAAAAATGTGAAATTCTCGGTTACGACGTGAAATGGATTTTAAGGCTCTATGCAAGGCATGCGTTTGATACATTTATAGTAGGTACCTAGGTGCATAACGAACGAAGAGTACCTACCTACCTGCCAAGGTACCTATGGAATTTTATCTTTCAACTCTCACCGTGTTGGGATTGGGACGAGCCCCTTACGATCATTATTTTTTCAAATTCGTCGCAATGCAATACAATGAAATGTATACGTATACCTAGAGTAAGTACCTATAAATAGAAGACACAAAATCAAATTAAAAACGTCAGGTTTCTAAGATAGGTACCTAATCGTAATCACATACGTACCTACATTACCTATGAAAAACAAAGATATTTTCATCTGGGAATAGGTAGGTATCTCAGAAACCTGACGCTTCAGGATATAATTTTATAACACATCTTCTATTCTGAGATACAGCCGGGTGACAGACGGGCAGACAGACAGACGGACAGCGGAGTCTTAGTAAAAGGGGTCCCGTTTTACCCTTTTGGCACGGAACCCTAAAAAACTAAATGGCGACCAATATAACAGAAAATGTATCCCTCAGAAAAGTTATTTTTCTCCTTCTTTTCACCACGGAACAGAGAAGTAAGATGGCTCCCTGGCCCCCAGGATACCATCCTCATTCTCTGTTCCGTGGTGCGCTGCGTGAGGGCAACAACATTTTTTATACTTTGAGTGAGTTGAAGAACTCCCAAACGTAGGATTGTCGGAATCTAATGCACTAGCTTCCGAACATTAGGTACCTACCTAGTTAATTTACTAATACAAAAACGAAAATGAGCATCCCCGTGAGTACCTACCTACCACCTACCTACTAACTAGGTACCTATTATAATAGATAGGTACTTCAAAACTTCTGAAGGCAGGAGAAACCCTCGTTGTACAGGAGGTACCTACAGATCCTCTTTAATTCCATCCTTCACTGTGTAAAACTACGAAGACATGCTTTGCGAGCTTGCTAGTTCTATTCTGATAAGATAACACTTTCCATAAAAATTATCGTAGCTTTTGTGGCTTTGGCTTTTGGCTCAATATGATTTATTTTCAAAGTAAGTAATACAAATTAGTACCTATACGAGTATGTGGGTACTTAATCCCAAAAAAATACCATTTCGTCGCATAACCAAAATTACGTTTTTTTATTACAGGGTGTGTTTACACGTTCGACATCAGAGTATAACTATTTGAATAGGCGTTGAACCGGTTTTTCTTTGGAAATTGTAATCGACACTTACCTATAATAACATTATATTAAGTGCCTACACTGCAAGGGCCGGCAACAGGGGCTGGCCGGTGAGTAGGTGCACTAAACCTACCCTATAAATAGGTTAGGTGCTCCCGTTCGCCGGCTTAATTCTAACCTACCAAACCTAATTCTCTTTTCTTTCGTCCGTTTCAATGTCAAATTGTCAACGTCAAATCATTGTTTTGTTCATTCATTTGTTGTTGTTTGTTTTCAAGAAAAATAAAATTCTTAGACCATTGTATTCTCTTTGTCTTAGACTTTGAAAAAAGTCGAGGTTGAATAGTCATAATTTTAAATTTTCATACATAAGTTATTCCTTTGATTTCTTACTTCCTCCGAAACAACAACTGACAACAAGTACCTACTGCAAACAAGAAACTTCTTGACCACGCAGATAAATAAACAGGATCAAAAATATCCATAAATAACTTGCCTTGTTGTTCGGAGTATATGTAGTGAGTGTTGGTTGGGTGCACTCGTTCGTTTTCGCCTCGATCAACTTGTTTATCATACCTACATACATATAGCTCGAAAATCTATAAAAGGAGGCTCAAGCCGACTGCGTATGTATTTGTGTTTGCGGACGCGTCCAGTGTGTCGCTCCGTCGTCTATTTCGAAAGGCGTGTTTCTTGCATTTGTAACAAGAAAATGGCTTCAAGAGACCCAGCTTCTGACCAACTGGTCGGCTACAAGAAATCATTGAAGGTTAGTTCACGTGATATGTTATTAATACCTATAATTTTATTATAGTTACATAGTAATGTCTAAAAGGACTGGGTTATTGAGGTCATAAACATTCCTATGGCAAGTAGTTGGTAAGTAATAGTTGTTTGTTTGTGCTTTGCGCATTTTATTATTTATTAGAATCTTCATGAGGCTGCCATGAAAATGACTTGCAGGTTTTACAAAGAGGTTGCAGTGCACATTAAATATGTACGCAGTATTAGGTAATGTAAGTAGAAGGGAGGTAGGTAGTTATGTGTCAAGCCCTTATCACTTTGGTTATTGTATTGCATGTACCAACTATTTGATAGTGGTATTAAGGGCATAGCCATGCGAGGTTTATAAATCTTGTTATAGTAAGTAATCAAAGTAGGTTTATTAAATAAAACTTGCATTACTCAAAATCTGAGTGTACTCTCTTTAATTAGTAAATATTCATACTAAATAACATCCTGTTTCATGTGGTAGGTACATTCTTTGATTGAGGATGAAAAAAATGGTTTTATTATGGTCTTGTGGCTTTAGTAGCTGTATTAATTCAATGCTTAAGTACCTAATAAAAAAAACAGGTAAATATTAAATAAAAGTATATTTATGTAAAACTGGGTAGGTACCTTCTACACAAAAGAGGTACCAAGATAAAAGCAGATTATCTTTACCAACAATGGATATTGATAAAGGTATTATTTGGTAATCAATAAGTACCTAAAGTTATCTTTTATCTGTGTAACTAAGTATATTTGATAAATATACAGGGTGGCTTTTTGAAAAGAGAATTAGAAACAAGTTGAAAAGAAGTCACAACCTACATTTAAATTTGTGTGAAAAGATATTAATATTGTGGGGAATTAAACCGGTTGATTTAACTCTGAAATAAGACATTCTGAGTTGCTGATAAGGATCAATCTTTTAAGAAAGTGCATTACAAAATTCCCTCTATGCATCAATGTGAAAATTTCAGATAATCTTATATAATGAATGAATATTATATAATATCTTATTGAATAGGTAACCAGTGTGCTTGCATCTAGACAGGATAGTTATCATATTTAAATGCGGTATGCCCAATTTGCCATTGCTTGGTGCGTTCACACAGCCATACCAAAGGGTGCAAATCCAACCAAACCACAGACATTACCTAAATCGTCTCTATAGATGGAATGAGGCCAATGATGATGATGAAATGCAATTTATTCTCAATAGAACATCTATTTGTGAAATATGTAAATTCAATTGGAAATATTTGTAAAAAAAATAAGTACTTATGCAGTTTTCATTTCTTCATAATGCCCATGGCTTTTTACAACTTCTCTCTGGCTCTCATGGTTTTGAACTTCTCCATCCACTCCCATCTCAAAAAGCCACCCTGTATACCTACCTATAGCCTATGAGGATTTTGTGTACTCTGATTGAACTTTGTATTGTTATCTAGAATGTACTGTGTTGGTCGATAATATATTTTACCTACAGAGACTTACCTACCTACTTAGTATAATAAACAGAACTGTAACAGCCTCAATGAATTGATAAGTGGAATGTGTTTTCAATGTATTTATATCCTGTGTGCCCTGCATATGCATACTTTAATCTATCCATACTATAGTCAAGATATTCTGAAGTAACAATGTTTGTAAACAACTCACAACACAAACCCTGTTTTAAGCATTGATTTTGTTAAACAATTGTTATCATTATGCATTGTTCTATTGTAGGAAATACCTCAAATCGAAAAGTATAAATAAAAACATTTTAGAAGCTTGGTGCTAAACTGCTAAGTATGTAAGTAAGTATACAAATATAATCTAACAATAAAAACTACATCAATTGTATAGAGTCAGAACTGGACTAAATTAAAATGGGACCACAGGGAAAGCACTAGCTTTCAAATAAAAAAGAATGTTTAAAATCAGTCCACCCAGTTGAAATTTCTGAAGTAACCAACATAAAAAACAGTCCAATTGAAAACTCCTCCTCTTTTGAAGATGGTTAAAAAGAAAAGTGGGATATCACTTGTTTTTACCTATAGTGCCAGTACAAATTCTGTCAAAAAATCAAATGGAAGTGATTAGTATGAGAGTAGCCGTGTTTCAGTAACTCTTTAATGTTCGCCTGTTCAAAGCTAGACAGCTGAATGTATCCTAATTAGGAGATACCATAAAGAAAGTCATACTGTAAGTTTAATTCATTCAACAAGTGTAACATTCATTAGCACCTTTGTTATTTTAATCTTTGGCCCCAGAATTTATATTCATTTTAGTATTTAAATATTATTCCAAGGACATTTCACCTTTTAGGTATAAGTGCTGATTGCATTTTGTTCGTGCTAAATGTTGGCAATTCTAAAATAATATCTGGTTGATTGAGCTCTTATTTTATCAATAACTAGCTGTGCCCCGCAGCTTCGCACGCGTTGTTCCTATGGAAATGTTTAAAGGTGACCTAGATCCCACGGGAAGTTATTTATGGGATAAAAAGTTGGCTATGTTTGATTCCGGGATTAGAATTACCTGTGGGCATAATTTCAGCCAGATCCTTGCAGTTGTTTTGGCGTTAAGAGGTATCATCCATCCATCCATCCATCCATACAAACTTTCGCATTTATAATATTAGTGTGATCTGAGCTCGCGGCTTTACATACGTGGTTGTTAAGGGGGATAAAAAGTACATTAATGTTAGTCCTATTGACTTGTTATACCTAATTGTAATGGTGATTCAGTGTTCTAATTGAATTTTATTGTTGATGCATAATAATCATAATAACACTTTTAATGAATAATAATAATGAAATCAGTAAATGCAACTGTAGGAAAAACTAAGAATAGAATGCACTTCACAGTGTAGGTACGTACATCTCTGTATTTGTGTCTGTGAATCTGTAAGTTACGTATACTACACTACAGTGTAAATACTCATACTTGTTTATTCGCCGTAGGAGCACTTGAAGACGTCAATATAAATACACTATGGGTTACAATATATACTCAATTACTCATATGGTGCTTTAATTATGATTAAAATCCATAAAACAGACATGACAATAAATTAACAATTAACTTTAATATGTAAATACATTTTTTCGACGTAAGCTAGGTACCTATATAATATCTACTGTTTGATTTTAACAAAGGTTTCTCTTTTCCAGGACTCTCCTGGATACATCACCACGAAATCTGGATCACCAGTTGGCGTAAAGACCGCAATCCAGACAATCGGCAAGAATGGACCGGCTCTGTTGCAAGATGTCAACTTCTTGGACGAGATATCTTCCTTCGACCGCGAGCGAATCCCCGAGCGCGTGGTGCACGCCAAAGGAGCTGGAGCCTTCGGTTACTTCGAAGTAACCCACGATATCTCCAAGTACTGCGCAGCAAAAGTCTTCGACACCATCGGGAAGAAGACACCCATCGCAGTACGCTTCTCGACCGTCGGCGGAGAGAGCGGATCTGCCGACACCGTGCGCGACCCGAGAGGATTTGCCGTCAAATTCTACACAGACGACGGCAACTGGGATCTTGTTGGAAATAACACCCCTGTATTCTTCATCAGGGATCCGACACTCTTCCCCAGTTTCATTCACACGCAAAAACGTAATCCCGCTACGCATCTCAAGGATGCCGATATGTTCTGGGACTTTATAACGCTGAGACAGGAGACCGCTCACCAGGTCCTGTACTTGTTCGGGGACCGCGGCATTCCGGACGGCTACAGGCACATGAACGGGTACGGATCGCACACGTTCAAGATCATCAACGCTCAGGGCGTCGCGCACTGGGTCAAGTTCCATTACAAAACCAACCAAGGCATCAAGAACTTGGACGCCGCTAAGGCTGGCGACCTCGCATCCCAGGACCCTGATTACTCCATCAGAGACCTCTACAACGCCATCGGAAAAGGCGACTTCCCGAGCTGGACTTTCTACATCCAGGTCATGACCATGGCGCAGGGAGAGAGCTGCAAATTCAACCCGTTCGATTTGACTAAAGTCTGGCCTCATTCTGAATACCCTCTCATTCCTGTCGGCAAATTAGTTTTGGATAGGAATCCTAAGAACTACTTCTCGGAGGTGGAGCAGATTGCGTTCAGTCCGGCGAACCTGGTGCCGGGTATCGAGCCGTCTCCGGACAAGATGCTGCAAGGTCGTTTGTTCTCGTACAGCGACACTCACAGGCACCGTTTGGGCGCTAATTACCTACAGATCCCGGTGAACTGTCCGTTCCGCGTGACGGTGTCCAACTACCAGCGCGACGGGCCGCAGGCGCTCCAGAACCAGAACGACTGCCCCAACTACTTCCCCAACTCGTTCTCGGGCCCGCAGGAGTGCCCGCGCGCCCAGCGCCTGCAACCGCGGTACACAGTGACCGGCGACGTCGACCGCTACGACAGTGGACAGACTGAAGACAACTACCAACAGGCCACAAACCTCTACTCTAAAGTCTTCAGCTTGGAGGAAAAGAAACGTACTGCCGCTAATATTGTCGATAACCTGAAGGCTGCGGCTGGGTTCATCCAAGAGAGGGCTATCAAGATGTTCACTCAGGTGCATCCTGACTTGGGTAGCCAGGTGGCCGATGGGCTCGCCCCGCACAAGAAATACCATTCTAACTTGTAAATGAAGAATACACGCTAAAAATGGTGCTTATGTTAAAGGAAGACTTATTAACCTATAAATAGGGGTTTATGGGATTTTTGTTATAGGTACCTACTTATTTTATTTTTTGTAGTAATTTGGAACGCTTTTACAAATTTATCTAGGCTTAGAGATAGTTGTATTTCTCAATCTGACGATCATAATAGTTTTTGTACAATGAGCGTTATTGAAGCATAATATTATCGTCTTCCGTAATGGTTGATATTAAGCTGAATAAAACTGGGTAATTTTTTATCAGTATTTTTTTAAACCTGGGAGGGTTTTCACGTACCTACACCTACTTGTACATAGGTCTTCGTTATTCTGTAAACTGTATCTTACAAATTTAGTGTGCTCTCCAGCCAGGTTTGACAAACTGAGGACAGCAGGCAATAGCATGATGCGGCATGCTGAAGACGGCGCTATGGTGCCCAATAGGGGAGGCCCATGTCCAGCACTGGACTAATATAGGTAGTTGATGATGATGATAAAGTATATCAAAATAATACGATCTTACCTCCAAAACTTAACACGCTTTTCAGCCCATATTATAGGGTTAGGTATATGATATAGCAAATAAGAGTCGGGTCATTAGGAGATAACTTTTGAGATCACCAGGAAGACGAGGTAAGGAGGAAAATATATATGTGAAGCAGAGCAGGGGTGCCAGCTAGGTCATGGAAACCAGTGCAGATCGCGGAGGACCAGTCGTGGAGCCTGCAACGATGAACAGTACCTACCGATCAGAACTCATACTCATACGATGCGTCCACGGCTGAACATGCCCCCTCAAACAAGGAAGGTTTTACCAGAGATTTCTAATCATGCTTGTCAGGTAAGTCGGATCGGTGATCGAAGCTTCATAGAGGCATCAAACCAGATCACACCTACAGGAAAGCTGAAACGAAGCTGGGTTGGAGTATACTTTACGGGACGCAGTCAATTACAAGGCGAAAAAGACTTAGAATTTTTTATGTATAATTAACATTTATTTTTTTTGTGGAATCTTGGCGGGGGTCCCTAGGGATGCAACTTTTGTTCTTGACATTGACCTCCAAGATGAATAACCTTGGTGCTAGAGGCAGTGGCGTAGCTAGGTGGTCAAGGGCCCCGGTGCAGAGAATGAATCGGGCCCTCACCGAGGGCTTACTTATACCTACCTTTCAAAGAGAATACAATAACTATACCTTTATTAGGCTTCGTCGTCGATTAGAAATAAATGAGCATAAATAAAGAACGACGCACATGACCAAAGAGAATACAATAACTTCGTAAGAAGAGACGGGACCTCCTTAGAATAAAATGAGTCTACCAAACGTCACTGTCTATGAATGTATCGCGAAAAACCAACCTATCCACTTCAATTTGGACATGCGCAGACGACACATGTCACAAAGACATTCATGGCTACCAACACAAAAAATAATAATAATAGTGATGTGCTGCTGCGGCTTATTCATCGATATCGATATCGATAAATGCGATTTAGGGGTGACCCCTAAACCACATTCATCGATATCGATATTTTTAGCTGCCCTTATAAATTTACTACCTACAGTTTTCGAAAAATATTTATATTCTATTATAATTATACCCTTTGTTATTTTGGCTCAGTTGACTAAAATAAAAACACCGTTTACCATTACAAATTTATTACACTAATCAAATCCGAAGCATGAGGTAGTGACATAATCCGAAGCATACACGACGATTACATGTTCCTTAAAATATAATTATAATAAACCACCAACATGCCTTAAATCGGTACCCAAGCACGATAATTATAACGAGTTTCGAAGTGAATTTTAGATCATGATGGGTACCAATGTTACATTTATTTATGTTAAGTTTAACCTAGTCAAATTTATACAAAGTTTTGTTAATTACGTACATTATCATCTGAGTAACGAGAAACTTATACAGGAGGTAGATTTTTGATTCACCCTAGAATAGGACAGACAGAAAAAGGTCTCCCTCGTGGTCCTACTAATAGGAGAAAATAGTAGGTCCATGAAAAAACGGCTGTACGTACTTACTATTAAGAATTTATTTTTACTATTTTTAATATACAGAAATATTTACTTGCATGATTTTATAAACAGTTCATCTAGAAATGTAAATACTTACAACTTATGTTATGTTATTATTTATATCCCAAGAGTTCGCTGTAATTTTGTATAAAATACCTACTGATTAAGTATTAATCTTACTTAATAGATTAAGATTACGATCACTGCCATAATCTATCTGACAGGCAGGGTGCATGAATACTTACAAAACTTCAATAAAAATATTGAGTATTTTTCTAAAATATTGAGTACTAATCCTCACGCTGGGTGAGTTGGGGATCGCAGTTGGCGGTGGAATTGTTCAACAGGTAATCTGAAATAGATAAGTACCGTCAGTTAATAAGATATCAGATGAAAACGCGTATTTTATACTAGCTGCGCCCCGCGGCTTCGCACGCGTTGTTCCTATGGAAACATTTTAATGTGATTTTCATCCCGCGGGAACAGATTTATGGGATAAAAAGTATGCCTATGTTTTATTCCAGGATTAGAATTACCTGTATGCAAAATTTCAGCCAGATCCGTCCAGTAGTTTTGGCGTGAAGAAGTAACAAACATCCATCCATCCATACATCCGTACAAACTTTCGCCTTTATAATATTAGTTATAGTTATCACTATAGTTATATGTATTTATCGGCATTGGCAGCAAAGTAAATTGATAGTTTGATAAATACATAAAATATAAATGACAAAATAATGTATGACAGCTACTACAGTAGTATAAATAAATTACATATCCCTAGTAATTTATTTATACGGCCACATAAAATTTTATATTATTATATTTATATAACATTTTATTGAAAGAAGATTTCAATTTGATTTTAAAAACTGCATTCAAAGATTTTTGAAAAATCGCCTGTATCCACCTAAACCGGGAATTGAACCCGAAAATTTGTAAGAAAAACACCGTTAACTTTAAGATTTCAGACATGTAAGGGCTCAATTGCATGGATTAGTTTTTCCATTTAACAAAGCATCTAAAATAAAAGAAGACCATGAAATTTTAGATTCTATTAAAATAATTACGTTTTCCTTACAGGTAATCTAATTTAGCAAATGCTCAAAATAATAAGTCCCGCCCATTCATTCTGTTGTATACCAATTCTAACTCATTTAATAATTTCGTTACCAGTTGATTTATTTATCTTTTTAAGGTGTTCAGTTTTTTTTGCAGGAGTTACTACAGGACCAAGTTTAGTTTGTAACTCCTGCACATTTTCATACTGCTTATTGTAAACTAACCCCCTTATTCATAATAGTATGCTAACTCAGCACACTGCTCAATCTCGCTCTGTCTTCTTCTATTGACATAAGTCAGTCTGAGATATAACAGTATTTAGCAGCTGTTTTATGTTAGCCCACAATTATGAATAAAAGTAAGGTAATTTTTTCACATAACCTATTAAAAAAATCAGCGGGGCGAGGTCCAGTGATCTCGGCGGTTATCTAATTGGTCCCGTTGGTCAGTAACTATTTTATATAACATGTAAAATTTCATGGTCTTCCTTTTATTTGATATGATTGTTACCTTGGGATGACGATTTGCGAAAGACTGGAGGCAGATGCTGGATGCGTCAAGCTGAAGACAGGGCGCTATGGCGCTCATTAGGCCAATGTCCAGCAGTGGACTAATATATGCTGATGATGATGATTGTTATCTGGAATAAAATAATACGATTGAGCCTTTAAATCGAAATAGTAAAATAAAAGGTGTTTTATCACAATTTTACGGGTTTTAGTGATTTAGATGGGCGATTTTTCAAAAATCTTTGAATAATGTGTAATTGTTTTTAAAATCAAAATGAAGTCTTCTTTCAGTACAATACTCTATCTACAATATTTAAGTACTTCCGCTCCATGTGGCATGGTTGTAGGACACCCTGTGTATAATAAAATGTATATAAATTATGTGTAATTTAACTGAAATTGCAATATACATTTTTGAATTTATTCATTATGTCTTCATTGTAGACCAACTCTTTGGCCCTGCCTGCCCCAAAGAAATCGAGCGATTTGTGGAGATGTGACAGCTCTCGGTGAGATCTTCATTTTGGATGACAGCTGTCAAACTGAAAACGGTCATATCTCGGAAACTACTGATCCTAGACCACTAGTTTGTATGGAGAAGTGACAGGTCTCGACGAGATCTTCATTTTGGATGACAGCTGTCAAACTAAAAATGGTCATATCTCGGAAACTACTCGTCTCAGACCACTAGTTTGTATGGAGAAGTGACAGGTCTCGTTAAGATCTTCATTTTGGATGACAGCTGTCAAACTGAAAACGGTCATATCTTCGAAACTATTGATCCTAGACCATTAGTTTGTATGGAGATGTGACAGGTCTCGGTGAGATCTTCATTTTGGATGACAGCTGTCAAACTGAAAACGGTCATATCTCCGAAACTATTGATCCTAGACCATTAGTTTGTATGGAGATGTGACAGGTCTCGGTGAGATCTTCATTTTGGATGACAGCTGTCAAACTTAAAACGGTCATATCTCGGAAGCTACTGATCCTAGACCACTAGTTTGTATGGAGAAGTGACAGCTCTCGGTTAGATCATCATTTCGGGTGACAGCTGTCAAACTAAAAATGGTCATATTTCGGAAACTACTCGTCTCAGACCACTAGTTTGTATGGAGAAGTGATAGGTCTCGATGAGGATCTTCATTTTGGATGACAGCTGTCAAACTAAAAATGGTCATATCTCGGAAACTACTCGTCTCAGACCACTAGTTTGTATGGAGAAGTGACAGGTCTCGATGAGATCTTCATTTTGGATGACAGCTGTCAAATTAAAAATGTTCATATCTCGGAAACTACTCGTCTCAGACCACTAGTTTGTATGGAGAAGTAACAGGTCTCGGTGAGATCTTCATTTTGGATGACAGCTGTCAAACTGAAAACGGTCATATCTCCGAAACTATTGATCCTAGACCATTAGTTTGTATGGAGATGTGACAGGTCTCGGTGAGATCTTCATTTTGGATGACAGCTGTCAAACTTAAAACGGTCATATCTCGGAAGCTACTCATCCTAGACCACTAGTTTGTATGGAGAAGTGACAGCTCTCGGTTAGATCATCATTTCGGGTGACAGCTGTCAAACTAAAAATGGTCATATTTCGGAAACTACTCGTCTCAGACCACTAGTTTGTATGGAGAAGTGATAGGTCTCGATGAGATCTTCATTTTGGATGACAGCTGTCAAACTAAAAATGGTCATATCTCGGAAACTACTCGTCTCAGACTACTAGTTTGTATGGAGAAGTGACAGGTCTCGATGAGATCTTCATTTTGGATGACAGCTGTCAAATTAAAAATGTTCATATCTCGGAAACTACTCGTCTCAGACCACTAGTTTGTATGGAGAAGTAACAGGTCTCGGTGAGATCTTCATTTTGGATGACAGCTGTCAAACTGAAAACGGTCATATCTTCGAAACTATTGATCCTAGACCATTAGTTTGTATGGAGATGTGACAGGTCTCGGTGAGATCTTCATTTTGGATGACAGCTGTCAAACTGAAAACGGTCATATCTTCGAAACTATTGATCCTAGACCATTAGTTTGTATGGAGATGTGACAGGTCTCGGTGAGATCTTCATTTTGGATGACAGCTGTCAAACTGAAAACGATCATATCTTCGAAACTATTGATCCTAGACCATTAGTTTGTATGGAGATGTGACAGGTCTCGGTGAGATCTTCATTTTGGATGACAGCTGTCAAACTAAAAATGGTCATATCTCGGAAACTACTCGTCTCAGACCACTAGTTTGTATGGAGAAGTGACAGGTCTCGATGAGATCTTCATTTTGGATGACAGCTGTCAAACTAAAAATGATCATATCTCGGAAGCTTCTCGTCTCAGACCACTAGTTTGTATGGAGAAGTGACAGGTCTCGTTAAGATCTTCATTTTGGATGACAGCTGTCAAACTAAAAATGGTCATATCTCGGAAACTACTCGTCTCAGACCACTAGTTTGTATGGAGAAGTGACAGGTCTCGATGAGATCTTCATTTTGGATGACAGCTCTCAAACTAAAATTAAAAAAACACAATGAACAACAGCGGAGTCTTAGTAATAGGGTCCCGTTACCGGTCACCGGGACGGTTACCCAATGGGTACAGAACCCTTTAAATTGACATAATTATAACCAAAACCTTAAAAACTTTAGTGAGAAAAAGAAAGGTCTAATAAATAGCAAATAATCTCTTTTTGCGAATTTGCTACTACGACGGGTTGAGTTACAGAACTTTTATTTTATATTTGAGTAAACAAGTTTACAGCGAGAATGGTGAAAAGCTAATTCTAGACACTTATTTTACGTACCTTGTTGGTATTTGCTTGTATGAACTTCTATGGTACAGCCTATTGTTGGAATACTGCATTCATCTTTAATTGTGTATGAACTAAATTTTGCCCCACAACCTCCAGGATAGCAGTCGATGTTGATGTTGAGGGATTCTATAAAGGAAACAGGCAATTATTATTCAAGTGACTTTTATTCACTACTATTTAGTTCAGTACAGCTGAATTGTGGAGCTGCTTCGGCTCACCGAGCAGACACTTCACAACCAACGCGGAACTGTTCTGCCTTGAGCGTGCGCAGATGTTTCCTACGGGTTATATTGTCAATGTCATGTATTGCATTAAGTATATCAATCATCTTTCACACTACTATTATAAACGCTAAAGCTACTGAACGGATCGGGCTCAAATTTTGCATTCCTAATTCTGGAATCAAACAAAGGTTACATATTAACACAGGACAACATACAAAGACAGATGGCGCTACTGCCATGTAAACATCGACTCTACGGAAATTTAATTAAATAAAATGTTTAAAGTATAAAAACAATGCAAATAATAATATAACAAGAATAATAACGCCATAAAACCCACGCGTGAGTGTTATCCAATAAAAAAAACTCGAACTTACGGAGAAACTAAAGTGAATGTGTATTACCAAAAAACTCACGAAAAGACAACTAAGTGCTGTGAAAACCTAATAATAAACATAACTTTGTAATTGTGATTTGTGACTGCGAACCAAAACTGACAGTGTAAAGCTTTAAGTAGATTTACGCCAGAATTAAACAACCCGACTCTAATAATATCAGTGTACAATCATAGACATTTTTATGAACGAGGGTAAAGTTAAAAATAGTGACTCAACTTGCATTTCTAATGTAACGAACTTTCAAATTCAATCAGAGACATTTTTATTACCATATACATAATTTCGACTCCCTTACTACAATCACTATTGGCCTAGCGGTGTTAGGTCTCAGTTTTATGCACATGTGGTTGATGTGACATAAGCTGGTTCGAAACTCGACAAATTAATTAATTTTGCTTTTTTTCAAAATTTAACAAGAGACTCGTCAAGGTGCCATCTACTAAATACGAGTGGTACTAAACTATCAAGATGGGTGATAATGAGAGTTATATCACAGTAAGGCGTGCGGTAACTCAATTGAATATTACCCGAACCGAAGCTGAAATGAGCGCAGACACGATAGATGTCACCACAGGTAGCCTCCCGGAGCTATCGGGTGATCTAAACGAAGAAATGAAAAATCTCATAGATAAAATAGAGACCTTACAAATTGAACTTAACAGTGCCCATAATGAAATAGAGAAATTGTCATTAGAAAATAAGGATCTTAGAAAGAATGTGGAAAACTTAAAAAAGAAAAATGACCTATGTATGAAACTTGGTCGTAACTCTCCGAAAAATTCCCCAAAAACGACACCAAAGTCTAAAAGTGCTAATTTGCAACCTAAACCTAAAAAAACTCATAAAGAGACACAAACAAATATTATTACAGAAAAAGAAAACATAAAATTTCACCAAAAGGACCAGGAAACACAAACACAATTATTCCAGAGATCATTATGAGAATGCGAACACCTACTAAAGAAAATAAACGCACACAAACGAATACTTTACTTACGGACAATCAGCAAAAAACCCATTACAAAATTCGAAACATAGCAAACAACACGAAAAATAAGGCAACGACATTGATAAATAGACCAAAGATATGTTTAATTAGCGAGAACAAAGAAAATAAAGTACTTACCATTGCCCAAGACTACATTCAAAATAATTACAATTTATGTCATTACTTAACCCCCCAAGCATACACTCGACAACTACTAAGGGGACTTAAAACCAAACTAACAGAGTATACAATGAGGGATTACTGCATAATACTTATGGGTGACCAAGATTTTCAGGAGTCATGTGATAACACTGAACTTTTGAGAAATATAAGGGAAACTCTTCAAGAAATAACAGGGACAAATGTTATAATATGTGCACCTATTTACAACTATGGCTATGGCACGAAGAAAATAAATGAAAGAATTCAAATTTTTAACAACCTCCTCTACCATGACATACAAACTTATAAATACGCATACATCCTAGATACAAATAGGCATTTAGTATATGACTACAACATGTTCCATAAACCATCTGGAAAGATAAGTAATCATGGACTTCGTATTGTTATGCAAGATTTAGCCCACCTCCTATGTAACTTAAAGAAATATGTAGAGCAAAGAGAATCATATATAAAAGATGTAGAAAATGAAGAATACGAAGTACAAAATCAGTTTTTTCTTGAGCAATAAATTGAATATTCTACACCAAAACATTGCTGGACTGCTGAATAAATCGGATCTTTTAGATATATGCCTGGATGAATTGACCGAAAAAGAGAAAACAGTTGACGTCGTATGCATCACGGAACATTTCATGATGGAAGGATATGAACAGTATTTGACAATCCCTAACTACACTCTAACCTCTATCTTTTGTCGCAAAGATAGCAAAAGAGGAGGAACATGCATCTTAGTAAGAAATGGATACAAATGGAACAATTTAAAGAAAATCTCAAATTTTTCTGTAGCTGGTACCTTTGAATGCTGTGCAGTGGAACTTATAGACTTCAACATTGTTATCCTTTGTGTGTATAGAATACCTAAAATTGAAAACTTAGATTTGTTTATGAAAACTTTTGAGAAAACATTGCAAGAACTATCACGAAAGAGTTATCAGAATATTCTTGTAGCTGGTGACTTTAATATTAATATATTAAAAAAGAATAACGTAACGCTTGACTTTGAATGTCTGCTTTTAAATTTTAATCTTAAGCTGGCTTTGAAGCAACCTACACGAATAAGGAGCCAAACGTGCATTGATAATTTTGCGCATAGTTTCAAAAAATCATGTGTAACTGAAGTTATAGAGTTCGCGTTATCGGATCACACCGCTCAACTTATTACTTGTCCAATACATAATTATAGTATCATGAAGTATTGGAAAGTTATCAGACGGGATTATTCAGTCGACAATATAAGGAAATTTACACGCATCTTAGAAGGCATTTCCTTTTCCGAAATATACAACGAAGAGGACTGTAATGCCGCTTATAATGAGTTCATAAAAACATTTAAACTGTTTTATGATCTGTGTTTCCCTCTTAAATTAATCACTATTAAGACAACCAGACCAGTTCAATGGATATCACGTGGTATTAAGTTAAGTTGTAAAAAGAAAAGGAAAATGCTTTGGAATTATAGGAGAGTGCCGAATGAAAATAATAAAAAAGAATATCATAAATACAGTAAATTGTTGAAAAAAATTATCAAACTTACGCAAAAGGCACATAATAATTATAAAATAAACTCTTCCAAGAACAAGTCAAAAACATCTTGGAGCATTATAAATAGCTCTAAAAGAAACACGCCAAAGGACCCAATTACTAAAATTAAAATTAATGATACAATTATTACGAATCCAAGTGAAATTTCTAATGCTTTTAATAACTTTTTCATCGATAAGATTACGCCCATTACTGATTCTAAAAAACAGCCCACTAAATTGATAACAAGCCAAAAAGACTCTTTATTTATACAACCTTGTATACCAAATGACATCTTAAAAATAATTGCCTCATTGAATAATACCAATAGCGTTGGATATGACGGAATCGCAACAAAAATTCTAAAACATGTATCTAAATCTTTATGTGGTCCAATTTATCCAATTTTTCCAATCCAATCCAATTTGAAATAAATGAACCTAAATAAAGAACAACGCACATGACAATCAGTGTTGCCAAGAACCTTGAGTCGTAAGTTACGTTTTGTTTACTGAAATGCTACATTGTTGCTGTAAAAGTTGCATTATTGATTTTTTGAATTTATGTGTTTTTGGGGTCAAACTCTGGTGACCATGTAAGCTAGCTAACCTAACATAACTTATTCTATTAGTTAGAACCAAAACCAGTGCTACAAGGGCATAGCCAGGATTCTGTAGGGAGGGGGCAGTTGAAGAAAAACAAAGAATATACCTAATTTCATCAACCACGGCGAGCGGAGCGAGCCACTTATTTTTTTGAGATTTTTCTGGATTTTGGGGAAAGGATGTTTTTTTTCAATTGTTTGCGGAGGTGGCCGAAATGATGTTAATGTGAGTCCAAGACCGACATGTATACCTAAAAATGGATCATGAACCACAACAAGATGTTATCGGCGAGCGAAGCGAGCCGCAAATATTTTGTCCTTTCGTTAGATATTTTTCAGTATTTTGGCATACTGAATTTAGCGGTTCAGCTCTAGACGACTAGAACTACTAATATTTGATACGTATGGAACCCCAAAATACCTACTTGTTCAACCAAGTATTCTTAGAAGGGCTAATAAAGGGCAAGAACGCCTCAATGCAAAAAGCAAAATACAAATGCAAAAAACAATAAAGACTCATTTATCTTCGATTATATTTTGACATCTTTCTTTATTAAGTAATACATTGTTTGTTCCCAAAATTGTTTCCGCTTTAAAGCAAAGCTAAAAAACAGATTGATTGATTTGGCATTTGAAACTTACGTGTAGGTTTGAAACCTACACGTAAGTTTGAAAATGCCAAATAAACCTACCTACATTGCTAACTAGCAATAAATAAACATCTTTAAAAAAAATCTACGGCTACAAAGGGCCCCCTGAGCTCCAGGGCCCCGGTGCACTGCACCGCCTTGCCCTATGATAGCCACGCCAATGGCTAGAGGTCAAAATGTGTTGTTTAATTACAAGGCAAAAAAGACAGAAAATTTTCGACGAAAATTTTTATATATTTTTTTTGCGGAGTCGTGGAGGGGGTGCATTGTCTTCGTGACCAATATCATATCCTCTACACGCACTTTTTAATTTTTATTAAAATCAAGTTATTTACTTACCAAACTTTTTTTAAAATTAAACTCAATTAAAAATTACCGTTGTCTAAAAATAGTTAGGTAGGTATGTTTCTTATTTTGGTGTGAAGACATATTTACCTATATCGTCGTTGGAGCGAACATGGCTAGGGGGCCTTCAAAATTAGCCTACTTGATTTTTAATAAAAATAAAAAAAGGTAAAAAATTTAATTCCTGAGATGCCTTCAAAATTAGCCTACCATTTAAAAAAAAGTAGTTACATACGAGTTTAAATTAAGAACCATTGAATGAGTGACATTGTTGTTTTCACTTACTCGTTTTTTCATAGAAAAAGTATGGGAATTGTTTTTTTTAATTATTGCCAAAACTTACGATTTGATTTGGTATGTTCCTTTGGGAAAAGTGTTCCTGGTTGGAAATAGAGTCGATTAAGACCAATTTGTTTTTTTTGGGGCGTACATTTTTTCAAATAACTAAAAATGGCAATATTTTTTTCTTCAAAATAAAACAGAACGTTTAAGAACAAAACCTTCTAACTACAAAAGAAACGGTACTTAGGGGGCCAAAAATTTGTCACAACCTGTTTAAAATAGAAACATCGTGATTGGCACCACCATAGAGTTTATATCATAAGGTTTTTATAGTGGCTACAAAATCATGTACAAAATAGGGCGATTTCCTCCGTCCTTATTTTGGCATGATTCTCTGTGCTTGTCATTTACAGTTATTGTATTCTCTTTGGTCATTTAGTTTTACATTTAAGTTGCTTTTTACTTGTATGCAACTTTTTTATACCTATGTCTTTTATGTAGGAATTTGTACATATTTTATTTTATATGGACAATAAACTAATATATTAACTACAAGGCGGAACAACCAACCATCAAGTAGCAGGTGAGTGCCCTTTATTAATATTCATATATGGGTGAGTGGATGGTACTTACAACAGTTATCAATAAAGCGAAAATGCCAAGAGGAAAAAAAACAACAAAAAAAGATCGAGTTCACAACCACGTTTAGGGTTTTTCGAGGCCCAAAATAAATAATAATCTTATGCCTTTAATGTATAACGCATTCACTGCCCAGCCTTGCCAAGTCGCCGCCAGCTACACGGGGCTGGAGAACGACACCTTCATTTCGCCCTGAAGGTGTTAAACGAGCAATTCTTGTATATATATCACTAGCTGCACCCCGCGGCTTCGCACGCGTTGTTCCTATGAAAACATTAAAAGGTGATTTTCATCCCACGGGAACAGATTTATGGGATAAAAAGTAGCCTATGTTTTATTCCAGTATTAGAATTACCTGTATGCAAAATTTCAGCCAGATCCGTTCAGTAGTTTTGGCGTGAAGAGGTAACAAACATCCATCCATACATCCATCCAAACTTTCGCCTTTATAATATTAGTGTGATATATATTCTCTAGATCTCGGAAACGGCTCCAACGATTTTCATCAAATTTAGTATACCTACAGGTAGTTTCGGGGGCGATAAATCGATTTAGGATTCATCTTTAAAAATGTCGTTTTATTCGTGTTTTCAATAAACTTTCATCAACTTTATCGTAATTATTGGACTCTTCCTGACATCTATTGGCAAATAATAATACTGTAACTTCTAATAAACAAAAATTACCAAAAAAAAACCGGTCATCTAGGTACTAATTAATAATACTGGACAATTCACACAGCATTATCTAGCCCCAAGCTAAGCAGAACTAGATAACTGATAAACTTAATACAATACACTACAGCTACACTCCATAGATTGATATTATTATATAGATAAAAGAAACAACCAGAACGCCCTGAACTGCAGATCACATACACACATTTGTCCCGAGGCAGGAATCAAACCCGCAATCTCCTGCGTCGGAGGCGAAACTTCGCCCTCTACGCCACAGTGGTCGTCGTTCAAAATATAGGTATATGTACGTATACTTACCTAGTATCGTTTCCCACTGACCTGGATGCCACTAAGGACTCCAGGTGTTACTGCTGGTTCTTCCGCAGTATGAGGCAGCTTCCAGCACTTGAAGTGATTGTGTTGATGGGGTATCTTATCCGATTCTGGTGTTACTTTTCGTTCCATCCCTAATATCCTCAATATCCCTGATTATCTAGAATAGGACTGATAAAGCTAGATAGTTCCCGTCTTATTGGTCGAATACAAAAAAAGCACCACTAACCTACCCTATATAAAATGGTTTTTCAACTCTAGGTTCCTTCCTACTCCTGCCTACATAGATCGTTTCGATACATGCCTACTTATTTTTACCCGACTACCAACGGAGGAGGGTTATGAGGTTGACACCCTATGTTTGTATGTACCTACCTATGTATATTATTATGTAGCCGATGTTCTGTTCCCACTGAGCGCTGAGCTGCTGTATGCATATCGAATAGTAAGCAGGTAGGCAAGGTACTTATATCTGTGCAAGGTACCTTAATGAAGCAAAGCAACAGGAAGTTCTGCACATTAAAACTAGTTCCTGCCCGCGGCTTCGTACATGTTGTTTCCATAAAAACGTTTAAAGATGATTTCTATATTACGGGAACTGATTTATGAGCTAAAACGTAGCCTAGTTTTATTCCAGGCCTAGAACTAGGTACCTGCCTACCTACAATATTATGTGCAAAATTTCAGCTAGGTCCGTTCAGTAGTTTTGGCGTGAAGAAGTAACAAACATCCATCCATACATCTAATTCTAATTCTAATTCTGAGTAACGGAACTAAGATCTGCACGGACATCTCGCCTAAGAGTCTATTGTGCATTATCCCCATGCCTAGGTTCAATTCTCAGTGACCTGTGATGATGCACACCATCGTTCTTAGGCATTTAGGTCCTCCCGGCTCATCTTGAGCATCGTGTTGGTGGTTTTCCTGTCTTTGGAAGGGAATAGTGATTTAGTATGCTTGCAGACTATCCGACGCTCCCATAGCTCTTGGTATTCTTTTTCAGAGTTAAGTTTTAGTCTGTTTTTGACTTCCGCTGTGGGCGGGTTCGAGAGTCTTACATCTTGTTGTGTTGGGCTTAGTTTCGCTCCTTCCTTTGCTAGTCTGCCTGCCTTTATGTTGCCTGGGCAGGATCTACTCTCTGTCCATTCTAGGCGCACATTGCTGTGTTGAGAAAGATCTTGTAGTGCGTTATGGCATTCTACAATTGCTTTTGATCTTGTGTCTGTCCGTTTGAGTGCGTTTATTAGTGCAGCGCTATCTGTTTTGAAGACCAGCTGCATCTGTCTGTTTGGCTCTTTGTTGGTTGTTTCCATTCATTGATTTATTAAAAAGGGAAGATAGGTTACGTTCTCCCAGCGCTTACTCAAAAATTGGCATGTGTTACAACTTCACGCAAACACATACGCTCACAGTTATTTTTCCAGTCCTGTGCAATACAAAGATGAACAAAGACGAGACAACAATATTTCACGCGAATCACGACCGCCCGTGCCGCCGCCCCGGTCAGATGGTGACTGAGGTGGGAGCACACAAATTTACACAATTTGAGGTTGCCACTTTCGAGAAACCAGTACCTCATCTTCCCTTTTTAATAAATCAATGTTTCCATCCATACATCTAACTAAACATTCAAACTTTCGCGTTTATAACATTAGTGTGATGACTTGACCCAAGTGGGTCACGCACGTCAGGTGTTAGGTACCTATCTGTTTAACTTTAAACTAGCTGCGCCCCGCGGCCCTGCATGCCTATCCCACGTGAATTGATTTATGGGTAAAGTAAATAAATAAATAAATAATGCTGAACAATTCACACAGCATTATCTAGCCCCAAGTTAAGCAGAGCTTGTGTTATGGGTTGGGTACTAGATAACTGATCTACATAAATCATAATACAATACAATACACTACATAGATAGATATTTTTTATTATACATAGAAAACATCCAGAACGCCCTGAACAAATATCTGCAGATCGTACAAATATTTGGAATTTTTGTACGATCGAATTTTATTTGGAATCGAACCCGCAACCTCCTGCGTCGCAGGCGGACCTTCGCCCACCGCGCCACAGAGGTCTTAAAAGTAAAATGTAGCATGTGTTATTCCAGGCCTAGAACTACCATTATGCTAAATTTTTGCCCAATCCGTTCTGTAGTTTTTGCGTGAAAGAGCAACAAACATACATACAAGTGTACAAACTTTCGCGTTTATAATAATAAGTAGGATAATACAAAAAACTACTAGAAACGGCGGCGTCCTCAACATCAAAGTACCTACGCGGAGCTTGTGTATGGCTACAGAATAGCTGATATGATATTAAAGATTTAAATAGTACCTAATCTTTGTCTAATGATAATACAATTATTTATTTACCCCCCAGACCCGGAACAAAAATGCCTGCAGATCATACAATCATTTGTCCCGCAGCGGGGATCGAACACGCAACCTGCAGCGTCGCAGGTGGAACTTCGCGCGCTGCGCAACTGCGGTCGGCAAGGTATTATATAGTAGGTAGATAGATAGATAGGTATATGCGGCAAACTGAAGACAGGGCGCTATGGATGGCGCTATATCGCTAATTAGAGGAAACCTACTTTACGCCCAACGATGAGAGCCCTGGTTGAACCTCTATAACTTTGTAACAGCGTTTTCTAGCGAGTTAGAAACTTTTGAACGATCATTCGTAAATGGATCCTAAAATTAAAATTAAAAACAGAGACGTAATAATTCCTTCTGAGTTATACGCTAAGCCTATTTTTCAAGCGTGTGGACTGAGAGCTCTACTCTAGGGATTTTGGGTTTTTTACCGGCTTTGCTTGTTTTACAAAATGGACCTTTGCTTCATGTTCATATTTTATCTAAATGATTTGCAAGGATTTCAAAAGTACGTAAGTGCGTGACTCCTATATTTCATCTATACCGTGTCCATTTTGAATGAGGCATAAACGTATACAAACCGCCCATACTTAACCTAAAATTCACTTTGTTGGCGCGTCCTTTAATACGTAATTTACATTACTTGTCGATTTTAGATCCTCCCTTCAATAAAAATTACTTACAATTATATCTGAAACTCGACGCCAAGCAAGTGAGTTTTTGTTATTTGTATCGTGGTTTGTTTACTAACATGCTCCATGCTGGATGGATACGGTATAGGTACAGAATTTTAGTTATACCTATCTAGGTATCTATGCGTTGGTCATCTAGGTACCTACCTACTTACTTACCTAGACGATACCTGGCTGACTTGGCCAGCGACTAGTTTTTCAACGTGCATTTAATAGTTCTGTGCAAGTGCCTTGCAGCCATAGGTAGGTACTTAGATGTAGGATACATTCCTACATCTGTGCTTCCGGCTGACTTAAGTAGGTACATGTGTTTAATTTAGTTTTTTCCATATTCTAGGATGATTTGCCAGCGATGTCAGAAGTCTCTCCGAAGTAAAGAAGGATTGAAATGCAGTATCTGCCAGTCAAAGTTCCATTTGAAGTGTAAAGACGAAGATATTAACGAAACTTGTAAAGATACGATAAGCGACTGCGGAGACCGCAACCTCCAATGGATGTGTTCACTGTGCCACTCAACCACACCCTCAATCAAACCACCAGAAACTACTAGTTCTAAAGAAAATCTGATGAGCGCTATCAGCATACTCTCGGAAAAAATTGAAAGACTGAACAGCGTTCACTTGCCAAAATTAAATCAGGAATTGTCTCATGTTAAGACGGCTACCAACAAAATCGTTCAGCAGAATAGTGACATATTAAGGAAGATGAACGAGTTGGGTAACAAAAGGAGTAGTGAAAAGCGACAAGCGCCGTATCGCAAGCGTAACCTGAATTTCACTTCATTGACGAGCACAGAGAAAAAGGAATATATGCCGTTGTCGTCGGCGCCGGAGAAACCAGCAGCACACACCATGCGATACCATACACGGAGGAAATCGTTTCTCCTTAACAGAATGTTACATCTTATCAACAGAAAATATAATAACCAGCTACAACGCCAATAAAATCTTATAGTCTATCGCCATTTCATTATTTATCATTTTATGCGATCCGGTTTGGCGGGACAGCTTTACTAATGAATTGAAATATTTTTTAGACAGAGTGTAACATAAACTACGGACATTTAGCCTTTCTTTAACTCCGCCTAATATTTATATTTCCTGTGTTCTATGATCGAACCTGTACTATACCTACACTGTGTCCATTTTGAATGAAGCAACAAAGCGCCCATACATAACCTAAAATTCACCTGGCGTGTCCTTTTATACGTAATTTACATTACTTGTCGATTTTAGATCAATAATAAAAAATGCTAACAATTATATCTGAAACTCGACGGCAAGCAAGTGAGATTTTGTTATTTGTCTCGTAGTTTGTTTACTAACATGCTTCATTCAAAATGGATAAACTATAGGTACCCTGAAAGTTTGGTCCTTAGCTTTTGTAACAACCTGTGTTCTGTGACTTTTGAAAGTCATCTAATATTTTAGGGTGCGCTTCCACTGACGCGGAGCTCCGGAGTTCCGAGAGACTTAATAAGTTACTTTCACCCGAGGTAAACACTGTGCTTTCCATTACAATACAAATACAAGGAAAGTTAAAATAAAAATATGAGTTATATAGGTAGGTAGCTAAAAAAATATGAGTAAATTTATTTTCACATAAATCTATAACTAAAGTTTATGGTAAAATTAGAGCAAGTGCTCCAATTTTACATAAATCTATTGTGGTGACAATTATTATGTTTCACTGGACACACGAGACACGGGGGCAATGACTCACAACGCGTTACTTCTCCAATGGGAGTACGAGCTGGCATGGTTATTCCCACCACTAAACCTCGTGCCTCACGTACTGACTACTCTACTGAACGCAGACCAAGGTTAGTACATTCTGATAGGACTGAAGTAGCACAGAGTAATTTGGAGAGCGGATCTACAAGCCCGGTTGTCCGGAAGCCGTTCCTCATTCCGGACCTTCCTCGTGTACTGCAGGGGTATTTTAATTCGTCGGAAAGGCCGTCGATTTCGAATTCGGAATCTCTACGAAGAACGCTATTTTAAACTGTCGGATTCGAAAACTTTTGACATTCGAATTCGGATCCATCATAGGATAGTTCCCGACAGCTATTCAGTGTCGGCGCAATCAAAACAGCGTTTTGTAGATCGAATCGAATGAATTAAAATACCCCTGCTGGTCGACAGATCCGGGGACGCACCCGCCAGAGATCCACGACATAATGTTTGGAAGCATGGCTGATTTGGGGTGGGCGGAATTCATCAATGACTGGTTCGTAGAGGAAAAATCACTCTTGTTATCCAGTTGGCGCAAATCTACTCTCAATACTTACAGACCAGCTTGGAACAAATGGAAAGCATGGTGTAGGTACTTCAACTAAAATCTCGTACAAAAATCCAAGCTAGGAGCAGGTAGCCGGATATCTAGAAAGAAAGAACAAGAAGAAGGAATATACATTTATTTGGAGCCAATTACATAACACACACATAACACGACACAGGTATGTACGTTGAAGTTACTTGTCAGTAAAAATAAGAAAATAATTACATCTAATGTAATGAGAAAAGGGAAGCAATTCATGAATAAAAAAGTAGGAACATGTTAATAAGGGGCCAAAAAGGTCCCTGTCTCAGCATTATGCCGCTACAAGCCGAGCTATAACGGCGTTGATATTCAGACAGGTCCTGGTGTGGTGGCACAAACCTCATAAACGGATGCTGCTTACATCATCTTTTATAGATGAAAGAGGCCTCTGATGATGATGATGACGATATTTACAGCATAACAAGATACACGGAATAAAAAAGTCTGTAGCCGGTCTAACACATATTTTTCGAAACCATATTTGTCTGTGGTAGGTTTTATTTGGTCTGAGGTGATAGGTATCGAGTTTTGAACGTAACTATATAACAGCACACCTATATAATAGTCCGCGCCACGACTCAAGTCCTATAGACGCGGCGCTGCTATCGCAGAACTATAGTAAATAAAACCAAATTTTCGTTTTATCACACTAATATTATAAATGCGAAAGTTTGTATGGATGTATGGATGGATGGATGGATGTTTGTTACCTCTTCACGCGAAAACTACTGAACGGATCTGGCTAAAATTTGTCATACAGATAATTTTTATCCCGTAAATCTGTTCCCGTGGGATAAAAATCACCTTTAAACATTTCCATAGGAACAACGCGTGCGAAGCCGCGGGGCGCAGCTAGTTTACAATAATTATGGTCTAAGAGGCTTTATTCCGGAAACTTCACGGTCAAAGGTTACATAGTTCTATGCCCGGAATAAAACATTTAAGAAGGAATTTAAGAGCCATAAACGTTCCCGTCTAACAATAGTGAGATCTTTGTTACTTCTTCACACCAAAACTATTGAACGGATCGGGCTGAAATTATCAAGAAACGTAGTCCCAGGCCTGGAATATAACATAGGCAATATTTTATCCCTTATTTCAGTTCCCCTAGGAATGTAAGAGCCATTTTTTGGGTTATTGCAGCGTCTGTCAGCATTTCTTTTTATGGTATGTTAATTTGCAATGATGAGTCAAACCATTATTTCGGCTACCGCAGCGTCTGTTAGCCCATCTGTTTTAAGTATGCAACGATAATTCATAATTTTTTGTCAGCTTCCGCATATGAAGATTAAAATTACGCAGGCGAAGCGGCGGATAAAAGCTAGTATATTTATAAAGGCAATTCCTGGTCAACAAGATTGGCCAAGAACTCTCTCTGCCCTGTGTAGTGGCGGCTACGTTGGCAGACGAGACGACGTGGAAGGAGGTGGTCTCTTTCTGCGAGACCGTTTTGGTCCAGGAAGAGGCCACCGAGCGGGAACGCGAGAGTGCTGAGCAGAGAGTCTGCGAGCAGTCGGAGTGAGGGCTCTGTGTGGTACATGCCATCGTAATTCTCACGGAGGTTGGGGGCGGTAGTTGTGAACGCACCCCCGAAGACGTGCTTTATTCGGCAATGCGAAAAGGTTCTAGAGCGGTCCAACGGAGTTCCCAGGCCCATTGATTACGCGTAGAGGCCGGCCACCGGGGGCTTGTTTAGCGACAACCTTACATAACTATATACTGTACTATATACCCTACATGCAGTATGGTATTGGTATCTGATCATAGATTTTACCCCTCAAAAAATATTAAAAACAGGTTAGGTTAAGTTAGCTTAGGTTAGGTTAAGTTCCGGGGCAAGATTGAGAATGCTAGCGCGACCCGATCTTGCCCCACTACGGCGGAGGACTGGTTCACGGGTGGGTTTTTAGTAGGTTCAAGCCCCACACACCCCTTACGGCACCTCCGTGCCGAAAAGGTAGTGCAAAGGCATTTTCCCACCCCAAAAAGGTTAGGTTAAGTTATGTTACGTGTTTTAACCTTTTTTTCCTGAGTGAAATGCGCACGCATATCTTAGTGCCACGGGGAGACAGTACGATTATGTGGGACTTCAACATCACTAAAACCAGATCGCTTTCGCACACTTCCACGAACCCACCGCGGCTGCCCGATAACGGGCACCTCACTGTGGGGTGAAAAGCACCCCCTTTCGCGACGCGTTAGAAACACATGACGCGCCGCGACCAGCTCGGGGACCTTACCTGCCAATTGGGCGCCGAACAACCCAGTGTCCGAACGCCCAAGGTCCCAGTACGACGACGGGTCAGTCGAGTGGCCTCGCCGCGTGCCACACGGTCGCAGGGGAGAGCGCACTCATCCCCTGCGACCGAACCTAACCTAACCATTTTGTATCAGTTTTAAAACTAACCTAACTTACTTAACTTTCATTACAAAAAATAAAGCTAACCTGACTTTGAAAAATAGATAAACCTAACCTAACTTTAAAAAAAGAAAAACCTAACCTAACTTAAAAAAAGAAAAACCTAACCTAACTTTGAAAAAAGAAAAACCTAACCTAACTTTGAAAAATAGATAAACCTAACCTAACTTTGAAAAAAATAAGTGGGGGTAAATTTAATTGGGTTAGATCCCAATTAAATTTACCCCAACTTGTTTTAACCTAACCGTTTGTATCAATTTTTAATCGAACCTAACTGTTTCCACTACAAAAAAATCTAACTAAACTAAGTAACTACTACACTAAAAAAAATTACTGACGCCGCGGACTGCGGTTAGGGTCTGATCTTTAACGATTTAAATCTATGTCTGCAAGCTAACCTGTTGCTCGCCATACCATGAAAATACTTATTACGAGATCTTCATATAATACCAATGGTAATTAAATAGAAAATTAAAGTGTGGGTTAAGTAAATATTTTTTGTTTTAATCTAATTATATGAAATTGGTTGAGTTGGTTTCGATCGATACAAACGTTAATAAATACATACATATAGCTTAATATTTCATTTACAGTGTGTATGCTCTGCTCGCTTGGGGCTTGCGATGGTTTCTGTTTTAGATTCGTTTAATCTCAATTTTTAAAAATATATTGAAATTAAATCTAACGACAGTTGCTGTCTACTAAAGATTAGGTCCTTGTTAGAGCTCAAAGTGTAGGATACGGTATCATCCGCGAAACATGTAAGGTGTAATTGCGGCTGTTTAGGTATGTCTATAATTACTGTCTCATCCAAAATAAATGGATGAAAATTCTGATTCTCTACTTTTACCATAGACTTAAAATTAATATCTCACCTAAGTGGCTGATAAATGTAAAAAAAATAAGTTTTTCTTTGGCTCATTCATATTTTTATTTTTACTTTCCTTGTATTCGTTATGAAAAGCACAGTGTTTACCTCGGGTGAAACACGGGCCAAATCTAGTCTCGAGACTAAATACATGCATATGTTACCTTCATCCCTTGGGTAACCCTGTACTATTTTATTAGTTTTATTTATTTAGACAATATAACATCATAACAGGTAGGCGATGGTATACTAAGTAGATCACACACATCACACTTCACACTAATATTATAAAGGCGAAAGTTTGGATGGATGTATGGATGTATGGATGGATGTTTGTTACCTCTTCACGCCAAAACTACTGAACAGATCTGGCTGAAAATTTGCATACAGGTAATTCTAATACTGGAATAAAACATAGGCTACTTTTTATCCCATAAATCTGTTCCCGTGGGATGAAAATCACCTTTTAAAGTTTTCATAGGAACAACGCGTGCGGAGCCGCGGGGCGCAGCTAGTTATACAATATGATAAGTAGGTACTAATCTAAAAACTTGTTCTCAATGACTACCTGTGCAATTTGTAGGAGTTTCGGCAGGTTATTGAATAAAATATCTACGTTATTCGCAAACAATACATTACCTAACTAGATATATAGCGAGTGACATGGGGCAAACTTTAGTACCTAGTTAAATTAGCTCTATTGGCAAGCCTTATATAATACAGTTTATAAAGGAGACCATCGTGACAGACTGTATCGAATGCTTACTCAATATGAAGTAAACACATGGCTGTCGAATTCCTCAAATGAAAACTATGACGAACTCTGTAGCGCGGTGGGCGAAGGTCCGCCTGCGACGCAGGAGGTTGCGGGTTCGATTCCCGCCTCGGGACAAATATTTGTTCAGGGCGTTCTGGATGTTTTCTATGTATACTAAAAAATATCTTTCTATGTAGTGTATTTGTATTATGTATATCAGTTATCTAGTACCCATAACACTAGATAATGCTGTGTGAATTGTCCAGCATTATTTATTTATTTATGTGCAGCGTGCTCATTGACTCTGGCCAGTTGTTGTATAATCGAATGACACCTGCGACACATGAATTGTTCGTTTATAAATCTTTGCTCAAGCGATACCGTTAGGCGGTTATACTCGTAGATTATGCGCTCAAATACTTTACCGAGAGTAGACAGTAGACTGATCGGACGGTAATTTACTGCTTGTTTGTGAACTTTGCTTGGCTTTGGAAGTGCTTTAACTTTAGCAGTTGTCAAGATGTCAGTAAGAGTCAATTAAATACGATAAATCTAATTATTGAAAACATAATTAAACTAATAAAACGACATTTTCTGAAAATGAATCCTAGCTAGATCGATTTATCGCCCGCGAAACCCACTGTATACTAAATTTCATGAAAATCGTTGGAGCCGTTACGAGATCCGGATTATAATTATATAATTATTTTTACAAGAATTGCTCGTTTAAAGGTATAAAATGAGTTCAGACATTGATATAGACATAGATTTAACGCCTGATTTTATAAAAGAAGAGGCTAAAGCGGTCGTGGAAAACCCTTTCCACCTAAATCAAAAGATAGGTATGTACCAACGATTTTATGAAAAGGCGCGCTGAAAAAAAAAGTAAAATCGTTGTTAGAAAATATTGTGTTAATAATATTCTAACGAATTCTCAGACTTACAAACCTTAGACATAAAGGAACTTTAAATAAATAGCTCACCTAAGTTGTAGATTGGAGTGAAATAAAATTTACTTATCTTTTCTTTAGCTGATTTATATTTTTACTTTTACATTCCTTGTATTAGTAATGAAAAGCACAGTGTTTACCTCGGGTGAAATTAACTTATCATAAGTTACTTTCATCCCTTGGGTAACAATGTACTAGTAAGGTACCAAATATACCAAAAAGGTCATCGAATTTATTGGTAAGTTGCCCCTCTTAATTATTAAAATTATTTAACTTTTGTTATTTGTTGTTATAGCGGCAACAGAAATACATTATCTGTTAAAATTGCAACTGTCTAGGTATCACGGTTCATGAGATAAAGCCTGGTGACAGACGGACAGATGGACAGACAAACTGATAGACAAGACACTTTACTCTTCGGCTTAACCCTTTGGGTACGGAACCCTAAAAATCATCAAAACACCTTAGCGACTATACAAAACAAATATCCTTACTCTAACATGTTCTGGAAATTTGTTTATTTGTTAAAAATCTTCCATCTTTTTTAATATTAAATCTAATCGATCAGGGAACCTAAGAAATAAATATAAATTTAACTAATGTATACCCCAAGTAAATTACACCATATTCCACAAAAGCATGTATATAACGGCTATCAATGTATATAATAATTTACCATTATAAATAAAACAGGTCAATGGAAATATGTTCAAAACTAGATTAAGGAAATGGCTTGTAAATACTCTACACTATAACCATAAGGAGTTCTTTGATAATACTAGTTAATAACTATCCAAGATATTTTCTAGACTAGGTATGTTTTGCTATGTACCTACCCAAACAATTTCCTACAATTGAATTGTCGAATATTGTATGACCGAAATGGATAAGATTGTTGATACCTTCTTTAATTGATTTAAGAACCTTACGATGTACATATTTTTACAATAAAATATTCTTATTCTTAAAGCTTCGTGATAATTGTTGTGATAGAGAGAAATCACCAGTTAAAGTATGCTCAAGATCGACTTAGAAGGATACCCGAAGATAATTCTACCGCGGAATTTGAACGTGATGTTGTAGAGCCTGACAACTAAATGAAATGAGTTGCTGCGTTAGCATTGGTCATTATGTTTACGAATCGTTTTTATTTCCTCACTGGCTTATCTTATCACTCTTTCGGAGCACTACAATAATTAAGTGCTACGCTTTAATGCCAGTTAGGCATGCGTTTTAGGCTGTGAATACATTAGTTATTGCGTTTAGTTTTTAGTGCGGAATTTCTTTTAGTATTTTTTACGTTCTTAACTCGTTATTTGTTTTTGTGTGGAGTCAGAACAGCCGAGTGGTACTTGGACAGGTGGTTATATTTTCAAATGGTAATTCCTGGTGTACATACACACAAAACATAAAAAAACAAATCCTATCGGATTGGAGTAACGTTTCCACAGAAAAACCGTGCGAGGCCGCAGGCAGAAACTAGTTTTTAGGCAATCAACCTCTTATTGTATTCCCAATAGATATAAATCTATAGTATTCCCTTTGTCAACCTCACCGAACGTTTCATATTATTAGTTTTATGACTGTTATTATGTTATAATTATTGTGTGTTTTGTCGAGATTCCGTGCGTCGAGATTGCGTTCACTTTTTGTTTTCTGTCGGGATAGCGTGTGTCGCGATGCACCCGTTATCATGTACACCCGTTATCAATATCAGGATATCATCGTGCTGCGGAGAATATACAATTTTCCGCAGCAAGATGGAAAAGCCAAATAAGCAATGACCACACCGCGGTTTGAATGAGACATACAATAGCTCGAGTCACTCGCTGTCGCCGCCGCCCCGCGAAGGCATGTAGTTGTTGGCTACAAGGTTCATTTGCCTATATTCCGTCGGATAGGTAACAAATAAAAACGCGAGAGTTGCCTGGGTGTTTTCATTTCGGTTGTGTTGAAGCACGATGATGGTCTCAGTCACGCATAACGGGTTTAATCTATTAACTAATAAAAATAGTTTGTTGTTCCTGGTGATAACTTTGTGTTTATGTATCGAAAGCGAAGGCAGCCCTCTGGTACATACGTCCCTTGGAGATGTTACCGGGTATTATATGAAGTCGCGAGGAGGCAGGCAGATATCTGCATTCACAGCTCTACCCTACGCCGTTCCACCAGTAGGTGAACTGAGGTTTGAGGTAAGGTTATAAATTAGTTTGTATGAGTAAGATTATTTAGCTCTATTAGTACTTATAGCGAACATTAACATACGTTCGCTACTCCTAAGCTAACCGAGGAAGTTTTATGTTCGGCTGTATGTAAGTTTTTTTAATGTACGTTCGTCAATGTCTTCGTCACATTTTGACTGTTGTATACCTATGTAGAGAAAGATCTCAAACTGGTTCTATAAATATTTTAGTTTTGAGGGATTAGTATTTCCGCAGAATTGAAGAGAATAAAATTAAAAGATTCGACCTCGTGAGTTATTAGTTTTTTTCAAAACAATCAAATCACGATCGCCTGTAGAAGTAAAGTGTTTGTTTGTGTCATAGATTAACAGCCGCACTCAGAGATTGTTTACTTAAACTATGAGTTCTATGTTTTAAAATACTTACCAAGTGAAAGTTTAATTAATCATTAATATCTCAGAGCGCTGAAACCAAAAAAACTTGAACAAAAGACATGAACGCGCAAGTGTTTGATCATTCTGATATTTTATTATTGTTTTTCTGATTTGTAGTAAGTAGTATTTATTCGTTCGTTTTTTTTATTTGATTATTACGAATAAACACTTATGATATTGTTTTTATTCTAACTACGAGTATAATGCATATATATCGAACGGCAAGGAAAAACATTGTAACTTAATTTTTGGCCATGTTGAGTTACAATTAAATATATCGACTTATTTAGCGTTTGCGTTTGAACATTTAACTTTTAAAATTCTTGATAATGCAAAAGTTTGGATGTTTCGATGTTTTTACGTGTTTGTTAGCTCTTTACGCCAAAATTTCTGAACATATCGGACTGAAATTTGTCATGGAGGTAATTCTAGACCTGGGAGAACTTAGGCTACTGTTAATCCTATATACTCGATAGGTACTTAATATTTTTATTACGAACATGTTGTATGTGTGTGTCCATGTGTCCATGGAATTGTTTACGGAGACGCGAGGCGTGCAGCGGCGTGGCCCGCACTTAATTCAAACATATGGCGCTGGTAGAGTGTGTTCACAGAGTCGCACTCGGCGTGCACCGCCCCGCCTATCCATAAACATCAACTTACATTGCGATATGTTTGTGTCGCATATATTTGGTTTAAAAATAGATTTATTAAACTAGATGTTTTATATGTATATTGCCTTTATTCTGAAAAAACCGGAAGATGCACAATGTTTGTAAGCATTGTGATTGTGAACATTGACCTAAAAATCACAAATATATTTTTGTAATAATTATTAATATATATTTTGTATATAATTATTTTCTACAGGCACCAGTACCAATAACACCATGGAGTAGCTTCAACGCGACTCAACAGAGCCCAGTCTGTGTTCAGAGGAACCCATACATACGACAAAAGGAAATAGTTGGGCAGGAAGACTGCTTATACCTCAACATTTATACACCAACTCTCAATGTAAGTGAAACTTCAGTTATAGTCGCGTGTCAGTCAGTTTAGGATTAGGTACTTACTTACAAATTCAAGAATCACATAAAACATGTATTTACCTACCTAGGTAGTTGGTTTTTTGCTTTATGTAACCCATCACTATGTATGTAGGTAGGTACTAGGTGATTTAATTGTATAGCTAGATTTATATGCATAGATTATGTAGGTACCACATATCTGCCTTCGTGGAATTCATTTTGTGACTTTCGGAGGGTCAATAAGAATTTATAAGTTAAGTAATTTTTTTACTTATAAGTTGTATGTAGCTAATCAGCTAGTCAATTTGTTGTTATCGTATGTTTTTCAGGAGGTTGGCGGAAGCAGCCCGTTGCCAGTGATGGTGTTTATACACGGAGGAGGTTGGATGTGTGGTAGTGCTACCACTGACATGTATGGACCGGAGTTTATATTGGACAGAGATGTTATTCTCGTTACCATAAATTATAGACTTGGTTAGTTTTGATTTCATTTATTTTAGACTAGTTGCTGCTCGCGCCCCTGCATGCCAGTTATTGTATTCTCTTTCCCGCACTCGTTGTTTCCATGGAAACTTTTTAAGGTTATTTATATCCGAAGGGAACTGATTTATCCTAATATTATTATAAAGGCGAAAGTTTGTGAACATGTTTGTATGTTTGTTGCTCTTTCACGCAAAAACAGGCAGACCTAGGCCTGAAATAACTCACAGGCTATCGTTTAAGCTAGCTTTTTATCCCATAATTCCCGTGGCATAGGCGTGCGCAGCAGCGGGGGAACAGCTAGTGGGATATACGAGTAAAGCCTTTTCGATACCGATTAATTACTACAATGGAATGGACACTTCTAAATCTTGAAAACATTTAGTGTACATTATTAGGTACATTATTCTTCGACACAATCTTCGGTTACACAGATTTTAACCAATGATATTAAAATATAAACTGAGGCAAAACCATAAGAATAGAGACTATATTCTTATGGTAAAACCGTGGTAAAACATCACACTAATATTATAAATGCGAATGTTTGTTTGTATGCATGTATGGATGGATGTTTGTTACCTCTTCATGCCTATTCTACTGAACGGATCGGGCTGAAATTTTGCATACAGGTAATGCTAATTCTGGAATCAAACATACTTTTTATCCCATAAATCAGTTCCCGTGGGATATAAATCACCTTTAAACGTTTCCATAGAATCAACGCGTGCGAAGCCGCCGGGCGCAGCTAGTTATTTATAAGCCTGTCTCAAAGACATGCTATGGCAAGATTTTTTTCTCGATGGATGTTATGCAGATGCAGCATTACGTCACGTGACATGTCAATGCATCGTTTTAAGAAAGCTAAAATCAACTCTAAGGTGACGTTCATTTCAAACCGTCAGCGTTTGAAGTTATTGTATTCTCTTTGAGTGTTTAATGAAAAATCATAACGTCAAATTCCATTCATTTTTATTAACTTAAAATAAGTGTCCGTTATTTTCTTATTTTTTAATTAGATATACATACATCAATTAAGTCTATTTTTTATAACCTAGAAAGCATAACCACGTGTCTACTGGTTCTGGGGAAAATATGAATGGCCAGTGATTGATCTCCTTTCAGCCAGATGTCTGTTACTCTTTCACGCATAAACTACTAAACGGATTCAATAGTGCGTGAAAGAGTAACAGACATTCATACAAACTTTCGCGTTTATAATATTTGTAGGATAACACTGTGTGAATACATATATACTATAGCGCCCTGTCCTGTACACTATAGGTAATTTCTACGGAATCAAATATTATCCCAAAAAACAAAATATTACGACGGGACTTGAAATCTCTGGATATTCATAAGAACTTTAGTTAATTACGTTAAGAAACTAGTTTATAATATTTGCGTGATTAACAGGTCCACTGGGGTTCCTATCGACGCAGGACGCAGAATGTCCCGGGAACAACGGACTAAAGGACCAACAGGAGGCTCTGCGATTTATACAAAAAGTGATAGGAGCTTTCGGTGGGGACAAGAAATCAGTTACGTTGTTCGGAGAGAGTGCAGGGGGGGCCAGCGTTCACTATCACATGATTTCTAAAACTAGTGCTGGTAAGTTTGCTGTAAAAACTCACTCAAGCAATACAAAAAAACAACAAAAGGCCTGTGTTTCTAAGTAACAGCAGGTATATGTGTGGCACCGTATATTATATATGCTATTTCATCATCATCATCCGCAGCCGGACTTCACCCACTGCTGAGTAGGCCTCCAACCTTTAGTGTCACTTTACACGAACCTGCACCAATCTCATCCAGGTTCGTCTTGCCGCGCTGGACGTCCGACGCTTCTGTAACCAGTTTTTGGACGCCAGTCAGTGAGCGCTTCGCTCCACCTGAGTCTCCGTGGAAGATGACCTGGGGCATGATTCCACTAACACAATCGCCTCACTATGACACTATTATCCCTGCCCAGCTCTATTTAAGTTCCGTTATGCGATTTCCAATGTTTTTCACCCTTGTTCGACTTCGGATCTGGAAATTGGTACACGGTCATTAAGCTTGATGCCGTGCGTACACAATATCGGTAACCCCGTCTGTACAACCAATGTGTACTACCTAACAAGACTTACAGAGCCGAGAAATAGAAATAGAAATACAGAAGTACCATTTATTTGTAACCTGACTCTATTCCAGACTAGACTAAACAGGAGTCTACTATATATGACTTTACATAGTATGCCATTCATCACTTACCATCAGGCAAGATTGTGGTCAAACGAAGGTCTATTTACGATTTAAATAAAACTCTGATTGAATAACTTAAAATGTTTATTCACAGGCAGACTTCTGGCCCCGATTTCAGCTTCTGCTCTAAAGGATAAAACAATAATATGCTGTCTGTATTACAGGTTTATTCCACAAAGGTATATCGGAGTCAGGAACAGCCCTGGTGCCATGGGCTGAGGCGTCGCCAGGCGAGGCTAAAAGGAACGCAGCCCGTTTAGCTGACTTCATGGATTGCCCCAAGGAATCCTCCAAGAGAATGATTGACTGCCTCCGCAGTAAGGACAGCTATGACATTATTGGCACCGAGTTTCAATTCTACGTAAGCAACAAGTTCTTAACAGCCTATACTGATCCAGTGATAAGTGCCTTATTGGTTTTTATCTCAAGGGGGGTAGTACCTAAAATTTCCACTCTGGCCACTGCGGGTTGGAGATCGCGGTCTGGTGGTAGAATAGTTTGCAGGGACGCTGCTGCCCGCCCCTCGATAGATATCTCTTCGTCACCCCCGTCCGACACCAGCGGTAAGAGTTAGTAATAATAATTTATTCAAAAAAAATATTTTATAGTTATAATAAATATAATTAATTCTTTAAAGAGCTCTCAGGAGTACCCACCATGTTTCCTATTTCTTGTTTTACCGTAAAACGGTAATACCCACTAGCGTTCTCAGGTGTGAACAAACTCTGTAGCAAAACAACAACAAAAATATTATGTGAAACCGGCTTTAATGATAGGTCGGGCTGCGCTAGGAAACCTTAGCCTTGAACTGTCAAACCGACTAAGGCCGTTTTCTGATTAGTCGGTACGGCTACAACAGCATGCTCGGATATCGAAAGGAGTTGGAAGATTTTAGTATAGAGCGGTACGCACCATGTACCGCGCCGCTGCGCTGCTGGGATGCTTACCGCACTAATCAAGAACGCTCCATCGATGAAGTTTAGGCGCTCGGCAAACTTTAGCTACCGCGTGTAGCGTACTGATGAACAGACTAATCAGAAAACGGCCTTATTGTTCACCTATCTATATTATGTAGAGTACCCTAAACACAAGCTTTGCTTAGTTCGGGGTTGATGATGCTGAGTGCGCTGTCTAACATTATCTATTCATTGTATCAAAGAAAATAAATATATTTTTAATGATTTAAATTTTGTTTAGTTACGTATATTTTAGCCTATTAGATCGTTTTTCACACAGCTAGGAACTAGCCAACCAACTTCGTATAGATGCCAACTTCCGCCCGCAGCTTGACTTAGTCACCATCATCATCAGCCTAAATTAGTCCACTGTTGGACATAAGTCACATCACATAGGTCTTTGATTCCTTCCCTACGTACCTAGTACCTGGATATAACTAATACAATCCAGGACACAACGATAGCTTGATATTACGATTAACTCGCTCTTTTCTTCGGCTATTCCCGGATAAAAGATGATAAGAGTCAGAGTCAGAGTCAAATGGTTTATTTCTTACGACTTACAAAATAATCACTTAGACAAGTCATTTTTTTTAATATATAAACAGATTGATAAATAGTAATTATTTTCAAATAAGAAATAAGGTGCAATGAAGAACCTTATTTTCTGGTGCAGAAATGAGTGTAATTCACTTCAATTTTGATTGATAACACTTTCATAAACTTTCGCCTTTATTGTTAGCTGGAATAAATAACCTATAGATATAATGTAAAAACCTAGGCGAAGGGTTTTGTTAAGAAAATTTTTTTTATTAACGGTGATGATGGTTTAACTCACATTCAGTTTCTCGGGCATGGGCCACCCCCGGGCGCCTACCCCGCGCCAAATAGATTCCTACACATTGATTATAAAGCCCATTTAAACAAGACCGTTATAAAATATCTAGAGCAATTTTAAAAATATTTTGTTTATTTCATATTGGTTTAATAATCTCCTTACTTGATTTTACGCACTCGTTTAAAATGTCTTTTTGTGAAAAAGAAAATTGTAAGTATGATAAGGAAACACTCTTCCATAGCATTCGTTATTAATTTTCCTCTTACCATGCCTGTATTTTTATGCTTAAAAGGAGGTTCAGAGCACGGATTTTTTATTACTTATACTCGTGGTTTAAGAAATAAAAAATTAAAAAATAAATTATAAACGCAAAAGTTTGTATGAATGTTTGTTACTCTTTCACGCAGAAAAGTACTGAACGGGTCAGGCTGATATTATGCATACATTAAGTTCTTTCCTTTTAGGCCATACATCAGTCACACATCAGAGCCTTGGGATAGAAATAACCTTAAAACGTTTCCATAGAAACAGAAGAAACCAATCACACTAATATTATAAATGCGAAAGTTTGTATGGATGTATGGATGGATGGATGGATGGATGTTTGTTACTTCTTCATGCCAAAACTACTGGACGTATCTAGCTGAAATTGCATACAGGTAATTCTAATCCTGGAATCAAACATAGGCTACTTTTATCCCATAAATGACTTCCTGTGGGATAGAAATCACTTTTAAACGTTTCCATGAGATCAACGCGTGCGAAGCCGCGGGCGCAGCTAGTCGTATAATATAAAAGAAATAATGTTGGTCAATTCACAACAATACCTAGCTCCAAGCTAAGCAGAATAAGTTTATGTACCGTTGTTTTGTATTTTTCTCTACCTCAGGCTTGGGACTACGAGCCGATGACTCCGTTCAAAGCGGTGGTGGAGCCCGACCTCCCTGGCGCCTTCCTCTCGAAGAGTCCTCGGGCGCCGCCACAGGTGCCAGCAGTGCCCTGGATCAATGGTCTCAATAAGGACGAGGGGTGTCTCAAATCTGTCTGTGAGTGACATTGACATTATCATAAACCGTTTTCCACTCACCGGCTCGCCGTCTCCCGATTGGAAGTTGTAGGTTGCTGGAGCAAAAATGTATGTCTTGTTCTTTCACTTACCGGCCCTGGCGGCGTTGACGGCGTAGACCGTGCGGCGTTGACGGTTGCAAGTGTAGCAAAAATGTATGAAAATGTGTGGCTCGTTTGTTCACTTACCGGCATCAGCGGCGTTGACTCCCCCGTCCACCGGCGCCGTTGCCGTCGCCGGTGCCTGGCCGGTAAGTGGAAAAACGACCATTCCCTGTCTTATTCCTTAATTACGTAGGCTATACGAAGTGTATTCCCTTGTAGGGCTCCGGGCAAATAATATCTGTGAGGGTTGGAATGGGCTCTTCAATAATTTTTTTAAAAGAAAACCAATAATCATACATACACGGCTTAGACATAGTATGCCTATTGTCTAAGCCGTGTATGTATGATTATTGGTGGTATAGTGTAAACGGTCGTAAAACCTGAAAAATACCCTATAAAGAATAGAGTCGGTGTTTGTGAATTGGGGGACAGTATCGCTCACGTCCGTAGGTGTTGACCTTCTGTTACCCTACACGTGTTCTCTGGGTGGTGCTAAGAGCGGTACCCTCTGGTAGTAGGCCGTGGGTTGTCACCACCCTCCGGACTAAGCCAGTCCGTGAAGAAACTCTGTTGTGTTTCGGAATGTGGTCCGGAGTAGCCATCTTCTAACTAGACCTTCGTGATACATCGTCGGCTGCATCTTCGCTTTCCATCAGGTGAGCTTGCGGTCAAACGAAGGTCTATTTCTGATTAAAAAAATAGAGTCAGACTCTATTCTTATGGTACAGACAGCAACAAGTCGTTACATTTCAAGGGTTCTGCATCAAAATGTTTTGAGGTACCGTGGATGGCTTGCCCCAATAAGCACGAGGTTTATCTCAAGTGACACTTTTTCTTCTTACTTTCTTTTGACGTCTCCCGCCTGTCCCGCCGCGAAGTCTTGAAGCCGTTCGAAAGACCGGCTGACTGATAACGGTAATCACGATCAAATCAACGGTCCATCTATTATTTGATATTTGAAAGCCCCTTTGATGGCCCTAAAAGCCATTTCAATGGCTTCCGCCATACAATTGCAAATGTACGAAGTCCATTTTATCGGTCTTTCAAATGTCAATAAAGGATGGTTTTGCGTAATTCCACTGCCGGGGTGTAGTGGCCAGCATTATTTATTCATTTTTCATTACTCATACTCGGAAAGTAGGTCGGAAGTTGACTGGGATGCGGGATGAAATTAATACGTTTCGTCCCTAGGGACGAAAAGTAATGACAAGTAGTGACAGCCTTCACTTCACATTTCTATGGAACCATGCATTCGGACTTTCTATACAGCCAACTTCAGCTTGTTGTGAGATAGCTTCTGCGTCTGGTTTGACGCAGCTACTCAATTTTTTTTTTCAATTACAGCTTGATGTAAAATTGATATAAGTAACTTAAAAGTAAAATATCTTACTTTAATTAACTTTTAACAATTTCTTTAAAATAACACATACTAAATATTTTAACGAATTCTCAAAGACTTTCAAACCTTCAACATTATGGAGCGTGTATTCTATGTTCAAGACGATGATGTACATTGTACATTTAAAGGATTTGGAGAGACTAACATAGTTTCTCAAAAGGCACAAAACCCCATGGGACTAAATAAGTTACTTTCATCCCTAGGGTAACAATGTACTATTAATGAAACCAATTTAAGTTTTGTTTTATACGTTATACTTACATAAACAACCTACGATACCTACCTTGAATGAATAATTAATAATTATGACCTCTTCTTACACGTGCCAGTTTTCCTCTATATTATATAACAATGAGGAAATCTTAGGGTAGGATTTTGTATGACAAAGAACTAGACTGGTATAACCAGGGACTTTCCTTGACTGTTGTGACGAATCCTACTTACACTATAAACTAGCTGCGCCCTGCGGCTTCTCACGCGTTGTTCCTATGGAAACGTTTAAAGGTGATTTCTATAACATGGGAACTGATTTATGGGATAAAAATTAGCCTATGTTTGATTCCAGGATTAGAGTTGCATGCCAATTTCAACCCAATCCGTTCAGTAGTTTTGGCGTGAAGAGGTTACAAACTTCCATCCTTCGAAACTTTCGCATTTATAATATTAGTGTGATGTGATGTAATATTTGTTAACACGTATCTCCACTAACTACTAACTACTAAACCGGTTTAAATGAAATTTTGTGTGTAGATAGTTTAGGTTTTATAGTAACACTAGCTGCCCCGCGGCTTCGCACGACTATGCCACGGAAACTGATTTATGGGAAAAAAGTAGCCTATGTGTTATTCCAGGCCTAGGACTACCTATATGCAAAATTTTAGCCCGGTCCGTTTAGTATTTTCTGCGTGAAAGAGCAACAAACATACCTACAAACAGACATGTTTACAAACATTCGCGTTTATAATATTAGTAGGATATATGCTAATCTAACGTTCAAATTTTAACCTCAAAGGGCGTTAACAAGGGTGGTGAAATTACTATAGTATAGAGGAATATTATTCCCATCTTCGATTCACGTAAAACTTATAAAATAAATAAGCTGAAAACTTCAAATTAGTATTTCATTATTGCCTTGAAATAATAAATCAAATATTTTTTGGTGATTTCAGAAATGTATTGCACATTGGGACACCCGGGCTATGTGTCCAAATACATTGGGTAGGTACTTAAAATAATTTCTTTATTTTTTTCCGCCAGGGATAACAAGCAATGAGACAAGATACCAGGAATTCCTAACAGGCTTCGAAACGATAGCCCCCGTGACGTTTTACTACGAAGACTCCCCATACAAGGAAATTATCACGAAAAAGATTCAAGAAGCCTATTTCAGAGATACAAATGAAGAAGCTACTAAGAGGAACATTTTACAGGTGAGTCCTATTTTAAATGTCAGTTTTGATATGATGGATAATGAGCACAGCTTTATCTAGCCCAAAGCCAAGAAGTATTTGTGTTATGGGGATAACTGATACACTCCAAAGATATTTTAATAAGACATAGAAAACATTCAGAACACCAAATCATGCAAACATTTATTGTGCAGATGCGGAAATCAAACCCGCAACTTCCCGCGTCGGCAGGTGGACCTTTACGAGCCTCCTCATCCAGATGAGGTCGTCGAACTATTAATTATCTATAACTGCGCGACATTATACTACCTACTTCATACCTACTCTAATTTCTTCAATCTTCGTGTTGTCTCAATTAATAAATTAATTTAGTTTATAAGCTGATTGTGATGTTAGAGGTTGATTTAATGTTTTAAAATCTATAAATCCAGGTATATTCGGACAACTACTTTAATTACCCTGCAGTTGAGGCGACAGAACACATATTCAACTATACTAAACAGCCAGTATTCCTATACGAGCTGGCCTATAAAGCTACCAACAGTTTTTCACAAATTTTCGGCGATCCTGAAGGAGATTATGGTAAGTTTTTTCATATTTTAGTCAGATTTAAATAGTTAGATATGCCCTGATAGTCCAGTCATTTAAGCTTAAATTAGGTAAGAATCTCGGAATTCGAGATACCCAGCTGTAAGTCTGTAAATACTTGTATATCGACATCCTAAAAGTTGTCTCAAAACCTACATATGGTAGGGTGTGCGCAACTATTAAATTTCAAGGTCAAAGGTCACAAAAAATCCGTTTTGTGCGCTTTTTTTGCAAATATCTCATTTCCTATGGGTTTTTTGCCATTTGTATTTATTATCATTAGTGTAGAATACAAAATTTTCTACAAATTTGGTTTAAAAGTTTTTTTTATACGGTGAACCGTTTTGGAGATAGAGGGCGGAGAACGCGCGGTCACAGCATCACTTCAGGTCAACCGGTGCCTCCGGTCGAAAACGCGCCATAATAATATATAGTTGATGAACTATCAATAAATCGATGATTATAAATATTTGACAATTTTTATTAACTACTATATTATACTAACTGCGCCCCGCGGCTTCGCTCGCGTTGTTCCTATGGAAACGTTTAAAGGTGATTTTTATCCCACGGGATCAGATTGATGGAATAAAAAGTAGCCTTTGTTTAATTCCAGAATTAGAATTACCTGTATGCAAAATTTCAGCCAGATCCGTTCAGTAGATTTGGCGTGAAGAGGTAACAAACATCCATCCATCTATATACAAATACAAATTGTTAAATTTACCTTGTTACTATGTTTTCAAATTGTTACCCGTTCATCCTACGAGTAGGTTTTTCTTTTACAGATTATCTGAATAGTAGTAATTTTTATTATAACTTAAATTTTTATATTGGTTTTTGTAATTTTGTACTTGAAGGCACATTGTAAAACTATAAATGAGAAGCCCTGGGTCCGGAAATACAGCCTAGGCTATTTCCGGCTATTTCCGGTTCGGGATCCTACGTATTCAATACCTACTGAAACACTGTAATTGTGTCTAATAAACGATTTTTTATGTTTTTATGTTATGTTATACGTACATAGTACACATTGTATTTTAAATAATAAAGTAGATACTAGACTCGTAGAGCAACTATAGTTGTTCTGTGACTCTCGTATTGTTAAGAAGTTGTAAAATTCAATTAGGTATATAATATACAGATGTACCTGGTCTGTCTCAGCTGCTTAGTTTGATCTCAACATAAGATAAAAATAAGTAAAATAAAATAAAGTTATTGTGTACATATTCAGTTCGCTTTCAATCAGGTTTTGGCAAAAACATTGTTTGAGTATCTGTAGTGCTTACTTTATTTTAATTTTTTTATCTAAATCACATCACACTAATATTATAAATGCGAAAGTTTGTATGGATGTATGGATGTATGGATGTATGGATGTATGGATGTATGGATGTATGGATGTATGGATGTATGGATGTATGGATGTATGGATGTATGGATGTATGGATGTATGGATGTATGGATGGATGGATGGATGTTCGTTACTTCTTCACGCCAAAACTACTGGACGGAGCTGGCTGAAATTTTGCATACAGGTAATACTTATTCTGGAATCAAACATAGGTTACTTTTTATCCCATAAATCAGTTCCCATGGGATGAAAATCACCTTTTAACGTTTCCATAGGAACAGAACAACGCGTGCGAAGCCGCAGGGCGCAGCTAGTACCTATATATTTGTAGACGTACATATATTGTGTACCTGCTCAAGCTGAACATTGTTTGGGAACAACTCACTATACGAGTGTAAATGTAATTGCAAAATTCTTGTGATTATTGTATTTAAAGTTTACAATCAATATTAACTTTATTGAAAAACAGTATACAATCAAATAATAGAAATAAATTAGAACTACTCATAGTTTGTAAATCTTGAATTTGACCGGAGTAGGTACACAAGTATTGAAATTGCAATTACTGCTAACTAGGGCATGCAATTCGTTTATCGAAACTTTTCGATAATCGATAATCGGATATTTAACGCTCTATTTTTCGATAATTATCGATAATTATCGGTTATTGGTGAAGGAAAATAGCTTATTGTTTCGCCTTCTAGTTAATTTGTCCAATCTACACTCACCAAGATTTACGTCTTATGTACCTATTTCTCTCAGTGTATTAGACTAACTTACTACTTAAGCTTCCGGTTTTTCAATATTTCGTTCAAGGATTGAATGTACCATTAATAATATGGAAAAAATATAAATTTATTGAACTTTACATTATTATGCAGTAGCTCATTGATAAGAGATAACTCATTATTTACTCAGGAATATGGTTTTATTACATAAAACCAAAATCTAAATTAAGTAGGAACATTATCTAAGGTGTCACACGAGTGGTCACGAACCGTCGTCTCGACAGGAGAGTAGACGAGTTCCAGCCACCGGAACAGGCTGGGTTTCGCGGAGGTTATGGCACCATAGACCACATACATACACATAGTGAGGCAGATTATACAGAAATCCAAAGAGTATAATCAGCCCCTGTGTCTAGCCTTTGTGACGTAAAGTAGGTACTTAGTTAAAAATATAGTCATACATGTGTCTGGTTGCCGGTGTCGGAGACTTTGGGGGGGTGAAGTGCGGTAAATTTTATCGACAAATCACTATCCCTATTTTTTTTCTCGCACCATGATTAAATGGCAGGCATTTTGTTTTCTATTGCGGGATATTTAAGCTTTCAGGGGCCTAGTCAAATCGTCATCACTTCCAAACTGTCTTATTAAGGGCTAAGATGTAAGACTTATTTTGAAGCACACATTCTGTACTATTGTTTAAAAACATGTAGCTTTACGGTTTAAATTTTATGAAAAAGCTAATAATTTAAAAAAAATTAAAAAAAAAAACTTTTTTTGTTTTTTAAACTATTTTTACCTGTATTATAAAATAAAAAATGCAACAACGTTATCAATGCTTAATTGCCGACATTATTGGCTATCAAATGAGTCCACTATCGTCTACCTAGGGCCTCTGCATGGGTAGCTATAGCTTAAACAATACAAGCACCCGTGTTTTGAGGCAAAAGAACAAAATGGCTGCCATTGTATCATGAAGCGAGTAAAAAAAATAGGGATAGTGATTTGTCCATAAAATTTACCGCACTTCATCCCCCCAAAGTCTCCGACACCGGTAACCAGACACATTGTATATTATATACTTATTAGTTTTATAAATAGTACAGGTATTTGTGAATAAAACAACTAAAATATTTATCTAACAGACTAAAAACAAAATCCTCCATTTAGATTATATATCCAGATAATATATTATTTCGATTAGTGTTACTAATCGAATAACTTTTAATTAGTTGACATTTTCGATTCTAAATGAACGAACTATTTTAACAATTAAGTACTGTAATACCCCGCTTTATGCGACCCCGTTAAGCGCGGTTTCACTATAACGCGAATTTCAAATTTCGCCCTCAAATGCCAAAAATTTATTCAGGCTTGGACATACTGCAGAGTATAGACAATAATGATCACCGTGTGTCAATCAGTTAAAAACAGTGTTGGGTGTTATGAACGTATTTTACAACGTAAAAAAACGCTACCCAAAAGACAATAGATTTATTTTTCTGTAAAAAAATTATAAATAGTATGTACCTATTGCATACAGTGTCCTTATAATTAAAGTGATCGATTAAAATGATTCGTATTTTTTTATAATAAATTTTGACTATGTACCTATAATCAGAAACCTCGATATACGCGAATTTCGCGATTTTTACCAGAACGTATCCCTCGCGTAAAGCGGGGTATTACTGTAAATGAGTCAGTAGAATGAACTAGTAATCATTAGGTGTCATAAATGTTTTTTTTAATAAGAAATCGAATTAAAATAGTCAAAGTTGGATAATCAATTCTTTATTTGATAATGGGGTGCTGCTGACTTGATTTGGCGCTTGTTTTTGGAATTTTCACGAGGCAATTCATTGGCGACGTTGCAGGAAATGATCGGTGCTTTATTTTCGATAATTATCGGTTTTTTAACAAATTTTTCGATAATTATCGCTGGCTAAAATGAGCCGATTACCGATAATTTATCGATTACCGATTATCGGTTTGCATGCGCTACTGCTAACATGCGTTGCTATTGGGCCACCATTGGATCTCGGAAGAGGACCTCATCCCTTGATCACATTACAAGTAGAAAACTCTCTGCTCACTCAGCATTTTATACAAGGTAGTAGGTACATACATGACGCTAAAACGCGTATTGGACGAAACGCGTTTTTATTGTAAGGCTGAGCGTAGACTTGAATTTGTAAGACAGACAAACTTTACAAAAATTATGAAGAATCGCCAGTGAGCTTAGTAGTTATTCAATGAGACAAGCAACAACCACTTGAATTATTAATTAATTAATTGTTTATAATTAATCAATTGAACTTATAATTGTATTATTATACTTAGTTATAATAACTATTTTCGGACTTGCAATATGTTTTTACCATAAAATTGATTATTCTGATTATTCAAACTTCTATGCGAGGAAAGACGTCTTAAAAACTGTCGTGACTCCAATATGCGCTTGGACGGACCTACTGCTAACGAATCCACCTAAACTCAAAACATTCATTTCTTCTTTAAAAAAATAATAATTCCAGTATATCAGGATTGTCAAGGGGAAAACTAGAATAACCCAAAGTAAGCAACCCTGTTCTAACTAAACAAATCGCTTCACTAGTGAACAATATAGTGTGATAGTGTGAACGATACAGTAAACGCTTCACTGTAGTAAACGATACCACTGCGGTATTATGAAGTGTTGTAACAATGGTATCGTCACAGAATGATACATTTCTCTTATTCTGCCTTAAATTAAAGTAGTCCTAATTCAGAATTGCGCCCCGGAGGTTTTATTAATAGATTGCCAATAAACTAGGTAGGTACCTATTAGGTACCTACCAAATAAATAATATTAGTGACCAACTTAGCATAATAAACAAGTCTTAGTGCTTAGTATGATGATGGATGACTGTTGAGTCTTGTATTAAAATAAACGATTGCTTATTGTGTCGCAATCAAAATTTAATCGTGGCTTCCTCAAACAAATCCGTATACATAACCTTGAAACGCACAAAAACAAAGTAGGTACCTGCCTAATGTTACGTGCGTGTGGCTAAGCGAGGCACCTGTTTAGAATATGAATTAATGTTTCGTCTGCGTAAATGGGCCTGACGACTTACAAATTCTAATTAGTAAGTCTATCAGAAGATACTGGACACTTATTTTTTCGTTATTAAACAAAAAAATGGCAAAAAACAGCGTTTCAAGGTTTTGAAGTTGGGGCTAGTGACACTAGCCACTAACTAGTCACTAGTCTCACTCCAAAACTTTAACTGGCTACATATTCATCATTTTTTGATAGATCAACAAATTAAAATATTAATAATATTATTAGAAATTACACGAAATTAATTTCGTGTCGAATCCGCATAGTTAATTAAAATCCATCTGAGACACTGCGTCGGCTGCCACATTTGGCGCAAAATAAATTAACTTTGTCACAAAATGAAGAGGTATCAATCATAATGCAATCAAGCAAATAAATATTAATTACTGCCACGTATTTATAATTAAGTATCTTACTGCAGTGAAATGATTCTCGAATCTTGTTCATCTCGATTGCTTACATGAGTAAAAGTCTCTTGCACAACTTTAGTATTTTTAGCATAAAATTGCTTAAAGATGGAATATTTTGTTTTATAGGTGTAGAAATTATACGAATCTGCTTATAAAATTTATGCTACTAATTACAAAATGTAATTATCTTGACATTTTGCCCTACAGTCTTTTTCATTTTGGAAGTGTTCCCTTACCATTTCAGTATGACAGGTATCTATAGAGATGTCGCCAAAAAAAGATGCTATCCATAATACCGAACACAAGCAGATAGGTCGGTAATAGAAAATGAATAATTAATAATAGTAGGTAATAAGACACGAGTTTAATTAGATTTTTTGTGACTTGATTGATTTATAATATGGCTTAAGTAGGTAATATCTATTCTGGTAGAGTCACTAAAATCCGTAGATTACCGAATTTGTACTTACCTCAACGAACCTCAACGTTCTTAAGAACTCCCCTTATATGTAAAACATAGAGCAACAGTAATAATCTAAGGATGGCAAGTATATTTTATCCCGTAACTACCAATTTTCGTAGCTGGTTATCAAACATCAGTTACGAAAGTGGATTAAAGGGTAGGTAGTATTTATCTTTATCATAAAATGTTTGTTTTTAATTCCAAAATGCATAATTGTATTTATTAATTAAATATGCTACAGCGTAGCATGCTACTACGTTTGGCGTATGGCGTATCGTAGGCTACGAATGGTAGCCCGTGATAGTATATTGTAGCCTACGATACGCCATAAAAAGCTATGAGGTAGCAAGCTACGACGTTAGGGGCTACCTACGATACGCCACTGATGCTACGATGTCGAATACGTACGAAGCAACATAAAGAAGCTACCAGCGTAGCATTCAAGAGTGTAGGAGCTACGACTTAGAGGGCTATGACATAGACAGCTACGACGTAACAAACTGCGTCGTAGAGCTACATCGTAGGTACTATATCGTAGCCACGACGACGACGTGAACATCTGCGACGTAGCACGCTAGAAAGATTATTTCGTCGAAACGACTTAATATAAATACCCTTTCTAGCGTGCAATGTCGCAGATATTAACGCCGTATAGCTACGTAATATTAGCTTTGCTAGCTACGATGAAGCATGTCTAGCTATTTCGTATTTTAGATCACCTCTGTGGCGCGGTGGGCGAAGGTCCGCCTGTGACGCAGGAGGTTGCGGGTTCGATTCCCTTAGCCATCTATGTCGTAGCTTGCTACGCTCTTGTATGCTACGCTGGTAGCTTCTTTGCGTGTTGCTTCTTCTTCCGCTAGTGGACAAAAAATTTAAGTGAATTAGAGTCAATTGCACCTTATTTGATAGTAATAACCATTTATCAAGCTGTTTATGTAGCAAATTTGACTTGTCTAAGTGCTTATTTTGTAAGTCAAAAAAAATAAACGATTTGACTCTGACTCTGCCTCTTCGTGCGTTTTCGTACGACATCGTAGACCCGCTAGAAAAGCCTTAAATATTTAAATATTTATTCATATCTTCCAGGTGTTTGCCACGCAGATGAGCTGATGCATCTCTTCCCTATACATTTCCTGTCGAAGCCTTTCTCTGCGCAGGATATATTCATCAGCGAAATTATTCTCAGTTTGTGGACCAACTTTGCTACCAGCGGGTAATCTAGCTACTTATTGATTACTTCACTCTTATTATTATAAATGCGAAAGTGGATGTATGGATGGATGTATAGATGGATGTTTGTAAGCTCTTCACGCCAAAACTACTGAACGGATCAAGCTGAAATTTTGCATACATTAATAAATCCTAATCCTGAAATCAAACTTAGGCTAATTTTTATCTCAAAAATCAGTTCCCGTGGGATGGAAACAACCTTTAAACGTTTCCATAGGATCAACGCGTGCGAAACAGTGATTACAACATTTTTTACAAATATTTTTTCAGCAAAATCAGTGTTGTCGAGAAATTATTACAAAAACACTATGTATCCTTTGTAATTTTCATTTCAAAACAATAATAATATAAGAACTTATGTAAAACACACGTTACTTATCTGAACAAAAAACGTCAAAAATTGAAAAAATACTTCGAAGTTTAATAAATCGTAGAACAAACGTCGACCCCTTCGAGATGTCCAGAATCACCACCCTTCTGTGGCACCCTACAAACATTACTCTCGCGATGAGAATCAAACCCGCAACCTACTGCGTACTACAGCTTGTCCATACTCCTGTCCAGGTGGAATCGGCGAAATATGTATATTTCTTTCACTCTCCATTATATAAGTCATGATCTCCATATTCGCAATTATTTGGAAAATGACTACGAACTATTATATGCTTACCGTTTATTATATACCGAAAATCTCTTCAGATGCAGCGACTCGTGTTATAATGGTCAAACATCACTTAAGGTAAGTTTGTTTGACCTTAAATCAACTTTATGATTTTCAGAGATCCAAACAAACCGATTAAAGTCCCCTTGAAGTGGAATGCAGCCACCAGCGGCAGCAAGATGGAGTACCTCCGGATAGATGTAGAGTCAGAGATGCGGATGGACCTAGCTGCTTCTTCACGGGTATGGAGTTCCATACCACTGTGGCATAATTTACCAAAGCAAAGAATAGAACTGTAAAAGTAATCAATAAATTAAGATAATAAGCTTGAAAGCTCACAATTTTAACATTTCAAAATCCCTATGTAAGCGGCCATATTGTTTCATTACTTAATTTAATAGCAGAGATGTAAAAGTGTTACAATTAATTAAGGCGCATACATTTTTTGATAATATTTTTAAATGTGGTCTATACAGTTAAATCTTTTTCATAATTTTTAATTATTAATTATACAATACAAAGATGAAATTCAACAATGCGGTATATTGCCTAACCTAAGAAATCAATACCTTATATTCCAAAAATGCGTCTATGTTTCCCCTGTAGGTAGAACTAACGGCGTCAATTTCCGTATATAGTCATAGATATTTTCGACTTATACGTCACTTGATTTCATGGTGTAGTTGGATATATTACATTTCTATACCGAAGGAAGGAAGCGGGCTCAAGACCCGTCAATGTCGATTTTTTTTGGGATATAACCCTTTTGATTTCTTAGAAATTACCATATTATCTTTAAATAATAACCAACCCTTTACAACTGCCAAACCTAACTTATTGTTATTAGATAAATCAAGCGTGTAACATTGAAGTACTACTAATTAGCGTATTGTATTACAACTCACTGGCGGCGTGTAAGGCTTATTTGCGTTTAATTCTTAATATTATCATTTATTAAACAATAATGTTATCATTTAGTAAACAATCAGGTGCCTTAAACTATAACCTATTAAACCAACAATAAAACCAAAAAATGGCAATTCGGTAAACTTGATTTAGGTTTTACGGCTGGGACATGTCCACATTGTCCACGCCTCGCATCCACCAAGATCGAATGTCATCATAAGAGCTGTATTCACCGAAGAGTTTACGATTATTTAGGTTCTCACAGAATTTGCAATAATCATCAGTTTCAGGGCTTTCATTTTTAAAGTGAAACGAATAGTACTTCTGCCAACGGAAAAACTTGTAGTACTCCTCGGGACTTGAGATTATGTCGTACATTGTCTTTGCCAGTAACATGGGTCCTAGTTTGCGAGCATCTAAGTAAGACCCATCAGGTAGAAATCTGTAAGAATACGGCGTGTTGAACTGATAGTTTTGACTCTTATCAATAATAGGCAGCATAATTTGGTTAATAAGAACCCGTATGAGTTTAGTTAGATTACATAACCTTATGAGAGAAACGTGTCGATGTTTATTGCTCTTCACGCCAAAAATTCTGAACAGTGTGAGCTGTTGCTGACGCAATGCCATTTAGATATCAGGTATGATTTAGACCAGTGCCTGAATGACGTACTAGGCCATACTGCCCGGCACTGCCATAACTTATGGCAGTAATTTGACGTTGCCAACAAACTGAACATATAAAACTCACCTAGAATAATTAGCACCACCGTAGACGATTGGCACTGCGTTATTATTAAGAGCATAAACCACTTTCTCCGTAACGTACACTGAAAAAATATAATAGTTAAATTTACTAAATTCTCAGTATTTTTTACAAAAGCAACGTGTAAAAATGGGTCCTACACACTTTTTTGTTAATTTAACTAAACACAAATGGTTAAACTTTTACAAAACTGGTTTAGTATTACTGACTCAAAGCTTTTGTAAACTATACAATACCAGTCATGCAATATTCACTCATTCTGTTTTGTATAATTTAAGGATTTTGTTTAGTATTTTTTAGTAAACCTGTTTAGTATATTTTACTCCATGATTTACCTAAAAGGTACTATACTAGTTTTGTAATACCTACTCATTCTGTTTCGTAGATTTAACGAGTTGTATTTAGTATTTTCTACTAAATCGGTTTTGTATATTTTACCCCTCAGCTTTTGTAGACTATACGATACTACGCATGTAATATCTACTCCTTCTGTTTCGTATAATTTAAGGATTTTGTTTAGTAAATTTCATTAAACCTGTTTTGTATATTTTACCCCTTATATACGTAAAATGTACGATAGTGGTATTGTAATATTCACTCAATCAGTTTCGTATAATTTACGGGTCATGTATGTATTTTTTGCTAAATAAGTATCGTCTAAAATACCATTATTGTATAGTACGTTCTACGAAATTTGTTTACTTATTTACTTTCGTATATTTTGCAACTTTACTTTGGTTGAATCTACAAACAAATTGAATAGGTATATAATACGCTTGACTTTTAACAGTAGGTATTGCTTTCGTAATATTTACATAATTATCTTTTGTATATTCCACGCTTTTTTTTTTATTAATATTATAGGGTACCTGGGTTTTTAAGTTGGCTACTTACGGCCGTTCCCAATAATCAGATGGATTGAATATTTGAGAATGGCTGTAAGAAGCTAACTTAAACATGTAGCACCTATGATCAATAATCCAAAAAGCGCAAACAAGTAAATAATGGGAGAACAATACGTACTTACCTAAAAGTCAAGGGTATTATAAACTCACAAAAAATGTCCAAGTAGAAAGTTCCAAAGCAGATTAAATAAACGAAAGCAAATGCATAAGTCAAAACAAATTCGTGAAATGTACAAATTTAGCAACAATATATATAACACAGGACATTATACGCAAACAAATTATTATCAAAATCATTACACTCAATTGAATTAAGTATCATATTATACATAACAATTAATTAATGAATATTACAATTCCCAGATTTGGCCAGGATAAGGATTCAAATAATAGTAAATGTAAAAAATAAAAGAACTTTTTATTTTACTAACAAACACAAAATGACACCAACAAATTACGTAGGAAACGCTCGTTCCCTCGTTTTACATATTTTAGTTTACCTAGACGTAACAGAATTGCCACCATTATATAAATATTTATAGAATTCTACAAGAAATATCTCAATCACATCAGGCATAAAAAAAGTTACAAAATATGTAATGATAAACATTTCTGGTTTTATCAATCTCGAAACTCTCGAAACTCCAGATTCATAATTAAGGGGCTGACAACCGTCAAACATCTTCTCGCCGTATTTAGTTATGGTGTAGTTTTCTTCGTTCGTACTAAACTTATGCAATTTTTTTGGTAGAACTTGTTTTGATCAAATTCGGCCACTTTTTAAACAACTTCAACTCACAGTTCGAAAACAGGACGTCAAAATCTGATTCAATCTGAAAATAATTTAAATTTTTTTAAGTAGGTATTATATACATTTTAGCATAATTTTTTTCAAATTTAATTTTAGGAGAAGAGGAGGTATTCAAGAGGTTGCGGGGTCGATTCCCGCCTCGGGACAAATATTTGTACGATCTGCAGATATTTTCGAAGTAAAATAAAAAATATCTATCTACATTAAGTAGTGTATTGTATTAAGTATATCAGTTATCTAGTACCCATAAGATAATGCTGTGTGAATTGTCAGAAAAATATTTATTTATTATTTATTTATTTATATAACCAGCCGGTAACACCCACTGCTGAGTATAGGCCTCTTCTTTATCTCGCCACCCCATATAGTCTCAAAGTATGATAATAGAGCTAGTTAACACATAAGATGGATTTTATTTTATATTACAATTTGTATTTTATTGATTGTGTAATTATAATTGTAATCAATGGCAAACAGACTACAATATTTGATGTAGTAAATACAGAAACTTACTTCTTTTGAAACTGCCACTCAACCCAGAGATATTCGATTCCACTTCAAATTTATCAAGATCATTGGATGCAATAGACTCTGAGTCCATTGAACAAGTGCTCTGAAAAAAAAAATTAAACTATTTAGTTGTGCATTAAAGTACATTCACAAAGCATCACATATCCATGTAGGTACCTACCTATAATATTATTTGCTTACCAATGTTTTATTTTCATTTCCGAATCGAGATAGTCCAGCCTTCAACTTTATTCTATCTTTTATTTTATTTGATTGTATGAGTTCATTAATATCTGACTCGGTAATATTTTCAACACAGAAATAGCTCCAAATCGTGTTCTAGAAAAGATTATATAAAAATGATTTAAAAATGTCTTGAAATAAGTAGGAACAATGACGAAATAACTGGGACTGCAGTGGTTTATGAATGACGATGAGCAAAGTAGGTACCTATCCTTTCTTTGCTCATCGTCATTCAAAAGCCACTGCAGCCCCGACTACAATGATTATATAAACAGCCTAATGATAAACTACCTAACATCATCAGGCTACAGTAAGCCTATGCTGGACATAGCCCTCCCCTAATGAGTGATTATTATAATTCACTACTAGCTACTCACAGACAGAAATTGTAATAATAAGCTACTATTATTACGATTTCTGTGTAGTTACCCTAGGTAGGCAAAGATGCCCAGTTAACCAAACATCGAGATTATTACAGTTTATCGATGTCATCAAGTCAATTAGTTAGGTAGGTAGGTATAGGTTTTACACACCTTTGAACACTCTTCGACTGTCTTCCGAGACTCCCCACGGATCCAGCTCAATCACGAAATTATTATCAGTATCAATATCAAGTACGTTCGGATCGTATTCCTTTTCTTCCATGATTGATCAGGCAGGCAGGCAGGCAGGCAGACAAAGCTCAGCATAATGGCTAACGAAACACCCTCCACAGTTTCGAAAAAAGGCACTTTATTGCGTACTTTCAATGAAAGTAGGTAGTATAATTCTGTTTTACCCATATGAACACAGAATCGTTTTAATATAAGAAGCAGGAGTCCAAATAAAATACAATAACCACGTAAAGCAGGAGTCGTCGTCTTTCGCTCGTTAGCGTCCCACTGAGCGAAGTGAGCGCGACCCCCCTCCCTTATTACAGTTATTAATTTTCTAATACGAAACAAGGTACGTTAAATTAACACTCACAGTATTGATTCTACAAAACTACTTTTGTAAATTATTATGCCTGTCCGTAATTTACCTACCTACCTACTTACCAACGCAAGGTTCTTTCGGGTCTAGGTACCAAGAGAAGACTGGTCTTCGGTTTTCCTAGTTATTACCTGCGCCATTTACGTCAATAGACACTTCCACCCCCAAGACTCTAAGGCCCGTATTATGAAAGCATGCTCGGTCATCGACCTATGCTTGAGTGACACTTATGCCATAGAAAAGCGTTACTCAAGCATAACTCTATGACTGAGCAGGCTTTTATAATGCCGGCCAAAATCCTAAGCAGCTTAGGATTTAGGCCCGTATTATAAAAGCCTGCATAGTAGGTACCATACATATAGATAGAAGATGGAAAATACATAGGCAGGAAGGTACCTACTTATTATAATATACCTAGGGACATACCTAATTGCCTGATATGTATTCGAGAGCAAGTGTCGTCTATATTAATATTAAAAAGGAAAATTAATATAAAAAGGAAAGATCTGATTGTTTGTTTGTTTATTTGTTTGTATTGAATAGGCTTCGAAACTACTGGACCGATTTAAAAATTCTTTCACCATTAAGAAGCTTACTTTTCAGGGAGTGACATAGGCTATATTTTATCCCGGAATTCCCACGGGGCTAGTAGGTATAAAATAAATATCAGATTGTCTAGATAGAGGATAAAAAACCCTGGGACAAGTTTTGCTCCAACTCAAAAACTAACATTCTAACCAAGTAAAGGTATCTGATTCGCTCGATAGGTAGAGATCGAAGTGATCAAAAATTCAAAGTAATCACCTTATTTCCTAGTTTAACTATAAGTTATTAAAATTTTGTGTCCAAGAGTCCTGTAACTTAAAGCACTTTGACTTTTGAGTAGATAAGGTAGGTACCTACTTCGTAGTTTAGATTCACTGTTTCCAGTAAGTAACTCCCTCGAGTTTGGGCTCATTATGATTCGTATGATACATTGGGCTTGGTAACGAAGGTTTGGTAATGGAGCCAGGAGGGGCAGGAGGTGATAGTCGAACTCATCACTGGCTAGTAGACCTCTCAAGTTTGAGCTCATTCGATTAGTTTGGTAACGAGGGTCTGGGGACAGAGCCAGGAGGTGGATTGTGGAAATCTTCCCTGGCTACTTCTAAGCCCCTCGAGTTGGAGTTTGATTTACTGGTTTCAGTTCTGTAGAGATTGGAAATAATTCCACTCTAGCCAAGGTGAGATACGTGCTGATGAGGGGGCAAAATACGCCAGCTAACGATAGGTACCTATTCTAAGGAACCCTATTACAAAACTAGAAAGTTATTTTTACGACAGTACATTGTTGATTTTATTATAGTTTTGTGTAAACTGTGCATCAAAATCAAATTATTTATTTAAAATTAAAATGTTACAAGTTTGGATGTTTGTGGCTCAATCACACCCTAACCACTGAACCGACCACAGCCACAAAAGTGGCTCGCAGCGAAAAAGCTTGATTTCCAACGCCACAATAGTGGCGTGACGTAAGCGAGAGCGCAATCAGTTTTTGTTATTTCTTGTGAATTATTTAGATAGACGGACAACTAGCAAAACATTGTACCCAGTTGGGCTGAAAGCTATTAACAAGCTATACCTAACCTACACATTAGATGGAGCTGTTATTTTTAGAAATCAATCTGTAGTCAAAACGGGAAAAAACCGTGCGAGTTCGTGCGACGAGTGTTTATTTATTAATTGAACATCAAATTATAGTTGAATATACTAAATCGTATTATGTTAAATTGAGTTTGGCAAAAGCAACATCCCAGATCATTAATTTTACACAGAACTTTAGTAGTGAAGCACGCGCCAGCTCACGGTATTTTTAGGTACATTCTTACAAAACTAGATAGTATTTTTTACGAAAGTACACTGTCAAATTGTTTACTAATTCAACATCAAGTTATAGTTGAATATATTAAATCATTTTGGTTGAATTGCGTTTAGCAAAATTAACATCCAAGATCATTATTTTTACGTAGAAGTTTAGTAGCGAAGCATGCGCCATCTAACATTACATTTAGGAACCTTCTTACAAAACTAGAAAGTTGTTTCTACGAAATTACAATGTTAAATTTGTTATACTAATTGAATAAATCAAGTTATAGTTGTATATACTAAATCGTGGATGTTGAATTGAGTTTGGCAAAATCAACATCCTAGATCATTAATTTTACACAGAACTTTAGTAGCGAAGTATGCGCCAGCTCACGGTATTTTTAGGTACATTCTTACAAAACTAGAAAGTAAGTTTTACGAAAGTACACTGTCAAATTGTTTACTAATTCAACATCAAGTTATAGTTGAATATACAAAAACGAGGATGTTGAATTGCGTTTAGCAAAATCAACATCCAAGATCGTTAATTTTACATAGAACTTTAGTAAAATGCTTACGTCACTTGACGATACCCTCGAGAAACATTTTACGAAACATACATAAGTGTATTTAACATACAGTTTTCTAGTAACTTTAACTATATTTTATAGGTTAATGTTTACCTTTGTGGTTTAGTAAAATAAACAACGAGTTTTTGTAAAACCAACGAGGAATTAGGTTGATTTTATTAGTTAAAGCCTCAAACTACTCAAGTTTAGTAAATTTAACAATCATATTTTTTCAGTGTAGTCCTCGCTAATGGCGTTCTCAAATGCTAAGTAGAAGTGATAATGACTACGAACCATTTGGAGGCAATGTGAGTTGATAGACGGCGGGCAGTGGCGGGGACCACAGGTGCCGTATATGTCAACGTCCATGTTGTAACTCTTGAGGTGCTTTTGCAAGGCGTGAACAAAGTCTTCTCTGCCGCCTATCGTTTGGCAGTTAGAGGCGAACCACACCGCAGTCCTCTTTTTGTTCTGAAGCTTTTTTTTCAACTTAATATTGATGGGATCCATTACGTCAGGTTTAATCCACGGAACCTTAGGACCAGGCCCTATTACTGTTTTGTTAGCATCTCTAACGACGAAATATCCCCAAACCGCATCAGAGTCCAGTTTGTATGTCCACGTCCAATTGAATACTCCGTTGAACAGGTCATTGAGAATGGGGTAGTTGGAAGCAGATTCAATGTTAGCATAAACATACTTTTGGCCGATGCTCCTTTTAGTTGGCCATTTATTAGTAAACGGTATTTGAGGCCCGTTAAACGCTATGGCATCAAACTCGGTATAGCTATCCAGATATTCCTTGTTTCCTGTGACGAAACAATTCGTAAATTTGCACTTTTTTTTTATAAATATCTTATTCCCTTCTTCGAAATAAGCAAACGGTATATCTTTATGGTTTGTCCAGAGTAGAATATACTTGATTGAGTTGTGGAAGATGTTCATAGGTTGCGCTTGAACAGAGTACACGTTTTTAGAAACGCTCTCTTTTTTCGCTGTTCGGTAAAGGAGGCTGTACAACTTTGTATTAAAAAATATAAATGAAGATATCGTTAGAATTAAATAAAAAAATCTCATTGAACGACATATCTTAGTAATCTTTACAATCATTGTGCATTTCACTTTCTTTTTTACTAATCGAAAAACTGCACGTATCTGAACAAGATCGAAAACAATGCTAAAATGCGAGACACAATTGAAAAATCCAGTAAGTTTGTAAACATTTTATTGAAAACATACGTAAAGCTTACATAATTTTGTCTGCATATTAGTATGAAGATGGTCTTTGTTATGCAAGATGTTGTTGTCTAGACATAAAGCGATTGTAGTATAACAGAAGCAACAAATAACTTTGGAAACCTGATTACCAATACAAATCTGCCGTGTATTTATCCTTCCAGGTAGCGATTATGTAGTTATTAAACACCCTTAGGACATGGGGACGTGGGAAGCCAGACTGCTTCTGGCTTGAGTTTGGTCCAATCCGTAAAAGAGTAGTGTTGGGAAGGGGTGATGCTTGCCTCTTATAAATCACTGTTGTGTTAGCCCCAAACTTTGACTTGTTGGTCCCACGAGCAGCTGGTCATGGCGACCCCGTTGGGAGACACTGCGATGGAGGTGACACGATTCTCGTGTCCGTTCAAGGTACCTGTCGAATAATAAATGTTTTACTACAGTCGTAGTAATTTAAAATTCGCGGGGTAATTTAATAAAGGGAATGGTTAGGAAGGACGGACATGAGGGACCGTTATATCACGGCGACTTAGTAAGTAACGAAGTTGACTTTGCCAAGCTCAAACGTTTCGCCAAGGATTACATAGAATTTGGCGCGCTTAGGAAGGCACTCATTCGATAGGGGCTGGGGGAGGGGGGGGGGGGGGGGGGGGGTGGCACAGAGCAGCTCGGCAATGAAGTCTGTGATGTGATGTGGCATGCCCCAGAAGGGAGAGAGTGCACGAGACACAGTGCGTAGGATTTGTAGAGTCTTGAGTCACCCGAGTGACTCTTTTCTCACGATTCGGTCCGTATAACCGCGAGGTTGGCAGGACCATGTGAAGGTGGAGGATGTCAGTACGTGTTGCAAACCCACAGGATAGCTTAGCTATACAATTGAACCGATTGTTTGGGTTTAACAAACTCTACCGCTTACTCCGGAATACGCAACACATCAGATCAGTCTAGTCTAGAGCATGTCTCAAGAAGATGCCTCTTTTCTGACAGTTTTTCTAGGAAACTGCCAAAACTTCGCGATTTAAAACAAGCCTTGTAAACCACGAAGAAAATTAGAACCACAAAAACTATTTTTGATCTCGCGTACAATGTAAATTGGACTTATTTTATTTATTAGACTTTGCGTATTCATTTCACGTCACAGCTACGCTACTGATTATAATGGCATAAAAGCACTTTAACGATAATATAACGATAATATAACGGCCATCCCGGGGCCGCATGGCACACAAGGGCCCCTAACGATTGTAGAAAACTATTTCGTTCTTTTTCGACTGAAAACCATAAAAACCAATTTTCTATTAGATCAATGCTTCCAAGTACTGACCGCGCTTGACGTTGCGTTATTTCGAAGATATCGGTAGGTAATCCACGTGAAATGGAAACTTTTTTAATGCAATGTCCAACGTCAATCTACATTTTATTCGAGCAGGTGCTGAAACATGATGGCAGGTGCCATGCTCTCACCCGGAAATAGTATCTGATGTGTGCAGCTCACTCCTATAGCTATTGTGATGCTCACCGTTTTTCTTCATTTTCAATCAATACAACTCTAAATTGAGATAAATAAACTTCTCATTGGTTATCGAGACGTTTTCATTCAAATAAGGATTTTGGCACTCCCTAGGAGTCGGCGGCACGCGGCGGCGTCCTAGGCAAGTACCCTACTAGTAATGCTAAGCAATCACTCACACATCATAACTATTTAGAGCTTGTGTGTGTGTAGCGTGTATGGATTGTCACTGCTTAGAATTGCCAGAAAGCAGCTCGATTGTCGGTCTTTCGGGCCCCCGATGACGTGACGATAAGGGCCCTGGACCCGTGCCTTGGTAAGGAGTGCACTGCAGAGGAGGCTTACAAATACCTACTGAAATGTAACACAAACTGTAGGTATTTACCTGTATGTTTGACTTTGAGGGTATCCCAGGAATGGACCGCATTGTCATCAGAGCCGGCGAGAAGGTACCTTCCGCTGAGGGACAGACCTGCAAGGTACAATAATAATAATTAATTTACCGACAACCTCTGTGGCGCAGCGGGCGAAGATCCGTTTGCGACGCAGGAGGTTGCGGGTTAGATTCCTGCATCGGAACAAATGTATGTACGATGTGCAGGTATTTGTTCAGGGCGTCCTGTGTGTTTTCTATGTATATTAAAAAATATTTATCTATGTATTGTATTAAGTATATCAGTTATCTAGTAACCATGATAAAACTCTGCTTAGCTTGGGGCTAGATAATGCTGTGTGAATTGTCCAGCATTATTTGTTTTTTTTTATACAAAATAACTTATGACTAATGTGTTAAAATAGAGGAGATAATACTACTAATATAGTAATAAATATTGAGATAAAGTGCGTAGTCTGTGTGAATGTTTTCTACCACGTATCTCCTTAAATAATAAACCGATTTAGTTTAGATTTAGTATCTTTGATAAATTTTCTTTCATTTTGTATAAATGTGTAATAGGCCTGACGATTTTTTTATTCGTTTACACACGCCTATTACACATTTATACAGCTGGGGGCTAGTCCAAAACTTTGGTGCGCTGTAGTTTTTTTATTTTTTTGTTTAATCGATAAAAGAAAATATGTGTTGACAATATCTGTCCATATCTTCTGATAATCTCCAATCTCTAAATCTGACAGCCTAATTAGATTTTTTTGTCAAGACCAGATTTTATCTTTTTCTAATTAATTCGACTCTTGTTCAAAAACTTCAGGCTCTGCGGAAAATGTCTGCGTCAAAACAAGAGGAAGACAATTTTGAGTGTTCTCTTTATAAGGTATCTAGAATCTCACAATCACAAAAAGAGAAGCGTCGTGGGAATTGAGGGCGCCCGTGTGCCAATTGACAACCTTTGCCCTGACAACACTGCTCATTGTTTTTTGTATATGTACAAGAAAACTACAAAACGTATGAAAAAACTCATCCAAGGAACGACTTAGTAATGACCTACGAATCAAAACAAAAATATTTTTATAGGACCGCGGGGTTCCTGTGATCTAGTCCAGAGTAGCTGCAAAACAGTGCACTTTCATGATATTTGTTGATCGTAATTTTTTAATGAATAGTGTTTTCACAACCAAGGAACCGAAAAAAATATTGGATTTTATGTAATACTTGCTTTTTACCACGGGGATCCCGTGATTACTGAGATTTAGGCCTAGTTTTTTTTTAACAAATCCACTTGGTTTGAAATACGGTACAGACAGGTGCGCGGGTTTGCATACTATTCCATACAGGTACAAGATACAAGATACAAGATTTTATTGGTAAATTTTAAATTTACATGTCAAATATAAATATAATTAGGTAAATAACATTTTTACTCCTTATTTAATAGATTACATTATTGTTAACTTACATTATATTCTAATTACATTGCCTTATTAATTAATATTATTATTTCATTTAAATTAATTATTATTTTGCCTTATTTAATCTGATCCGCTATAGCCCTACCCATGTTTTGCACCTGACATGTTTTGGATTATTAAATCAGGCACGGGGATTGTATTCTACAGTTCGGGTAGCTCTAGTAACTCACCGAAACTGTAGAACACTCTCTCCAGTAGCCATGACTTAGGTCTGTGCTTGAATATATTGGAGGAAGCGGCATCTCTTATTTTTTGGGGTAATCAATTGTATACTGCGGGGCCCATTGTGTATACAGATCTCTCCGACTTAGATAGTTTGTGTGGCATTACAGGCTTATCACACCATAAGCCTGTAATGGTGCTTGTTGCTACGGAGAGCGCGGCTCGGGTTGACTCCACGTCGCTGGAACAGGTCCAGATTATGATGGTAGATATATCAACTGCAGAAAGGCAGGTAAATGTTAGACTTGATACTGACCACAGCTGGTGAAGCCGCCAGCACCGGGCGGGGTGTAATGGCCGAGTTGCTGATCGCTGCGGATATCGAACATGCGTGCTGTCTTGTCTTCAGAGGCCGTTGCGAAGGCGTATCCGCTGGCATGGAACTGGAACGAAGATGGTAGAGATGAGAAATACTAAATTGCACACTTAAACATACAACTTCCATTTTCCCATCACGTAGCGATTTTTATTCCATACAAATTTTAAAGCGAATTACTCCCGATCCCGTCTCGTAACGTTCTGCCAAAGCAAAGTACAGTCAACAGAAAACTAAATCTCAAAAACTATGGAATGAGGCTTGCGAGTGAACGAGCACACATAACATTTAAGAACATTAAGATCCAATTTATTGATGCGGCAGTAATCTTCGAATCTAATCAAATAGACGTTTCGGCTTTGAATCTTAAAACCAATGTGGTTGGATTTATTTTGTGAAGTCCTATTGGAATGGTAAAGATTAGGAAATAGTAGGGATAACGTAAACCTAGGGTTAAACTCAATGGTTGAACTACAGCTACAGCCCAGACTTAGCCTTAGTCTAGGCTGTGCGCAGTTTCTTACAAATGCCTACAATGTCTACTGACGAAACTTGATCAAACGAGATGTGCGGATGCGCGATACGGTACGACCTTACAACCGACTTTTAAAAAGGTCGAGGTTCTATGTTCTGCTCACACTTTTAGTGTAGGTATATACACTTGTTTTTTTAATGTACAGTGTGTTTCACAAGAATGTGACCACCGTAAAACAAAGAGATCCTGTTTTTTTGCAAGACAAAAGAACCAAACACGTAGCCCAAATTTTTTCCCTTAATGCGTCATAAAAAATATCCAGATTTCGTGTTCACTTAGCACAGAGTGTGCATTTTCCGAGATCAGTGCCGCGTATGATGCCTATTAAGGGGTAGTGTGCCTTTGTTCGCATCCCAAAGCACCAAAAATATCACATATGTTCAGGCTAAAAAATATGAATAAGTCAAAGGCATTCATGACCAAGTGGGTAATAGTACATTGTTACCCAAGGGATGAAATTAACCTATTTAGTCCCGAGACGGGGTTTGGCGGATATAAGCCCTTACACAGACACTGTTGACATCGGCGTCGTGGCCGAAGAAAGTTTGCTTCGCTTTCTCATCCCTGACGTCCCAGAGCTTGCAGGTCTTGTCTACTGAGCCGGTCACGTACTGCTTCATGTCTGTAACGATATATATACTTGCAGCTTTATTGACAAAGAAAATAACAATTAATAGAAATAAATTTGAACTATACTTATACATTAAAGAATTTTTACAAAAAAGAAGTTCATCAAACTGTGTCTAAAAATTGGATGATCACGAAATAACTGGAACTGGCACTACAAGTGAGTTTTTTACGGAAGAGGATCTTAATTCGTCGTGTATGTTTTTTTTTAATGTTTACTTGATATCTCCGCCTATGGTTAACCGATATTGCTGATTCTATTGTATACTATTGTATTGTATACCTAGTATAGGTGGTCGCGTAAAACTTTTATTTTCGAGGGGAGACCCATTTTTTGAAGTAATATTTTCTATTCTTTCAAATACTTATTTAAAGTCAGTTTATAGTTATTTTAAACAAGCCAAATTATATATTTTATAGGATGAAAATAATCTGAGCAGCAGAAGTTAGTCAAATTTGATAATATGTATCTATTCTTCTTCTTACAACAGGACAAAGCAGAATTTTCTCCAACATCATAGTAGGTAATCCAATTAATGTACCTACCGGATGCAGTATCCTTTATTATTAGCAGATTTAATATCGAATAACACGATTATATCTGATGGGGATATATCTGGTTTTCAAAACTTAACTTCTGAGGGGGTTAGTGAAATAAAATGTTTATTGATACCAATGAACTTTACAGACGTACCTTACTATTAACTTATTAATGCTATTTAAAATTTACATAAAAAACTTAGACGAATTATAATTAAGGATCATTTAGTCATATCACAGACGAAATATTTTATTTTTATATTTAACTAATATTTTTTTTCAATTCATTAATAATAATTATTATTATATTAACTATAGACGTAACAAATAACTTACTAACTCTTTTTTAAATTAATATAAAAAATTTACACACGTGCGAAGCAGCGTGGCGCAGCTAACAAATCAATAAATATGATATGAAATGACGTAGTTCTATTCTATATATTTTTTGTGTCTTTTTTAAGTTGCGTTCCTCTAAATTTGTCCTGATGAATGTTTATGTAAGTAGAGTCTATTCAAAAAGAGAGGCGTCGTCGTGGGAATGGAGGCTGCGCGTGTGCCAGTTGACAGCTTTTGTTGGGTAGACAACACTGCTCTGTCAAGTACGACTAAAAGTGATAGTTCACCGAAACGCTTCGAGTCTTCTATTTTTGAACACTCTATCACATTTTTTTTATTATTTACTAGCTGTGCCCCGCGACTTCGCACGCGTTGTTCCTATCGAAACGTTTAAAGGTGTTTTCCCGGCAGTTATTCGAATTTTTCTCGCCGTAAAAACCATCCTTGAACTTCAACGAACATTTAAAAAAAGAATCGGCCAAATTGGTCCAGGCGTTATTGAGTTATGCGCTTACCAACACATTTAGCGATTCATTTTTATATTTGGTATAGAAGATTATATTAGGTCCTTACATATGAAATTGGCGTTTTTCGTACTGGCCACTTTAATCACAAATTTCTCCTCTTTGGTAAGGAATTCCAAATTCAAATTTGTACAGCTATAGACTCATGTATTTGTGCTTCGATGATCGTCATTCATTTGTTTTTTTTTCTTCTGTTTTTTTCTGTTTGCGTCACTCATTTTACAAAATGGAAAACTTAAAATATCGCATTATTTACGAGTACGAGTTCCGCCGTGGCACTAGTGCTGCGGAAAAAACTCGAAGGGTGAATGATGGTCGTGTTGCAAAAGAAAACACAGTTCGTTTTTGGTTCCAACGTTTTCGTTCTGGAAATTTCGACCTGCAGAACAAGCCCCGTGGACGGCCTGAGACTCAAGTTGATAATGAAGAGTTGAAGGCTATTGTGGAAGCGGATCCATCGCAAACCACGTCCGAGTTAGCTGCAGGCTGCGATGTTAGTGATAAAACTGTTTTAATTCACTTGAATCACGAATTGACTGAAGCAAACCGGCAAACGCGCGTCGACTGCTGCGTTACATTACTAAACCGGCACAATAATGAAGGTATTTTAAACCGAATCATTACCTGTGATGAAAAATGGGTTCTTTACGATAATCGGAAGCGCTCAGCGCAATGGTTGGATCCTGGCCAGCCAGCCAAATCCTGCCCCAAGCGAAAATTAACCCCAAAAAAGTTACTTGTAAGCGTTTGGTGGACTAGTGCCGGTATTGTTCATTACAGTTTTCTCAAATCTGGCCAGACTATTACGGCTGATGTCTATTGTCAGCAATTGCAAACCATGATGGAAAAGCTAGCGGCTAAACAACCTAGGCTGGTCAATCGCTCCACGCCACTGCTGCTTCACGACAACGCTAGACCACACACTGCGCAACAGACGGCTACTAAATTAGAAGAGCTTCAATTGGAAAGTCTAAGACATCCTCCGTACTCCCCGGACCTTGCTCCAACAGATTACCATTTGTTTCGAAATTTGGATAACTTCTTGCAAGGGAAAAAATTCAACTCCGATGGGGCAGTCCAAATCGCCTTCAAAGATTTTATTGATTCCCGTCCGACTGGTTTTTTTAGTAAAGGGATCAATGAACTACCTATAAGATGGCAAAAGTGCATAGAAAATAATGGTTCATACTTTGATTAATTAAATATATTATATTAAAAAATATTCGACTTTTTGTTCCTCCCATACAAAACGCCAATTTCATATGTAAGGACCTAATATTACGCACCTGGTGACAGTGAAATGGTGACGACGTCGCCCGCATGTGCGTCGAACTCCATCTCTCTCTTCCCAGCTTCCAGGTCCCACACGCATCTTGCAGAACATAAATAAATAAATTTATATAATGTTAATTAATGCTGGACAATCCATACAGCAGCATCTAGCCCCAAGCTTTGCTGGCTTGTGTTATGGGTAGGTACGAAATGACTGATACACTTAAACAATACAATACATAAAAAGATATTTTTTGTTGTTAATAAAAATACCCAGAACAGCCGAAACAAATATTTACTGATCGTACAAACGTTCGGTTCCAAGGCAGGAATCTGACCCGCTACATCCTGCGTCACAGGCCTTCGCCTGCTGCCGTAAACCTAGAATGGGTGAAGAAGCTGGTCGTAAACCTAGAACCAACTATCCAACTTCCTTTTAAGGTTATGTTATGATTTTTACCGTGATACACTCGAGAGCAATGAAGATTGGTCAAAAGTTATGTTCTCCGACGAATCAAAATTTATGCTCTACAAGCACGATGGAAGACACAGAGTGTATCGAAGACCAGGGGAAAGATTCAAGCAAGCATGCATCGAAGAAAAAGTAGCCTACGGTGGTGGGTCTGTACTTGTGTGGGCCGGAATTTCTTCTGAAAGTCGCACAGAGCTGGTGATCATAGAAAACGGCTCTTTAACTAGCGTAAGATATGTGGAAGAAATCCTCAATGATCACGTTGGTCCATTTATGGTCAATTTAGGTGAGGATGCTATATTTATGCATGACAATGCCCGACCTCATACAGGTAGGATTGTGAATGACTACCTTCAAGAGATGAACATTACTCGTATGGAGTGGCCAGCGCGCAGCCCGGATATCAACCCGATCGAGCATGCTTGGGACGAGCTAGGCAGATGCGTAAAACAACGAAACCCTCCCCCAATCACGCTTCGTGAGCTCAAAATTGCTCTCACAGAGGAATGGGAGAATATTCCCCAAAATCGTATAAGGAACTTGGTGTACAGCATGCCAAACCGCGTAAACGCAGTAATGGAAGCACGAGGAGGCAATACGAAGTATTAAAATTCAAGAAAATCGTAATAAAGTTCAAAAATTTCATGTTTCCTATTTTTGTTTTAAGGAGAGATCAGCAGTTTTTTTCTTTATGTAATTTTGTGTTAATAAAATGTATGGTGACTCATATTTTTTTTACTTTCATTTAAGGAGTATTACATTGTCTATTAAATACAATTTATTGCATTAACCTATCATTTTTAGTTTCCGAGATTTTTAACATTCTTTAAGTGACCCGGATTCATTGCTCTCGAGTGTATATAGAAAAAGATCTAGTGAGAAGTAAAGTTCTCGATAGATCCATCACGGATCTAGACAATATGGATCTAATGGGAATCATCCTCACAGACGTACCCTTTTGCGTACCTTCTACATACATACCCCCTCCGCCGCGCGACACGTTCATTCTGCTATGGCCAAACGTAAAGCCTATCCAGTTTGAAACTATTTTGCTTTGCGTTAAAAACAAAAGATATCGAGTAAGCCGGGGTTGGCAACTATTCACTTCACAGAAAAATCACCCTAGTGGTGGTAAGGCGCAATTTTTGCTGACTATACATGATTGTCATCAGTTTTTAGTAAATTTAAGTGTGCAATAAAGTTTTTTTATATTCTTATAAAGAATAACATTGGCGTACCCTCTAACATCTTATAGGCACGATCCTAGTAGATTTGTAAAAAAACTAGGCCTATCTCAGTAATCACGGGATCACGTGGTAAAAAACATGAATAACATAATATTCAACATTTTTTCTTCGGTTCCTTGGTTGTTACACGTTTAATTATAACGATAAAAAAAAACATAAAAGTGCACTGTTTTACACCTAATTTGGTCTAGATCTCAGGAACCCTATAGAGAATATATTTGTCTATAGAAAATATTTTTGTTTTGATTCGTATTATTTGGTTCCTCGGTTGGGTGCAGTTTGTAAGTGGTGTAGTTTTCTTGTAAATATACCAGAACATCGTTTTTCCGTAATCATTCATCATCATTCAAGTCGTCAATGTTTAGTAAAACGAAGTTTCGATGGTTGTTTTATCTTTTTAGACTAAAACTACTGTATCAAAAACAACTCTATCTTGTTGAATCATAAACTACTCTATCTATTTAGGCCAAAACTGAGGCCGACACTGAGGTCTGTCTACATGGGCCTAGTTTTCAAAATACTGACCTACATAGTTTTGAAAATATGGCCTAGTGCTCAAATTTTGTACATGTACAGGCAAGCTGTGTAATTACGCAAAAATCACCTATCCTTTGTCCTAAATATGACCCTAAATATAAACTCCACCAACCTAAGTTGTGTCTAAATAACATTGCTTTTTTGTGTTGGTATATTTTAATGAACCTATGTTTAATATAATGTTAGAAATAATAAATGCAAAGTAAAATCTAACAAACAATTTTGTTTATTTTTAAAAATTCGAGTCCTTTTTTGCAGACGGTACCTAAGCGTCAGTCGGGTGATAACTAAGCTTGGTCAAGCTATAATTGAAAATACGGTCGTACCCATACAATAGCAAATCACGAAGGTCGTTCAAAGGGCTGCTAAATAGGATCAGTGGTTTTGCGTAAGAGCACATCAGTTGTTGAGTAAGCGCTGCCTGGGAGTATGTGCCAAGCGAATTATTTGACGAAATAAAGTCAAATAAATTCGCTTCGAGATGGCTCGCTACATAACGGGAACTACCATTTTACGTAGATCTATGGTCTTACATCTTCATGTCCCCCGATCCAGTGAGGATGTGGGTGTCGTCCAGAAACCGGCAGCTGCTGAGGAACCCCTCGTAGCCAGCCAGCTCTCGCACCATCTTCGCGGCGCCCGTCGAGTCACGGTTGTTAACGTCGTAAATGGTGCACATGTTGTCCATACCGCCGCATGCTGAAGATTATTATGTTAGGTTAGTATATGTAGTTAGTATAGTTAATATAGTAGTTAGTTTAGTATTTAGTTTAGTAGTTAGTATATGTAGTAAGTTTAGTTAGTATATGAAGCCGTTCAAGTACCTATTACCTATGGATCGGTTGAGCTACCTGTAGTTTGTTTGTAACAGTCTTCAGTTAGCTCAATTGTTAATACTTCTTTTTAATTATTTGATTTTCATTTTCATTAAATTATTTTCCTCTTATGTACCTTAGCACAATTTTGGTTAATTTATCAGCAAAAGTAACTGTTTTCATTCTTCAACTGTCGTAATTTCATGATTTTTTATTGTGAAATTTAATCATTGAAAAGTAGATAATTTTAATCTCAACCGCAAAATTTCTAAACGCAACGCTATTGGCACCGAACCGTCACGTCATACTTGAACATTTTTGTATGGGCATGAAGATTTGACTTTGAGTTGACATTGACATCCCCTATGACAACTCATGTCATCGATGAACCGTGTCGTCACAAAATTCAAGGGCTAACATGGCGTTCTTATCACCCGAAACTGAGTGTAGTTTTACTTTTTGTTTTTTACCTTAATAATTTAAACAAAGACAAGTTTGTCAGCTCACAAACTTCGTTTGGCAACAAACACGGCGCGATCTCACTACGGAAAGGGTCTATCTAACGATTTAGCTATATTTTCTCTATCTGAGAAATAAAAATAAATTAAAACTAAGAAGTCCACGAACAAATTATGGAAAGAGAAACATCATCTACGAAGGTACGCAGTTATACAACAGCCTACCCGATAACATTAAGAACTTTTTATCAATGAACATATTTAAAAAAAGACTTAAAAAATATATTTATGAAAATATCTTCTAAGTCACAGTACCGGTACCAACCATCAATGACGATCTTACTACTACAATACAACTATAAGCTAAGCATTAGTGTTATTTTGAATTTATTAGTTAAGCTAGTAAGTAAGATTATTGTATGTACTCATTTATGTGAACATTGTTCTTTTGAGTCAATAAAAATTCTTTAAACTCTTTTCCATTGACTCACCAACAAAGTTTCCCGAAGGGGCAAAGGCGACGCTCATGACCCATGCCGAGCGTAGAGGAATCACCTGGACCTTGTTTCCACTGTAGGTGTCCCAGATAATCAGCTTCCCGTCCAGAGAACCCGTCACACAATGCCTGTTTGCACAAGAACAGAGAGTTTAGTCTTTTTGACGTTAATAACGAGACATAATCGTGTCGTCAACTATTAGTAGGTACAGAATTTACGTAGTTCCCTGTCCGCACGAAAGAGACAATGTACCAAATTGTATGGAGAAAATTGACACGAACATCGAACTAGAGTCCGCACCACGACTTATGTCTTACGGCAAAGGGGTATAACTACATAATTCCGATCACGTTAGTGAAAATAATGGATACCTGCGATCGATTTTGACTGAGAAATGTCCGGAATAAGACCTCTTAGACCAGAAGAGCATAATTTATTGTAAATAAACACGAAATATTTGTTTTATCTACTATAGTTCTGCGATAGCAGCGCCGCGTCTAAAGGAGCTGAGTCGTGGCGCGAACTCTACATCAATAGTAATGGCCTCCTAGCCGAATTTCGGCCACGGCGACCTGCGCACCTGGCTAGTCTTCGTTGAGACAACGAAGACTAGCCAGGTGCGCAGGTCATATTATAGCGCACAAGTGTGCGCGCAAACGCAGATGCACTCTCTATTCCCTCACTCTCATAATCCGATGGGACGGCAGCACGACACGACCGTCGCGTCGTGTCGGTCTGCCGTCCTATCGGTCCCATAGAGGTTAAGCGCAGGACCACGTGCTTTCCCAGGCACCACCGCCAACTTCCTGACTCCGGGCTGCTACTGTGAATTTTTCTGCTAGAAAAACCCCAATTACAACTATTGGCTCGACCGGCCGGGTTTTGAACCTCAGCGACTGAACATACTGACCGCTAGACCAACAAAACAGTCGATATACGGAGTGTCAGCCGAATAACTGCTATAATTATTAGTTTGTGTGAGTGCGTAATGTTAACCTTCTTAAACATTTTCCTTTTTTTTTTTATTTTTCCATTAAGTTTACAAAAGGAGGAGGTTCTATATTCAGCTGTATGTGTTTTTTACATAATTTCTTCGTTAATTATGATCCGATAATCAAAATTCTTTCTCTATTATATAAATAATAATCCCGAATTAGTCCCATAAAAAATTATTATCGAGGCATTAGCATTTTTTTTACCGAAAAAACAGTGTATATTACGGATATGGATATGGAAAAAACAGTGTATACGGATGTATATTACGGATCTAAATACCAAAGAACAACATATATAAGGTTCGTAGTTAACCCGTTTAAATCCGTAATGAATTTTTCAAACTACGATATTTAGTGTTAATATTTAGGAATTTTAAGCCAGTTTTAAAGTTTTTTTTTAATTCAAGAACCTTCTATTACTATTAAAATATACAGCGGATTTATTGGACGAAGCAGTAAAGTAAGTAAGTACGAAGAATACTGTTCCGTACAAAAAAATCACTCTGTATATTTAACTAACTTGGGGGCGTTGCCGGTTTGATTACCTGTTGTCGCCGCTGTAATGAACGGAGTTCACCTTATTGATGTGTCCTTTTAAGACTTTTTTCACTTGCAACCTTATTTTCGTAATTTCTCCTAGATCGCCACATTTGTCAACGAGTTTGCAATCCGCAAGCTTTTCTTGATCAGCCTAAAACAAAAGCAATACTATCCTTAAACAGGTGTCACGGAATGAAGGCACTATTAAGCCAAAAAGGGGTGATTCTAGACCCCGAAGAACTCAAGAAAATCGTTATTCCCTATAATGTTTTTTTAAATTAAAAAGCCTCCATAAGTATTTTTTTTTCTTTTTAATAATGTAGGTTTACACGCCATCCCATGGATCATTTAGCGTATCAAAATATTTCACAACTGCATTTTTTTCACTGGCTTAACTCGTGTTTTGTTATGAAATTATCACAAAAAATTTAAAATTATATAAAAACAATAATATTAATGTAAGAAAAATGTATGTACACGTAAAAAAACATAGTGAAGAAGAAACGTTCTTTTTTTAAAAACATAATAAAGGGTATCTCATAAGAGTGCACGATTCAAATTTGAATGCAGTGACTGTGAATGGCATTGGTTACAGGAACATAATAACGGAGTTCTTGTGGCCTCGACTGGATGGTATGAACCCGAATGGCATGTGGTTTCAGCAAGACGGCGCCACCTGCCACACCGAGCATGAAAAAATACATTTATCGAAGCAACGATTTCATGACCGAATCATCTCCTGAAATTCCGATGTCAATTGGCCGCCAAGATCGTGCGAATTGACGCCGAGGCGTTGAATCGCAAAAATAGGTTTATTGAAATCTCAGGTCTATGTGAATAAACCACAAACAATTCCTGAGCTCAAGGCCGAGATCTAAAGCGTCATCATCGATGAGATAGAGCACAACTTGTCACAACTTTGTCAAAATGTCATCGAAAATTTCATGAAAAGAGCAAGGGCCTGTTTTCAGAGCCGCGGGGGCCATATGCCGGATATTTCATATCATACATAATCGGAACATGTCTTGTTTAGAATGCCATAAAAATATAATCAATCGCTCAAAAAAACATGTGTTTTATTTTAAAATTAAACCGTGCACTCTTATTGAGACACCCTTATATACCTACATAATAATGTGATAAATTCAAAAAATCGTACAACTAAGTTTCAACGTCAGACACGATTCGATACACGGATAGACGTCTCAAATACACGGACGGCATGTTGCTGACTGCAAGGCTCAACTGCAGGCGACGGCAGTCATCGACTGCAGTTGACTGCAGCCGTCGCCATGCAGTTGCCCTTGAATGCAGCCGGACCGCAGCTGACAGCAGCCGACGGCAACTCTGACTCTGAAACCACAGGACCTACGAAGCGGCAAAATTGCATAAGAGTTTCATTCAGAACAAACAACCATCCGTAAATCCATCCATCCAAACTTTTGCATTTATAATATTAGTGTGACTACACGTTGCACGTAGTGGCAAAATGTTAATCAATCAGTTCCGCAGTTTTGGTGTGAAGATGTATCAAACAAACCAACCAATCATCTAAACATCCAAACTTTCGCATTCATGATGGTATGTGATAGGTACCTTTACTTGCGCAATAAGATCTGTCAACTCCTTCTTGAGAGCTGTAGTTTCTGGATCCTCTTTCGGCATTGTTTTTCCGTTGGTTATCACGCACTGGCACTCAACACACTGGCCACAACGGCCCAGTTACCTAAGTTGTTCCTGTAATCTGATTACCGTAATTGGATTGAAGTTCCCAGGAGAAGATGTACAAGTGCTAACCAGCGTGCAGCGATCCATTATTGAGGTTCCTATACCTACCACTAGCTCGTTAGCTAGCGTTTCTGATAGGAATCTAGTTAGAGCAACGTAAGGTATACCGTATCCATCGACCATGCAGAATGTTAGTAAACAAACCGCTCATACTTAATCTAAAATTCACTTCGTTTGTGCGTTCTTTTACACGTAATTTACATTACTTGTCGATTTAAGATCCTTCTTTCAATAAATATTGCTTACAATTACATCTGAAACTTGACGCCAAGCAAGTTAGTTTTAGTTATTTGTGTCGTGGTTTGTTTACTAACATCCTACATGCTGGATGGATAAGGTATAGGTAGTGTAGGTACTCATACTCGATTCAGAGCTATGAGTCTATTGGCCGTCAGTAACGAAACGTTGTCGTGAACTCGGAACGTCTGTCTTTTGTATGGGATTTCCGTTGTTCCCTGTAAAAAGGAGATGTCACAATCACGTTTCGCTACTAACGTCAAATAGACTAGCCCTCAGTAGGCCTAGCTCGGGGATTGTTGTCTAGGGTAGAATAGAAAAAAACTACGTCACTTTGTCATCGAATGCGTAATTTGTTTGAAATTCATTCCTTCAGCTTCAATAATTTACGCAATGTATTACGATGCTATGTCATTTCTCTCTATTCTACCCTAGACAATAATCCCCGTGCCAGGCCGGTAGGTGAGGTTACCTAATAAGAGCAACCGCCATCTAATTAATAGACATTTGCTGTACCTATGTAGAGGACTCGACGAACTCTACATAAAAAATACAGAACCGTTATTGCAAGGTCTAAAAGGGCGTTTTTACTTTAAGACCGTGACATGCCAGCCAGCATCCCACCGACGACAACGCAATAATCCTTTTCTGTGCTATGATTTTCGCTACGACGATGTCCAGCGGGCTATTCAGAACAACGCAGGAAATATTTATTGTTAACACTTGTAGAGTACATCTCAAGTAACTTAGACCTCGTCTGTCGGGTAGACGTGCTCTTGGATATCCAAAAAGCGTTTGTTAATGTCAATAACGACATACTGCTGGCCAAACTAAGCGCCATAGGCTTCGCGCCCGATCTTCTCAGACTTCTCGCCGAGTATCTGCACGATCGCCAGCAGTATGTTCAACTTGGGATTTATGAGTCCGCAGCCTATCACACGCGGTCAGGAGTAAGTCAGGGCTCTATTCTAGGCCCTTGCTTTTTATTTTAATGATAAATTACTTACCAGACGTTGTAGAGCACGCGACTGTCTGTAGTACGCCGACGACTTGAAACTCTACACTTTATACGTTCCACGGCTGATTGTGAGACGCTTCAACGCGGTATGTCAATGGTGTCTTGACGACAAAATGTGGTTTAACCCTTCGAAATGCTCCGTGATGACTTTCGGTCGGTCGAAAGAAAAATCCATTATGCTTTGATTACTCGATACATGACAACATCATCTCTAGAGTAACGGTAATCAAGGATTTACTAGTTACTATTGATCGAAAACTCACTGGAAAAGGTACCTTAAGGCGTTCCTCGGGTCCAAGTACAAGCGAGAATTTGGGTATTACCCGTATATGTACCCAACTAGGTTTCTCGAAGGCTGTCTTGGGTACAATTCCCTACAGACTAGAAGAGCGTGGTACGAACAAACAGCAACATTGTGCAAGGTGCTTCGTGGTATGATCGACGTTCCTGTTCTACACAAACTTCTGTTTCGGCTCTACCTCCTTGATAACTAATATAATATATGTTCGCAACAGAAGCCGCAGGCTCTTCTCTGTGCCCTTTGCTAGAACCGTCGCTCATACCAAATCTCCACTGCCTCGCACTCTCGCCGCCCTCTAGACCAGAACAAGATCCAGACTGTGATTTATTCGCAGATGAATGGAAGGTGTGCCTGAGTTTCTGCGAGAGTGATGAATGAAAGGATGCTTGTTTGTTTACTTAAAATCATTTAAATTCTTTTAATTAATTTATCTGATGAACTGTTTAATTTTTAATGTTTAATATTCCACATCTATTGATTTTAATTTTAATTTATTAGTTATTTATAAATATTGTATTTTAATCTTAAGTAAGTAACTAATGTAATTGGTTTGCTAAAAATCGTGTCAGTTATAATAAACTAAAACCTCTAGAGGTATCTTGCCTAGAAACAAAAGCAGGCGCCTTAATTATTTGTTACGCGCAATTGTCTGTCGTATTGTATGTGTCTTTGGATTTGGCATTACGGCAATAATCGAAATAGGTAGGTGACTATATCGTATCCATTTTGAATGGAGCATAAACGTAAACAAACCGCCCATACTTAACCTAAAATTCACATTGTTGGCGCGTCCTTTTAGCCGTAATTTACATTACTTGTCGATTTTAGATCCTCCCTTCAATAAAAATTGCTTACAATTATATCTGAAACTCGACGCCAAGCAAGTGAGATTTTGAAATTTGTGTCGTACTTTGTTTACTAACATGGTTCATTCAAAATGGATAAACCATAGGTAGGTATAGGTACCTACATTTTTCTGATCATTGAACCGTAACGAGCGGCGGCAGCGGCGCTCTACTTAAAACGCGGTTGCTTTCACAAATTTGTGATTCTTTTTGGATGCTCGATTTCTTTGTTGCACTTTTGATAACGGTGATCTGTTCGTGTTCTCGATAATGACTGCCTTGTCACCTAGGTAGGTAACAAGGTACCTACGTAGATACCTAAGAATTAGAATAAGAATGTTTATTTTCCAAATTTACAAGGTAGCCTTAAAGTTCGACAATTTTTTTTAATGTGGTTTTGTAACGCAGACAGTTTTTGGTATGTAACGGCAAAATTGAATTTGACGTGAAAACCTGTGGTGCGAAACAGAACTACACCACCTAATTATAGCTCTATAAACTATTTCTAATTTCTAGAAATAACTAAGTATAACACATCATATAAATGCCTATACATAACATACATAAATATGAGCTAAAAAAACTTGGCACCAATGTGTTGCATTTTCTCGTTCATACCGTGCTAGTTATAAAACTGTATTACGGCAATGTAGAACTCAATACCTCACAATGGCTAGACATTTGAGTAATAATAATTTATAGGACATGTCATCAGTACAAATTGATAAATCTTGAAAAATAAGATTTTATCTTATTATTACGTTTAGGTATTGCAGGAAATTTTAAAGATACATTGGTGTCGATTCTGTTGTTTTAGATTTACATAAAACTAGCTAAAATTAGGATTTACGAATGTCAATTATACGATAGCTTTTCAAATTGAATAGTTATCTTCTATTTGACATCAAAATTTATTCTTATAAAACTAGCTAAAATGAGAATTTAGGAATCTTTGGGAATCGATTAGGGCATCGAAATGTATCGTTTGACATTCCTAAATCCTAATTTTAGCTAATTTTAGCATTGTACAGTTGTACAGTCTGTGGTCTCTATTACACAAGCAGGCGCCTATACCAATAATAAACAAAATATTAGTAATAGAATCGATGCGGTGCAGAGTGGATACGGGTTTTAATAATATACTTACAGTTGCCTGACAAATAGCTCCCTAGTATCTATGTAAAGATCTACTGTTAGGCATCTGTATCTCTCTTGGATATCTCTTAAAATAGAGAACTTTTAGAACGGAGCGCTGTGCTCTTTCTTTTTTGATGAGGTTCGTTTTTACCGCAGAACCTCAAGGCTGTGATACCTTATCTAATGTAATGACAGATTTACATAGAGTTTAGTAGACAACAAACGACACACTAATGTGGGTACAGAACCAAGCATCCCATATTTTTTTACATGTATTTTATTACTAGCGCGTTCCAACGTGAACATCGCATAAATTTAGTGTTGTGTATTGTATTATGTATATCAGTTATCTAGTACCCATAACACAAGCTCTGCTTGGCTTGGGGCTAGATAATGCTGTGTGAATTGTCCAGCATTATTTATTTATTTATTTCAGAAGTTTATTGCACACGCACAGTGGCCTAAGGGTAGTTTTGTGAAAATAAAAAAATACGTAAATTATTATTTACTTTATATTTTACTTATATAGTTTTATATAGTTTTCAGTGAATCGAACCTTCAATATTCAATTTCTAACACTCCACCACACTTTTTAACCTTCACAAGGTTAATTTATGATTATATTTTTAAACCACGTGGAGCCCATTGTCAGAACTGGACCAAATTAAAGTGGGACCACACGGGAAGCACCAACTTTCATATAAAAAAAATATCATGAAAATCTGACCACCCAGTAAAAAGTTCAGAGGTAACAAACATAAAAAAGAGTCGAATTGAGAACCTCCTCCTTTTTTGAAGTCGGTTATAATAAGATTTGCCTTTGTGTTATTCTAGAATCTAACTAAACTAACAATGTACTGAAATCATCTAAATCAGTTAAGTAGTTACGGAGATACTCTACTGGTAACAACCATTCTTTATATTCGTTTTAATAACGCATTAAATAAAGCTATCTCTAATATTATTATTGTGGTAGGTAATAAAAATTAATTTAAATTTGAAACATTCACACAAATTTTTGCATATACATAAATAAATTTTAGTCCCATGGTTTATCCATTTTGAATGAAGCATGTTAGTAAACAAAATATGACACAAATAACAAAATCTCACTTGCTTGCCGTCGAGTTTCAGATAAGCAATTTTTATTGAAGGGAGGATCTAAAATCGACAAGTAATGTAAATTACGTATAGAAGGACGCGCCAACAAAGTGAATTTGGTTTGTTTACGTTTATGCTTCATTCAAAATGAACACGGTATAGGATTAGATCTCATCACCTGAAAGCAGCTCCATTTATTAAAGTAGAGCCTCCTCAACCTCAACTTCAACAGCCTGACATGGTCCACTGCTGGACGCAAGCCTCCCCCTGATAAGCGCCTTGTTGGCGTTTGTAGAATAGAATAGAAAAAACATTTACTTGGACACAGGTACAAAAAGACTTACAAAAATAATAAATGAAAAACAAAACAGTATAACATGGAGGTAAGTGTCATGAAAGGGTGGGTGGTAGTTTACATTAAATATATGGGTCTGCCTCCACATCCCTGTGCCGAAATAGGGGTTGGCGCTGTTTTTATGTAATGGGGGGTAATGCCCATAATCCCCGCGCTGGGCATGAGGGTTGGGGATCGCAGTTCAGTGGTAGAATTGTTCTGCAGGGGGCACTGCTGCCCTCCCCTGGTGGATATCCCTTAGTTGCCTCCTACGCAACCCACTGTAAGAGATGGGGAGGTGCAAATTCTAAGCCAGCACCACACATCTGTAGTAAGAAGAGCCTAGTTTGGCCTATATGGGAGCCATGCATCGTAGGCTCTACCTCAATTGGGACTGTTTCTTTCACAGTTTCTTTACTATCTTAAAATTTCTTTCAATGAATGTCACCTATAATAAATAATAATAATAATAATAATATTTATTTACGGTAAGGTTTACAATGTTTAAAATGATCACTGTCTAGTATAAACATGCATAATATAAACCTACAAGGTCAAAGAAAATTACTCCTCGCTCTCACTAAGTTAGAATAACTTGTATGATACCTAGAGTTATTAGCGGGATTAGCATAATTATTGATTAATATTCTGATTTTCTGTGCCTGGACCTCCAATACTTTCCATTTTTGCTGATCGCCAGTCTTTTCTTCCAACCGAAGGGAAGGCACTGTTACTCCGCGCGACACTTTCATTTCACGCCTATTAGCGTTTTTTGTCGCAATTTCAATGGAATAAAATTTATCTAGTCTAAAAGTACCGCTCTCACCTTTTCCGCTTTATCAATTTTATAGATCGGCGGTGACTACGACCGCAGTCTACAGCTTGAGCTTTTAGAGGAAACATGACTTCTAAACCCCGGTTTTTCATCCTATGTTGTTGCGTTTGGGTATTGGTACTGATGGCCCTGGAACCAGTTAGTTCGACGCAGGACTTCTGCAGCAAAGAACGTGAAGATACAGGCTGTCAACGGCAGTATTTATACGCAAAAGGTATGTATTCGATTTTATTACTTACATTTGTATGGTTCTGTAGGTACCCAAAGAGTAAAACGGGACCCTGTCCGTCTGTCTGAAATTTTCACAGATGATGTACGGATTTCTATTGCCGCTTTATTAACAAATACTAAAAAATAGAATAAAAATAATATTTAAGGGGGCTCCCATACAACAGACATGATATTTTGCCGTTTTTATAGCTAATGGTACGGAACCTTTCGTGCGAGAGCCTGACTCACACTTGGTCAGTTTTATCTTTAACTATTTTATGAATTTTATAAGCAGTAAGTTTTTATCGACATTGATAGACTTAGGTATATTTTTCCCGTACTGCTTAACGAGCTTTCGTTAAGCTGTTGGTCCTGCGCCTAACCTCTCCCTGGTAGTGTTTTCGTGCACACTTGTGCACTAGGTATAATATGTCTTGCGCTGCTGGCTAGTCTTCGTTGAGACTTAGACGCATAATTATATTTTTTACCCTGGCGGATTCAACAAGCGCGGGGCCCGTAGCAAGTGTGAACTGAGGCCCCTTGCTTGCAAACAGAGTCAAGTTCTGGTACCGGCAAGCACATCGATACATTTTTGTTCTTGTTAGGTAGGCAGGTAATTTTTTTGTGGTAGTTATTAAGAACTGAAAGATTTAATTCGAGATAAAAGTTGGAAGCAACAGATGTTATCGGCGAGCGGAGCGAGCGTGTATTTACAGTTAATATTTTGTGTAGGTGTTTGTTGATTGACAAAAGCCACCACAAAAGCGGCCACATGAGCTGAACTGTTATCTGAGACATCAAGCTATGCAAACTGCACACATATTTCAAACGTTTGCAGCTTTTGGCAAAAAAGGGAGCAACATAACGGCGGCGGCAAGCGGAGCAAGCGAATTTTGTTTGTTTGTGACTTTAGTGTACCTACTGCGAAACGGTGGTGATCGATAATATTTTATTTTATTTCCTAAGCTATTGCTTAAGAACCGAAGAAGATGGTGAACGGAACGACGTGTAGCTTAAGATGTTTCATTGTTTTAAATTGTGGCGGGTTCTCTAGCGTTTGCCACTCCTGCTATTTGACTCATCTCATTTGCCACTGTTTATCCTGTAAATAATAACATCGTACATAAGGTATCCGACGCAAAACTCAAAAAACTAAAAGTGCTTTTATTTAGGCCGCTAGATGGTTTGTTTTTAGTATATTATTACGCCGGTTACCGGTTAGAATACTTAGAACTTTTGAGTAAAATGCAAAAGTTTTAGAGCACTCAAAAAAAACACGCGCCGCACCGTGACCGCATAACCACAGTCTGACCGTAAGGCGATAGAGTTACCACAAACAAATTATTAAATTGTGTTGCCACAGAATGATAGGGTTTACCCATCGATCAGGTATTTCGCGGCCTCCCCCAGCGAAAACTTTGTTCGATGGGGTAAATCAATCGATCAAAGTTTTCGCCGCATAATATAGTAGGCAGAAAATCGATGACGTTAAAAAATCTATTTGGAGTTATATCAATTAGGTAAAGTTGAAGCTAGTTGGCAATGTAGCAGCAATTTACGGTATTCATTAGGTACGAATCGGTAGGTACTAATAATTAGGTACGGATAGGATACGTCATAGTTCAATAGCTCGCTGAGATCTATTGGTCTGGCTCACCGGCCTTACTGTCTAAATCTCTGCATCGTACGTCATGACGGGTAAGACATAAAAAAACAGGATATAACTAAGTCACAGATAATATACCTATACCTATGTTTTTATCGTAAGAGCATAAAAAACAAGACAGGCCGAACCACGAGCATTAAAAGAATTGAATTGTATTGAAAAATGTAGAGCAAAGTAAGAAAATAATGTTGATAGACGATTTAAATCTATGGTTGACAGCTGCTAAGCAGCGTTACTTCTCACTCTGGCTTATCTCAATAGAAGAAGACAGGGTGAGAAATAGCAGTGTGTTAAGTTAGAAGACTACTATGAATAAGATGGTAAGGAATTTAAAGTCGGTTTTTAGTTTTTTTTTACATTCAAATTATATTCGGGAATAAAACAACGTGCGTGAAGTAATGAGGATTTAAATGTAAGTCGGCCGTTGGAGGTACCTGGTAGGTAACTAAGACATACCTAGATGAGTTAGTATACTAACTCATCTAGGTATGTCTTAGTTACCTACCTCGGTAAGGACCTTTTTTTTCTATAGGAAAATGCTTTGCGCATTGTCTCTAGCCTGAGGAGGGCCAAATGGGTATGGTAGGTTAGAGCCTCCACTAAGATACTAACAGAGTGCTAGTAGCTAGTGATAGTAACATACCAATTAAAAACCTATCGAAATTTCCTCTCTCACCTTAGTGCCAGAGTGACGTACTTCCCTAGGTAGGTAGATTGTACCTACCTAGGGAAGTACGTCACTCTGGCTCTATGGTGGTAGGTACTAGGCTCTGGTACCTACTAGGTAGCAAATCCGAAGCTTTGTTTTTATTGTTAGGAAGACGGGCCCTGTACAGTAGGTACAGCGAAACTACGAAAGATACAGAAGCCACAATACAGCATGGACCAAAAACTGCGAATTGTGATAGATACCTACGTACCTACAAAAAATGCGAATGTCAAACGTACCTAACAGGTAATAAACCGCCCTACCGCTCTGCCCGTGTCAGTGAATTACAAATAACTTTGTGTAGGTAGTACTAGTTACTCACATTTTTTAACTTACCTATAAATTAATATTTGGTTTTATTTGTTTACATTAAGTAGTAGGTACCTAAGTACAGCAAGCACCAACCAGATTATTGAAAAAAATGTAGGTATGTACATTGTACAGTCCGACCGTAAAGAGTAGAAAATAAATGAGCGCGCCACAATAGGGTATATGCATGTGATTTCAAATTGGCTAAAAAAATATATACGTATTCTCTATTGATATAGAAACATATCTAAGTACATATTTATTTTTGCATTTTGAGATGTTTTTATTGTAGAATTTAACCATTGAAAAATTTATATTTTAAATCTCAATCGCAAAATTTCAAAACGCTACGCCATTGACTAGAGCGGACGTGACATCACTGTACTCATTTCTTCTTTTTTTATTCTGCTTGCTGCACCTTGATTTGACACTATTCTGCCCACTTGATATTTCGTATTGTCGATTATTTTCAATTTTTTCGGAAAACCTCTTTCCTGAGATGATCACTACCGAGGTCGTCACCAAAGGTTTTAATCAAGTGTGTACGTCGACGTCACATAAACATGGCACCAATATGGCAGCGTTTTAATCACCCGAAAATGATTGTAGTTTTGATTTGTTTTTTTTACCTTGTTAATGCGAAATTCAGTGAGCGTCTTATCATTCCTCGGTTAAATAATGACCTAAAGAATCGATTAAAACAATAAAAAAAATCGATGCATATACCCTATTGTTTACAATTTACATGGTATCACCATATACTATGGCAGTACGTTTTGATCACACTTATATTATAAATGCGAAAGTTTGTATGGATGTATGGATGTTTGTTACCTCTTCACGCTAAAACTACTGAACCGATCGGGCTGAAATTTTGGTTACAGGTAATTCTAATACTGGAATAAAACATAGGTTTTACTACTTTTTATCCCGTAAATCAGTTCCCGTGGGATGAAAATTATCTTTTAACGTTTCCATAGGAACAACGCGTGCGAAGCCGCGGGGCGCAGCTAGTACTTAATATTTTCAAATTTATTTATATATAACACATTGCAGTTCTTATTTTATAAAATTTTACAACAAATATTTATGCTCATCACATAAAGGTTTGTCCAGAATAAGAATAAAATCCACTATGCTGTAGTAAAGTCAAAATGTTTTTTATTATATACATGCATTAAAAAAATCAAAGCCTCCGTTTGTCCACCGCGCCGATACCGAGACAAATAATAATAAGAGCAATGGTGAGTGCATGCAACCTATAAACCTTAAAATAATCAAAATGTCAGCAAAACATTTTAAATGCTTGATTCTTTTAATTTAGCATGATTTTTAAATATAAGCAAGAGAAGGTAAGTATCTAAGCATGACGATACTTTATCAAAATATACGTGCATAATTCAATTTTGCAAGGAAAAGCTGAATCTGGCGATAAACTCACTTAAGCGGCCACACTGGTCTTTCATAAAGAGATGCCAGTTTATAGTAAATTTTAGTTCCATAATAATTCATTTCTGGTCGGACTGTAGGTATAAACTTATCTCAACTAAGTTGTTGATTTATGTAAAATAAAGTTACTAACTTTTTCATTACATCATGCATATTTTTATTTTCACTGTATTCGTAATGAAAAGCAGTGTTTATCTCGGGTGAAAGTAAACGTCGTAAATGTAATGTAATGTTTGACAATTTCTAGGCTCGCTACGCTCGCCGTTTTTATCTTCTTTTCTTTCATTACTCTTACAAATTTAGCAATCGTCGCTAAAAAGTCTTTTTAATGTTCGAGGCTTCTTACGTAGTTTTTTATTTTTTTCTTTGAAACAAAACCAAAGTCGCTAAAATTTTAAAGGCTCGCTTCTATCTCCATTTTTTTATTCATTTTGACAACGAACTTATTTAGTCAAATATTTCATTGTCCAAAAGGGACCCGTCACTAAAAAAATTTGAGAACCACTGATCTAGTGAATAAATAATTTATTTTTAGTCGTTCTTCGTAAATAAATGGGGTGGTCTTTAATACGCCTCCTTATTGTTGTCTCGCAAATTAAAACAAATCTACAATACTTGAACGTCTCAACTTACGGTTTTCAACTCAATTAAAATTAAACTGTCTGTGTCACGCGACAACTGCTCGAAAACATAGAACATGGTATGACTGGGATACCGTTTACCTCAATGCCAAATTTCATTAGGACCCGTTTAGCCGTTAAGATATGAAAATTAACAGACAGACTAACAGACATAGTTCCTAAATATAATAATATTGGTCCGTCCTTTTTCCCAAACAATGACGCAACATTTTAGCGGCTCGCTCCGCTCGTTGTTATTTACGCGGGTTTTCCCGCCGCCCGCCGCTAAAGTGTCAATAATTGTCGCATTCGCACGCGCTTGCTCGTCAGCGCCGTTATATCGTATTTTCATCCTTATCTTTCACAAATAAAAAAACATCCCAATCGCCTCTAAGTAGTTAAAATTTTCGCGGCTCGCTCCGCTCGCCGTTTTTATGTGGTCTTGGCTTCCATTTCAGTAACAAATTTCCCAAACGTCATTAAATCTTTGACAATTTCTAGGCTCGCTCCGCTCGCCGTTTTTATCTTCTTTTCTTTCATTACTTTTACAAATTTCGCAATAGTCGTTAAAAAATCTTTAAAAAGTTTGAGGCTTGCTCCACTCTCCCCTTTTGGTCATCAAAATATTCGGCGTGGGGCGTGACAGCAAGGCTCGCCTCGCTACCCTCCGAAGTTGCATTGCTGCTCGTTACGCTCACCACAGTGCTACCCCCGCGCGGGGTACAGGGAGTCTCGCATAGAGTTTATATAGTACAGGAGGCTCGTGAGCCCGTCCTGTCTAGATCTTGACTGTATGACCCCTGACGTGACAGCTGGATCCGCCCTTGGATCCATCACTAAGTAAATGAATAATAAGTAGTCTGTGTCTAGGTTACTAAAAAATCTTCGAAATCGAAATTCATAAATCAGAGATGAACAATTGAACATCTCTGTTTTATGTAGGTATAAGTAACATTTCCACTCGATGATGTAGCGAAGTGCAAGTGAATTATGTTCTACTAATAGGTGGTGCTATCCTATCGAGTTACTCTGCTTGTCAAGACAAAAATCCTGATCAGATCTCTACCAAATTCTTGTGATAATGTTTTGTATCTTTCAAAGAAAAATATAATCATCGAAATCACTTGTCTAGACAATGGAGCAGCGGAGATATTCTGAAGCCACCCCTTTTTACCTTCTTTGGGGAAAGTATACCTTGGTAAAGTAATGTTTTATTCTTATGTAGGTAGGTACATATTATTTAGTAGTATCTACCTAGGTAAGGTAGGTACTACTAAATAGGTACATAAGTAAAAGTAATGTAAAAAAAGTAGGCAGGTAAGTACAAAGGTAGGTAGGTAGGTTATTAATGTTTTATTCTTAGGAAGTTAGGTAGGTACCTACATGCTTTTTGATGCATCAAGGTACCACTTATTCATACTCATTTAATATTAATATTTACTCTCAGACATCACGAAGTAAGCCATAGGTTATGATAGTTTAAATTAAAGAGATCAACGTTATAACACCTAACTATAAAAAAAACTTCTAAGAGGGTAACTACGGCCCGCAACCGCCGCAAAAAGCAAGACCTTAGATGCAGCTTCAAAAAAAGCCAAATCGCAAATCGCAGCTTTAAAAAAAGCCCAATCTGTACTGCAAACAAATATGGTGAAGTCGCGCAACATAGGTCTCGCTTAAAATTAGCGCCTGTGTGAGTTGGGCTTAAATTAAATATTGCTTTTGCTGCTGGCGCTTTGCTGATGCCATGGCTGAGTTCAAGGGAAAGCTGCAGTGATCCAAGTCACCAACCAGCGATGTGGCAGCTCTTGCTACTGAGTTTGCTGTTTTTATAAGCTTCATCGCTAAGTCACTGCGAGCTTTGCAAGATCAAGTTTTGATGCTTGCTAGCAAGATCGATAGATTAGAGATGCGGGGAAGATGTAAAATCCTTCTTATTCATGGAGTTACGGAGGGCATAGGAAATTATTGAGGAGGTAGTGGTCAGAGCCTTTGTCAACAAGGTCACTGGTGTGTCTAAAACCGCCATAAGCTGCTGCCTTCGTATGGGGCGCCTTGCCAACAACAGACCTCGCGTCCACAGTTTGTCGCGACAAACTGTGGACGTCCAAAGCTGCGCTATAGGACACTGGCATAACTTTGTCAGAGTTTCTCACGAAGACGCGTCACGTCACGACACCTTCATGGAGGCTCGTGACGTAAACGTTTCCGGGCCAGGGTTTTGTTTTCGTAATTGGCGCGGACAGGTCTCGGCATCGAGTATCCAGCATTGCCGAGTTGTCGGCGGTGCCTGTGCTGGTCCCGACTGTGGCCCCTGCGCCTGCGTCTTCTTGAGGAATAGGGTATATGCATGTGATTTCAAAATGGCTATAAAAATATATACGTATTCTCTATTGATATAGAAACATATCTACATTTTTATTTTTGCGTTAAGAGATGTTTTTATTGTAGAATTTAACCATTGAAAAATTGATATTTTAAATCTCAATCGCAAAATTTCGAAACGCTACTCCATTGACTAGAGCGGACGTGACATCACTGTACGCATTTCTTCTTTTTTTATTCTGCTTGCTGCACCTTGATTTGACACTATTCTGCCCACTTGACATTTCGTATTGTCGATTATTTTCAGTTTTTTCGGAAAACCTCTTTCCTGAGATGATCACTACCGAGGTCGTCACCAAAGGTTTTAATCAAGTGTGTACGTCGACGTCACATAAACATGGCGCCAATATGGCAGCGTTTTTATCACCCGAAAATGATTGTAGTTTTGATTTGTTTTTTTTACCTTGTTAATGCGAAATTCAGTGAGCGTCTTATCGTTCCTGGGTTAAATAAAGACCTAAAGAATCGATTAAAACAATAAAAAAAATCGATGCATATACCCTATTGCAGACCCGCCAATAGGCCGCCTCCAAAAAGTGATTTCCTGAAAATCAACTTCTGTATAGTGATCCGATCGGCTGGCAAGGAAAATAAATACTCCAAGGAGTCGGCTGGCTATAGAGACTTACGCGCGCTGGGTACCTCAGACAAAGGAATATAAAGACAGCTTACGGTGAAATAAAAAACGAAGCCGTAGAAAACCGTGCTCACCTTGTAAGCACACGCGCTCACGCACACAAATATCAACCAAACCGTGCGCAGTTCTCGTCAGTACCCGTCGAGGCGCGAGCCAGGACACTTCGACGTGTAAATAGATAACTATAGTTTCCTGTGCAGTGAAGAACTGTCAAAATAGCAGCAGAAAGGTCAAGAAGTCGGAAGGAATAACGTTTCACTTGTAAGTACTGAAATAACACCGTAAAACTTTCTAATAAACACTTGTTTTTGTTTTACTTGGAACACAAAACCTCAACACTATGTTGATATCAAAGACAATGACAATGACAGTGACATAGAGCACGAATGTTACCAGCGTATGATTTCAGATTTCCCCAAGCTTTTTGTTATTTTTCGCTTCAAGGGTTCACATAATTGGTAGCTATTTAGATTAACCGAGGATTTCGATTATTGGACCGACGACGATATAGCTAGATTACCACGGACTCACTGACTCACTGACATAATTGTTCTCCCGGATGGTGGAGGGTGAGGTATTGTTTTTTTTGCGATAATGTATTTCTCATGTTGGACCGAGGGAAAATTCCTCGGTCCCCCTCGGTTTTTGAGATTTGCTACCCCTCCCGGAGCCCCCCCGTTCTAACCTTCTTGCACACGGACCAACTTGGATCAAAACGTTTATGGCGTTTGTATAGAGGGGGACAAGTGTCCCCCTTGACCAGACCCTCTCCCCCTTTGTAAGTGCTACCAGATACCGACGCGATAGAAGAAATTTGATTGCAGGGTCGTATAGAGGGTATCTTCTTGAATCAAAGGAAACAATTAATTACCCCCCCTCTCGCCCCTTTTTTAGCCCCCGTTGTATATCTCCCAAACGGAGTGACTTGAATTAAAAAAAAATAACAGCCGTGTAGATGAATACAAGTCACTTTTTTAAGACAATTTTTTTACCCCCCATGCCCCCCAAACTCCTCCCCCTTTTTTGAGTACTACCAAATAGAGGAGATATCGAGGGGTTCTCATTGCAGGATCGTATAAAGGGTATCTTCTTGAATCTAAAAAAATACTCAAAACCAAATAGAGGAGATATCGAGGGGTTCTCATTGCAGGATCGTATAAAGGGTATCTTCTTGAATCTAAAAAAAATACACCCGCCCTACCCCCATTTTTAGCCCCCGTTGAGATCTCCCAAACGGAGTGACTTCACAGAATTTTTTTTTCACAGTCATGTAGAGGAGGATAAATAATAATTCTAAATGCAGAAAAATGTTTCCCCCTTTGGACCCTAGACCCCCTTTTTAATTAAAAAACATAAAAAACCGAAAATTGGCCTGTTTTTAGCCTTTTTATTCGGGTGGAGCTTTAGCTACTACGGGGCACAGAGAAGCGAGCCATGCCGCTACCCTTTACACCCCCAGCCAACAACCCACTCCCCGGGTTCCGGGGGGCTGGGGGCGTGAAGATCCAAGAATTTGATATGGGTATCATGTTCGAGTAATATGGGAATAAGGATAACGAATTTGATGACGGCGGGCGTGGTTCGCAATCCGACACACTCACACTGCAAGGCGAGCGCAGCGAGTCTTGCTGTGCCTAGCCTCTCCTGAACCCCCTCCTTATCCAAGAATATATATATATGGGTATCGTTTTCGACTAACATTGGGGTGGAGATTACGAATTTGATGACGGCAGGCGTGGGTCGGACCGTTTTTGACTCAAACTTGGACAGTACGAAAAAGATGTCCATTTCAAAATCCAATTTGGCTGACATTTTTAAATCGTGGTCTCCTCTCTTGGTTATCGATTTCGACCAAATCGAGGGTGTAGGTTAGGTAAAAGGGGAACACAATTAAATAATAAACAACATACACAATTATTACATAACCACCAGGTAGCCCTAGTTAGTAATATTAAAATTCAAGATGGTGGACATTCTTTTTATTTGCAGTTTTACATTATGGGAAAGTATCGATCGTCTCCAACTGAATCGAAGGTGTAGATTTCGAAAATGAGTTTGCCCTATAATTCAAGATGGCTGAATTTTTTTACCTAATGAGTATCGTTTTAAACAAAAATTTAATCGACAGTGCTAATCACGAATATTTTTTTATTAATATAATTTCGTCTCTCATTTCATTCCTAAAAATAAACAAATCCACACATAATTTATTATACCATTTGTTTATAAACATACCCGACTTCTCCTGATCGCCATCTATCTTTAACCTATCCAATAATACTACTTCCCAAATTATAGGGAGTTTTTCTTTCAGATGGAAACACTTTCACGCACTCAACTATAAAAAAGTGGCTTCATTTTTAAGTTCACCGTAAGATGTCTTTATATTCCTTCGTCTGAGCTGGGTACAAAGCGTAGCTAGTAGGTAATTAGTATTTTTCTATGTAAAATTAGCAGGAGTAACGTTCCTTGTCAATAACAAAGAGAATACAATAACTTCGGTGATCGGTCAATAATAAAATTTTATTACTTTTGTTTTGTTTACATTTTACACAAGTTAATGTATTCTCTTTGAGAATACACATCTTCACAGTGATGTAGATGCCAACTCAGGAATTATGACATCGGCCTGTCAAAATTATGGTACACTAACAAAAATTATGGTACCTACCTACCGTCGTCGGTTTCTATAAAACTTACACTGATGGTTGAAATAAGGCTCGAACCTAGTAGATTTGCTAAAAAACTAGGCCTAGGTCTCAGTGATCACGGGATCCCCGTGGTAATAAACAAGAATTACATAAAATTTAAAAAAATCTTCTGTTCCTTGGTTGTAAAAACACGATAAAAAAAACATGAGTGTGCACTGTGGATGTTTTGCACCTAATTTCCGCTCTAGACCTCAAGAACCTTGCGGTCTATAGACTTTTTTTGTTATGATTCGTAGGACTAATATTTTTATTTTATTTTATTTTATTTTACAATTTCAACGCAGAAGCATAGGCAAAAGCTGAATGAAACTAAATTAACACCTTTTTGCCTTGAAACTAGAATCTAGAATGTATTTTTATCCGGCCCAGAAAGCTAGGCCAGAAAACTTAAAGTATTTTGAGTATGGTCTGGACCCACCCTAACGTAGGTACGTCAGAAAAGTTTGGGATGATAGGAAATTATGGTACATAAGCGTACCATAGTGGAAGTACTATGGTACATGGTACGAACACCTGGATTATGGTACAAATACCATAATTATGGTACGTATAACATCATCTTCTACGAGAATACACTAGGTATCTTATGACACAACAGTTTTGTATCTGTCAGAATCAAAATGTCAATGTCAATTTTTTACGTTCCAATCCGCGCATTTGTTGCAAAGAGAATACAATAACTTCGGCATGGTGTTTTTTTTTTAGTTGCAGCTAGCTCATAACGCGATATTCGCTTGCATGCAGTACATTTTGTACATAAAATCATCGTTGTATTATATAAACTCTATGGTTGACACACACCGCCACCCCGCGCCCCGCCTGCAAAGACGCAGCTTAATAAAAACCCAAACCGCAGCTTCAAAAGAAGCAAAACGGAAACGCTACAAACAAGCCAAATCGCGGCGGGTGGGGCGCGCGGCCGCCGCCGCGCCGCGCGCCGTGTGCGTCAACGTACTACATTATGCGTTTTTGTACAAAATGTACCTACCTACTACAAGCAATTAACACAAAATCGCGCGACACAGGTCGTAAAAATTATTGCCGATGATGTGAGTAGGGCATAAGAAGAAGAAGAAGAAAGTTCTAAAAAAATAAAAAACAAACAGAAGTTATTGTATTCTCCTTGTCGAAGTTTTTGTATTCTCTTTGACAAACACAAACAAACAAAGAGAGAAACCAACAAGAAACCAATTCTCTTAACATCGTAAAGAATGCAATAACTACGGTTTTCTGCTTACGAAGTTATTGTATTCTCTTTGACTGCTAATGCTAACCTCCAGTTTATAAACTACGTATTATTTCGTTTGTAGTCAATTTATTTATTTTAGTCATTTCAGTCAGAGGCTAGTACGTAGTAGACCATCGTGTGATGAGTGTCAGTATTATCTTTGATGAGTGTGGTTGCGTGTTGTTAGGTATGAGCACAGAGATCTGGAGTGAGTGACCTCATAATCAGGCTGTAAACGACGTGTAGCGTAGCTGGTAGCTACTTCATGTTCAACATTTGCCGCTGAAAGTTATTATCGCGCCGGCCTCGATAATATTTAGAGTAACCGTCCGCCTCCTCCCCGCCGCCGCATCGCAACTCCCGCCGATTCATTTATTACTTCAGCCAGTCCAGGCAGATATAGACGTGACGCCCGCCTAGTTTACGACCATCAACCGATAAATTCAAAGTGCTTCTTGTAGTCCGTTGAACCTGCTGAACATGGAATGTTCCAGAAAGATGTTGTTTCTCAAACTGTTATTTGTAGTTTTCCTGGAAAATATACTCAAGGTTGAAAGTGCTGGTAAGATATTAGTTAAGATATGTATACATAGCATTTTCTAAATATTGTTAGAATTCAAACACAATCCAACTTCATAAATTAATTATAAAGTTTTAAGACCTTTAAATCAATTTTTTTTGTGATGGGCCTCTTAAGGTGACCTTTTGAACTTTTAATGTTTCCATGTGATGTAATATGAATATACCTACAGTGTAATCTGAGACTATTGTATGATATTGCTGTTACTATTAAATTGTAATGCTACCAGTTTTTTACATACAACTCAAAATTTATGCTAAAAACATCATCTAAGACTTGTTGCACTACTTATAATAATTCTGTGTTTTAAAAAACCAAAAACTGATTTAGCATCCCTTAATTTTGCACTGTCCATATTTTGAGAAATTGATAATCATACATAAAAAGTTCCTTAATTTTTCGAAGTCAGATAAAACGTGAACTGAGATAGCATAATGTTTATTGAAGTGTTAATTTATTACCGATGGACTGATTGTTGACAATGAAGTATTATTTTCCCTACATAAAAACTTACCATAATTTCAATATTTCAGATGATGCCATAGTCTTGGCAGTAGCTACAGATGACAATCATGGCCTCCAAAGATTCCTTAGATCAGCTAAAGTGTACAACATTGATGTGGAAGTAATCGGTATGGGTCTGGAGTGGACTGGTGGAGACATGCAACATGCTGGTGGTGGGCAAAAAGTAAACCTTCTGAAAAGGAAACTTGAAGAATTAATGAAGAATCCTGAGAATAAGCAGAAAATTATTCTTTTCACAGATAGGTTTGTTTATTTGGCTTTAATCCACATATTTATTTGGTATCGGATGATTGCACTCATATAGGCAAAGACAGATAATTTTTGGCTAATGATGATTTAATTTTCAGTTATGATGTCATTTTCACTGGAGGCATAGATGACATTATCAAAAAGTTTAAGTCATTAACTGATGCAAGAGTTCTATTTTCCGCTGAACAATTCTGTTGGCCCGATGCCAACCTTGTTAGTAAATATCCTAAAATCGATGGTTCCAATCCCTACCTAAATTCTGGAGCTTTTATTGGTAAGTTTAATGAACAACATGATTTCACATGTTTTATTATAAAAACTATCATAGTTTGACATATTCAATTCACAATATGATGAACACAAATAAGGTTTGTAGTGATGATAACTATGTGAAACCACTCATTACGAATGTAAGACGGTTAAGCTAAGGTTAATTCATAATTAATGGTTTCACATAGTTATCAATATCACCACTCACAGGTGCAGTTTGGTAGGCTGGAGTTTGTAAGAGCCACCATGGGCCATTTATTATGCATGCCTCCCACAGGGCCAGTTTATTATTTGGCCCCAGATCATGGAAATAAAAATAACTTTTTATGTTATAAAACCACTACTCTGCAAACATAGTGTAGCCTTGTTTTCTTTATATACAATAGTAAATAATATGTGTGGTACAAGATCCAAAGCTATCCTTATTTGACTGACTTCCTGTTACAGGGTATCTACAAGAGTTAACTGAGCTGCTATCCTACACACCGATAGAAGACAAAGATGATGACCAGCTCTTCTACACAAATGCCTATCTTGATTCAGAGGTCAGGGAGACTCTCAAACTGGCATTGGACCACAATTCTGTGATATTCCAGAATCTACATGGGGCATTGTGTAAGTATCAGCTACAGACTTCTGTCTGCGGGCTACAGACTCATCTTGCCAAGGGCCTGATTCCACTAATACAATCGCCTCACTATGATAATATTATCACTTCATTATCGTGTTACAATCACTGCCATTGACCCCTTTTGGTATTCTACTAACACAATCTTTTTTTGTTTATGCCATATCTATGACTAATACGATTATGATTATATGCCCCACCACATTATTTACACGATATTATAAGTCATAGAGATTGTAATCTTATGGTATTGGAATACCAAATAAATTTACGACTAAATCTCTATCTTAATCGTATGGCGCCATTATGACGCCATTATAGCATTTTGTTTAAAAAAATAGTGGAATTAGGCCCCTGGTTAAATGTAGCTTTATTTTAAAATCGAATTTTTATATTAGTTCAGCTCTTTAGGAGTGAAAATGAAACAGAGAGATTGGGTTACAGTGGCATATAAATTAGTAATACTACTACTACTACATGTTTGCATCATAAAACACTATGTTTGTTTAAAACAACACCATCCAATCAGTCCAGTGCTCAAAACTAACAAATGAACTCTTTGTTCTACTGAAGTAAGTATTTCTTAAAATATTTATTATTTCAGCTGACATAGAACTTAAAGCCAACACAACTGAAGAATGGCCTTACTTAGAGAATGTGATAACAGGGCAGAGACCCCTCGTTATTCATGGGAACGGACTGTCAAAGCTGACTCTTAACCACTTTGGAAACTACTTGGCTAAAGCCTGGTCCATACATGAAGGATGTGCTATGTGCGCGGAAAAGAAGATTAAACTGAACGTAAGTTAGATATTTTAGGTTTTAACTATCATCGGCATTTTGCCAGCCTGTCAGTGTTTTACAAGTACCACATTGGTGATAGTGCGCAGGCAGTGCATGACCTTATTCCATCTTCTCCCTTCCACTATACGTGCAGGCTTCCGGAAAAATATTACCCTACTTACCTGGTCGACATACTACAGTGTCCCTCATAAATCAATGCATTGAATGCTTAAAAAATTAAGTGCTACTTAATCCTCCCGCCACAATACTTTTTAGAGAGTTATGTAAATATTGCAAAAAAGGACATCCCCGTACACTTGTAAATGGAATTACGTCTACGTCGAGAACCGGTCAGAAGTGGCTTGTTGGAAGTCCCTAATAACAGGAAAATTATCGATTTAATGCGTCACTAGTCTATAAAAACCTTTCGAGTAAAACTTTTATTAACCGACTTTAAGTCGGTCGGACGAATTGAGAACGTACGTTTTCACGTATGTTTTTTTTATGTAGGGCCACCATGGGCGGAGATATCAAGTAACATATTATGTTACTTGATATCTCCGCCCATGGTTAACCGATTTAGCTGATTCTTTCATTTATTTATTTATTAAAGACCAACAGTACAATATATGTACATATAAAGGTTTACAAATAGTGTATTAAATTTTAACAGCCCTTACAGTTACAGGTCTTTCAAAATATAGTAGTTACGTAATTATGTTCCTAACAATTAAAACATTACTCAAAGAAATTTAAAAAGCTTAGTGTAACACAAATTTTCTACATGTACATCTGAATTTTAACAAAATTGATAAACCTGCTTATTATTTAAATAATACAATACAATTTTCACTATTGTATAAAGAATGATCCCGAGGTAGACCTAGAAAAACAAATGGCGGACGAATAGCGGACTGAATAGAAAAAATGAGTCGTTTAGTGACGCGTCCGAAGCAACGCACGTTTGCACGTTCAGCAAGCAGTAAGGTTGTTCATATTGTGCGAACGTCAACCGAAACGTCGTATTTGGTGTTTCAAAATAGTCCTTTCTTTCATTCGTCGTTTCATCCATGTGTCATTCATTACATCAAACTAAATATGTCGCGTCTTGAAGAATTTGAAGTCGGGTTATAGTTTTTTAAGAGAAACCCAATTACTGCATTTATCAACCATGGCATTAATTCGTTACTAAATTTCCTTCTGTATTGCAACGTTTAACGTGAACGTTAAAAGGTGATTTATATCCCACGGGAACTGGTTTATTGGATAAAAAGTAGCTTATGTTTGATTCCAGCATTAGAATTATCCTTTCAGTAGGTTTAGCGTGAAGAGGTAACAAACATCCATACATACATACAAAACTTTCGCATTTATAATATTAGTGTGATATGATGTTCGTGTCCGTGTAACTTTTCCGTAGCTATGTATTTTAGTGTGTTCCGCAGTAGATTGGACATCTGTTAACTACATAACTATGACGTCGTTTGTCTTGCTCATCTATACATAATATGTCTGTTTGGTTTAGTATTTAACGAAGATTATTGTAGATGATTTTTTATGAAAAATAATTGATAATAATAGGTAGGTCCCTAAAGACTGGTAGTATAGTTACCACAGCAGGTACACAGATTACTATATCGTATCCATTTTGAATGGAGCACAAACGTAAACAAACCGCCCATACTTAACCTAAAATTCACTTTGTTGGCGCGTCCTTTTATACGTATTTTACATTACTTGTCGATTTTAGATCCAATTCAATAAAAATTGCTTACCTCTGCTTATCTCTGAAACTCGACGCCAAGCAAATGAGATTTTGTTTACTAACATGCTTCATTCAAAATGGATAAACCATAGTTTACCATACTCAATCTGTTTTTTAACTGACTTCAAAAAGGAGAAGGTTTCAATTCGACTGTTTTTTTATGTTTGTTACCTCAGATCTTTTTACTGGGTTTTTACTAAGTCTGTAAAATATGAGGATGGAGCTGAAATTTTGCATACGGGTAACTCTAATCCTAGAATCAAACATTATCAGTCAGTTCCCGTGGCGTAGAAATCACCTTTAAACATTTCCATAGGAACAACGCGTGCAAAGCCGCGGGGCGCAGCTTGTAAGGTAATAATGAATCAATGTCAATATTACAGGAGGATGAACTTCCCAATGTAATGATGGCGATATTCATAGAACAATCAACCCCATTCATGGAGGAATTCCTGGACCAAATCATGGAGACAGACTACCCCAAATCTAAAATACACCTTCTACTGCGAAACAATGTTGAATTCCACGAGAAACAGATTAACGCGTTCTTCCAAACAAATTCCAAGGTATTCGCATCTGTGAAACGGATAAAACCCAGTGATTTTATAACAGAACCGGAAGCCAGGAAAATAGCAATGTAAGATATAACAAATTGTACCTACTTACTCCTTTATTGTTTACTTACCTACTTTATTGTATTATTCAGTTTAGAATAATACAATAAATGTAATGTTTTAGGTCTACAAAAGAAATGTCGGTATACCTTCCGATATTTATTACACTGTTCTTAAATATGCAATTAATCTAACTAAAGCGTAATTACCAAGTTATCTGAGATAAATAAATAATGCTGGTCAATATACACAGCATCATCTAGCCCCAAGTTATAAGCAGAACTTGTGTATTATATAAGATATCTAGGTTTCGATGTAACAAAAACTGGCAGATTTATTGTTTATTTTATTTTTCTCTTGTAATGTATAACTACGTCTTTGAGGTGTCTACATCGATTGAAGAGACGAGGTATCTAAATCCGTGCCAATCAATAGTGTCAATTCAGATGTCGGCAAAACTAAACTGAACTAAGTAATTTGACAGGACAGGACTAAGAATGATGCCATCCTTTTTATTTCGATCGTTATGAAAGGGATGGATACATTTTTAGTCCTATCAAATCAGGTTAGTTTCCATTTGACATCTGAATTGACACCGATGCCCTTGCTTTTTCATCACACATTATTTTTAGACGCCAGTCATTCCACTAACTTAAAACACATTGGTATCTGACGACCTCTGTGTGTGGCGCAGAGGGGCCAATGTCCGCCCGCGACCCATGAAATTGCTGGTTCAAAGCCACTAGCTGTGTTTAGTGGCTTGACTGTGCCAGTTGTGGCTCAGTCAAGAGAGGTATAGTGAGAGATATATGTCAAGAGAGATAGATCATAGAGCCACTATAGTGGCTCAATGATCAATGACTTAAAAAGTGCGTACGTAGCTGCGTGCTAGTTTCTCATATTTCTTTTTATCTTCCAGGGACCGTTGTATAAGCAGCAATTGCGACTACCTCTTCTCTGTGGACAGTCTCTCTCGTCTGGAACCTAGTGCTTTGAAAGAGCTTATGTCTTCTGGTTACGACGTGGTCGCACCATTGCTGGTCAGATACGAACAGGCCTGGTCCAACTTCTGGGGCGCTATCAATACAGCTGGCTTCTACGCTAGATCCTCGGATTATATGGATATTGTGTACGAGACTTACAAGTAAGTGTTTAATACTGCGTCGAAACACGTCGTAGACAGTTTTAAGTGCCATTTTTGTAAGGTTCTAAGAGTAAGTATCTACGGAGGAGGCCGTGGAATACCTGGCCGAAGGTCTTGGGCCACAAAAATATTAAACGTTTTCTTATGAATTACAACATGAGTTTCTTAACTAGCCTATAATGGAAAAAATGGGATAGGGTATCTTTGAAAAACTGACTGGCATCTTCAATTTAATTCCTCAACATCAATCAATCAATCATCAGCCTGTATTGGTCCAATGGTGGACGCAGGCCTCCCCTGATAAGCGCCTTATTGGCTTTTATTTCATGGGAGGGTAATGCCCATAATCGCCACGCTGGGCATGCGGTTTGGGGATCACAGCTCGTTGATAGAATTGTTCTGCAGGGGGCGCTGCTGCCTCGGTGGATATCCCTTAGTCACCTCTTACGACACTTGCGGGTAGTGTAAGGGTGGTGCAAATTTTAAGCTACACAGCGCACTCATTAAGTTCTATTCCGCTCCGCCTCATAGATTATTAGAAATGAATGTAAATTAAATACGGTTAAAAATTACTAGACACTGTCGCACAGTGTGTTATGGAGCCCAAAAAACGGACATCCTCGTTTTCGCACAGAAACCGAGGGTAGTTACTATTTAGAATGCAAGAGTAGAACACCCAAGTGCCAATTATGATTAGTTCAAGCTAAAAATTTTCAAAGTTGACAAATTTTATTGGCCGAAATTCCGAAAAAAAATTATTTTCCAAAAAATACTTTAGATACAGAAAAATCACCCAATAATTATTTAATAGGATTAAAAAGGCGCATCCATTGCTAGTGTTAGTGGCCTTCTGGCACTTAAGAAACTACATTTATTAATATTTTTCTGAATTTTATATTTTATTTTTTTTCTTCGGAATTCTGCCGTATTAGCATCTTTTTTTTTTATCAATCGAAAGCTCTTGGTACACACTGTTTGTACCAAAATGATTACTCGCTTATCTCATGGAATCCCGAAAATATCTTAAAATGAAATTCTTACTCAGGGCTGTCACACTTTGAGTCGGAAACTTTGAGTCTGAGTCTGAGAAAATCTGAGTTTTAGCAATAAATTAAAGTACCTGCTTATTTATTTTACAACTTATATTTGATATTTCGTCTAGGGCCGAAAGTTCGATGACGAGAAAATTTTAAAGATTCTATTAACATAAACGTACCAAATTACAAGCCTACGGATGTATCTTCAATCTTCAAACACATTTTCATCAGCAGAAAGGCTTAGCTGATCTTCATTTTCTTCTTCTGTGAGATTCTGATGCTCTGTTATTGCGGTATTTGCTTGGATATCTTCTACCGACACTGATTTCAGTAAACTTATAACAATTTGCGGCAGTGGATGTTTAATATTATATTTTTGTTTATAGTGACTGGAAATAATTGGATCAGATTACTCCAAAGCTCGATGGAAAAGATCCAAAATTGTTTTTTTCTATCCATTTTCCTAGAATGGTGTTCTCGGTCATACCTCCACAATTTATTGCGAGATTCAGCCGCTTGTTCAGACAGCATACCCAAAGGCAGTTTTGATGCCTCTATAATAGCTTTTCCGTGTATCAAAATCTTATGAGTGGTGCGGTCATGGGGTGCCATTGATATTTCTGCACGTACTTTTGAGCTAAATCATGACAAAACTATATAAAATATTTTTTGTGACAGCCCTGATGGCCGAAATTTTTGAAATGTTTTTTAAAATTGTTTTCTTCCGAATTCCATGAGATAAGCGAGTAATCATTTTGGTACAAATAGTGTATACCAAGAGCTTTCGATTGATAAAAAAAACAGATGCTAATACGGCAGAATTCCGAAGAAAAAAAATAAAATATAAAATTCAGAAAAATATTAATAAATGTAGTTTCTTATGTGCTAGAAGGCCACTAACACTAGCAATGGATGCGCCTTTTTAATCCTATTAAATAATTATTGGGTGATTTTTCTGTATCTATAGTATTTTTTTGAATATAATTTTTTTTTGGAATTTCGGCCAATAAAATTTGACAACTTTGAAAATATTTTTAGCTTGAACTAATCATAATTGGCACTTGGGTGTTCTACTCTTGCATTCTAAATAGTAACTACCCTCGGTTTCTGTGCGAAAACGAGGATGTCCGTTTTTTGGGCTCCATAACACACTGTGTGTCGTAGTCACGGGATGACTGATCAACGCGGAAAGTGTGTTAACCCGTTGAAACGTTCAAACTGAACCATTATTTACTTTCACTCCAGTAAAATAAGTAAATAATGGTTCAGATCGCGTAAGTTGATCTTTTTTACTAATAAATAAAACACACAGCATAAATAGTCACCAATATTTAATAGTAAATCTTAGCAGGAGATTAACTAATTCAATTAAATGCCGTTATTATTTAGCTTAAACTATTACCGATATAATGTTCGCGTGTAAATAAGTATCAACCTAATTATAAAGGTATCTTGTATATATTCTACCAATAATTGTTTTATTATTTTTATTTATTCATATTATATTATCATATTAGCCCTAGGTATGTAGGGCAAAGGCCTTCCTCCCCTCCCTCCATTCCTCAGCTGATGCTTACGACAAGATCCTAAAATAATTGTTTTATTTATTAAAAAATCTCTGTTCCGCGCGAACCATTCATACTTGTGCTTAGGTACTTCTGTTTCATATCAGCATCCATTCGATAAGGAATTCAATGTTATTCTCTGTTTAATGAATGAGAGCATGGCAAAGAATACATTATAACTCCCGCGTGTTCTGGAAAAAAACAAGGAACTCGGGCTTTTTTAAATAAAGCAGATTCTTATGTAACTGGTATATAATGTGTATATATAATACTTATATCTGCATCCTGCTTAATACATATTGCGGTAATGCTATACTAGACATAGTAGCTAAGAGGAATTTCGCGCTGTTTGTACAAAATAATATAAAACCAAAAACATACTACGAGTATTATTTTATTAAAATTGTTTTTGTATAAGATGTCTTGTTAACTTCATTTTACTAGAAAAATCTAGTTATGAAATAGCACTGTATTCATAGAAATTAATTTAAAACATAACAGGGGTCAGCTGATAATGAACGCCACTGCACCTTATAGATAATAATAGCATAGAAAACTACATAAATAGCACTTTAGGACGCGTGAATCTTTATAAATTACTATGTGAACATAGAATCGAATGCGAAACTGAGCATAGTACAGTTGAGTGCATAATCATTACTGTAAGAGATTACATTTGTTATAGGACCTACGTACATATCTACTTAGGTAGTGATTTAAATAAATAGTTACCTATAAAAAAAATAAGTAAACAATGCTGGACAATCCACACAGCTGCCTAATTTAATACTAAAACGCAATTCAGATTTAAAAGACAAATGACGAATCATTGACAGATTTTAATCTAAACGTGTCAAAAATCGCGACTTGAGACTTGCTTACATCTGAGTTACGTTTGACTATTCGGAGAACTTATTAACTTCGACTTAAGGCGCATACGCGAGCCAATATGAGAAGATGAAAGAAAGAAATAAAATACATTTATTTGGAGCCAATTACATAACACACACATAACACGACACATACGTTGAAATTATAGGTAATTAGAAAATAAGAAAAGAGTTACATAATAATGAGACAAAGAATAAGAAATATGACAGCGCGATCTACTTTTTAATACCTCTGTAATAGTTTTATCTTATATATGTAGCTTAGGCAGAAATGTGAAAATAGAGTTAGGTCGCCAAAACGTGCAACTACGTATCTCTGCCTAAGCTTTACAAAATGAACTTAAATAACTTATAAATACAAACTGGAAGATGGATTTTTAAAACTTCCTGTGGTTAACGTAATAATAAGATAAAATAGGTGGGGCCGCAACATTCACTCGTGTATGCGCCTTAAAAAGTAAAAGTAAATTAATCGAAAGCGATCGAGAAATCTGTCTTGAATGAACGACGGTCGATAGAGTACATGTTGTCAGCTGTGCATTCGTAGACCCCTGCATCCATCTGCGTGGCTGGGTCGATCTCGATCTTTGACTTGACGCGGTCGTCTCCTATTGGCCACTCATGGATCTGTCCAAAGGTTTACAAGATCATCATTTAGTTTGTTCTCTGAAGTCATTTTATGATTTGGAAAATGGCAATATTCTACTTATGCTGAAGGTAACCTCCAAAAGAACCAAAACTCGTTAGTAAAATGAGATTTGGTTCTTATTATATTCGTCATTAAATTACATCGTCATCGTCGATAATTCCTTATAACATGAAAATACAACAGGGGAATCATAACACCTTGTTCAGACTAGTCGTCATCACTTTAATATAAACTAAATTTGTTGCCAGGCCTCGAAAACGCAAACAATATACCAATTATATTACTGTTCAATTGTATCACTTAGTGAAAGTGAAGCTGCTCATGATTTTATTGACCTAAATCAAAATTGATTGCCTATAGCGGGTGAACCCACTACACACTTACTTTAAACTAGACCCTTGGTTAATAGGCTGTAGGAACGCAATGCTGGCTGCGATATTAATAGTAACCCAATCCAGCACCTTTTTAGGTATTTTTTTTCATCAGAAACAAGTTGTCGTCTTCCGGTCCTTATCCCACGCTAGGTGTGCTCGGAATTACAAGCGCGAAAACGCCACAAAACTTCATTGACGCTTTATTGCGTGGAGTGTTAGTTAACCAGAACTGAAGCAAGTTTACACTCCCCTATATTCACCTATTTCTGCAGATAGGGCGGTCTAATGAGGGTAACTTTACAACCTGCTTCCCAGTAAGCGTATTCGTTTCATTTCTGCGTATAAGTGGTTTCGTAGCTAACATATAGCCTCGTTAATTTCACAGATTTTTTTATTTGATTTGTACTTGATCCGCTCTGGATTCTGCTGGGTTTGCTTTGGTCCAGGATAAATCCAGCTGGACTGCAATCCCTTTAAGGTAAGTTGCCTCTAACGACACCCACGGGTAAAGTTAGGGTAGAAATATTTTAAATATCGGAGTTATAACATAACGGATAAATAAAAGTACTTACATGCAAGTAGTGATGAGCAAATATCTCAGTGCCGTCTTTGAACCAGGTGATGTGTGGTCTTGGCGAACCCTTAGCGATGCAGAGAAATGCAATCTTATGGCCCAACACATACTCAAGATCGAAGTGCGAAGCCAGTAGGATCTTAGCGCCCTGAAATAAACGTATTATTCGTTACATCATCTGTCTTTATTAGTCTACGGCTGAACATAGACCTAATAGTGGTTTTACATTTTGCAGTGCGTTATATATCTATCTGGGTCTGAAGTCCCGCTCAGTTTGCATAGTGTAGAAAGAGATGCATTCTATTTTAACGCACTCTCGCGTTATCTCGAAATTGGAAAAACGTTCTCAACGTGCTCTCCCCTTGTCCCGAACTATTAGCTTTCAGCTTGTACAATTTTATTGCGTTGTCATTAGAATCTATCATAAAAACGTATTGATACGGTTAAGGCCGAAACTAGGTATAAAATAATTGCTGATCCCTCTTACTGATGATCCCTTACTGAAATTTGTGCCTATTTTAATGACTTTTATGTCAATTAGATAAACAAACGGTTATCCTGAAATCGCTAAGAAAAGAAGTCAGGGCATTGTCCTGTAGTGGTTAAATATAGAAATAAACATAAAACTAGCTGTACCCACAACTAGGCTTCATAAAACTAATGTATCTTTTAAAGGGTAAATATACGCTTCTACAACAAAACCCCTACTGAGCTGCAAATATTATCAGTAAATAAATTCAAACAAACTGTCAAAACTTTACTATGCAAAAAGGCTTACTATAAAATATCAGATTATCTAGAGGATGAAAAAGCTTCGGACGGATTTTGCTCCAAAAATAACAAATAGCAGGCTGAAGGCCTTTTTGTCGTTTCTTTACTTTAGTCTACATACCGAAGCGGCTGAAATCAAAACTACCACTTTATTTCCGTGTCAGTGTATTTTTTTCATATGATTTGACCTTTTCTAAGTGTAGGTACATTTATTGTATTTATGGAAATAAAGCATTTTTGAATTTCAATTTGAATTTGAGTGGCAGAGTCTGTTCAAAAAGAGAAGTGTCGTGGACTGAGGGTGCGCGTGTGTCAATTGACAACTTTTGTTGCGTTGCCAACACTGATCTGTCACTGCAGTACGACTAAAAGTGTTTGTTCACCGTATTGCCACGACGCTTCTCTTATTGAACAGACTCTACTCGTACCATCGGTGGTAGATTAATAATAACAGTAACTGATGATTGCAAGTCCTATCTTTCTATCATGATCATAATAAAATATCTATTGTAGTCCTCTGGCTGTGTGGTCCCGGCTTAGAATTTGCACCACCCCAACTCTTTCGCAAGTGTCGTATGAGACGGCTAAGGGTTAACCACCGGCTAGCAGTAGTGCCTCCTGCTTAACAATTCTACCGCCGAACTAGTATCCCCGACCCGCATTCCCAGCGTAGGTATTATAGGAGTTATCCCCCGTGAGACGCATACCGGGAAAGGTTTGCGTCCAGCAGAGGATCAATATAGGCTGTTGAGATGAGGTGAGGCGTCCACTTTTGGATCTCGGCTTCCCTTTCCCCCACAGGCCTATCTATGCTATTATTTGCTCTGTTCAGCTTGATAATGCTCTGGAAATTGTCCAACATATTTTTTTATTATTTATTTATACAAAACTATCGCTACTTCCCAAGCTAACAACGAACGAGCCTTTACAAGTCCCGAGTTACTCATGTGTTGTTCATTTTGTCTCTAAATTGGAAAAACGTTCTCGCAACGTGCTCTCCCCTTGTCCCGAACTATAAACTATTGGGAAATTGACGTATGTACCTACTAACACGTGTGATAGAGGTGTAGTATGAACAGCTATGTACTATACAAGTTTGGTAGTAGTAAACATCCTTCCAATACAAAAGAGAGCCTATTGTATTTATGGATATAAAGTTTTATTTTTATTTTGACGGCTGATTTTGTGATAATGCAGATCTCTGGGACTATTATTGGTGGCATAAATAAATTAGAATTATCTATAGAGTGCCTATACAAGTTTGGTAGTTATTATTTATTAAGTAAATATCCTTAGGGTCTCGATCAAAGATTTAAATTGTTAGATACGCCCTTACGCCCAAAACTGTGGCATTTTCTTTGGATGCGTGCGTTAATATGCCGCACGCACAATAGAGTAGATAAAATTTGTGTTTTTGTCAGTAAACCTAACTGTTATTATTTCTTTTGATTGTGAAATCACCGTGTGCTATCACATAGCACGCCTTTTGTGACATTGTGTGGTTTGTGGGGTTCCCATCATATAGCACGCACTTTTGTGGCATTGTGTGTTTTGTGGGGTTCTTGCACCACAAAAACACACAATTCACTAATTCCAAATGCTCACAAACTTGTGATGCGAGCGAGAGTTTCTTATTAAAATCTACATCTGTTGATCATGTTTTCCAGTAGTTTCCAATAGTTGCAAATATTGGAAATACATTCATGCCACTAATAAAAGTAACAGACACCCGCATTATCACGCAAGTAGCTTATTATTACGATTTCTGTAGGCGGTACAATGTGGAAACGGAAGCAGTGTAGTGACTCTACCTAAGTGTGGTAGTTATTTTATGTCTTATACAAAATATCATATAAGTAATGTACTCTATCAAGTATATCACAGTCATCTACATAGTACACATAACGCAAGCTCTGCTTAGTTCGAGGCTAAATGATAGTTTGTCCAACATTATTTATTATTCATTTGTTCCCGACAATTGATCACCGGCGTGATTGTGCGGGTCCCTGTTACTTTTATTGGTGACCTATATAAACTAGTAACACCGTTTATCTAATGTTTTTGTTCGGGAAAAATGATTGAATCATTATGAAATAGCTATTTATGCAACAAGTCTGGAAAGTAGATGATTTCCGACGAGTGTATAGCGCGACACGAGTCATCATCTTTACGTGTATCATACAATGTTTTACTATGCATTGTGCGAGTAAAAAAAACTAGTCGCACTAAACAAGTCTATTGTAACTAACGAGAAATTTGACAAATGCGGGTTCAAACACATACGCGTTTTACGTATCTACTACTGCGCATGTGCAGAAGCCGCCATGTCGTATCACAAAGAGGCTCAAGAACTTTTCTCGCGTAGTGAACTCTTTGTTTAGGGCTGACGACGAAGTTGAAAAGAAAAAGCACTAGTGCGGGAAAATCTTTTCGAGCACGTGCTTTTAAACAATTTTTTAAATGAACCATTGAACTCAATTTACACCGGGATGTGTGAATGAGGTTTTTACGACATCGATCAGTAGAATCAATCTTAATAATCGAACCTGTGTAATATACAATGCATTATGAAAGCCCTTAAAATCTATCAATAAGTGAGACCAGACAAAGCTTATAACTGTAGTGCGTATTATAATGAAGCAATTAAATTTTGTAGGGATTTTAGTCAATGAACTTTACTAATTGTTTGAAATGCACTTGGTATCCCACATTGTCCTGTTTTATAAAGGCATAGTTTTCTCAGAAACGCGTTAGAGTATTCTGAAATAAATTCTTTCTATTATATAGAAAATAATCCCAAACTAGTACCAAATAAAAAAAAATCCCGAGGTGTAAGTATTTGTCCCGTGAAACTTGAAAAACCGTGTAACGTGTCTCTAAATAATACGAATTTGAAGACGGTTCTTAGTTTTTTAATAACAATAAAATTATTGTCTTACTTACATCATTGTTATTGTAGTATTGGTCAGATTCCGGGTCTCGGTATTTGCCAGTTATCGGAAGTCCAATTTGTACCTGAAACAGTTGAGCATACTTTTACCTGCACAGTTATGCAGCTAAACGTGGGTTTTCAATTTTTCACACTATGCTCGTAAACGCATTTTATACGTTATAAATCCTAACCAAAAGTAAGTGATTATCGCCTTAGTAGCTGAAAAAGCTTTTACAGAATTCGCAAAAATCTAATGAGATATAGTCGAGTTTGACCCTCCTTGTTCAAAATTTTCATACAAATTTGTACATTAACAGATTGACTCGAAGAAATTCCCTCGCTTCGCTCGTGAGTTATTCTAGAATCCTGAGGTGCGCTCGGGATTCATTGACACCCGCGACACTGCCACTACACTCGGTGCATAATCTACTATTGATGTGGTAGAACTTGAACTCTGTATGTCCTTCGTAACCTAGTAAATGTTCATACAAGTAGAAGGCACCCTGAGTTTCCTAGTAAAATTCGTGGAGGCTTTTGATTTTATTTAGGGTGACTGCATGCATATTATGTCCATGGCTTGCCCCATGGCAACGTCATGCGTTCACTGTCTGCAGATACGTGAGGTTACTCTGAGTTTTTAAATACACAGACGGTATCTTGATCAACAACAAAGTAGACTAACATCCGGCGCCCATAGGCTACGCACAACTTGCACACACACGTAGGTCGGTAGTCGTTCTGTTTCTATCTACATATGTATATGCTAAATTTCATCGTTATAGCCATTAGCGCCATCTATAACATTTATTTAGATGAAAGTAAGTTATAAAGAACTCTTAAGGTGCAAGGGAAATGATCACGGTAAAAATATACACGCACAAGACAAGAGTACTATTTTATGAATGTCAGCATCTGGAGAATGTATTAGAAAAAGAATATTCTTTGGTTAACGTTGAGATTTATGTATGAAAACTTGTGTCAAAAACGTTATAACAACGGGTAAAAATTAAACAATGTTTTGGAGAACGCGGTTCTCACAGAGTCATCTTCGACGACGTACCCTTAAACAAGTACAAAAATAAAACAAAAAATTATTTAACTTACTTTAGACTTCGTTCTGCTCCTAGTGCGTCCTCGACGGGCATCACATTCAAAAATAAACGAATAGAGTATCAAGAAGCCCAATAGCACCCCGAGTTCAAGAAAACGCATGTTGCTTTATATTCGTTGAAAGGTAAAGCTGTGCTGGTTTGCTTGAGGTCCATTTGCAACTGGTGATGTCGCGCTCCGGCCGCGCCAATCTCTCAATTGGCTAATGACTGTAGCTGACATGGCACTTGTCTCCCCCATATACCTATTGTATCAGGCGGTACTTCCTCTTGCATCCGGATCACGATATCCCAATTGAAATTATACTCCACAAGAGGGTCAATGATTTCACTGATGCTGCTGAAATTGAAAGTTTACAAATAGCTTTACAAAATAGAATGTAATAGGTATAAAAGTTTGAAACACAGAAAACCAATGCAAGTCACAAAATATGAGACTGTTTCTGACCAGCGTTTGTTTTTAGTTTACAGATTCATTTTGTTAATAGAATAATTTTTGAATGAAATGCGTATGTTTTGTTGCTTATCAATCAACCCTCTTTTGTTAAGCTACCCTGACAAAATCTAGCGCGGCTACCATGCCACGCTAGTTTTTGCGCTAGCTTCATCTACAGCCAGGTAATGGTTCAATGCTGGACTTAGGCCTCCCCCTGATAAAAGCCTTATCGGCTTTCACCTTATGAGGAGCAATGCCAAGTCTACCCACCTCTCGGTGGATATCCCTTAGTCGCCTCTTACGACATCCGCAGGAAGAGGTTGGGGTGGTGAAAATTCTATGCCGGCACCACACGGCCGCTCTCTGCTTAGCTTGGAGCTATGCTGTGTGACCGTGTGGTGCCGGCCTAGAATTGCACCACCCCAAGCAGCAGCATTTTTAAAACTACGTCGAGGCTTCTCGTCATCCATACCGCAATGCTTGAAAACGAAAGTTTTCATTCGGTGCGTCCTACCGTCATGATGACCTACGCAACCTACCGTCATGACCTATGCAACTGAGCTGCCTATTCGTAAATTTAAACTGTACATAAAACGAAATCTTATCAAGAAAACCTATTACTCCATAGACGATTACATTAATGATGTTAATGCTTGGCCGGATGTCGGCCCGTTCCACATCGACAATAGTATGAGAGAACATAGTTGTGTTAGACTTAGTTATGCAAAGATTCTTAATCTTGCTAGTGGTTTCTTTTTCACTTTTTCCGCTAGTGGACAAAAAATTCAAGTGAAATAGAGTCAATTGCACCTTATTTCTTATTTGATAGTAAGTCTAAAGAAATAAACGATTTGACTCTGACTCTGACTTTACGGAGCTGAGACGTGGACACTCACAATAGGGTTGGTCCACCAGCACAAAGTCACTAAGCGAGCTATGGAAAGAGCTATGCTCGGAGTCTCTCTGTAAGATAGGATTCGTAACAAATACATAACTCAAAGAATTAGCAAGCAAGCAGTGGAAGTGGGCCCCCCATATCTCGCGAAGAACCGACAACCGCTGGGGTAAACGAGTTCTTGAGTGGCGACCGCGACTCGGCAAATGTAGAGGTAGTGTAAGGCGCCCTTCGAACAGGTGTCATGACGATCTGCGAAAGACTGCAGGGAGATGCTGATGATGATGATGATGATGGTGCTGTGTGAATTGACCAGCTTTATTTATTACTTTTTTGTTTAATAATTTGAACTAACAGTAGTACTCACTTATTTTCAGGGGTATATGGAACGTCCCGTTCATCACAAACTGCTATCTTCTGAAGATGTCGGTGTTCAAGACGCCGGCTGCTCAAGCGGTCACCTTCTCGAAGAAGGACTTCGATGCGGATATGGCTTTCTGCGCCAGCCTCAGAGAAGCGGTAAGCGGTATTTCTTTTTAAAGTAAGATAAACGAAAGTTGTACATTTGGATAGAGAACATAAAGTCCGCACCAAGTGGAAAGATTTGGGGAAGCCTTTGCCCAGCTGTGGGACGAGACAGGCTAGTTAAAAAGTATAAAGACCTAAAGCTCCAGGTTTCTTACAGATTAAAATGCCTGTTGCTCTTTTTTCTTTCTTCACAAGCTTTTAGGACACATTGAAATGGGTCGTTTCATATTTGTATTTGTGTCCTGTATCCAAATATATAACTTTTATAGTGCGCGGCGATTTGAAAACAGCGTTGTAGCTGATGTTAGGTCCAAAATCTTCGAACACCTTAGGTAAGCTGAACCAGTTCCCATTGGGATAGAAATAACCTTAAATATGTCCAGCGCACACTGCTACTGCCGAGAGTGTCCTCTGTGGCCGAAATACGGTTAGGCGGACATCAACATCTTACGGTACTGTGAGAAACCGTTCCGCATTATTTATGACTTTTTTATTTTCAGGGTATCTTCATGCACGTCGCGAACGACCAAAGCTACGGCCACCTGATAAACCCAGAGTCGTTTGACATCAGCCGCACCAACCCCGACATGTACCAGCTGTTTGAAAACAAGCTAGAGTGGGAAGGGAGGTATCTACATCCCGAATACTTCGAGATATTTGATGAAGATCGCAAACCTGCGCAGGTAAGTAACCTCAGGTCTTAAGGGATGACGTGATTTTTATTGGACCAATTAGATACCAGCATGATGATGTGATATTATTTCCGCCAATCTCAAATTGGTAGATTCCGCTACACGTCTGTGATATACCTTCAACTTCAATTGTTCCCGCATTCCCGATACCTTTCTCTTGCAATCTTGTTCGGTTTATGTTAGTGCTTGTAGTACCTAGAGCTATTGTGTCACGCGCTTGAAGCGTGCTTTAGTGTGAAAAGTTGCATTCAGACGGTTACGGCACGGTCGCAGTGCTGTTTTAAGTAGAAATGTATGAGCTAAATATACAGCTTTCACACGAAATGTCGCCCGTTTCACATACATTTCTAAACGGCACGATGACCATCCCGTGACCGTATACATGTGAAAAGGTCTTTACGATGCTTTACCCTTTTGTCAACTTTAGTAGATCTATACAGACCTCCAACAAACGACATAATAATGACTGATCGCAAAGGTGTTTCATAAAACACAGAAGAAAGCTGCTGCCTTACCTCTGACAGGTTCCCTTAACGCTCGTAGGCCCGTATTATGGAACCTTGCTCAGTCATCGGTCTATGCTTGAGTGACACTTATGCCATAGAAAAGCGTTACTCAAGCATAACTCTATGACTAAGCAGGCTTTTATAATACGGGCCTTAAACACGGACCGCACGTCTCAAATACACGGACGCCAAGTTGTCGAATGCTAGACTCGACTGCAGGAGATGGCAGTTGACTGCCGTCGAACCAACTACCTTCGTCTGCAGTTTACGGGTGCAGTTGCCTTGCACTTGACAAATTGTCTTCCGTGTATTATGAGCCTTTAATCGGCTTTTTCAACACCCACGAGCTGAGTTGACGGGATCGATTCCTTGCCACGGCCTTTCAAGCTGTTAGTTATCCTTAAAACGGTTTTACCTGCCAGAAATGGCTCCTGACTGTTGCTTACCTACATTGCAGCCATGTCCGGACGTGTATTGGTTCCCCGTGATGACACCCCGCTTCTGCGTGGAATGGATCGCTATCATGGAGGCTTTCGGACAATGGAGTGATGGATCTAACAACGTGAGTTTACCTCAACCTTAATGTATAGGCAGCATATAGGCCTATATGGGTCCACTGCTGGCCGCAGGGCTCCCTCAGATAAGCGTCTTATTTATTGGTTTTAATCTCATGGGTACCCATAAACCCCACGCTGGGCATGTGGGTTGGGGATCGCAGTTCGATGGTAGAATTGTTTTGCAGGAGGCGTTGCTGCCTGCTTCCGGTGGATATCCCCTCGCATCTTACAACACCCGCGGCACAAATATTATAATACTATAGTATACTAGTACGCGGGAAGAGTTAGGGCGGTGCAAATTCTAAGCCGGCATCACACGCGCTGTTAGTTTGATAAGATACAAATTGACGGTATCATACAATTCCTGCTCTACTTGTACTATTTGATCACAACAAAATGGATCTTGAGTTGCCTCAAATATATATTGTGTATATATGTGTATTCGTAGTAATAAGTTGTTGCAATAAAATACAATTATTTATTGATAACCCCAAGTTACAAGTCACAAAGAAATAAGATAAGCAGTATAGTTCACAATATCGACCTACCGAGTAAATCGGGGTGAATTGCTTTATTATTTCGTACCTTTATAATGGAGCAAAACATCCTTTTGCATAGGTTAGATCGACTGGGGTAATTCCCAACGTGAGATGTGTTCATTCCCAATGTCACACGAAAACGTACCAATGGCCAACGTCCCCAGAAAGTCAGAGCGTCGTGATTTACAATTAGGGATTGCATTATCCGATAAATTTTCATATCCGGATAATTCGGATAGTAGTGACCTTACTATTCGGATATCCGAATATTTCGGATAATTCGGATAATTTAAAATATAAATGAAATTTAAATTAAAACAAGGAAAATAGGTTCTTAAAGTATCAGATATACTTAAAATATTCAGTAATTTATACTTGAAATGATAGAATAAGTAGGTTATAAGATAGATAGGATATAGAGTTCTAAGGTTTTTATTACACTATGGGTTATTTCCAAGAAATCAAATAATATCGAAATTAATAAAGTTCTACTAAAATAACAATAGCATTTGCATAGAAACTAAACAATATAGAGATTAAAAATAAGAATATCGATAAAATGGGTTGAAAAACTAAAATATCTATGAAATAAAAACGGACTACTCCTTTCCATAAAATTAAGTCCTTACTAGTAAATCAACTTCATATTTTAATAGGTACTCTAAAACGATTATAACAAAGAAACACAGCACAGTCTTGAGATCAAACTTACGAGTAGGCTACACATACATTTATGTTATAAATCAATGAAATGACATGAAGATCTTAAATCAATTAACATAATAACAATAGCAAACAGTCCACAGAATTTACTTGAGTGACTTTGGACATTCTAAAACGATGATTTTCCTCGAAGGTGTCTTAAAAAGCACTGCATTACTAGACTCGACTGCCTCCTGACTTAAATGACACACTCGATGGTAATTGGGCACTTCCTCACCTATGGTTTATCCATCCAGCATGGAGCATGTTAGTAAATAAACCACGATACAAATAACAAAAACTCACTTGCTTGGCGTCGAGTTTCATATATAATTGTAAGCAATTTTTATTGAAGGGAGGATCTAAAATCGACAAGTAATATAAATTACGTATAAAAGGACGCGCCAACTAAGTGAATTTTAGGTTAAGTATGGGCGGTTTGTATACGTTTATGCCTCATTCAAAATGGACACGGTATAGATGTACATTGTAATTTTTCCAGGATAAGAGACTAGAAAGCGGCTACGAAGCGGTGCCTACCCGGGACATCCACATGACGCAAGTCGGTCTGGACCGCCATTGGCTGCATATCCTCAAGGAGTACGTTCGGCCGCTGCAAGAGATGGTCTTTACCGGATATTATCATAATGTGAGTATCATTGGAGTGAAGACCGCGACTCGGCAATCGTAGTGTAGGACGCCCTTCGGCCAGGCCAGTCCAGGCGAAAGACTGCAGGCAGATAATGGATGCGGCAAGCTGAAGACAGGGCGCTATGGCGCTCATTAGCGGAGGTCTATGTTCAGCTGTGGACTAATATAGGCTGATGATAATGATGAGTATCATTGTAGTGGACAAACTCACTTCAACAGCATAATAAATTATGCTGAACACCTTATCTGACCTCAACAGCCTATATTAATCCACTGCTGGACGCAGGCCTCCTCCTGATAAGCGACTTATTGGCTTTTATCTCATGGGGGTATTGCCTATAGTCCCCACGCAGGGCATGCGGGTTGGGGATCGCAGTTTGGTGCTAGCAGAATTTTTCTGCAGTGGGCGCTACTGCCCGCCCCCAGGGATATCCCTTAGTCGCCTCTTACGACCCCCGCGGGAAGAATCAGAGTAGTGCAAATTCTAAGGTGGCACCACACGGCCAGTGGTAAGTATCCCCTTGTCTGCCTATGTTCAGCTGTGGACTAATATAGGTGATGATGATGATGATAATAATGAGTATCATTGTGTGATCATACTTCACCAGCACAATACGTCTTGCAAAACATGCCTAACCTAAGTGAATGGCTTAGCCATAATCACCACGGTTGGTTGATAGCTGATCGCAGTGGAGTTGTTGAATATCACACTATTATTTATTATACATGCAAAAGTTTGGATGTCTAGATGTATATGTAAGCCTATATCGTATCCATTTTGAATGGAGCACAAACGTAAACAAACCGTTCATACTTAACCTAAAATTAACTTTGTTGGCGCGTCCTTATATGCGTAATTTACATTACTTGTTGATTTTAGATCCTCCCTTCAATAAAAATTGCTTACAATTATATCTGAAACTCGACGCCAAGCGAGTGAGATTTTGTTATTTGTGTCGTACTTTGTTTACTAACATGCTTCATTCAAAATGGATAAACCATAGATGGATGTAGTAGTAGTGGTTTTCGCGTGAAGAGGTAACAAACTCCTCCATACATACATACAAACTTTCGCATCTATAATATTAGTGTGATGAATGACAAAATATGTCATTATAAGTGTTTCGGTCAGTGTATGTTTGAAGAGTCTCATTTGAAATGTTTGAGCAAAGACTTTTTGACTTGATAACCTCTTTTAAATCGATGAACATGGGTAGGGTTCAAGAAAGTGTCACGTTGTTGATTATGTCATGACGTCTGAAGTACCGAAGATTAAAGTGCTAATTTCGTCTAATAGATAGCGTTGATAGCTAGCTAGAGTCTGTTAAAATGAGAAGAGTCGTGGGATTTGTGAGCGTGGGTGTGTCAATTGACAACTTTTGTTGCGTTGACAACACTGCTCTGTCATTGCAGTACGAATAAAATTGTTAGGTCACCGTAACGCTACTCTTCTCTTTTTAAACAGACTAACACCAGAATGGCAAAAACACCTACCTATATAAGCTACTTGTATAAACTGCGAGGTAAGATTTTCAATACATCAAGTAAATGACCTTATCACATAACATTATCGTTCCTAAATAGACTTTACAGACAATCATGTTTTGAAATATTGCTGTAGTTTTTCCGTCAAGGTCATAACTAGTTTCGTTTCATCGTGACATGCAACACGTACCTACTCTCAATGTCTAGTCATATGTTCCTTTCTCCATTCAAATAATATCCGTTTGGTTAAATGATCAAAGATTTAAATCGTTAGATACGCTCTAACGCCCAAAAACAGTGGCATCGTCTGAATGCTGAATGAATCTTGAATGCGTGTGTTGACAAAATGCCGACGCAGGCACACTAAAAGTGGTACATAAAATTAGTGGTTTCATCATCAACCCTAACTGTTTTATTACCATTTATTGTGCAATCACATTGCGCGAACTTTTGTAAACAAAAACAAAATAAAATTCAATGATTCCAAATGAGTGAGGTCACTCACTTCGTTCGGGAACACGGCCCGGTCTCACTACGGAAAGGGTACCTACTACTACCGATATCTCACAATGCGATTATTCGTTTATCATAATAGGGCCCCAGTTACTCCGTGAGCATTGCATTGCACTTCGAACGGCTTCAATAGCGTTTTAGAAACTTATGCGTTCAGAACACATTCGACGTTTTCGTAACCACGACAGAGTGCAAACCTGTTGAAACGTTGGGAAAATAAGTAAATAAACGCGATGACGGGTATTCATCAATATTTATAATAACATCATAACAACATAAAATATAAAAACTTAATTATTATTACGTTATCAAGCGATTCATAAGGTAGTGTTTGACACATAAGCCATTCCTGTTCTTTGTGTCTACCATGAGTTTCACAATCTAAATTCGTTAGCGACTGTGGTTAACAAAAAATATGGAAACTTCTAAAGCGCCTCTAGCGGATAGTTACTAAAATGCGCAGCATGAGTCGCGTAGATAACTATCTGCGTATCTACGTAACTACTGTAGTAAAGTCGCGATTTACCTGTGACAACTCACGGTAGACACACTTATCTTCTGTTTTTACCACTCGTAAGATATACCATAACAAATATTTCGTAAAAATTCCAGCCTCCGAAGTCAGTAATGAATTTCGTGGTTCGCTACCGGCCTGACGAGCAGCCATCTCTGCGGCCCCACCACGATTCCTCAACCTACACCATCAATCTAGCCCTCAACACTCCAGGTAAATAATAATCAAATCAAATTCTTTTATTGCAGATAAATTATTCCATAGTTTTTACAGTAACTTATATTAAATGTTAGTGAATGTTATAATCATTAAGGCGATCTGGTTGTTAATCTGATAATAAATCTTAGATTTTTCAATCCTTAGGTCAAATAGTACTTCACTGCCGAACAAAGGCGCTGCGCAAACGTAGTTATAGATTTTTGTGGCCGACACGGCTCACCGAACACTTTTTGATTGTCAATGAGTATGAGTTAAGTAGGAGCAACAGCACACTCGCAAGAAGTGGATAATTTCATTCTGGTTCTATAGAAATCAAATATTCAGCGGTAGCTTGTTTCTGAAACAAGACACAAAAGTGTCCACGTTTGCGCCCTGCCTAAGACCAAGTGTGGTTTTATCTCTCCGATAAGTGTGACGTTTTAGTCTATTAATTTTAGTTTCATTCGTTTTGTTATTGGTAAAATGACACACCTTCTTACAAAGTACGGTGATTTGTTATAAAGTTATAATGGATTTGTTTGAATTTTGTTTTGCAACTAACCTCAAATGTCAAATACACGTTTAACTGTTCTGTGTCTGTTGAGACACTGGCTCCTATTATTTATTTTTCCTTTGTAAAAATACTAGGTAAATTACCGTACACTTTATCACTATAATTACCGTACACGGTACACTTTATGCTAAACACGGTAACTTTACCCTTGCAGCACGGTAATTGCTGATTTACTTAAGGAAATGCTGGAAACACTGTTTGTAGCCAATATGAATGCGCACAAAACCTCTCTCAAGAGGTTGTCACTAGTTACAATAAAATTGTGATGTTTTTTTTCAGTGGTGGATTACGAAGGTGGCGGCTGTCACTTCATTAGATACAACTGCTCAGTCCGGGACACCAAGCAAGGCTGGCTCCTGATGCATCCAGGGCGTCTTACTCATTTCCATGAAGGACTCAAAGTCACAAAAGGCACTCGCTACATTATGATCTCTTTCGTAGACCCGTGAATACTCTAGTTGATTTAATGTTCCATGTGGCTTGGACCTCGTAGATATAGTTAGTCTGTTTAAAAAGAGAAGCGTCGTCGTGGCGTTACGGTGAACTAACACTTTTAGTCGTACTGCAATGACAGAGCAGTGTTGTCAACTCAACAAAAGTTGTCGATTGACACACGAGCGCCCTCAATTCCCACGACTCGCCTCTTTTTAAACAGACTCTACTTTCGAATACTCAAACGCAAATCAAATTTAAACAGTAATCACATTCACAAATCAGAGGGGTGAGGCTGTTTGATGTTAGTATCAAGAAGTGATGGCGACGTCTCCTTTTTCCATACAATTTTGCACAGCGCCTCTATAATACAAAATACAAAATCGTTTATTTTCCAAAATAATAGTACAAATAAAATAAGAGCTCTGTCCCCTGTGGTAGCTACAATGTAGCTGTGTTACAGGTGAACAGTTTCTTCCCATATTTAAACTAAAAAAAAAAGGTACATAAATTTGTAGTTAATATCTAGTTTAGTTCCATAAACAATGAGTAGGAGTAGGTACAAGTATAATACTAGTCTAGATATAGTTGGTATGACATTTTTATAATGCGGAAAGGGAATAACGCAAAGCCCATGTCCTCACGATCCCGTTCCGTTACGATTTGAACAGCAAGGGTGTTAAAAAATCTGGTTGCAGACTCGAAAATTACGAATCTGACACAAAGTCGCGTACATTCAAATATTTTTGCAGTTTTTAATATTTTCTGCGTTCTAAAAGGAATAAAACCAGCGTAAAAGTCGTTTTGCATAAACCGTAGATAAGATTTTTTTCGTAATAAATCTCCTTACCAAATACTCCTAAAATAGCACTAAATCGAAGTAAGGTTAAAACAGGGGTTCAGTAAAAAATGGCCAATGATATGTGGTAAATCTTTTCCCTAGTTTATATTGTAGAGTGCGAAAAATATTAAAACAGCATAAGTAAAATAAGTAGGCGAATCTAAGTCAGATTACGGATCTTCAATTCAAAAACTGATTTTAAGAACAACCTGTTGCTCTTTATAGTCCTGTTATTTAGAATATTCTGTGAAAAAATCTGATTTGCATTTAAGCATTTGAAATATTTAAAAACTAGTAAGTAATAAATTGATAGGTTGTCCGAGCACAAATCGTAATGACGAGTGAGACATTTATCTGCTGTTTCAAGCACAGAAAACGATATACATATAGTCTCAACTAAAAATACACAAAGTTAGTTTTAACTAGATGGTGTCGACTCTGATGGCACAGAAACTAAACTAATTTTACAGCACAAATGTGGCTCACTTTTGTAGTGTGGTCGAATTAGTTAATTTTTCCTTCAGTTACCTTCAGTTTTGTGTGTCTAGAAATGTTAGACTCATCATAAATCATTAGTATTTTAGTAGATTTTAACCAAAATAGCATGATATCTACATACTTTTGTTAAATAGATTGTGTTATAAAATTTACCCACCATAAATAGATCTGATCCTGTTGCCTAATAACGTTTATTTCATCAAAGGTAAAATGTTAAACTCAAGACACTATCAGCCGGTTTCTTGAACGCTTGTCACATTGAATGGATAGTCAACGGCTTGTTATATACGCACTGCGGAATCTCACAGCGTGGATTTTAATCTCGCTGAATATAACCTGCGTACTTAACTTAACTTACACTTACGACGAATAAAATTCCTTGCTATTTTAGCTACCTACAACTTTATAGTGCTCCAAACATTCATATTTTTCCCAGTGAACTTGTGTTCCAAACATTCATATTTTTCCTAGTGAGCTTCCATTAAGTTACAGAATTCTGCAAAACACGCGAGTGATAAAAGCAGCATTGTCAAAATATAAGCGTTCGAGAAACCGGCTGTATAACTCCTATGCATTGTGTCCCGTACACTCTCCCCCTTCTGGGACATGCCACATCACATCACAGACTTCATTAACGGGCTGTTCTCCCCCCTCCTCTGCTCGGAACTGCTGGTATTTATGCCAACGTGTAGCAGTGTGCAAAATGTGTAAACTGTTTGAATTTGCTTTCGGAATAAACAAGACTATAAAAGTAGTATAAAAGTTTGGACACTTCCGTAGTACGTGATTCCTAGTTGCACATGGTCAGTCTACCCATATTTTGCCGTGAGTTTTTGATTGATTTCATTCTCATTGCTAGATCTTCTGTTATTTGTTTTAGTTCCGCTACAAATGCCGAAATAAGCCACAAAATACATAGACTTACCATCAACTTAGGATATAGGCCCCATATCCATAGTGTTTAGTTTAAGTATTAATGTTAAAACTGTTACATATCTTTCCTGTGAAATGTTTAACGTTTTTAATAAAAATAATATTTTTTAATTTAAAAAAAAATTAAAATTAATTAATTAAAAAAAATAAATGCTATATGTAATAGGTATAAGTATAAGTCGTGTCGATAAAAATTGTCATTGAAAATGTCATGCTGACCTAGCTTAAGATCGCATTTGACATATACTCGTATATGGTCTAAGCGTGTACCGCTTAGTTCTTATTGAGCATGATATTTCATGTTTTCTACTCGAGACGAGATATTTCTATATAGTACCCGACACGAAAAAAACGTTGAGACTTTCCGGAATTCTTGTTGATCTAAATCGAGTTAATAATAGACCTAAATAACACAAAAATAAAACACGTACAGTCATTTATATTATACACTCCCAAGTATTTACTTTATTCCACTCAACATTTTTAAAATAAAAGATCACAAACATTTTTCATGTAAAGTAGTGATGGTACCTGGTTATGGTCACATTTATGTAGGTACATACTTTACACTTAATAATTAGTCAAATTCAAAACTTGGAAGTGTATACCTATTTTCGCAACTGACCTTAACCAATTTTCACGTTCTTCAAGAACGTGAATGCTCTATACTTCTACTCATACGAGTAAGCATTTAATTCAGTTATTAAGAGAATATAGAGATTACTAGAAAATTAGAGATATCATATATTTTTAATTTAGACATTTTATAAAATAAATCATTAATTTTTTTTCTAATACGAGTAATAATAAACGTATACCTAACTACTAAAATTACTTTAATGTAATAATTTTTGATCATATTATAGCCAAAGATTTCATTTCTTCTTTATGGTAATACTCCTCATATATTTAATGATAATTTAAGTACCTACCTACATTATAAAATACTATAATTTTAATAAATCTATATAACCTAATTAAAGTGTTTAATTACAATCTTTCGACCCGAACTCGTTCCGAATAACAGAAATTTTGCATACAGGTAATTCTGACCCTGGAATCAAACAAAGGCTTTTATCCTTATAAATCGGGAAATGATTTGGGAAAGAAATCCTCTTTAAACGTTTCTATAGGAAAAACGTGTGCGAAGCCGCGGGGCGCAGCTAGTTATAAATAAAACATCCAGTACACCCTGAACAAATATCTACAGATCGTACACACATTTGTCCCGAGGGCGAGGCGGAAATCGAAACCACAACCTCCTGCGTCGCAGGCGCACCTTCGCCCGCCGATTTTAGTGATTGGCAGGTGGATATTTGATCGCAGTAGAAGTGTTAAAAATACACAGAAGGAAACAGTTGTCATTCGTTAGTCTCCTATCACGTCATCCACGGGCTAAGTCGGGGAACTCTGACGCTGCGACCGACAGGCGCGGCCACCATCAACGACTTTCTATTGTCTATTTTAAACAAAGAATTCGAAATAATAATTGCTAGTGTAATATTAGGTCCTATAATAGTAATACTCGTATTAAATTGGCGTTTTGTCGTTTGTCGTTGGACCTTGCATTCTGTGACCTCACGGATCATCGGATCACCTTTGTTAATTCAAAGTCAAAGCTGCATGACAATACAACATGTAGGTACAAGTGTGACGTCACGGTTCGACGGCCAATAGCGTTGCGATTAGAAATTGCGATCGAGATTGAAAAAATAGTTAAATACGATTAAATTTCACAATAAAAACATCAAAAATACAAATATACAGATATATTTTTAACAATAGAAAATACGTAAAAAAACTAATTCCCTTTTATGAAGTCACATTGCTGATAGGTACTTACCCTACATAAATACTAAACAAAAACTCAATAGCAAAATCGATTGCGCTTTTCATTGCTAGAGAACTGGTTCCGAGCTAACGGAATTATTTTAAATGCTAAGAAAAGTACAGTCATGGAATTTGAAACAAAACAATCTAAACAAAAATTAGGGCTTACAGAACATATATTTCTAGGATACCTAAGTACACGATAGACAATGTAATAAATCACGTACCTCACATTGCAAAACTTTGTAAAAGGCTTGCCAGTGGAAATTATGTCCTCCTAAAACTTAAGCCTCGTATTGACCACAAATCTCTATTATCGCTTACGTACACTCAGTTATAAGCTATGCCGTTACAACATGGGGAAATAGATCTGATATAAAAAAAGTTTTGATATGCCAAAAAACATCAATAAGAATAATTTGTGGCCTGAGGAAAAGAGATTCTGCAAAACCATGTTTCGCAAAATACAAGATAATGACGGTTGTATCATATACAAAAGCCTCGTAGAAATATACAAAAATAGAAATAAATACATACAACGAAAAGACATGCACAGATACAATCTAAGAAACATCTTTAAACTATACCTACACACCACAAGTAAGGCTAGAGAAAGCTGAAAAACAAGGCACTGCCAGACAGACTGTTAAAATAAAGATGTTTAATAAACTACCTACAAAGATTACTGTACTGAATTAGATAATTTTAATCTCTTTAATCGTAAAATAAAAAACTTTTTCGAAAAATGCATTTTACAGCCTAAACGTGTTTGTGTATCTCTTCACGCTAAAACTACTAAACGGATCGAGCTGACTTTTCTATACATAGAGGTAGTTTAAGGTTTAAGGCCTTGAATAAAAATAAGCATAATCTACTACTCGTAGTCTAAATATATCCCATAAATCAGTTTCCATTCCATGGGATATAAATAATCATAAAACGTTTCCATAGAAACAACGCGTGCGAAGCCACAGGCAGAAACTAGTTATTTATTTAAAGCAACGGTTACCTGTAACACAAGCTCTGATTAGCTTGGGGTTAGACGATGCTGTGTGGATTGTCGTTCAATATACGATTTATAAAAGATAAATTATTCATTCTGAAAGTTCTTCGATACATTGAAATGACCTAGATTCTGTTACCCCGCTAATGTCAGACTAGTAGACGACAAGTCTATATTATCTAAAGATTCCTCAGTTTCCCATGATTTAAAGTCATTGTATTTTTTGTTTGTGTACCTATAACCCTTTCCGAATGCAGCTTCTGCATATCTCTTGAAATACTTCATGTCCCTCTCTTCCATATCCCAGCTATCTTTATTGACGTAAGGGAATATATTTCTCATTATCTTAGGCATGAAAGTGTCTAAATAGTAGAACCTTCTTTTCCAGACTTCGGTAGTTTCATAATAGGTTTTACCGCCTCCCAGCACCCTCGGTAACCTAAAATTTGAATTAGGTCAGATGTTATTAAAAAGGTACTTAAGACCCATACACCAGTGAAAGTGGCGCCCCAACTATTTTATCTTATTATTACGTTAAACGCAGCAAGTTTTAAAAATCCATCGTTATTTATTAATGCCTCTGTAATAGTTTCATTTTGTAAAGCTTAGGCAGAGATACGAAGTTGCGCTTTTTGACCACCAAATTCTATTTTCGCATCTCCTCCTAAATTATATGAGATAAAATTATTACAGAGGTATTAATAAATTGCTTATAATAGTTATAATAGATACCACAAACTGAACGATGTATTTTAAAAAAATCCTATGATAAACGTAAAAATAAAGCATAAAAATAACATAAAACTAAGGAAATTACAGTTTAAAGACTGAAAATAAATTCGAGTTAGTATTTACGACTATCTTTAAAACTGTTAAAAGTATTCGTAATAAAATGCTATATAGTAAGCTATAATGTAAGATGATAGACACGAAGACATTGCTTTACCAATCTAACATGGTGTACTTATGTTCCAACTTTAGCTGTAATTAGAACTTAAGCTACCTATCAATGTACAAACTTGCAATAAATGATTTTGATTTTGACTTTGACTTTATGATAAATAGGTATAAAACAGTTTTTTAATAACTAAACTATGTTGGTAAGAGATTTATTTATGTTTTCTTTCTCCGTATTTTATTTATTTTCGCTCAAAGATAGGCTAAAATTCGTGTTGGAATACGAAAGTTTAGAAACTTGTATTTTTCACATATATAGGTACTTTTTTACTGTTTTTTCATTTCTCATACTCTGAAAGTAGGTCAGAAGTTGCCTGCGCAGCGGGATGAAAGTTATACTTTTCGTCCCTAGGGACGAAAGGTGTTCATTTATGTAAAATAAAATTTACAAATTTTTCCATTAGGTCATTCATATTTTTACTTTCCTTGTATTCGAAAAGCACAGTGTTTACCTCGGGTGAAAGTAACGTAAGTATTGTTAATAGTTGTCTTACATGCTTAAATGTCTCAGGCCCCATCTGTACGCGTTCGTGTGGAAGTCGGCTGATAAAGGATTGAGAGTCGGGTAGGTCACGGCGTTAGTCAAGCCAGCGGCCATGGCCATTATGGTCATGCCAAGGTCATAGCCGTTGATGAGAACAGCTACGCCTTCTTGGATCCTACCTCTGGTAGGCGCGAGATGAACTGGTGCCTCTGAAAGTACAACGGTTCCTCAGGAAATAGGTAGGTATATCAACTTTGGCAATGGTGTTTATGAATATCATCTTGCTGATTTTTCAAAGGATATGTTTATGGCTATGGCTATGGCTATGCTATATTTTGGACAGATTCAATTTTAGAAGTTACTTTATTAATTTAAACCTTAGTCATTACATATTCACAAAATATTTTTGAACGGATCACTCTGCGATTTTGCATAGATGTAGTTCTAGGTTTTCCCATGGGAATCACCTGTAAACGTTTCTATAGAAACAATGCCTGCGAAACCGTGGCAGTAACTAGTTTTAAAAATATACAAAATGTAGGCACTAACCTGTTTCTGGAACAGTTAAGTCCACCCCGAGACTAGGTTTCCAAAAGAATGTTCCCGCATGAGCGGCATACCCCTGTCAAAATATAATTAACGAAAGAAAACATTGATTTAAAAAGGGAAGATAGGTTACGTTCTCCCAGCGCTTACTCAAAAATTGGCATGTGTTACAACTACACGCAAACACATATTCTCACAGTTATATTTCCAGTCCTGTGCAATACAAAGAAGAACAAAGACGGAAAGACGTATCTAGGACCGAAGTGAGACTGAGACCAGTGCCTCATCTTCGTTTTTAATAAATCAATGAAAGAAAACATTTCAGCCTGTACGAACCTACTACCTTATGGAGTCTATTCATAAAATATAGCGACAAAGCCTAGCAAGTTGGCGACATTTCGGTGTAAGTAAGTAGGTACGAATACTTTGTAGCCGGTTTACAGCCTAGATATAATTAAAATCATCAGAGAAATGTATGGAACGTTCACCCAGTGCTTACTCTACATCTAAATACAAAACACCTTATTTGTTTACCATAACGATTATGATTTATGACTGTACCTCAGTTTTTTCATCAATAAATCACAACAAAGTGCGTCATAGCAAGCACGCGTAACACGAACGCCGCCTCCGCCCCGAGAATCAATAGAGAAATCTGTCTGTATTTTTTTATATTAAAATACCTACCTAGTTCTGCCATTCTAGCCAGCAGCTCTACTATACCCATATTTACTATAATATACCAGAATATACTTTCAAAATACTAAAATAGGTAGATATACATTACTCTCTTATTTATCGCTGATGTAAAGTAAAACTTTGTTTCCTCTTCAATATCGTAAAAGCCTCTCGACTCGTTAATACTGAACAACGCTCGAGAACATTCTACTGTATCCTATTAATATTATAAACGCGAAAGTTTGTAAGCGGCTGTTGTATAGGTTTCGAGTTATTATCGATCTCGTAACTATTATATCCCAGCTTTAGGAGGCGGAGCTGGGCGGAGATAAGCGGAGAAGAGCAGTCAAAAGTGGCGGGGTTTTCTTAGCTTCTATGTATCTTCTTATGTCGTCTATCTCACCGTCAATTATGGACCGATTATAAAAATATTTTGATATTGTTTAGAGAATGATCACAAATTGGTCCTATAACAATTTTATTCCCGATAGATTGGTATAAGTCCAAAACAACACATTTGTTTTGCATAATCACGCTGGCTATAACAATTTTGGTGATATCTTCGCCAATTCTAAATAGATTTTGATGATTCTTTCGTTGTTTTAAGGTTGATTTTGAGGTGGTCCCATTGAAGTATGATTCTCAAGAAATTTGTATGTGCACCGTAAAAATCAAACATAACATCATAATATTACATCACATAAAATTTTAGCTTAAGGTACCTACCAGGTGAGCGAAGCTAGGGGCGAAGACTATCTTTAAATAACATAGTTTTTGTCCCGAAAACTAAAATAACAGTTTACCTAAATAAAAATACAATAAAGGATTTTGTTGTCGGTTTTTAGTTTTTACAACATTAAACATTGAAAATAATTACCTACCTACTTATAACGATAATATAGATGTGTAAGTGCGAATAATTTATAGGCAGCCGGTAGGTGACCAGTTGTCGACCATGTTGTTGACCAGAGCATTGTAAACGATTGTGTACTAAGCCTAATAAATATATATATGCTCTTAGAAGAATCGTAAATAAGTCGTCCCGAGAAACTGGTAAGATGGCGTATCAGTATCACGGATATGTTGGCTCAAATCTCCGTTATGACTTGATTCTTTAGGGCAACTCAACTGAAATTCAGTTTTCATAGTGCAAAAAAATGTATCTTAGCATTATGTAATGTTTGGGATCAGACAGTCGCATGTAGGTCTTTATTTAAGTTCATTGAAATGTTACCTTTGTGCTGTCTCTACATTTATGAAGTTTGTTTATTTGTAAAAGAACATGAGAAATTCTATTGTAAGAAACCTGAAATGAAAAGCGCCAGACTCCGCGATCGTTTCCGCAATAAATTGGACACCCCTATGTTCAGGTTATCGTGTAGTTGTAAGAGTGTACCTATATTATATGTCAGTTAAAATTTTCAACAATATCCCAGATGATATAACTTCTTTGCCTCTACACAAACTTAAAACTAAACTTTTTTGTTGGCTTCTTGGCTAATTGTTTTTATGACGATTTTTTTTAACTCTATTAAAATTTTAAATTGAATTAATATGTTGTATGAAATCATGGATATTTTTTGTTTTTATTATAATTTGGAATTTTATTATGATTTTATTATGTTCGTGACATGACTTATTCATTATTGTAAATTATTAATAATATGATTTTTATTTTATTGTAATTAGGATATTTTTATTCTTTTGTAGCATATAGTAGAATTTTCCTGCATGCTCTATGTCAACTCCAAACACATTTGATTTGTACGCTCGAAAGAGTAGATTGTGCTGACCTAAAACTAAATTTAAGATCAATTGTATATTTCCACAATCACAGATAAATAAATGGTTTCAATGTCTGCCCGACTTTGGTGTGGAGAGTCCATAAGGTAAAGGTCCATAAGGCTTGTACTCATATCATTTAAAAAGTCATAAATCTAGGTACTTACATATTTAACTGAAACAATAATCACAAACAAAGATAATGGTAATGATTTTTCCAGAGACATGATTCACATCGAATGCACTACAGCCACTGAGTAAAAGGTAGCTGGAATAAAACTGAATATTGTTATAAGAAGATGTTGGTTTCCTTTTGTTGTTTAATAATGAATAACGTCCACAGCGAAATATAATACGAAAATATCAAACAAATTTGATAGGCGGATATCAATACCCTCACTCATACTAAGACAAAGTAACTAAGTAGATGACGATATTATAAATATTCACTATTTCTTAGAAACCTATGATAAAACTAACTTCGTTATTATGGAAATAGTAGTTGTATAAGACAGGTATTAGGTATGTTGATCTTTCGTAAAATAAACTCAATTATGCAATTTAAATATATTTTATTCCATAAAGTTTCCTATATCTCTGGAATTCTTTTATGTACCTTCTGTTAATGTAAGAAAAACAACTCTGTTGGAACATCATAACATGTAGGTATACAGCATTAGTCTAACTAATCTAGGTGCAGAACTGATATCTAAAATATACTAGTTTCATTTAATGATTACAAGATAATTAAGCACTAACGTGTCTAGGTACCTATGATTTATAAACAAGCACACTAACTAATAAGTACTACAAACATACACAAGCCAAATTCGATGTAGCATGTTTGTAAGCAATCCGTCAATTACCTCGGTTGTCGCGTACAAGTGAGTTTTACACAAATTGTGTAGTGGTTTGTTTAAAAACATTCTAAATCTGGTTTGAATAGTACTATCTGGTAGACAATTTATAGAAATCTCCAAACGAGCGTAATTTTTTTTGAGTTGTTAAATGCTTATCTTCATCAAATATGAAAATACATTTTGCGCCGCTACTGTAACACAAACATATGAAACGTATGAAACGAATCGTTAATTTTATTAGTTTTCAGTTTGAAAGATCTTTATTTATAAACTTAATTATTAAAAGTAACAAAGTAGATCGATGACTGAACAAGCTCTCATAATGCGTGCTTAGTTTCCAGGGGTAATTTTCTTCATTTATTATGCCTTTGGCATATTAAAACTGCTTAGTTATAGTTAAAAATAATTACAATTTCTATGTACTTCTTAAAGTAGGTAATGTAATACAACCTGACATAGCAACTTGATACAATTTAGGTACTAATACTATATCAACAGAATCTACAAATTAGGTTACGTATTGTAATTTTAATCGAGCAATCTTATTGCAATGCTACATTTATGGCAACTTATGAAATTATATAGGTCTACGTCTTAGAATCCTAGATATTTTTACGTAGTACTTTATATTTCTTCTGAATTATCCTATTTTACGTAAAATGTAAAATAGGATAATTAAAATAATTACGCCACTGTATTGTGCAACATTGACGCTAATCACAGAAGCTCAACAAACAACTTTTGGTTTTGAGAGCTTCGACCATTTTATCTGAATTTGCTTCTCTTTAATGTGTCTCGGGCAATTGGGTGTTGTTGAAGTTTTTGCACATGTTTTTAGTCGTTGCCCTTACAACAAAATGAGAATACCTTTCTTTTTTAAATTAAAATACTTTCTACTATTTAATCTCTGTAATTATGATTATACAGGGTGCTATTATCCAAAATACTTAATCAATCACCGACATAAAAACATTATTGTTATCAGTTAGTGTTTTAATGTCTAAGTATTTTGGATTATAGAACCGTGTATTATCATCATAATCGCAGAATATTAATAATAAAGTACTCCACTATAACTAATTACAATTACTAGGCATTATATTTTAATACGTAGGTACTAAAATATAATGCCTAAATACACATAAACATAAATAGACATAAATAATAAATCTGTACATTAGCTTCCTATTCGATATTGTCTCACCTCTAGGTAACCGTATTCTTTATTGGCACACACTAACATTATAAACCTGAATGAGTTCTTAGCAAGGGATGGTTTCACCAAAATTCTTAAGGAAAGTTTGTCATTAAATGACTTGAATACACGTATATGAAGAAGCGATTAGACATCTTGTACTGGCAGTGCTGTTTCTTTAATTATCTTTACGTATTTCCTTGAATCTCTTCTGTTGAAATAGATGACATTTCTAATATTTCTTCTGATTCCTCGGTTTCCCATGATTTAAAGTCGTTGAATTTTTTGTTTGGGTATCTATAACCTTTTCCAAAGGCACCTTCTGCGTATTTTTTGAAATAAACCATTTCCTTTTCTTCTTTTTCCCATTCTTCTTTTTTAACGAAAGGCAATGCCTTTCTCAAAAACTTCGGAACAAACGTATCTAGAAAGTAAAATCTCCTTTTCCAGGCTTCGGTGGTTTGGTAATAAGTCTTGGTTCCTCCAAGAATCTGCGGCATCCTATAATATAAATTAAAATACAAAAAAATTAAAATGAAAGTGTCTGTTTTGTATCATGTATGAATATTATGTTATCAGCTTTTTACAAAATGCATTTAATAGTAGGAAATTTACATTATATATATACGTTATGTTTGCTTGCACGCGGCGTTTAAAAATTAAATAAAAAAAGATATCTCAACTTATTGTATGTAAAATTTTATGTAAGTATCTCTTAAATTAAATCGCTTATTTCTATCTTTCCTATTAACCTATCCTATATCCTATTTAGGTAACTATGTTTTGTGTCGTGCTGACTAAACTTTTTTCATTTAATTTAATATCAACAAGCGTGACATTTAGGACATTGATTCTACCAGAGAAACCTAAGTAACTACCCCAAAAATATGCCAGTCGCTATACTCAACACCCTATACAGAACATTGTAAACTTGCTAGTGGTTTCTTTTTCACTTCTTCCGCTAGTGGACAAAAAATTGAAGTGAATTAAAGTCAATTGCACCTTATTTCTTGTTGATAGTAATAACTATTTATCAAGCTGTTTATATAGTTAAAATTTGACTTGTCTAAGTACTTATTTTGTAAGTCTAAAGAAATAACCGATTTGACTGTGACTTTGACTTAGTACACTTTTTTGATCAACATTTTGCGACATAAGTAAACGCAGCTTGAAGTTTTTAGATGTTTGGGCAAAAACGAGACAGTAGTCCGATTATGAGATACTTTTTTGTTTGTTAAGTAAAACGATGCTCAGAAAAAGTAACTTTGGTGCAGAATGTGGTCATACAAAACCATTTCATCTTACCACCACCCGCCGCCACTTCGAAAACGTTACAAGACTTACCTACACCTTCCCTCACGAAATCTCAACAGCCTATTTGGTCCACTGCTTGACACAGGACTCTCCCTGATACTTATTGGGTTTTATCTCTTGAGGGCAATGCCTATTATCCCCACGGTGAATGGGGATCGCAGTTCGGTGGTAGAATTTTTCTGCAGGGGGCGCTCCTGCCAGACCCAGTGGGTATCTCTTGGTCCTACGACACCCGCGCGAAAGAATTGAGGGTGTAAATTGTAAGCCGGCATCGTTATTTTTAGTATGTTAACAAAGTATAGAGGTAGATACTAAAGGTACTAATGCCAATAATGACTTACATGCTTAAATGTCTTAATCCCCATCTGTAGGCATTGGTGTAGAAGTAAGCCGATAAGGGATTGAGAGTAGGTGCAATTTGGCTGATCTGCGCCCCGGTGACCAAACTCATTAATGTTATTCCTACATCGTAACCATTGATCATTACTACGACCCCTTTTTGAATGTTCCCTCTGGTAGCTTCTCTGAACTCTGGTGGTGATGCTGAAATAACGCAATAGAAAGTAAAAAAATAAAATTATTTACAATTCGCCTGATCAGAGGGCCTAGACCAGGGTTGCACAGACTTATTAGGACCACGGGCCACTTGGGCATATTATGAGCTAAAGGTGGGCCACAGAAAATAAAAACAACTGAATTAAGTTTCAAAAAGATTAACGTTATATTTTCTTATCAATTTAAGTATGACTGGTAGATGCATGACATTGCATGGTGTTAACAATTTTTTTTATATTTGGTTCCAAATTGCTTGTCGCCACACGTAATATTCCCTCCAGGTTTTCGTTTGCTACGCGGTTTCTATTTTTTGTTTTGTTCAGGTTCATAATCGAAAACGTTTGTTCGCAAATATAGGTAGATCCGAACCAGCTTACGCATTTTAAAGCATTTGTTCGCAGTGCTTTGTACGCATTTTCATCAATGCAGCGGTAAAAGTTGAGTAAGTTACCTTCATTAAATTTGTTGCGTAAATTATCACCACTTTGCATATCAATCAATTCAAGCTGCATTGAATCTGGTGCATGTTCAGGCGAAATGGCAAAAGGATTACTAAATACGTCTAAGAGAGGTTTAACTTTTTTAAATTGGGAAAATCGTTCTTCAAAAGCTCGCATCAAAACATCCAGTTTTTCCACATAAGCGAGATTGACCTAAGTTTTGTTAAATTTTTCAGCCATTTTCTTATAATTTGGAAAATGGACGTAATAGCCTTGATTTATTTGGGATCTGAAAAGAGTCAACTTGTTTTGAAAAGATAAAATATGAGAATATAGCTGAGAAATCAGTTGATCTTTGCCCTGAAGTCGCGTATTTAAGACATTCAAATGGTTGGTGATGTCTACTAAAAAACCTAAGTCACATAACCAATCAGGATTTTTTATTTCAGGGACATCCTTTTTCTTATCCGTAAGAAATATTTCGATTTCATCTATTAAATTCAAAAACCGCTCCAGAGTTAATCCACGGCTAAGCCACCTTACTTCTGTGTAAAATAGTAAATCTCCATATTCGCTTTCTATTTCTTCAAGAAATTGTTTGAATTGTCTGTGATTCAGGCCTCTGGATTTAATGAAGTTTACAGTGGGTACAATAACTTTCATTACGTTTTCAAATCCCAATAACTTTGAACATAAGGCCTCTTGATGTATGATGCAATGAAACTGCATTAAATCTTCGGTATCTACGTTTTGAATTTGCAGGTGCTGCTTTAACAGAGTTACTAAGCCAGAATTAATACCGATCATCGAAGGAGCTCCGTCGGTTGTGATTCCAGATAATTTCGATAAATCCAAAACCATTTTGAAACATTTTTCCAAAAGTGCTTTGAGCATATCACTCCCCTTGGTTTGCCCTGTCAAGGAACTCATTCCAATCAGCTCTTCAGTGACTTCGAAATCTTTTACGCCTCGCAGGAATATTAACAGCTGAGCTGTGGAACTGATATCAGTGGATTCGTCGAGTGCTAAAGAAAAAAAATCAAAGTTTTTAGCTTTTGCAGTTAATTGCTCTTCTATATCACCTGACAACGCGGTAATTCTTCTTTGAACTGTCATACGATTTAGCTGAATTTTCTCAAACTTTTTCGCCATCTCCGGACACATTTTTTTTGTGGCTATTTGTAAGCAATCTTTAACAAACTCACCATCTTTAAAAGGTCGACATGTTTTCGCTATTAACCGAGAAATTTCGAAGCTGATTTCAGTGGCAGTCTCAGCATTTTCAATAGGTTTTGTAAACATAGCTTGCTGGCCCAATAGTTCCTTTTTTAATGATGCAATTTTTTGGTTGCGTAATTGCCCTGTCAATTTGGTAAAGGTAGGATGCTGTGTTTCATAGTGTCTTTTAACATTATATTCCTTTGGAATTGCAACAGAATTCTTGCAAATCATACAAATTATATTATTATGTGACATAACAAAAAAGTACCTACTTCTCGGTCCAAATATCTTGAAACTGCCGATTTTCATCTTTTACCTTGCGTTTTTTACTGGGGACTGGCGGCGCCTTATCCATAGCGAAATTTGTAATACCCCAGCTATAACGGGTAGTTACCTAAAACAATTTAGATAGAAGGTAGTTATTGCCTAACATATCTAAGTATGTTGTTATTCACAAAGAAATGAATTATCAAGTAATAATTATTGTTACTTACCGACTTCTTCAGTAGGTAGTTGTTTTACGCAAAATACAAATAACCGACTAGCACTAGTTTAAATGATATACTTTTCCGCAAACTTATCTAAAAGTAGTTATCTATCACAATTTTTCGCCGCAATTTGCCGCGCTGTGACGTACGCAATGCATCTTTGACATGCACAGACAAGAAATTATAAAACAAATCACTCATTGCTCGTCGCGTCGAGCGGCTCCCCCGCCACCCGCACTGCGCGGCTCCCCGCCACCCGCACCGTGCGGTGCTGCCTCTTTCGGTTACGTTCGCGCGGTTTCGAATAGTTCAGAGCGCGAGTTCAAATATCGCGATTCGCGGCGTAGGTATTGAAAATTTTCATAATTAAGTATTTAGCAAATTTAATTAAGTTGCTGGCGGGCCGCACGTACATTGACAGAGGGCCGCATGCGGCCCGCGGGCCGCGGTTTGTGCATGCTTGGCCTAGACAAAGTAACAATCGATGTCGAAAGCGATAGTAGAAAAGTCCAAAAATGTATGTGTTTGACATATGCCTTAGATATGTCACGTCACGTGATCTGTTTCGAAATTTTCCCTACGAATTTTTTAATTGTTTTCGATTCGCTTCATAGCGAATGCGCGTTGGCTAGGCCCTCAGGAGTGGTGGACAATCAACGAGTTATTCAATTAACTAAACACTTTTTAATTATATTTATAATTTTATTGGATCTTGCTTTTGCTACCCTTCTTTTATCTAAGGTGCTAATAACCGCCGAGTGGACGATACAGAAAAAACGTAAGGTGGACTATGGAAACTAATTCTTTACCCAGGATCACCCACAAAGACGAAGAGCACAGTGCGCGCTATTTTCGAAAAGGATAGTTTGATAGGATTTGACTTTCATAGGAGCGGGACAAAGCATACGTTTTTCGAACAGCCTTGGCGCAAAATGATGTATTTGTATATTTTTATACAAGAAACCTACATCACTTATGAAAAAACCCAACCGAGGAACTAAGGAATTAGTAATGGCATAAGAAACAAAACAAAAATCTTTTCTATAGACCACGGGGTTCCTGAGAATTAGACCAAATTATGTAGGTGCAAAACAGCGCACTCTCATGATTTTTTTAAAATCTATTTTTAATGAATTTTCACAACCAAGAAACCGAAGAAAAAATGTTGAATTTTATGTAATTCTTGTTTTTTACCACGGGGATCCCGTGATTACTGAGTTAGTACTGAGTAGGCCTAGTTTTTTTAACCTACTTCAAAAAAAGGAGGAGTTTCTCAATTGGACTGTATTTTTCTGTTTTTATGTATTTTTTCGAATGGACTATTATGCTGTTGATCGCATGTACTGCTGTTGATGGCCGATGGCATTGACCGCAAACTGCGATCCCCAACCCGCATGTCAATGAAATCATATTAGCTGCGCCACGCGGCTCCGCACGCGTTGTTCCTATGGAAACGTTAAAAGGTGTATTGGTACCTGTATGCAATATTTCAACCTGATCCGTCCAGTAGTTTTGACGTGCAGAAGTAACAAACATCCATTCATCCATCCATACAAACTTTCGCATTAGTATGATTATGAGGTAAAACCTCATTGAGGGAGCGTACCTAAGAGAAGGCGCACCGCACCCGTCAACTGCAGGCAGGCTGCATGCAGTTGACAGCCTGCACATATACATATATATAGCATATGTACATATATATGTATATATATATAGCCATAGCACAGTACTCAAGTTTCGTACTTGTCTCGTCTCGTCTTGAGTACTGTGCTATGCACAGATATCAGAAACCTGTGGTGCTATGAGTCCTTACATCCTTTATGTCTGGCCCGTGCCTAATGGGTGCGTTTCCACTGTCGCGATTCCTGATAATTATGACTTCAAAATTAGCCGACCAACTTAAAAAAGTAGTTACATACGAGTTTGAATTAAGAACTGAATTGAATGAGTAACATTGTTGTTTTCACTTACTCCTTTTTTCATAGAAAATGTATGGGAATAGATTTTTTAATTATTGCCCAAACTTACGATTTGAATTGGTAAGTTTTTATGGGAAAACTGTTCCTGGTTGGAAATAGAGTCGATTAAGACCAACTTGTTTTTTTTTGACAAATGTCATTTTTAGGACGACCCGTACATTTTTTCAAAAAACTAAATATGACAATATTTTTTTCTTCAAAATAAAAGAGAAGGTTCCTAAGAACAAAACCTTCTAACTACAAAAGAAACGGTAGCTACCCTTAAGGGGCCAAAAATTTGCCCCACCCTGTATATATTTCACGCCCGTGCTAGTCTCGCAGTATGATTGAAATTAGTCCCTATACCTAAAGACCATCTAGCTAGACAGATCTATATGTATAAATAGGTAAATAGATTGTTTTGAATAGATCCTAAATTCTAGAATCATACAAAACTCCCTTCTAGGAAGTTCTAGCAGTTCTACGAAGTGCTACAAAGTTCTAGAACTAGTTTCTAGCACAAGGGAGATAATGAACTTACGTGTGGGGGGTGCAATAAGGTCGATGCTCAGACTAGGCTTCCAGAAGAAGGTGCCCGTATTGGTAGCATACCCCTGTTGATAAACTAATTGTTAGCTTTTAACAATATCGTGGCCCCCGTATCAGTAGTACTACTAAGAAATACAACTGGTAGTACAAATGACACACTGTTGTATCTCTAGTACTACCAGTAGTACTAGTAAGCCTCCATGTCAGTAGTACTGATAAGAAGTACAACTGGTAGTAGAAATGACGCACCTTTGTATCTCTTTAAAGTTTATGCTGTACAACTGAACATTTAGTTATCATGACAATCGATACTCTTTACTGATAATTCTAACTGGCCACTTGTAATGTAAAAGATTATAAGTATGATACTTCTTTGATGATGGATAATGAAATGACAGTGTCAAGAATATGTTTCAAAAGCTTCCATTTCATTGAATTGAGATGAGACCATTGATTTAAAAAGGGTTTTAATAAATCAATGATTGAGACATTATTTTTATATTTTAAACGTGAAAAATGGGAGATTCGGCGTTAGGCAATTCTTTAGTAGACGGCATAAAGATAGTAGAACGCGGACGTGGCAAAGTATTACTAAACAGTGGTCACCAATACTACCTACTAAAAAAATACAAAAATTTTAATAGCATCTGGAGGTGCAAGAACTTTAAATCCAGATGCAGATGCAGTGGAACAGTGACTGTTACAGCATTTGTCTTTTTCACATGTGAACCGTTCCGGTTCCTGGGTGAAAAAAAGTGTTCTGTCATGATCTGTCACTCTGCGTGTATGTTACACGCAGAGTGACAGATCATGACACATATATTTCAAAAATTTAAATTTCGACAACGTAGAGCAACGTTGCTCTATGGTAGAGTCGAATGTTGAAGACCTCTGAATGAAATAAATTTTATTGCGTATTAGTTAACGTATAGAATTTCAGTACGTTACTCAATTTATCAAAAAAAATATTATAATAATCTTCGACACGTAATAAAAATATGTTTTTTTTTTAATAAAATCAGAAATAGGTATTTAGTTTGGCGTAGAGCGTAACGTAATAGATATGACCTGAATAAAAATGAATCGGGAAAATTATGATCTTATTTTGCAAATTCAACCGTAACTTATTAGTTATTACATCATCATCATCTTATTATTTATATTCTAAAACGCAAGTCTTGTAGAGTTTATTATATTAAAGAAAAGGCTTAAAGAGAATATAAATTCGGTAATGTACGAATTTTAGTGACTATACCAGGATGACGTTCCTATATCGTATCCATTTTGAATGGAGCATAAACGTAAACAAACCGCCCATACTTAATCTAAAATTCACTTTGTTGGTGCGTCCTTTTATACGTAATTTACATTACTTGTCGATTTTAGACCCTCCATTTGTGTCGTACTTTGTTTACTAACATACTTCATTCAAAATTGATAAACCATAGAGACTCAATTTTTATAAATACATCAAATCACTCAACATATAATTAAATAATTTCGATTACACCTTAGGTCATTTCTATGATTATCACACCGAAAAGTCGCGCAACGCAGGAAGTGTAAGTACTACGATAAAACTTGTTTACCTAGTTTAATTCTAATTTAATTTTTAGTAATTTGAGTGGCGTACTGAAATTTAATTGGTAAATAGCCGATACTGTAGGTACTTACATTTTTGATTGATAAAATAATCACTAGAAAACTTAGTTGTAGTGATGTAAATGCCATGATGAGCTGTTTTCTGGTTCCGATCACCGACTGCAGTCGTAGATGAGATGTACAAGTTACTAACCTCTAAAATAGCTATGTTGTTTTCCTCCTCTTGTTATGATCACAATGAATTCCATCACGACACAACTAGATTGTCTACTAATTCCTTTAAAAAAAGCAAGCATCGTTGATTAGTAAACGTCAATATTTAATTATTTTTATCGTCGGCTTTCTCTTATCGACGACTCCCGGTGTGGTATAGTATAGATAAATTACTTACTCCTACATCTTTTTTCTCTACTGTCTCATTTATTAAGGACGAGAAATAATATTTAAACTGTTTTGATGTTTTTGAAACCTATTCAGCACATAATTTAATGTAGGTGCTTTGATATTCACATGCCAGTAATGTGGCGAGATCATGAGGATCTACTTTATTAATACCACCTGTAGGTATATTTAACTATGTCTGAAATGCATATTCGATAGTAAACTATTGGAAACTATTTATTTGAAACAATTTAAACTTTTTAAAACGCTAAAACACTTTTATAACACACCAAAAATTAAGAGATGATAAAATTCCACGTTGGTACTCATTAGTAAGCTTTAGGTCTAAGCTGTTAGTGATAGGCGGGTAGATTTATAAGAAAGTAAGAATGTAAGGTATAGGTACGGGGACGTATACAGAACTAACATGAAGTGTAGTATGTAGTATCTTGATAAACCAATATTGTGTTCAGTCATAAGTAGATGATTTCACGGATGGCTTTTTAACCTTCTTGAGCTATATTTAGTGCATGGTTCCCTACACTGGCTGATCTATGACAGAAACTTTATTATTGATTGGATAACAATGTCTATTTTTTTCCATCTAACTCATCGTTACGAATCATTTATTAATTTTTAACGACTTAAATGGGGGTTCGATTTCGATTCGGGGGTCGGGTTCGATTCCCGCACTGAGACAAATGTTTTCTATGTATAATAAAAAATAAATTATGTGATTTACATTATTATGTAAGTACTCATAATATTATGTATACCAGTCATCTATAGTACCCATAACATAAGCTTTGCTTCTCACGGGGCTAGATGATGCTGTGTGAGTGGTCCAGCATTATTTATTCGTTCAGTATGTACTGTGGGATGGCTTAAATATAAAAAGCAAAAAAATATATAAGGCGCGCTTATAATATTTGCCTCTACGTCAATCAGATTATCTGATATTTACTATGAGAGGTCGAATTCATTTTTTCATATTCCGACCTGTTCTTTGAGAAAAGTTGTCTTGCTTAGGCCCGTTGACCTCTTTGAGTTAACTCACATATTTTTGAGCGCTCTTTATATATTTTTTCTTTGTAAATAAGTCATCCTTTTTTTTTCTTTGTATATGAGATAACTGACGGTTTCGATGACAATGACGTCACACGCACCCGCGGCGGTCACTCTTTAAACTTCGCTAGTGATTTGGTCATAACTTCTACAATTTCTGTAATAGAACACAAATTTTTGCACTGTGTTGTATGGACTTCTTAGCTCTATAAATCTGCAATCTCAACTAAAAACGCTACGGTTCTTGATTGCCGCGAGATAGAATTTCTGGCGCAGTTGTAAATTGAAATTAGGACCTCGTTTACACTGGGATTAGTTCATTAGAGTTAAGTGTATATTAGAAAAAAATATTTAAACTGTTTCATGACGCATGAGCTAGTGAGTGTCTGGCACAGCGCATCAGCATTGCAATAGCGAGGCAGCCAGCATTTTCCATATAAACTTGTCAAACCTTTGAAATCCCCTAGGAGGGTATTTTTTTAAACCATCTAGATGTAGCTCAACTTGATACCAACCGAGAGACACTTTTTGTTGGTACCAAGTTGAGCTACATCTAGATGGTTTAAAAAATTACCCTCCTAGGGGGTTTCAAAGGTTTGACAAGTTTATTTGGAAAATTAATCATTCCTTGGTTCGTTTCACTATATAGTAGGTAAATACGACGAATCACGTATTTTTATTTTTACAAAACTAAAAAAACTAACTACTGCAATAAATATCTGAAATGTGTACTCGGGTGAAGCCGCGGGGCAATAGCTAGTTAATAATAAGACTAGTATGTATCTACCTAGGTACCTACTAAGTACAGATGCGTGCATTGATAATTATCGATTTGTGTGTTGAGGAAACACCCTGTGTACATGATGATACCTACTTAGGTGCCCTTTAGAAATAAGACATTCATATTAATTTTAAAATCTTTTATTATAAAAGTCAGTGCCTACAAAACGTGCTAATTACTAAGTTTACTTATTATATCCATAATCTAATAAAAAACAACACAAGTCAGTTCAATAATTTAAATCCCTAACAATTAATACAAACAAAACTTTATCGTATTATTAAGTCTTCATATTCTTAGGGCTATAGATATAAAAGTGACAAATAACATTAGTACCTACATTGTACACTGATGCGAGAAAATGACCAATTCTTAACAAGGGAGTGATTTGACGCTCGAGGCGTACGAGGCTGAAACTCTTAAGGGGGCTCCGCGTAAAATGGCCCCATTCTATCCTCACCAATTTAAAACTTATCTTATACAAGGTGCCAAGGAAAGGGTGTTCGCCATGTCAGAGAATATATAATACTACTAGCCTAGTAGTCTAAACCGCAAGGAGGAAAATAATAATAAAATAATCACAAAATATGACCAATATCTGATTAGGACGATAAAATATTTTATTTCACTTTATTTTGTGTAGTTTTATATTAATCAAAATCACTGTAGAAAATACAAAAATAAACCCGGGGTTTTACCCTCACGGGAAACAGAATAAACAAAATAATTAAAGAAACAATTAAAACTACCCTTCAATGTCATATCTTTCCATTTAATTATAAATACTTTCTTAATTATTATCAGATGCAGTGATCTGATCAACGGATCGAAGGATTCAATGCAACAATATAAAAACCCTGAAAAACTTTTTTAATATTTTTAAAACAATTTAAACCTCTTTAGTAATAACTTAACTTATGATAGTCATTACATATCTTACATTTTTTTCAAACATTTCTTTAAAACTATGAGAACAAAGTGGACAATTTTACGCGGAGTTGCCTAAAAAACACATTGATAATTAGGTACATGCTAAACTACACATACAAAAACATCCTCATTTAGAATCTAAAAAACCTACCTAATTCTGATTTTCTTTTAATGGGAAGTTATCATCACCATCATCCTTTATTAGTTCACTGCTGGACATAGTGAGCGCCATACTTCCCTTTCAGCTTATGGAAATAATTCTATAATGACTTAATCAATAGAAATACCTGTTCACTTTGCACAGGTTTGTTTTTCATTTGCATTGATGAATTACAAATTATAGTTTACTATCTAAATGTTTCCGATTTTCCCGACATGAAACTGCCTCAAGACAACTTAAGACGATAAACGATTGTTTTTTATTTGTTGTCAATATCAAAAGTTTGACAGAACAATCTGACATTTATTTACTATTGGTCAACATAAAAGTAATAAATTTTCCGCGAATAAACAATGTCGTCACACCTTTCCTCATCTTGAGGGTGTGTATACTAAGTTAAGTACTATGTTATATCTAAAGAAGAATATGAATACCGATTACAAGGTAACTCTCGAGGAAATCTCCAAACTTCCTCAACCGAGCTTAAAGAAATATTTTAAGGAGACGACTACATTATAACGGAAAGAAGTCTGACCTAAAACCATTTCCACATCAGGGTCGATAGAATTATTATGAAATAAAATAAAAAGTCTACCACAGCAAGTCAGATAGAGAACAAATTGAAATGAAAAAAGAAAAATGATTTGCTAATTCTGATTTTCGAAAGTTGACTGTCGATGACTGTTGACTGTAGATGTCGATTCGAATGTTGATGTCTGGCGCGCATTTTCTGTATTTATTTCAGTAACCGAGCTCGCAAGTTTTACCGAATTGATAATTGAAAACGAGAACAGTAAAGTTTTTTAAACTTACGCGATCAGAACACATTATTATAAATATTCAATAGCCGAGCACATAGTAGACTCAGGACCCAATCACTGGATTGAACTACATAAACCGCAAGTTATCTGCAATGAAAGGCATTACTACAAGAGAATGGTTCGGGAAGCAATTGAAATTAAGAAATATCCTAATTTCAATCGTGAAGACGGTTTCAGACTCTCTGCCTCGTGGAATCCAGTAGTAGCTAAGTGTACTCGTAGACCGGTTTCTCAGTGCATCACGGACACGGTTAGTGTAGTGTGTCGTCCGAGTGTACAGATGGACATCCCTATTTTAGAAGATCAAGTGAGGGTAGTTGCAAAAAATGCAGCCCCCGCTTCGCAAAGGCGGTAGCTCCAGTACTCCAGTCATCCCGTGACCACGACAGAGTGTAAACCTGTTGAAACGTCGGGAAAAATAGGTAAATAAACGCGATAAATACCCGTGAATATTTATAATAAAACGAGAACAGCTCTCAAAAATATCAACGTCATTCTATTTTGTACAGGCAATTTATTCACCAATGGAAAAGGCGTAATAGCCCTTATTCATTACACCATTCATTACACGCAAACACGTAACGCGGAGTACTGCGTTTTGGCTCCATAACAAAAAAAAAATTGTAATATTCAAGGAAATCTAGCTAGCTTGATACCAAGATGACCTTGTTTTTATTTGAATATGTGCTGTGTGAATTGTCCAGCATTATGATCATTATTATTATACGTACGTACTTGATGATGAGATGCGTTTCAACTGACGCGGAGCTGGACGGAGTGGAGCGAAGAAGAACAGTGAAAAGTAGCAAGTTTTTTTTATTGAATCGGAGCCATACCTTGAGCACAGCCTGCTTGACTCCATTCTATTTAGCTGGAGCCCGCATGTTAATATAAGTAAAGCCAATAATTTAAAGTTTGCTAAGCTTCGCTCCGCGCCTCTTACACAGTTGCCACTGATGCACAGTGGAGATTTCGAGCACTGTGATTTGCCAATTCAAGGTCCAGTGAAAACGCAACCTAACAGGGGCTATGCACGAAGTTATTACGAATAAATGCCTCGTTCTACCCGCAGGGCACGGCTCCTGCACTTGAGCCCGAAACAATATCCGCAGATCACATGTTAATTGGAATGCCAATCAAACACAGTTCCAGCAATTCTATCAAGTACCATGCAGTGATGCAGCGCTGGAGGGCAGACCGGTGAAATGTTGACAACCACTGTTATTATAATTACAAAATACAAACTACACAACGCGAAGAAAATTATGATTTTCGTGATTAAAGTATCAAATTATTCCAGTTCCAGTTTTTATGCTGTAATTTTGGGGCTGCCAGCTTTATTTTTAATATTAAGAAATATGCATTCAAAGATTTTCTAAAAATTTCTTGCTTCGTCTGGAAATCAAGCCGACTCAAATGTGAAAATAGCACCCCTTATGATGCTAATAGAAATAATGGACAACATAAACAAAGATGAAACGTAAAATTAATCGTATCAACCAAATTCTAACATAATATGTGCCTACTTGAAACTGCCGAAGTCAATTGAGTATAATCGTGTGCTCTCAAAGTCTCAATGCTTGTCTTATTCAAACCGTCAATATTGTAATAAGTTAGCTGCCTGTTGATTTTCTTTTCATATTATGGTGAACTAGCTGCGCCCCGCGGCTTCGCATGCCCATCCCATGGAAACTGATTTATGGGATAAAAAGTAGCCTGTGTGTTATTCCAGGCCTAGAACTACCCGATCCGTTCAGTAGTTTTTGCCTGAAAGAGCAACACACATACAAACAGTCATGTTTACAAACTTACGCGTTTATAATATCAGAAGGATACTCGTTATTATTGTCTCAATTTTGTTGGCAACACGTTGTCGTATCAAATCGGTCCATTTGTACCAATTCAAGTAGGAAAACATTCATGCATTAACTCAACTGCTTTCTGACTATTATGACGCGGAGCTCCATCTTGTTGGAAAATTAAGTTTTGTTACTCCATCACGCGGTGAGATTTCTTATCTCGTCTCTAAAAATTTGTTATTTAGTGTTTTAAATTCAAGTACTTTTTTATAATTTTATTTAAATCATTGATTTTTATAGGTATTATTATTTTTTGTCCTTTCATTCGATTAGCATCTTAATAATGGGGGGTGATTATTTCTACATTTGAGCCGGTTCGATTCCCAGGTGAAGTATTTTTAGAAAATCTTTTAATGCTGTATTAAAGTTTTAAAAATATAACAACCCCTTCTTTCAGCAAAATATCCTGTAACCAATATCTAGAACTAAAGCTCCAAACAAAATGGATCGGCCTCACACATATTGATTTAAATATTATGATTTTGTTGTTATAACGTTCTAAGAAAAACAAACTGAAAGAATTGTGATGATTAGCGTACAATTAGAAGAAGATGGGCAAAAAATTACAAATAGTATTCGCAGTTCTTGCTAATTATGAATTTCATCCATTGAGTTCTTCCGTTGTGATTGATGACAAGTCCAGATTGTCAAGGGATTCCTCCGTTTCCCAGGACTTAAAGTCATTGAATCTTTTGTTTGGGTACCTATACCCTTTTCCAAAAGCACCTTCTGCGTATTTTTTGAAATAATACATATCTCTTTCTTCCCTTTCCCATTCTTCTTTTTTGACGTAAGGTAATGCTTTTCTCAAAAACTTTGGAATAAACGTATCTAGAAAGTAAAATCTCCTCCTCCAGGCTTCGGTGGTTTGGTAATAAGTCTTAGCGCCCCCAAGCCACTGTGGCATCCTAAAAGTTCAAGGTAATTAGTTTTCGACAGCAAAAACACAGCAGTACTTATCCGAAATCTTATGTGGAGGAAAGTAGGGCTAGAATAAAAGAAGGAGGTTCTCAATTCGACTGTATTTTTTTATGTTTGTTACCTCAGAACGGGGTGGTCCAATTTTTATAATTATTTTTTATATGAAAGCTGGTGCTTCCCGTTTGGTCCCATTTTAATTTGATTCAGTTCTGACAGTGAGATCCATGAAAATCCATGAAAAGACTATAAAAATTGAAGTCGGTCTATAGTTTTTTAAAACAAAATTGATTATCTTTCAAGCCATAGCCACCGGAGCACGGCCGAAGGCGAACGAAGGCAGTCGTTTGGGTTCGTATGCTTTCGCACTGACGTCCACATATAGGTTCTTTCGCGTTTGTTCGTTAGCTTTCGCGTGCTCTCGCTCGCTCGGTCCGTACCGGGCTTAGGAAGCTTTTTTTATAATGTTACTAGACTTACATGCTAAAATGCCTCAATCCCCATCTGTACACGTTAGTGTAGAATTCAGCCGAGAGGGGATCCAAAGTAGGGTAGACATGGCTGTTTGTGAGTCCACCGACCATAGCCATTATTGTCATTCCGGCCTCGTAACCTTGGATCATAACAACGATTCCATCACGGATGTTTCCCCTGGTAGGTTCACTGAATTCAGGAGGTGGCACTGAAAGCACAGCAGAGGAACGGAATAAACGAAATTGAACAGTTAATTATGTATGCTGATATTAGATAGAGGTAGCTATGAGCTGAGTAGAAGCTAAGGGTTGCTTCCCTATAGTTACGAGCTGACATGGGTTGATCTCCGTAGAGAATAATACCTACAACCAAACTTGTTGACTTCCTGTAAGAAAGTGTTTAATCGTTGTTTAAACTAGAACTAAGTTAAAGACATGATCACGTAAAAACGTGCTAGGTGAATAACATTTTCCGCATTCTTGCCGGCTAGCTAAATCTGTACAGTTCGTACACCACATGAGTTTCCAAATACAATATTTATCTACCAGCTCTATGACAGGTGGTTACACTAGGATCCGCTACTGAGAAAATACATTGGATTTTACCGGCCTGTGGTGGGTACCGTTAGGTCGAGAGACAGGCTAGGCTTCCAAAAGAAGGTGCCCGGCCTGGCGGCATGCCCCTGATGAAAAAATATGTACTGTTAAGATCTTTAAAGCTTCTTTAAGCAGAACGCGTAGGTACTAGCGCGCGTTAGAGTGCTAGCCTGACGCTGCGATGATGTACGTTTACCGTCAAACAGACGGTAAACGTACATCATATCATAACTGACGAGCGACATGGTGTAGCGTTCTGCTAGCGCCTTGCACGTACACGTTATTACGTTTAGCTTCTGTTTGACGGTAAACGTACATCATATCATAAGTGACGGGCGACAGGGTGTTGCGTTCTGCTAGCGCCTGGCACTCTATTTGACAGTAAACGTAATCACAATTTCGTAAATATGCACAGTACAGCCAATTCGGCGCTATAGCACAGCATCAGTCTCTCTGAGACCTTGTTTTTTTATAATTGTCATACAAACCCCACATGTTCTCCTCACCTCACCTTAACAGTCTATATTGGTCCACTGCTGGACGCAGGCTTCCCCCTGAAAAGGGCCTTTATTGGCTCTTATCTCATGGGGAGTAGTGCCCATAATCCTCACGGTGAGCATACGGATTGGGGATCGCAGTGTGGTGACAGAATTGTTCGGCAGGAGGCGCTGCTGCCCGCCTCCGGTAAATATCTCTTAGTCGCCTCTTACGACACCCGCGGGAATAGTTGGGGTGGTGCTAATTCTATGCCGCCGACACCTCACGGCGATATTCTGGTCACGAGGAGTCGAGTAAAACGGTAATATTAACAATCGAGTTTGAGTCACGGAACTATTTTACTAACAAATTCTCGAAGGTCAAAATTTGAGAACTGTACTTACTGAGTTATTAAACTGAGCATTGAGAATGTATTTATTTGGTTTTGATAGTTTAAAATAGCACTGGGGAGCGCTCATTTTCAAAAATGATAAAACCGTTTATCAAACCTTTAATATCTGAGCATTTAAAGCGATTTACTTTGGGAACTGGACTTCAGTAAAATCATTAAATATTTTTCGAAGAAAAAGCTCGGAAGGCTCCGTCCGTTCGTTTATCACTAAAATATAATCTCAGATAATTCTTGTTTCCAAGTATATTTATATATGTTTGTTAAATACACATAAAAATATTCATAGTTTCCCAAAAAATAGCGATTTACATAATGTAAATACTAGAAATAAACATAAACTCGCTGTACCCACAACTATGCTTCATAAAACTAATGTATCTTTTAAAGGGCCATGAATACGCTTCTACAACAAAACCCCTACTGAGCTGCAAAAATAATCCGTAAATAAATTGAAACAAACTGTCAAAACTTTACTATGCAAAAAAGCTTACTATAAAATATCAGATTTATAGACGGGTAAAAAAGCTTACAAAAAACTTTAGCTTAGAAAAATAACAACTAACAGGCAAAAAGTTTTCTTCGTCGTTTCTTTACTTTAGTCTACATACCGTAGCGATCGAAATAAAAAATACCACTTTATTTCCGAGTCGGTGTGTTTTTTAATATGATTTGACCTTTTCTAAGTGTACATTTATTGTATTTATGGAAATAAAGCATTTTTGAGTTTGAGTTTACATTAAGAATCTACTCGACTGTTTTTTTTTTCATTGTATTCAATTTGTGGTCAGAGGTCCACTCCTTTGTTGCCCCGAGGTCTCCAGACCTCTAAATCCGGCCCTGGTCATGTTCATGTGCAGTCTGACCTCGAGGCAGCGATGTTTAAGAACACATCTACGAGTACGAACACAGAACTCATTCGTGCGGTGTTTTAGGTTTAGTTTAAACTCAACACTTCTGTAGCACCTTTCAGAATAGCTAAGGCGTCAAGCAAGGTGACCCTGTAACACACAAACTCTTAAACAAACTTTGAGTTATAGCATCCGAAAAAACTCGTTTCTCCTACCCTTCGTTGTAACCCCTTTCTCGCAATACCAACTCTGAAATAGAATGCCATTGCTGGGCTTTTTAAATGAGACCACACGGGAAACACCAGCTTTCAAATAAAAAAAAATAATCATTAATATCGCATCAGTAGCTGTGTACCAACTGTACCCAACTCTTCCCGTGGGTGTCGTAAGAGGCAACTTAAGGATAATCAATAACCAATAATAATTTTTTTTGTAAACTTCTTGATTAACACGTCACATTTGATTTAAATCACATACTACACATACTTTTTGTATGTACGTAGGGATTCTAAATTATGGTAGTATAAAAGTCAAACAAATAGTATTAAAAATACTAATTTAAATTAAACAATAATTAAATGAGGTTAACAATAATAAAATATTCAATCAAAAAATACAAGAGTTTATATCTATTATAAAGATAATAATACATTTTGTCACATTTACAGGCTATGAATTCCTCATAGTTATAGAAGCTGTTATCAATGAGCCAGTGCTTCAGTTTGCTCCTAAATAATGTCAGGCTAGTTGCCTTCGTAACAATTTCAGGAAGACTGTTGTATACCGTCGGTCTCATTATGCGCGTTAACTTCCCCGACTTCGCCAGAGTACGCGGTAGGGAAGTGAGCTTGTCCGCTCGTCGAGTATTATACCGGTATCACTATTTCTAGTGTTCTAAATTGTTCCTTACATACACAGACACCTGGAATATCACAATGCGCGGAAGGGTAAGTATTTCCAGCTCTTTGAAATAAGGTTTTGCGGAGACGTCTTGTGGTATCTTTACTATTGCACGTATGGCGCGTTTCTGCATGCGGGAGGCACGCTGCCAGACGGCAGCACGCCCCAACAGTTCAGCTCCGTACTGCAAGAGTGAGTGTACAGTCGCATAGTAACAGGAGCGTACTACGTGCCTCAGTAGGAATCTCGCCAAGCGGCTTAGTGCGTAGCACGCGCCACCAAGCTTTCCGCACACATTGTCAATGTGGTACTCCTACGTGAGCCTCCTGTCAAGCTCGAAACCAAAAAATGTGGTTTAACCTGCTCAATAAGCGTCGAACCAGCCACAACCGATAGAGATCTGGGGAAGTGTCCAGACGTGCATGAAATGCGTCTTTGCGATGTTCAAGACTAGACCGTTAGCTCTGAACCACTCGGCAATTGTGGACTCGGTGAGGTTTCTAACTTGACTCTTACACCATCACAGCAGCTAGCAGCTTCTACTTATTCAAAGAATAAGGCATGAATAAATGCATATACAAATAAATTCAACTAACTTATATCTTAATAAAATAAGACTGACAAGACTGACTTATTGCTTTAAGCAGTTTCTTCCAGGCAATATTAACTGGAAGGGATGTGCGGTTTGTATAATAAGTTTACACAGATTTTATTCGTTAGATACGCCCAAAACTGTGGTGTCTATGAACTGTCTTTGAATGCTAACAATATGCCGAGGCACGCACACTATGAGTAGATAAAATGTGTTTTTGTTAATAAACCTAACTGTTAATATTGCCATTTATTGTGCGATCACATTGTACGAACTTTTGTGAACATTCACACCACAAAAACACAATAGGGTGACAATAGTAGGTGAATCATGCATTTGACTTCAAAATAGCAATTTTTTTATTACGTATTCTCTACTGATATAGAAATATATCTGTATATTTATTTTTGTATTTTATGATGTTTTTATTGTGAAATTTAATCATTGAAAAGTAGATATTTTAAGTCTCAACAGCAAAATCTCTAAACGCAACGCTATTGGCACGTGAAGCGTGACGTCATACTTGAACATTTTTGTATGGGCATGAGGTTTTGATTTTGAGTTTACATATGGAACTCGATGATCCGTGACGTCATAAAATGCAATGCCTAACATGGCAGCGTTTTTATCACCCGACACTTAGTGTAGTTTTACTTTTAGTTATTTACCTCAATAATTAAACTTTTTTTGGGTGTTATATTTTTTGTTTTAATCATTGCTTACTTATGTGAATGCAAAGTCAGCAATCACGTTGCACCTATCTATACCGATCACGGGACGACATGCAGTGTTCCCGTGCCAGGCCACTTTATCACCGCGGCTCATTACCGCGTCTTTCCCATCGATTATTTCATGTTCCTAATAGAGGGATCAATTTAACGCCGCAACTGCCACGGCCAAATGAGTAGGTACTGTTTTCATAGAGTCTGTTCAAAAAGAAAACAGTCGGTGAACTAACACTTTTAGTCGTACTGCAATGACAGCGCGTTGTTGTCTACGCCAACCAATTTTGGTACACGCGCTCCCTCCATTTCCACGACTTTTAACATACTCACTATTTCAATTTTCAACACAAACAAAGTTCGTAGTTAACCCACTTACATTAATAATGAATTAGAATAAGTTTTGATTTTAAAGAAATACAAACACAAAATTAATTTTTTAAGGGGTATTTATAGATTTTAATTGAATTCTACTTTAATTTAGGTACCTACTTTATATCTTTACAACGTATCTTTATAACGCGGTGACGCGATATTAGATTAATTTATTGACGGCCAGCAGAGACCTCGGAATAAAAAACAGTGCAAAATTATTTATTTGTAGAAAAAAACATGAATCTAGTCCTTCCGCAGGTACATAGTTCTAGGCCTGAAATAACACAAGGCTACTTTTTATACCATAAAACAGTTTCCTCATAGGCGTTTGAAGCCGCGGGGCGCAGCTAGTCTTATTATATTATATGAACTTATAAAACAGACGTGAGCTGTCATAGGTTGGTCCACAGAGGTCGTCAGATAACGCACAAGATTCTTGGGTGCAGTCACTTCTAGTGGAAATGAGACGAGAACGTTCGAGAATGATCGATGCCCGCCTGACATGTATAATAAAATACCCTACGAGTCGCATTTAAGGCATATACCTAAACCACAACCTCAACAGCCTTAATTGGTCCACTGCTGGACGCAGGCCTCCCCCTGATAAGCACCTTTAGTGGTTATCTCATGGGGGGTAATAACCATAATCCCCACTCTGGGCATGCGGGTTGGGGATCGCAGTTTGGTGACAAAATTGTTCGGCAGGAGGCGCTGCTATCCGCGCCCCGGTAAATATCCCTTAGTCGCCTCTTACGACACCCTCGGGAAGAGTAGGCGTGGTGCAAATTCTATGCCGCCGGCACCACACGGCGTTAAGGCACATACACGAGTGAAAGTGGCGCCGCCACCTATTTTATCATATTATTAGGTACGTTTAACACAGGAAATTTCAAAAATCCATCGTACAGTTTGTGATACCTATCATAAGTTATTTATCTGAAATAGTTTTATTTTGTAAAGCTCAGGCAGAGATACGAGGTTGCCTATTCTGGCCACCAAACTCTATTTTCGAATCTCTGTCTAAACTATACAAAATATAACTTATACCTAATAGATACCACATACTGTACGATGGATTTTTAAAGGAGATCGTTGCCCCCGAACCAGCTCTTGTGAAAGCTTGTTTATAATTCATATTTAATTTTTTCAATAACCGATCAAATACTACCATGGAACGGACACTTCTGAATCTTGAAAACCACTTGAAAACATTCATTAAATGTATTTTACATGCTTTTTTGACACAATCTTCGGTTCCACAGAATATAGTATTTTAATATAAACTGAAGTAAAACCGCATTGATTGCCATAGCCTGTCTGACAGACATGCTGGAATATGGGAAGTTTTTTTTTCCATGCAAGGTTGCATGATATGAATCCTTACGTCACATGACATCAAATGACATGTCAATATCGACGCTGTCAGCTCTGTTTTTGCGGTTTCTTGCGCCCCGAGTACAGCAACATAAACAAAACACTGTTTGATTCGTCCATCGATGACGGCAAACATAATCGTGCACCTATCCCTATCAGTAGGGGTTGCTTGGTAGGGATAAGTGTACCAGCCAAACAAATTTACCATATATCTTTGACGTCAAACAACACTTTTTAAAACTACGAACTGAAAACCGAAACCATTTACTTTTAAAACACATTTTTTTGGATTCATTGTCACCAGTAGGTACCAATACAGATCCGTGATGGAACAACTGATGATTTTTTAATCACTAGTTCCATTGAGGGTGTTAAAAACACTTAGTTGTTATAATAATTTATGTCAATAAAATCAACCTTTTTTTTAATTATGATTCGTATTCAATATGCATTAATCATCATCTTTGTAAAGAAGGATGGAAAATAAATCATAACATGCCGGAAATGTACTACTAACCATTTATTCTTTACTTAAGCCAGAAAGAAAATCACTGCTAAAAAAAATTATAAATAACAGCCCGTTCCCACTTGTTGTGTGTTTGGCCCGGCACAACATAGGAAATAACAAGATAATTGAAAATCGGTTTCCGACAAGTGTGAATTGCTTTATAAAAACAATTTATAAGTAACAGCCCGTTCTCACTTGTTGTGTGTTGGGCCGATACAAACCAGAAAATAAAAATTTCATTGAAGATCGGTTTCCGACAGTCTGAATTGCTTCATATAAAATGGTCTGCCACTGGAATATCCGATTAAAATCCGGGCCTGACACTGACAAGTGGGAACCGGTAGGTAAGGTGTTTAAAAGATAAAGCAGCACGGTTACTTACATTTTTGTTTGAAATATACATCACTAGAACAACTAGCGTTAATGATATTCTGAGCACCATGATGATCAGTCGTCGAGTTCTGATCACTGACTGCAGATTAGACGCTCCAGTATCTCTAAACTAGGTTTGTTGTTTTCCTGCCTTTTCCTCTCTATGTTATGATCACAACGAATTCCACTACAACGCAAGTAGATTGTCGGACGGAAGTAGTGGAGTAATCTAGTTGTTAGAGGATGTTCTAACGTGCAATAGCACGGAGATAAACGTACACAAAATAACAACTACAGTCGAGGGAAGTCCCAAAACAAACAATCATTTTTTGGATTCAATACCCTCTTCTGTTTTTCTCGTGAATCCCATTTATAAGATCTTGACCAAAATATTTGAATCTCGTTTTATTTTATTATTTTCACAAAATCCACAGCCCTTAATTAATTACAAACATGTTTTTTATTATCAAAACTTAGAATCAAAAATGGAGTTACTTTTTATACAATATTTTTTATAGACACAGACAGTCAGATGGTAATAGTTATAATTATAATTAAACTAACACTTTTATATTACTTATGAGTTCTCAGAACTAAAAAAGAAAAACTGATTTCCTACACTTATAGAAAACAACACACCAAGAGCAATATAAATACAAAAACATTTAATTGCGCATTTAACTTAGGTACTCTGGCATCCTCCTCCGTCACTCTAATTATTTCATTTCTAAGAACTCTCTTGCTATCATGAAAAATATCTGCTTTGTTGAACTGTTTGTTATAATTTTTCTGTAACCTGTTGACTATAGAATACTGCGCATAGTTCGTAAAATATTGTGAGATAGCAAAATAATTTAGCATCAGTGTGCCTGGTGCGCAACTTTGGTGAACAAAAACGCAATACTCTACAGGTAAGTTCTGGACAATCGATATTCCCTCTGCACAGACCATGGAGAAAATATAATATTATCTAACAGATTACGTTTATAGTACTCTCCAAGTTCATCAAGGTCGCCCTGAAGTTTAACACAGTCAGAGATTTTATTAATTTTCATAAAAACTTTAGTGTCGTGCATACATTAGAAATCTAGAGTATTGAAAACATTTACCGACATTACACAATATTTATTTATTTATTAATCATAACATCATGACAGGTTTCTTTTTTAACCCTAAGGCGATACTACATCTACTTATACTTATCTTATTTAAGTTAATTTAATTATAATACAATACGTTTCGAACACGAGCTGTGACTTTCAGCAGGTTTTAATAAAATATATCAACGCTGTTTTCGGACAGGATATTGAGTAAGTATATAGTAAGTGAAATGGGGGCAAACTTAAATAGGTTGTTCCTACAATAGGTAGCAAGCATACAAAAAGGTCCCAGAATAGATCCCTGTGGCACGCCAGAGGTTATTTCAATATAGTCGGAGCAAGAGCCACACACGACCACTGCCTGTGATCTCTTCATTAAATACGACTCCAGCCATCTTAACAAGTTATCAAGTTATAACAAGTGCCTTATTTTTTATTTATTTTTTTCTATGTGAAATAGACTTTTGTTTGACCGTAATCTCACCTGAATTGGAAAGCGAAGATGCGGTCGACGGTGTATCTCGAAGGTCTGTACTAGAAATTACCTATTCACCCTTGACTTGAAGAGACTCAGGTTGTAATTGGCCGGAAATACAGAGGCAGGGAGCGAGGTCCATTCCTTTGCGGTGCGAATAATAAAAGTGGTGGAAAACCACTTAGTGCGAGTGGAGGGTACATCCACCAAGTATGGATGGTATTGCGCTGTGCGTCTGCTTGTCCTGAAGTGGAAGGGGTATGGTGGAATCAGGCCATGTAGTTCAAGTGAGCATTCTCCAAAATGTATCCTATAAAAGATCGAGAGACAAGCAACCTTGCGGCGGTGTTCGAGACTTTGAACCCTCCTGCAAGGTGCTGCTCGTCAATGAGTCTGAAGGCTCTTCGTTCCATTGCTCCAAACCAGACCGGACCTGTGCTTGATAAATGGATAAAAGCTGTCCAGGTGTGAAGTACCGCTTAACCTTATGCTGTTTTAGCCTTCGACTCTATGAATGTGCCAAAGTTCAAAGTTGATGTGAGAGTGACACCAAGGAGCTCTAGTCGATCATTTATAGGTACCGGTACATTCCAGAAAACAGCTGGACATCAATAGAAAAAGCAAAAAAAAATAGATGAAGTGTTTTGTTACTGGCATTTTTAAGTACATTATATCGTGAAAGCCCTATAGAACTAAATTATGATAGCAGATCCGATGCGGCTGTCTGTACATCAACACAGCTCTTCTTTATAACCTTAGGTTCAGCTGTCAACCAATCTATACCAGGACTCTACGACTAAATTTAAATATCCAGCTACCTTAAACAAATCATTGGGGTGCTTTTCATGTACAATCCTAGAGGGTAGCATTAGGGGGTATATAAGTTAGGACAATATAAATGTCACTACTACTGCCAGTACCTCTGGCTGGTATATTAATCCTTACGCATTCAGGGTCATCACATTCCTATTCCGGCCTGCGCCGTGCCTGTAGTTCGGGTCGACATAAGACCATAGCCCCACCACCCAAAGACTTGACAATCGCTTCGAAAGATATTATACTTGCTATGACACAGTTGCGCGTCAAATATGCCATCATGAAGCCAAGATTCCGTTATCTAGCAAGAACTTTCTAATTACAACAAACATAACTATTGTAGAGATTAAGAAAATAGCGCAAACAGAAGAACAAAAAGATGCCAGAGAGTAAAGCAAAGCATTTTGGTTAACAGTTAAGGCGGTCAAAACATCATTTAAACTATTTTGGGGTGATCCGCTGAGCACGTAAAAGCTATAGGAGGACATGCCTCGTTTCTTCGAACATTATGCGTCAGTTTTTAAAACATAATAAAACATCAACTTTGTAGTTTTTTGGTATAGTTTAATTGTTTATCTACCAACTATCAAGACAAAAATCATATACTCATACTCGTACAAGTAATTAATACATTTATACTTAATATTAAAATTATTACTTATCAATTTAATCAATAGTTTATATCTAAGTACAAAACTTTTAGTATTGGCCTGCACAGGAATCTTTACACATATTAATCCTTATATTGTACTGGCCGCTTCAGTAAGCCGCTATGCCTAGGAGGGGTAAGTAGTGATGAAACTAGTTCAGTAGGTATGGTTTGGTTTACTTAACATACTCGTATATGTTAAGTAAACCAAACCATACATAGTATGTATGGGTTTGCTTACTTAACATAATAAACAGGGTGTATTTTTGGACGGGTCAGTCCTTTACCGGTGTGGCTACAGAAAAATGGTCGTAGAAGACTATCCATCTTTTTGAGATAAGAACGAAATGGACGTTGTCTCGAATTTTTTTTGATACCAATTGATCCTTTCCTTTTTGTCTCAAGAACTTCTATTGGAGCAACTGAGGTTGGGGTACTAAAAAGTCAGGAATCGCAAAAAACTTTTCCGTATATTTTGTTGGAAATCATGGCTTCCAAAACTTTGTAAATAATAAATACTTAAAAACATATAAACAAAAGAAATAGTGATTAAGTTTGTAGTAAATTCAAATCAAAATTGTCTAGGTATCATGTGAAGTTTTGATTTTGTAGTATATTTTTTTGTATTAATGTTTTATTGAGTGAATAACAAATTGCTCTTGGACCTTATAATGTAAGCAAAAAGCTTTTTGCGTTTTCTGACTTTATTAATACCTACTCCAACCTCAATTGGTCCGATATAAATATCAGTTAAGCGTGTCATAAGATTAAGAAATAGGATCGATTGACATCCAAAAACAAGTTTCGTTACTTTTATCCCATAAATCAGGAATAGATGTGCAAAGCCGCGGGGCGCCGCTAGATTTACTATTAATGACGACAGCTTACGAGCCACTTGCATAAGCCCATTATTAATTACGCTTATTTTTCTACTGTGAGGTAGCGGTTTTGGGTACATAAAATTACAATTAATAAGTACATAATCAACAAATCTTATCGATTGGAGAAAAATATTATTTTATAACTACAAAATTTTAATCATTATTTTGATCCTAAATTATCTTATTGTGTGAGGCTTTAATTCGATCAGAGGGTGAGTCTATTTGAAAAAGGTAATGAGACGTTATCGTGACTTTTTCCATACAATTTGTTACATCACCTATACCGTGCGGACATGGAACTACGCAAATCCTATAGTAAAATGTCTCTAGTCTCGTTGCTAACGTCAAAAAGACTCACCCCGCTGATTTAAGATGAAATGTAAGTTCTTACTACTATATCTACTATATTTACTAATAGTTTTTATAAAATCCTCCATTCAAAACGGCAATTTCATATTTAAAGACATTATTATACATTAGGATAATTAAACAAAAATTAAAAAAAAACACTCGGGGTATTGCATACATCACACCGAGTAGAGTCCGTTTAGAAAGAGACGAGTCTTGGCGTTACGATGAAGTCGAGCAGTGTTGTCGACGCAACAAAAGTTTTCAATTTGGCACACAAGCGCCCTCACTTCCCACGACTTTTTTCTTTTTGAACAGACTCTACCACTATATTATTTGTTATGGGTTAAAACCGTCAAAACGATAACCTCATACATACAAATCTGTTCAGGCATATAAACCTGTTTTGGGTAGTCGTGTAAAATTACATGGATTTATTTCTGAGTTTTACTCGGTGTAGAATTAAAAAATTACATAAATTAATGTACTTTATCACCCACAAATGTTTATCTGTGTTATGGTACCTACAGTTTTTTTAAATAGTAACCATGGTTTTTAATGGCACATGGTCTTCTAAGAACTTCTGATTAATCGACATGTCAACCACATTTAGGTATAAACATGAATGTAAATATAACATTTAATCTACGTCCTAAAAATAAAAAGGTATCCTTTATACAAATTTTAAGCCTTACTTTGAAAATAAACTGCTTATATATATTAATTATAATTAGTTTTATATTTAAAATAGAATCTACCTTAGCTGCTATAAATAAATCATGATTTCTGAATATATTTTGTTTGAGTATTATCCTGATTGGTCTCATTTTATTAAAAATAGCAGTATCTATACTGGAATACTGAATTCAAGATATGTTTTGTAAACATAGGGGATACAAAACGGAATAAATTTTTCAGGAAAATATTTTACTACCTTGGTCATCGAAAAAATCGCAAAGTTGAACCACATTTTGGTTTAATCATCATTCTTCATTTAATTTGTGTAGTCGAATACGAAGACGGAAACGGATAAGTTAGTTTTCTGAATGGAATGTGCACCTTTTTCGTTGATTCTTTACAAATGCGTTATTTCATATTATATTGTTGTAACGTTGCTGCGTCTGCATTATTGTTAAATTTTGTTTATTTAAATGAATATATTATTTTATTTATATTGAATGAATATCTAATAAATAATCGTTTGATTCCGAGTAAGTTTGATACCAATTACCATATTATATGAACGGATTGTTGATAATCGATGTAAGTTTATAAAACTATTGTAAATTAATAATACCTCTACATTAAATTTTAGGGTTCTTTATTCCACCGTGAACTGATGGAGATAGATGACTGATCCAGGTTTTCAATAGTTTCTAAAGATCTGTCCGAGTTAAAGTTATTGAAAACTGGACTTGGATATCTGTAATGCTTGCCAAATGCTGGTTCTGCGTATTTAGCGAATGTATCCAACTGCTTCTCTTCCCTTTCCCAATCTGAAGCTGGTACCCAAAAAATAACTTTTTGTATCCATTTTGGTATTAATTTGTCTTGATAATAAAATCTTCTGCGCCAGGTCTTGTGTGAGTCAATATATTGAGCACCGTTGCCACCTACCCAGTATGGCATCCTAAAATAATAAAGATCATAAATTCATAATTTAAAAAAAAAAAAAAACCGAGTCAGCGAACCTAAACTACTACATACACAGACGGAGTCGCACATTTAGATCGGTCAGTATGGGAAAGTCTGAAACTATAAGGCATACTTACGAAGATCTCTTAGGAACCATGTCATCGATTTTAGTAACAAGAAAAACTGCACAAGAACTATGCACAACTTTTTTTTAATGTATGAAACATTTAAAAAAAGCTTGTGCTTAGCTCGGGAATCGAACCCGGACGTTTGAAAAATTAAACAAACACTATTTTTATATAGGTACATAATCCACGTTCGCGCCCTGCCTAACTGCCGTCCAACAGTGTCTTCGATACGATTTGAATGAATTTTGTTAATGTAGGTACTGTAACATATGTATAAGACATTTGAAATAATAATATTATTTCAAATGTCTTATACATACATATGTTACAGTACAAAACCCCGTGACGATTGTTAACAATTACTTTTTATACTGTAACATAGGGGTTTTTGATATTGAGGGGCCCCAATTGGCATAATATCTCAACGTAGACATAATTCCTCAACCTCCACCTCAACAGCATGTATTGCCCGCTGCTGGACGCAGGCCTCTCCATGATAAGTGCCTTATTGGCGTTTATCTCATGGGGGGTACCTAGTGCCCATAATGCCCACGCTGGGCATGCGGGTTGAGGATCGAAATAATTTCATTCACATGGAAACTGATTTATAAGAAAAAAAAACATCGCATTTATATTTTATTCCAGGCCTACTTGCTCAGACATCAAATGCCTGCGTGCGACGTAAGTGGTTGCGGGTTCGATTCCCGCTCTGGGACAAATGTTTGAGAGATCTGCAAATATTTTTTCCCGGGGTTCTGGGTATTTTTTTATTTTCACAGCAGTATAATATACCATAATAAGATTCGGAACTCCAAGAAAGTACTTAGGACATATCCAAAGAAGACAATAAGTGCAAACTTAACATAACGCACGATATAACAATGTTTAGTATCCGGTCAAGGCAAAGAGAGAGACCGAAACAGGCCTACTCCGAACTCTTAAAAACGAAATGGAATTTTCTGATTCGTTTTCGTGCAAACGCTAATCGAAATTACAATACATATTATGCAAACGACATAAGAGCAGGGTTAAGCACGATAACGAAAACGAAACTACGGTTATCCTTTTACGAGTAGGCTTTTGAAGTGGACAGACCTGATTAAAAATGACTCAATATCTTGCCTTCCTCCCCCCCCCCCCCCCCCTCATGTTTCCATGGCATGGATTGAGCGAAGTGAAGATACAAATATAAAAAGCAAAAAGCAGTAAGACGAGTCTATTTAACGTTAGTAACGAGACGTGATCGTGACGTCCTCTTTTTTCATACAATTTGTTTCAGTACGTCTACCGTGCGGACATGGAACTACGTAAGTGCGGTTTCTTTCCATCTCGCTACCATTTTTTTAATGAGTGGTACAGACGGCTCGTTAGGTGAGACACTCAGTGTGATACGTCATACATACATTTTCAGCCTTTGAGGTAGTATACCGAAAGATGGTACTGAAATAGCGGGGCAAATTCCAAAATTACGAGTAGGTAGGTATGGCAGCCCCAAAATTACAGGACATCTAATATATAATATAGGTATAATAGGTCAAAGCGGGAAGTCACAGTGCGCTAGTATTTAAGTTTTATGGTATTAAAGCGCAGTCAAAGTTGCGCCGCCACCTATTTTATTATTATTATATTTAACACAGGAATTTTCAAAAATCCATCGTACAGTTTATGATACCTATTACTTATTGCATTAAACTATGTAATAATGCCTCTGTAACAGTTTTATTTTGTAAAGCTTAGGCAGAGATACGAAGTTGCCCTTTGTGGCCACCAAACTCTAATTTCGTTTTTCTCCCTAAACTATACAAAATAAAACTATTACAGAGGCTTTAATAAATAGCTCATAACAGGTATCATTAACTATAAGATGGATTTTGAAAATTTAAAAATAACGATTTTAAATCACAGTTTTAAAGAGCCCATAAGCACTGCACATTCTTAAAAAAACATAACTTACAACATTGATTTATTAAAAAGGGAAGATAGGTTACGTTCTCCCAGCGCTTACTCAAAAATTGGCATGTGTTACAACTACACGCAAACACATACGCTCACAGTTATATTTTCAGTTCTGTGCAAAACAAAGAAGAACAAAGACGGAAAGACGTACCTATCTAAGACCCGAAGTGAGACCGATACAACAATATTTCACGCGAATCACGACCGCCCGACCGCCCGTGCCGCCGCTGGTCCGACGGTGACTGAGGTGGGAGCACACAATTTTACACAATATGAGGTTGACATTTTCGAGAAACTAGTACCTCATCTCCCTTTTTAATTAATCAATGCACTACATAGATAGTATTTTTTTTTTTATTATACATAGAAAACATCCAGAACGCCCTGGACAAATATCTGCAGATCGTTACACGCATTTGTGCTGAGGCGGGAATCGCCCACCGCGCCACAGAGGTCGACTCTTAAAACATAACTTACAAGCTCAAATGTCTATTCGCCCACCGCCAAGCGGTTGTGTAGAACCACGCATGCATAGGGTTGAGGTGTTCTAGAAATACACCGTCGGTCCAACCTCCCGCCAAGGCTGCCAACGTGATGCCGAGCTCGTACCCGTTTATAAGTACGACGTAGCCATCGTTAATGTTCTGAATGGTAGGCAACTTCACATCAGAACCGGCGGCGTCTAAAAAAAAATCGTCACAATCATTAATAATCATTATATAAATAAACAAGCTTCACCCCGTGGCTTCGAACGCCTATCCTACGGGAACTGATTTATGGGATAAAAAGTAGCTTGTGTGTCATTCCTAGAATTACCTGTTGGCAAAATTTCAGCCCGATCTGTTCAGTAGTTTAGCAACAAACATGTGTACATACATACATGTTTACAAACTTTCACGTTTATAATGTTAAGTAGCATAATGCTGGACAATCCACACAACGCATCATCTAGCCCCAAGCTAAGCAGAGGTTGTGTTATGGTTATGGGTACTTTAAGACTGAGAGGTACAATGGAATATATTGCATAGATAGATAGATATTTTTTATACATAGAAAACATCGAGAAGATCCTGAACAAAGTCTGCAGATCGTACAATTTGTGCTGAGGCGGGAATCGAACCCACAACCTCCTGCGTCGCTGGCGACCTTACTGCCCTGCGTCACGGATGTCGTCACTCAATACATCACATATTACACCTCCATTGCTCAAGATGAAAGGGGGATATCATCTATCCGCCTAAGTATACCGGTCCACTGCTGGACGTAGATCTCCCTCTGTTAAGAGTGTGCAATAATGGCACTACGAGATGGATTTCTGTATGTTCCATTAGTCGGTTCATACAAGATCCACGGGCATTTCAGGGGTCTGTTCTTGCGCCGCACCACGGCTCTACTAAAGAATCCAGCAATTTATATTTTGACAAAATTATGATATTTTTATGCTACACTTATTTATGCACTTGGTGGCCACGAAACCCTGTTTTCGCATAGGCGCGGAGGCGACCAAGGGACCCCGCGCACTAGGCAGCCTGGTTGCGAAGCCAGGCTGAAGCAGCCAGTAAAATATATGACGTTGTATAGGAGATAGGTTAGGAGCCCGCGCACTAGGCAACCACGAATTCCCGGCTGCGGCAGCCAATACAACGCGCCTATTTGCACGGCAGCCGGCTGGCTGCGCGCAGCCAGAACGTGTGTAGGCGAATGTTTCTGGCTGCGGTCTCCGCGCACTAGTTTTAGCAGCCAGACGTATTTTGCGTTACGAACTTCTTCAAAATGACTTTCAATAAGTACAGAGAAAGATAGAAGGATCTTATAACTGGCTGCGCAAATATTCTAACTGCCGCAGCCAGGCTGCCTCGAGCGGTCCTATAATGTATTGCATTATTTGCATAATATGTTTAATCTCATAGGTTTATAGAAACTTTATTCTCAAAAGAATTACATAGGTATTCATTTATATGAGAACACAAAAGTTATACATAATACATACTCGTATTACGTACAGATTCTAAACAATTTTTTAACAAACATAGGTAGTTTAACCTTCAATGACAAAAGAGAGTTGACATGGCATCGATACATTCTTCGGCACTGTTAATTTGACAATCTGAAATGTAATCTTACGTTTAACATCAGAAGGGTGAAATTTGTTCGTTCGTCAATCTCAACAAAGCCGTGTCCGAGTGCAATTACGAAAAATAAAACAAGCAAATTTACCAAGCATTATATTAATCTTTGTAGGTACTATACTGACCCGTGACAGGGACTGTCATGTCGATACCGAGGCGCGGCTTCCAGAAGAAGGTGCCGGGCCAGGCAGCGTCCCCCTGTAGAAAAAAATGTTTCCATAGTGCAGTTGCTTCTTTTTAATGGTGGGTACACACGTACGCACATGCGCGATGAGCATGTTTCATCCGAGCATGGCTATCTACAAACATGCTCGGCCCTGGGTCTACACGCAAAAGCTTGCTCGAAGACCATGTATAACGTATTCACTGCCCAGCCTCGTGCGTGCGACCCGCAGTTTTCTTTTCTAGTTCATAAGTAAGATACAGCCTGATGATAGACGGACAGCTGAACAGAATTTCATACGCATTGGATTTATTTTCATATGGAGAACAGAAAGTGACTGCGTAGGTAGCTTTATACGCCGTGTTATTTATATTATTTTTCAAGATTTACTATGTCTCGAAACTGTGTGATTGTTTAATGTGATATGGGTAGTACGAGTATGTTGCCTGAAATAAACGAATTTTATATATTTATGTACTATAAATATCAAAAGTAAAGTTAAAAACTAGAACCCAACTACGAAAAAGTTGTAAGCAAGCGTTCATTGCTGTTCGAAATACAGCACCTGGGTGACCGGTTTTTTTTAATGATTTTTGAAAACACGAATAAAATAGTATTACTTTTCGCCAATAGATGTCAGTTGATTACGTTACACGATAAAGTTACTTATTGACAACATAATAAAACGAAATTTTCTGAAAATGAATCCTTGCTAGATCGATTTATCACCCCCCTATGTTTCATCTGAACGCACATCAAGTTCCTGACAACTGCACCGTCGACTGTAGGCAACAGGACGGCAGTCGTGGTCTGCTGTTGATTCGTCGACTGCCGTCGTGAAACTTGCCTTCCGTGTATTTGAGACGTGCAATCCGTATATAGGAGCTCTTAGATATATAATGGTACTTACACATGGTATTGTACAACTATTCACTAAGATTAAAAGAACTAATGTAGTTTGCAAAGCCATGATGAACTCTAACGCGTCCTGGTCACAGACTGATCTTAAAATCGAGAATGTTTCCTCACATTGCATATTATTTTGACCTCGTATAGCCATAACATAGAGAGCAAGACAACAGTTTACTCTCCCTGTTATGATCACAATGAATTCCATTTAAATTGTTAACTACTGTCTTTGGGAGGATGTCAAATGTCAATAAACTAACTTACACAGGTGGTAAGAGATACGTCATCATCATCCTCAACCTCAACAGCCGGTATTGGTCCACTGCTGGACGCAGGCCTCCCCCTGATAAGCGCCTTATTGGCGTTAATTGGGGTGGTGCAAATTCTAAGCAAGCACCACACAGCTCTGCTTATAATCATCATCACCGCCTTTATCGGGGTTAATTGAAAATATTTTTTTAATATTTCATATCGCTGTATTATTAATCGATGAAACGTAGTAAGTATTAGAAGTGTTCATGCAAAATGTCAATATGTTAAGGTGGCACATTCAATTAGAATTTTATTTATAACAAAAAAATTACTTCTCTTCCAAACAGAATTTTGTTTACGACTATAGTTTCTATATTGCTTGTTTAGAATATGGATAATCAAAATAAATTAATAGCAATGAATAATAATGTAGATACAATATCACCACTAACAATACGTTTCAATATCCTAAATCGGAAGATCCATCACAATAATTTTGACAAAATACTAAGATTTCGTGGCTTACTTAGATTTTATTCTCTTACGAATATAAAATAAGGTTAAAAACTACTACCCGAATACATAATTATGTAAAAATTGTAAACAATGATGTGCCAAATAAATATTACCGATTGAAAATAATTCATCATTGAATTTTGTAGACTTAGTAAGCGGAGGCTTTTGTAGGTATTACTTAGTAAAAGTAAAGTAATAAAATCAAAACAAAATTTTGAAAAACCCACGACGGATATAATAAATACATAGTATGTACTTAATCGAAAAAGGAAGAAATAATTTTTGCAAAACCCCCGACTACATTGAATTGAAAAAGACAATTAAATTACCTTTAGTTACAATTATAGCTTCTTAAATTTTTTCACCTATCCATTACTACAAAGCAAAAAAAATGGAGGTGGCGGTGCAAATTCTAAGCCAGCGCCACACTGGGTACCGGAAAATACAGAAAATAGATGGCAATTGGCAATTGGAATTGCCCCCCCCCCCCCCCGACGTATTTTTTTGGCTTTGTAGTAATGAAAAAAGACTGGACGCTGGACACCACAAGCGAGCAACAATGGTGCCGACTAAATAGGCTAAAAACTTAAATTTTATATAAGCCTGTTAGTCATACGAGGCCTTGTTTACGGAGACGGGGCATAGGTATACATAGTTTTACTGTTAATCAGAGAGTCATCTTGCTGAATGCAGAAATGGGTTTGTTTTGCTACAATGAAGTAACTAGGTAGGTATGTTTCTTATTTTGGTGGTCTGGAGACATTTTTACAGTAACGTCGTATAGGTACAGTTTGGACTACTTGAAGTTCGGATTTATGGTATCTCCATCAAATCAACACTTGCATATGTGTCTCATATGTAAAAAGTATTCAGTAACGATGCCATGAAGCCTTCAAAAATGGATGACCACTTATCAAGAGTATGCTGCCAAAAAAGTAAGCCCTTGACTTGTGCTTGAAAAGTAAGCCCTTTTATTCAAGCACAAGTCAAAAGGACATCCATAATATCGATGTTTGCGTCATCATCTATTAAAGACGATGATGGTTTACAAGCGCCCAATAATATCTTTACTAATAGCGAAGTCGGGGAAACCCCACACAATTAGAGAGCAGCTTATCATAACAGCCATTGCGGAGGTCCTTAACAATATATTGCAGAAATCCGCATCAGAATACCTTTGAGCAATAACATCGTTCAGAGACGCATAGACGAGATGGGACGCGATTTGGAAAACATTTTATGCAAATTCCTCAATCCGCATGCTCAGCGGGGGATAATGGGCCTCTTTTTTCTACCCTCTATGAGATAAACGCGAATAAGGCGCTTATCAGGGGGAAGCCTGCGTCCAGCAGTTGACCAATACAGGCTGTTGAGGTTGAGGTGCATCAAACTATCTATCTTACCTACAAACAGATTGTGCATTGGGGCGGGCAGCAGTGCCTCCTGAAGAACAACCACCGCCCAGCGAAAGCGACATCTAGTTATACGAGAGCAGAGTTATTTGAGTGACGTCACAAATGCGTGACGTCAGCTGTGTAATAGGACGTCATAGCTAAGGGCAGGTGCTTCAATGCTAACTTTGTAGTATGAACACAATCATTTGATGGGCTTATTTATAAACTCCGATTATCGAATGCGTAACTTTACTTCACCGCTATTGCAGAAAGTAGTCGAGCTATTAGATATTATTTATATTCCTACTGATATTATAGACATATGAAAGTTTAGATAGGTATAAAATTATTTATTGCACACTTATTGAAAGAAACAATATAATAGAACAGCTTAAAAACTAAGTGAAAAGTAGCGGTCTAATCACTCAAGACCGATCAGTATAAATGTATGGATGAATGTTGTTTATTACTCTTTCACGCAATAACCACTGACAAATTTTTTGTATGTTTTTGCTGCCTAAGAGTGTTATTTTTAATTCTGGCTTAGGTCAATAGAAGGAAACAGAGTGAGAATTAGCACTTTACTAGCTGCACTCCGCGGCTTTGTACACGTTGTTCCTATGGAAACATTTAAGGGTGATTCATATACCACGGAACTGATTTATGGCTTAAAAAGTAGCCTATGTGTTATTCTAAGCCTAGAACTACCTGTATGCAAAATTTCAGCCCGATCCGTTCAGTACTTTTTGCGTAAAAAAGCAATAAACATACATACAGACATGTTTACAAACTTTCGCGTTTATCACACTATCACATCACACTAATATTATAAATGCGAAAGTTTGTATGGATGTTTGTTACTTCTTCACGCCAAAACTACTGAACGGATCTGGCTGAAATTTAAAATAGACATAGTCCTAGTTCTGGAATAAAACAAAGGCTACTTTTATCCCATAAATCAGTTCCCGTGGGATGAAAATCATCTTTTAACGTTTCCATAGAAACAACGCGTGCGAAGCCGCGGGGCGCAGCTAGTAATATTATAGTAGGATGGGACATGTACTATAAAGCGTAGTCATTATAATTCGACTTTGTTTTAAATAAATTTATGTGAAAACCAAACTTTGTTGTGTAATTATAATTAATTACCTACGACTTATTGACGACGACCTCTGTGACGTGGTGGGCGAAGGTCCGCCTGCTATGGATTGGTTTTTATCAAATTTGTTTCAATGTTATCGGATGTGTTGTAGAATTCGTATTTTGAAACCAAACAAAATATGAGAGCTAACGGATACTTCAGTGCACATTTGGTGTATTCATTTTAGGAGACCTATGATGTCATAAAATGTCTTCCAAATGAGACTTTCATTTGATTTAGATAGAAATTACATTGAAATCCTCCATCCATCCGTTTAATCCAAAGATTTAAATCGTTTACGCCTACAAACTTTGCTACATATTCTTCGAATGCATGCGTCAACAAAAAGTGAAAAGTTAATTAAGAATAGATAAAAATTATTGTTTTTGTCAATAAACCTAACTGTTATTCTATACTCTTCCTTTCCTTTACCCCTCTCTGGACCCCGTTGTCTCAAAAAGACCCTTTCATACAATTAGCACCGTGCATGCATTCGCAGTATAAAAGCGATCCAATGGTTTTCTACGAACTCGATTATCGAAATGTCAGATATGCACGTACTGTGTCATTTTCCCATAATGAATATTTGATAGCGCTGCGGTGGAGGAAATCAGAAACTTCAGAGCGCGTGGAAATCTCATCGATCTGCCCCGCCCCGGTTTTACTTTCGACAACTTCATACTAGTAGTATCGCTCGCTCGCTCACTTCAAGGCGCGCACCCACCTAATGTATGAAACGTAGTATCTATACTTACAATTTTATTATTTGGTCACCCCCATTAACAAACTTGACACCGTTTGGCGGCAAAAGGTCACTATTGTCAATAGCACCGTGGGACAGTATTCTCGTCTCTGCGTTTAATCTTAAATATCTAATTTAGCATAAAGACGCTCTAGTGTCTGTTCAGTTGTCTTGTCTTCAACAGAGCGCTACGTTGATAATCAGATCGATACAAAGCTTATTAGTGATAAATCCAACATATCATTGTGTTTAAGTGGTGAACAATTTGTGGTAATATAACGAACGCAAGTAAATTTTTATGTCAACACGGTGGTGGTTTTGTGTTTGTGATAAGAACTCTGTACGCTGTTTGTTTATTGAAGTGACGAGCTCAATAAATTAGTGATTATTTTACGTTGGACCTGCAAAGCTGCCACTATCAGGAAAAATAAGCCAGCACCACGTTTCGCCACAGCAAGCTACGTTATTCGAATCATCGGGCTGGAAGAGGTTCACCATTGAATGTGAGAGGGCAGTCAGTAAAGGCAGCGTCATTGAGCCGTATCGAGGCATCGCCGAGGCTGGGCGGTGGGGTCGAGTACGACCGCGAGGGTGCCGCCAGCAGCGCGGGCCGCGGCGGCGGCGCTGGCGGTGGCGGCCGCCCTGGCTACGGGTATGAGGCGCTCTCGGCAGCGAGCGATGGCAGTGACGGAGAGCCCGATGCGGCACCGGACTACGCCGCCCTAGAGATGGAACTCTCGGCCGGGGGAGATTCTGTCGACGGTCCTTCATCTCGAGCTTCTACTAAAGTGAATTTCCCTCCGCAAGTGGAACTCGAGCGGCGCCCTACCGCCCCAGCAGTGGGCAGTGCGGTCTACCATAGGAGTCGAGGCCGATCCATGAGCGCCTGGAGCGATATCAGCCGTTCCAGCATTCGCTTTGAAGAAAGGTCAGTAGTTAATATAAGAATGCTATATAAAATATGTTTTATAAACCGCGAAATTGCGGTTTAAAGTAGTCATTATCAAATGACACCTAAACTACTTCAGCATGATACAAAAGGATTTCATTTCAAGGCTAATCTGCTACAGTTTAGTACTCAGGTATAATTAGAATGTAGGTCAGTGTCATGCGCCAAGAAAGATAGCCCAGGAAAGTGCTACAGTAAATATAGTGTAGGGAAAAGGTCAACTTCCTGAAGGGCAACGTCCACCAAGGACTTAACTTTCCAATAGAGGGGTCCTAATACTTACCGAAGAGATACATGACTTAAAACAAACCATTCGCATCGTGTGAAGAGTGATGTCTGCCGCATACTACGACAGAGCGACATTTCGGCATGCGCATTACCCATGCGTGACTATTTCATACGAGTTTCATACCAACAACAAATTACTATCTAGTTCTAAAATAGTGTCGATTTTTGGATTTTTTCGTAAACGTATTTTCAGTAAGGCAAACCTTAGTGTAGACAGACTGCTCGCTGCCTATTAAACGCGTTTATGTGAACGAATTTTCAGTAAAGTGCACTTTAGTGTATACAGACTTAGGCCCAGTTTCACCGTTTTCGCTGTCTTTAAAAGGAGTTTACATTCAATGGATGTATCTCAGTCTGTCTGCTGTTTGCTATCGTGTATGACATTTTATGACATGACAGCTTAGTTTATCTTATATAGATCGCGTTTAATTGCAACGGTGAAATTGGACCTAAATGAATCAAGCATATCCTTAGAGCAGAAATATATAGAATACTAGCTGCAGCCCGCGGCTCGAACCAAACGAACCAATACCGATACCTCATTTATTAAAATCGAACGAGTAGTTTCAACGCTACGTAGGAACATATAAATCGGCTACATACAAACACGCAAGGAGGATTTACCTCATAACCTTCCTCCGTTACTAGTCGGGTAAAACAGCATACATGCTTAATGAGCGGTAATTAGATAAATGAAATATTATTAATTTATAAAAGTCATTAATTTCGTCGGCGGCAAATTATAACAAACATTTATTTTGTGTATTACAAAAAAAATACTTACAGTGTTGTCTTTAGAACCAAAAAAAAGTCAAATTTGTAAATCCGCCACTGCCGTATGTTATAATATACAAAATATAATGATTTATTGATTGTCTGTGATAAATTGATAATGATGATTACTGCATTAAAAGTTTAAACATTTGCAATACATACTTATACTGAAAAAACTATACAGAATAATCTTTGTTATATAATTAATTACAAGCCTAAGTCAACTCGATAAAAATCTAAACTTGCGGAAGACATTATATTTTTCGACTCAATACATTCGCATCTCACTCAATCTGTCGAAAGCAGAGACGTGATAAGTACTTACGCCGTACCTATAAAGAACATAGTCGTAAGTAACACCGTATCTATGAAGTAGGTACTTCATTCTGTCATTTAGTTTTCATTCTCTCATCTGTCAATTAGGGAGAAGGTAATCGTAGAAGTGCCAAACCGAAAATAAATTCGAGGATGGCATAGTGTCAATTAATAATTAAAATTTTATCATATTTACCGGTAAAAAAGCCTGGAATTCCCATGTAGCAGCAACATCTGCATAAAGAACAAATCTATGATCAGCGGCAGTCCGACCTTGTGTCTAATTGTCTCCAATAAATTTCACTCTAGCCGACCTAGATGCTTCCCAACTGTTCGTGATATGACATCGTTATCTCCATTGTATATAGGAACATGAAATATAAATAAAACTAGATGACCCATGAACTTCAACGAATCTCTATCCGGTGATATTTTCATGTCACCGGATTGCACTGAATCATAATAATTTGTCCTTTTGGTACCAAAATAGACTAGATGCACACGCCCTTCGCTGGTCCATGCAGTTGAAGGTTTGTCGCTGTGTTTTTAAAGGAATAAATGAAAATCACAGTGTTCACCTCGGGTGAAAGTAACTTATTTAGTCCCTCGAACTATTAGCTCCCTCGCTACGCTCGGGTGCCAAACCCCGTCTCGGGCCTAAATTAGTTACATTCTTCCCTTCGGTAACAATGTACTATTTTTATATGGTGGAACGACTTTACAGAAGAAAAATAAGCGATAATGTTTTCCAACAACTTGTATTACTAAAAAGTATAAAAAAGTATATGTAAACAAAATACAAAAACACAAATCTATTTTGTAACTGCATTTGAAAAAGGAAATCATAAAAGTATTTGCATTTTGTATTTAAATACTTTTCCTAAACTATTTTGTACATCTCTGCTTGGGCCCATAGTGTACAGCCGCCTTATAGTATCTACTCAGCAATGCAACAGCGCTATCTTTTTGCCATAAATGGGCAACACCGGTCTGGTGTTCCGATTCGTTATATTGGTACCGGATCGTCGCATCCGGTTTTCCGTATTGCAATGCCTATAATCGTATCGGTGAGCCGTTTTTAAGTCTAGCCATGGTGTGTCGGGATAAATAAACTTTTCCATTTCATACAACAAAAATGTTGTATGGGGGGACTGATACACACAAAAGCCACAGAAGGCTAATAAAAGGCATTTGCTAATTTAATCATAATAAACGACCTCAATATGAACTCTAAAACTTTTGTCGTCGACAATTGCGTACCTAGTTATATTATTATTATTTTAATAAACATATAAAAAGAAATAATAGCTTATGATTAAGAAAAATGATTACACTACATCACATCCAAAAGAAGTTGAGAGTCATGCATCGCCTTGCCCTGTGAATGCTAGTATTGAAAGGGTCAATGTTCAATATCCTGCTTAATTCATTGAAAGTTCTACACTCTCTCACAAATTTTGTCTTTAATTCGTTCCAACATGTTGGACATGTAGTAGTGGGGTTGTGTCTAAGCTGCTTAAGCGGAACATTGAAGTGTAAGTTGCTAAGAGGTTCAGGACAGTCAGCATCATTGTTGAATATAAAGATAATCAGCTTTGTCCCGTCTATTCTTGAGTGGAAGAAATGGAACCTCCATTGATTTATTAAAAAGGCAAGATGTGGTACGGGTTTCTCGAAAGTGGCAACCTCATATTGTGTAAAATTGTGTGCTCCCACATCAGTCGCCTTCGGACCGGGGCGGCACTAGCGATCGTGATTCGCGTGAAATATTGTTGTCACGGGCTCACATCGGTCTTAGATACGTCTTTCCGTCTTTGTTGTTCTTTGTATTGCACAGGACTGGAAATATAACTAATACCAATATATAACCATAACCAATTTTTGAGTAATCGCTGGGAGAACGTAACCCGTCTTCCCTTTTTAAATCAATGGGAACCTCTTGCAGAATTCATCGGAGGTAAAAGATTTGGGATCTTTACTGTAAAACACAGGTATCTTAAGAACTGCCTCTGAATACTTTCAATACGGTCAATGTACTTCTGATAACTCGGGTTCTATATCTGAGACGCGTATTCTAGATGACTTCTTACAAACGCGCAAAATAGAATCTTAAAAGTTTTGACGTTGGTAAAGCTCTTATTCGCATGACAAATCCCAGTGATTTCGAAGCCTACGACTGTTATTTTATTGGTTAGGACAGGCAATTTCGATAGTGTTTCGCTTCTACTTAACACGGACATGACATGGCGAATTTACTGTGGTTCCGCTGTTATTTGTAGCAAAGGCTTGCTACGGGCAAAACAACTCAAAAAATTACGTTCGTTTTGCGTCCGAATAAAACACAGAGGCATTTATTATACACGTTGCACAAAACGAAACAATAATTATGTTCTTCCATTGTTGCCATTTGGTACCTAAAATTCTTTTTGGATTACCGTTTGGATTTCAGCTCGAGGGCTTTTCCGCCGTGTTGAGAGCCGGTTAACATATTGACAGCAGCGTGGAATACTGCCGATACAGCGCCTGGGGTAAAATAATACCGAATAGGCTCGGCTTTGTTATTCCTTTTTTTATATACTTATTCTCTCCTATCGTATTATGGACGGTAGTCGTCGGGTAACAACTTGCCGTCCGTGTATTTGAGACTAGCTGCGCCCCGCGGCTTCACACGCGTTGTTCCCATGGAAACTTTAAAAGGTGATTTTCACCACACGGGAACAGATTTATGGGATCAAAAGTGGCATATGTTTGATTCTACGATTAGAGTTACCTATATGCAAAATTTCATAAAGATCTGTCCAGTAGTTTTGGCGTGAAGAAGTAACAAACATCCATCCATCCATCCATACATCCATACAAACTTTCGCATTTATAATATTATATATGATATTAGTGTGTTTAGTGTGACGCGTAGATCGTGAGATAGAAGCTATACATATTATATTATATAGAAGCTAAGTATAATAAGTATTTACAATTGAAATAATTGAGGCTGTTACAAACAAGCTACAGGTAGCTCAACTAATCCATATCAATAACAGTCGAAAGCGTCCTCAAGACGTTGGCTGCATTGCCCTGCTGTATGACGATTTTACCATTGACCTGCGTTTCTACCTGCGTTTCCTGCGAGCTAAGCAAAGCTTGACCTGCGTTCAAGCTTTGCTTAGCTCGAGGCTAGTGCTGTGTGAATTGTCCAGCATTATGTATTTATTACTCATTCCTACGCGCCGAGTTTAAGCCAAAATCACGCCGCCGCCGCTTATATTTTAACGTTGGCACACATGTCTAACAGTGTGAGCATGTCTATCAGCGGCCAATAACTTCGGGATTTTGAAACTCCTTACTCCATAAAACAATTGAATGTTTTTTACGGTTCGAAGCCAATTTCATTCTGTCCTTCTCTGTCCATAATCCATTGCACGTTTGAAAGGTATCGAATCAACACTTACCCTTTTTCTCGCTCGTTCATAACAAGGGACTAGTTCGGTAGGTACCAGTCTGAAATTCATGCTACATGTTCGTCTTCTCTCTTTTGTATCCTTCTTGGAATTCTTTGCCGCGTGTTCTATGTCAAACATGATAACCATATGCTCAGCTTGCTTGTTATATGCATAACAAAAGAGCTAAAGTTAACGGGAAAGCTTCTGTGTATGAAAAGTAACTGTGCATTGTGCATCTAGGAATAACGACTCCCTTCTGTGAATGCTTCTTCAACTTGTCACAATGCCTATTGTAAACGAAATTCCAGTTTTCGTCCTTATGAGGGATTTGTCTTAGGGGAAAAAGAGAAATAACCCGCTCAAACCTACTAAAACCACTCCAGACATCAAGAACTTCCCGTTCCGTTGCACTACAATACAACTTTGATAAGAAACCATTCTTTATTGTAAGTAAGTTCACCCTCTACTTTATTGTGATCCTATACCACACTTATGTAGTCGATGTAATTTCGGTATCAACGTATAAATTCCGGCTCGAGTGTGGAGAACAAGGGATTTGAGGTCGGAGGTCACGCGGGGGGTGGAGGGCAATGTCACGTGACTCTGCGAAGCTGAAATGTCTTTTAGTCTTACGGCCGATGTGAGTGTTGTGAAACGCAAGACCCCGGGCGGTGGTAATTGCAACAGCGGACCCACCTCGCTTTCACTCTTGCCCGCGATTATAATTAACCACGAAATAACCTGTTAAATCATAAATTTTAGTTACTCTCTATCCAAATGGAGCATTTCTCCACACCGTAATAACGGATTAATCAACAACGCGTTTGTCTGTCTTTATACACAGTTGAAAAAAGTTTAAGTTTCATTCTTATTAATGTAATAAACTGTGTTGTTATGGAACTGGGGGAGGATATATTTATCATTTATGGACGCAGCGGGTTCGTATTTTTAAGGGATCTATCTAAACACCTAAAACAATATTTATTTTAATTAATTCTGCAACGATCTTATCATATCCTTGCACTTTAAACACGATTTCCAACACATGATCACAATAAAAAAATTGCTCTACTTAGAAATGCACACTGAATAGACCTTATTAAGATTTAAGGTCAACTAGCTGAGCCTTTTATACTTACTACATAATATAGTGCATAGTATACAGCCCTCAAGACTCGACGACCAAAAATAGAATATTCTAAGACGTGACGCAAACAGATTGTCAGCATCATTCCGTGCTTTTCACAAACTTGCTTTGTTCGTTGCACATAACAATTAATTAACTTTAGGAAGGTATTATACAGAAACTCGCTCACACAAACATCAATTTAAATATTTATTACCAAAGCCGTACGAAATAATGTGGATTTTCATAAATTTAAAATGAGCTTTATTCAAAACGAGAATTAAACTGACCTTCAACATTTAATAACCAACGATTGTAGTCCAATCTTTGAAGCAACAGCTACGATTTTTGACGGATGATTAAGATGTATTTTAATGTGTAGAACAAATCAGTATAATTTTTTTAAATACGTATACTCCTTCGTCCACGATCTAGTCTAAATTCAACATTGTTATTTTAGAGAATGTAAATAGGAAGTCAAACAATGTCATACTGCCCATGACTTGACGTTAATGAGGAATAAAGTGGAGTGCCGTTAGTGGCCTTTACACGGACGCTCTATTGCGCGCGAAACAGTAAATCGTGCACGAAAGAGCGTAAAAAGATGTTGGGAGAGGCTGGGATAGGAAGCTAGCTGCCGGCTTTATTTAAATGTTGACGTTAAGGCATATACACCAGTGAAAGTGGCGCCCCCAATTATTTTATCTTATTATTACGTTAAACGCAGCAAGTTTTAAAAATCCATTGTTCAGTTTGTGGTTTCTATTATAAGTTATTTATGTAATATTTTCAATTTGTAAAGCTTAGGTAGAGATACGAAGTTGCGCATATACACTATATGAGATAAAATTATTACTGAGGTATTAAAAAATAGCTTATAATAGATACCATAAACTGAACGTAGGATTTTTAAAAATTCCTACGATAAACGTAAAATATGGTAAAATAGATATCGCTGTCACGCGCTGCATAGAGTCAGAGTCAGAGTCAAAGAGACAAGTTAAATTTTTACTGTATAAAAATTTGACTATATGAAATAAGCACAGCATCACACGATTAGTGTGCAGGATCTACTGCGTGCAATCCTATACGCTCCTGAGAACGCGCGATATACCGTCCGTGTAAAGGCGGCCTTCATCTATTTCCTGACTGAAACTGGATGCATCCGATGTTTTTTAACGCTCTGTTTACTGCCGTATGACATGCGACTCTCATATTAAGGCACATACACGAGTGAAAGTGGTGGCGCTAGCTATTTTATCTTATTATTACGTTTAATACAGGAAATTTTAAAAATCTATAGTACAGTTTGTGGTAGATAAGAAGATATTTATTAATGCCTCTGTAATAGTTTTATTTTGTAAAGCTTTATTCAGAGATACGAAGTTGCCCTATTTGGCCACCAAACTCTTTTTTCGCATCTTTCCCTAAACTCTACAAGATAAAACTATTAGAAATAGCTTGTAATAAATAACACAAACAATACGATGGATTTTTAAAATTCCCTGTTTGAAACGTAATAATATGATATAATTGATTTTGTTTAAAAAATACTATAAATCGACTTCAATTATATGGATTTCATTGTCAGATCTGGACCAAATTAAATTGGAAACTAACAGGAAGCACCATCTGTCATAAAAAAAAATATGAAAATCGGACCACCCAGTTCTGAGTTTAAAACATTTTAGAAAATAAAAAAGTAGGAGGTTCTCTATTCGAAAGTATTATTCGAATTGAGAACCTCCTCCTTTTTTGAAGTCTGTTAAAAATAGGTGGCGCTGTCATATTGAGTCGGGTATGTGCCTTAAGCAACGATGCTCTGTTTAGAAAATAATGAGAAAAAGCCTTCCCGTTATTAAATTTTTTACAATTATTCGAGGTTTTGACTTAAAACTGGGATTGTGTTTGAAATTGAAAACTTAAAAATACTTCGAAGGAAAATCTAGATATTATAACTATATGAGATAAAATTATTACTGAGGTATTAATTAAGCTTATAATAGATACCACAAACTGAACGTAGGATTTTCTGGCTACAATCCTCTTTTCAAAACTCCTACTATGTGCCATATCTTTGAATTATTCACTCGTTATTGTACACTCAGGTGGGTGGTACCACCTGAGCCAGATTAGACCCTGGGAAGAACAGCATCTGTTCCCTAATACTTCAGGGCGCGCGCTGCAGAATATTACAAAATCTTTCTATTCAAGCCATTCTTAGAAAATCCTCAGCTTAAAACAGTTATAACGCTTCTGTAAAATTTTTATGTGCAGTAAAAATATTATATCCGTCATGTGTGAATCGATGCATCTGCTGACACTAACTCTCGAATACGTAACGAGGAGTTATTACAAACGCCTCACGAAAGTCAGAGCGTCGTTTTTACTGGTAGCTCCACCCCGCTCCAAGAATTTATTCCACCGGGCTTATTTGTATAAAAATAAGTAGAGTCAGAATAAAACACAAACCGTAGCTCAATGTGTTCTTGGTGAAGCATTGGTCGAGTAGCAGTAAATACGCGACCTATTACGTGAATGTTAATTTCTAACGTTCTTTTTCAAGTCTATAATCGCGACCACTGAATTACAGTCTACATCATCGATTATTTATCGAGTGACATCAGCCAAGAGTATCTAGCAGTTTTAAGCGACCAGCCGGCCTAGCACGGGGGGTTGTCTAGGGTAGAATAGAGAAAAGTTACATCGCATCGTCATACATTGCGTAAATTATTGAAGTTGAAGGAATGAATTTCAACATTTTACGCATTCGATGACAAAGTGACGTTATTTTTTTATATTCTACCCTAGACAACAATACCCGTGCTCAGTGATGTTAGATGCCAACTCAGGAATTATGACATCGGCCTGTCAAAATTATGGTACACTAACAAAAATTATGGTACCTACCTTCGGTTTCTATAAATCTTACACTGATGGTTGAAATAAGGCTCGAAACTAGTAGATTTGCTAAAAAACTAGGCCTAGTTCTCAGTAATCACTGGATCCCCGTGGTAAAAAACAAGAATTACATAAAATAAAAAAATAATCTTAAGTTCCTTGGTTGTAAAAACGCGATAAAAAAAACATGAGAATGCACTGTGCATGTTTTGCACCTAATTTCCGCTCTAGACCTCAAGAACCTTGCGGTCTATAGATTTTTTTTTGTTATGATTCGTAGGACTAATTCTTTTGTTCCTCGGTTGGGTTTTTGCCAAGGTACTGTAGTTTTCTTGTAAATATACTACATTATGTGGTTTTATACTGCAAGCGCACTTTTTATCATTTCGGGTCTGAAGTCTCGCTCAGTTTGCAGAATGTAGAAAGAGATGCCCTTTATTTTATTTTACAATTTCAACGCAGAAGCATAGGCACAAGCTGAATGAAACTGAATTAACACCTTTTTGCCTTGAAACTAGAATCTAGAATGTATTTTTATCCGGCCCAGAAAGCTAGGCCAGAAAACTTAAAGTAGGTATTTTGAGTATGGTCTGGACCCACCCTAACGTACGACAGAAAAGTTTGAGATGATAGGAAATTATGGTACATAAGCGTACCATAATGGAAGTACTATGGTACATGGTACGAACACCTGGATTATGGTACAAATACCATAATTATGGTACGTCTAACATCCCTGCCCGTGCTAGGCCTACAGTAAGATAACTTAGTGTCAATCTTAGCCTTAGCGTTTTACTGCGTGTACGGTGGGCTCTTATCTTGTTTGAATCTTCATTCTTGGTTGATTTCATTACTGCGGTAAAAGTAGCTAACATTTTTTTCCCTTTTTGTACCGGAAAAATTACTTATTACTTGAAATTACGAGTGTAGGCATGTTATTTATGGATTTCAGTTTCCCAAATAAATACAATTACAAATATTTCTTCCGTGACATTAGTTAGCCTCCTTGACATAGAGACTTGAATTCCTGAGCAGTTCCATAAACAAAGTTAGGGATTCAGAGAACGGATCAAGGTATACATTATGTACCGTGAAGCCGCCGCCGCTCCCAAATGTAATGTAGGTCATGTCATGACTCGACACTCATGGAAAGATTTAAGATTATGCATCAGCCTATACAATATTTAGTTGACTTCTTACAAATATTGTATACGCATGCATTTTCAGTAAGAACGTCTAATCCAAAAATTAGGGTAGATATCTTCCTTACCAAACTTATAGAGGGTGCCACAGAAAGGGGGTGATTCTATACACATCAAAGTATGTTCAACGACCTTTTGAATTTCAATAATTTTTATGTTCTTTTATTGAAAAAAATTTGACGGTTTTTCTTCATATTTGTGTCTGTTTACGTGTACTCTCTAGATATTTTCTTGTAATAATAATTTAAACTCACAACTATATTCTAAAAACTCTGTTAAAGCAATAAACTCATACGCCATCCCAATCCTTACATACTCCTTTGGAATCATCAAGTGGACTAAAAGAGAGCTTAAAAATCTTCAACGCATTGTTAATGTTTCTATGACGAAACATAGAAAACACCACCCGCGCGCTTGTATACAAAGGCAAGTTCTACCGCGGTCGGAAGGAGGAAGAGGAATTGTGGATATCGAAAACCTACATAACAAGCAAATAGCCACACTTAGGTCGTACTTCCACGCGAAATCCGAAACTTCTCCTTTGCACAAATCAGTCACTAATTTAGACAGAAAATTAACGCCCCTTAACTTGAAAGACTATAATAAACAATTTAACGAAAACTTAACAGAAAGACTGACCTTAATAGCAGAATGGACCCGGAAGTCTCTACATGGAAGGCACCACCATGACTTGAGCCAGCCCACCGTCGACAAACAGGCGTCGAACGAATGGCTCAGCCGAGGTGAACTCTTTCCCGAGACAGAAGGGTTCATGATCGCGATACAGGACCCAGGTGATTGAGACGCGCAACTATCAAAAATACATTGTAAAGCTACGTAACTTAAGAACTGATACGTGCCGACGATGTAACAGCAGCTCGGAAACAATACAGCACATCACCGGAGCCTGTAAGGCGATTGCCCAAACAGACTACAAGTTTAGGCACGACCAAGTAGCCAATATTGTCCACCAAAACCTAGCTATAAAATTCAAACTTTTAGATACCTCTATTAAGCCAACACCCTATTAAAAGTACGTGCCAGAAACTGTTTTGGAAAACGCCACACACAAACTTTACTTTGATAGAGCCATCCTTACTGACCGCACTACACACTTCAATAGACCAGACCTGACCCTGTTAGATAAAACCAACAACACGGCTCTCCTCATTGACATCGCTATACCGAACACTCATAACTTGCAGAGCACCATAGCAGAGAAGCTCTCTAAATATGTAGATCTCAAAAACGAAATTACTCGCATGTGGCGCCTGCAAAAGGTATCTATAGTTCCAATAGTTTTATCTTCAACTGGAGTCTTTCCGAAACAGCTTTTCCAATCCATTGATTGTTTAGACCTACCTAGAAACACCTACATACTAATGCAGAAGGCTGTCATTTTAAACACCTGTAGGATCGTCAGGAGATTCCTGCAAAACGAGCTTCCAAGTGAAGTCTCCCCCTCTGAAGTGCACTTGGCTTAGGCCCGTGCGCTTTGGGTTTTACCGGTTTTACACCGAGAAGATTAGATCTTAACCCAAAAATAATAATAATAATAATAATAATAATGAAAAAAGATCTTAAAAACCAGGTTTTGCAGCAAAAAATCATTTGTGACTTATTTTGTAATAAATAATGTAAGCGTGCGTGTAAAGAAACACGCATATGAAAAAAAAATATTTATGCAATAAAATAATAATCGAAATTCAATCAATCATCATCAGAAAATCATTATTCACAAGTTGATTCCCTCCGAATCCAAATATCACTCCTTTCGGCTTAGTTCATCTTCTCCGTGGCACCCTGTATTAATAGACCAGCCGCTTTTAAAGGTAGGCTTGAATAATAAAGGGTACTTACAAAGTATTTGAAAGTCACAAGAACTACCTGTATGCAAAATTTCAGCCCGATCCGTTTAGTAGTTTTTGCGTGACAGAGCAACAAACATGCATACGGACATGTTTACAAACTTTCGCGTTTATAATATTAGTAGGATATATTCGGATATCACAATATCATAAACTTAGGAATAAGCTTATTCCTATTATAAGTAAGGTGTATTCAGTGATCCATTTCTAGCTGCATCTTTTATAGTCGCAAAACATTACTAGTAGAACTGTTTTTTTTTTGACATCCGACTAACTTTCACACTATATCACCTTTTACCTTTACCATACCAAAACATACTTATACTTACCTATAAATTTTATAATACTTATCTCGACTCCTGAAACCTTCAATTTGTTTTGTTTGGCCCGTAAATCATAGTAAATACCCAAATGAGAAATGTTCATTACATATTTCGACGATAGCCTATTTATTCTAGATTCTAAATCAGAAAATATAATGAAAAAAGATGCAGTAATTCTTGAGATAAAAGCATTTTAGTGCTCAAGGTCGTAAATATCGTCTGCCCCTCCCCCCCGCCATGATCCTTGAAGTAAGTAGATATAGGTTAATAAAATCGAGCCTTAACAGAATAAATAACCAGTTAGTTCAGTGTAATATGATTCGGAAACCACAGTTAAATTACGAGTATATCGGAGAGTTCTAAAAACCCTATACAAATGTACTCATATATCTAAAGTGCGTCATATCAATATCCATGTTCTTCTCTCGTTTTCACCATCTGAGGCGCACCGAGAACAGACTTAAGAAGAATGAAACGAGGCGCAAGATGAATTCAGATATATTAACAGCTCCTTCCAGGCTTATGGAGCGTCCGCACAGCCAGCCTGCAGACATCCTGGACCAATACGCACTGCAAATACCCAGGTTAACGTACAAATCATTTTAGTAGAACTGCACTCGCACAAGGCTTGATCACGCACAACACAAAAAAGTGCATTCAAATATTATCTCGTAGATGCATTTTTTATTGACGTCAATAGATGAGAGACAGAAGGCTCGCGGGCAACTCGCTTGAAGCTAACGGTTTTTTGACTGTAAATTTATGTAAATAATTCTAGTTTTAGCCCTTAGGTATTTGATTGCTTTTGAGTTGTGCTAATGGATGAGTATATGGCTAATGCAAGTAGTCCTTAACGGTAATGGTATGACAGTGAAATATAGGTACTGGCTGATTGGAGTTGGCCCAATGACTTGATAACCGCTTTAGGGCAACTTGTGAGATGCCAACAGCCGCCTTTACGGCTGCTGGCAGCTTACGAAAAATAAACACGGTACGGACTTTTTTTATTTGTCACTTGCCAGTATTTTTCAATCTATAGCCGCAAGTCAAAGGTACGTGCGATGACTAAATCATAGTTGTTAGAGTATGTAGTGAAATCGGAGTTCATGACAAATGCTACATTAAGTCATTTACAACGGGCAAATGCGCCATGATCACGGAACAACTGAGGGTTTTGCTCTATGACCAATTCAACGTCTTACACAAATACGACAAGGTATCGGCGGGGCGTGCTGGTTAGTTATTCCGTGCTCATGGCGCATGAAACTGTGCCGAAATATTGGAAAGCTCAAAACTCAGATCATGGTAAATATCCCTTTGTAAATGACTTCAGTGAAATTTTATTACCAGTATATAGTAACCAGTCATTAATTACTAATTAATGACTGGTAACTAGAAACACTACTAGCAGAAGATTGAATATGTATCATTTAAAACTCCATCGTGGTTATTAGCACTAAAGTCATTTATAACGGGATATTTATCATGATTTGCGTTTCAATTAGTCATAAAGGTTCACGATGATTCTCAAAACTACTTAATACCATTTTTCGTCTTATGTCACCTAATTAAAACCTTTTTCGTCTTATGTCACATGCTGTATTACAAAATATCAAGCTTCTACTATGGAAATCGAATATACCAAAAAAAATCTAGGGAGGAAGTTTTTTGCATTAAAATACATGTAAAAAGGTTCGCTGTGGAATTACGCTATTACCACCCATCCTATATTGACATTTAAAAGAACTTTGAATGGCCTTCGTAATTTTCGATGGGTGGTTTTTGCGTAATCGCAAGACATGCCATTACCAAAGAAAGTCAAAATCGTAGCTGAAAATGCGGTGATTTTGCGTCCTTTTGCTTTATTCATATCAAATAATTACCAATATTTGTAGTATTAACAGTCAGAAATTGTAGAAATCTCCAACCGCAGTGCTAACCACACTTGTGTAATCACAGCGGTTTCTGTAGAACAACTCTACCACCGAACTGCCCCCACCCGCATGCCCAGTGTGGGGGTTATGGGACTACCCCCATGAGATAAAAGCCAATAAATAATAGGCACTTATCAGGCAGTGAACCAATATAGGCCGTTGAGGTAGTATGTTCTGTGCAATCAGAGTTCAAAGTGTCATCAAACCAAGATTTTACGAAGATCGTTCTAAATAAGCAATTATTCAAGTAATACTTGGTAACCGTTTAATAACACGTATAAAAGATTTTGACAATGACATTTAAAAACTTTTTGACCCTTACTTAGACCCTGGTATTTCGTTAGACCCCCAATATCGTCTGCCGTCATATACCCTATAACCATCCTCATATTAAAAACGAACAAGTAGTTTCAGCGCTACGTGGAAACATAAAAATCGGCTACATACATACATACATACATACAACCATAGGGTGTCAACCTCATAATCCTCCTCCGTTGGTAGTCAGGTGATTTTATTTATTTTATGTGTAAGTACTAGACTCAAGCATCACCTAAGCATAGGTATACCTATGAATGATCAAGCTTTCGTATCGTATCCAACAAATACATACGTATTTGAAACCAAATTAGTTTTGAACAACTGCAATTTGCTCTTATGATATCATAAGAGCAAATTGCTTATATATGTATATAAGACCAGTGACAGCAACATAAAATATTTTCCTCAGACCTTCCTTTCATTTTGGAATATACATAAATTTAAATTATTTTTATAAATAAAATAATATTTACGTATTCGAGGAAGTACAATACAATCATTGAGCCCTAACTGCCAAGCTAAGTTTGAAGAACATAAAAAAAAAATATCTCTGTCCTTCTCTATTTATTTCAAATAATTCAATATTCCAAAATTAATAGATACTTGGTATAGTGAAAAAATTCTCAGCTTCCCATCAGAATCTGTTTCCATCATGAAACGTATTGTACCAATACTTTTCAGCGAAGTTCGCATACCAACTCGATCAATCAATTAATGCTGATGAAGTTCAAATCACTAATTTAGGTCAAGTCCCTAATTTCCATGTGTGAGGCAAGTGAATATTGCACATTATCATCGATCAAAGTTTTCGCCTGCCTCCCTTTCGCGAATTAACTTAACCTCAACAGTTTGTATTGGTCCACGGCTGGACGCAGGCCGCCCCCTGATAAACGCTTTATTGGCGTTTATCCACGCTGGGTATATACAGGTTGAGGATCGCAGTTCGGTGGTAGAATTGTTCCGCAGGGGGCGCTGCTGCCCGCCCCCGGTGGATATCCCTTAGTCGTCTCTTACGACACCCGCGGGAACAGGTCATGTGTTGCAAATTCTAAGCCAGCACCACACAGCTAAATACCTGATAGCATAATATCTAATAATACTCGGTATAGATTGCAATCCGGAAAACCGAACCAGCGTCTATCGGATCCGGTATCAATATAACGGATCCGGATTCGACGATGCTCAGTTCCGGAAAAATTATCGCGCTGTTGCATGAGTAGGTAGATACTTCGAGGAGGCGTTAATACTATAAAAACTGGGGGAACTGGAATCAGCACCGAAATCTCGCATGGGAATGTATTGTGAATTGTCCTCCTGCAAAAAGATAATGACCCTAACCAGCCCAACTCCTTGAATTACCTGGAGGTTTTGGTGATCGTTTCAGCTTCGTTAGACCTCATGAGACTCTTTAATCCGGCATTTTAATATTGCTTTCAGGTGTTCTGCGTATTTTTTATCACATCACATCACACTTATATTATAAATGCGAAGGTTTGTATGGATGGATGGATGAATGGATGGATGGATGGATGTTTGTTACCTCTTCACGCCAAAACTACTGAAAATTTGGTTACAGGTAGTTCTTATCCTGGAATCAAACATAGGCTTACTTTTTATTCCATAAATCAGTTCCCGTGGGATCATTTTTAAACGTTCCCATAGAAATAACGCGTGCGAAGTCGCAGGACGCAGCTAGTGCATAATAAAAATGAAACCAGCCAAGTGCGAGTCGGACACGCGCCGACTCGCACCTGAGGCACTTTGGGCATGCACACACAAGTGCCCCGTACCACTATCTATAAAAACGGCGAAAAATTATATCTTTTGTATGTGAGCCCCCTTACATATTTATTATATTGTGTTTTAGTATTTGTTGTTTTTATCGGCAACTGAAATACATCATCTGTGAAAATTCTTAACATGTTAATCTCACTATCCCGTTTTAACCTTTGGGTACGGATTCCTAAAAAACTATCAACGTAATGTGTTGTTTATAAGTCATCTAGTAGGTACCCATAACACAAGCTCTGCTTAGCTTGGGGCTAGGTATTATTGTGTGGATTGTCCAGAATTATTTATTCTGTTTTTTTTTGTCTGGTATCCTCTGTAGCTGTACTGCACAATGTGTTCAACAGTTCGTACCTCCTAGAAGCAGTCATACACAGGCTGCTGTGTCTAGCTCCAATCTTTAGAATAAGGCGGTGGTAAAGTTAATGCAGAAATTTTCTTGGCGTATGCAAACTGTTTATACGTTGACGTCTTACTCTCTTTGTATTATATTGTTTTTTAAGCGTAGTAAACAAATTGTAGGTCTATGATTTTTCTATTCCCAAGTCACCATCCCCTATCTTCTTTATATATCATCTCATTTACATAAACGTATTTTATAAATAAATTGCTGTGGCTGCTCAAAGTCATTCAGCGGAAAGAGCTTTGCTCGGACTTTCTCTGGAGGATACGATTCATAACGACACATGCGACAGAGAACCAAAGTTATCGATATTGCTCAAAGAAGTAGCAAGCTAAAGTAGCAGTGCGCCGGCCATAGATCGCGAAGAATGGCAACCGATGGGAAAAACGTGTTCGTCAGTGAAGACCGTTACCCGGCAAACGTAGTGTAGGTAACCCACTTGCCAGGTGGGATGACGATCTACGTAAGACTGCAGGCAGATGCTTGATGCGGTAAGCTAATGATAGAGCGCTATGGCGCTCACTAACGGAGCACTATGTCCAGCAGTGGATTAATACATTCTAATTTTGTTTTAAAAATCTATAAACAGACTTAAATTTTAATAGTTTTTTCATGAACTTTTATGGATTCCATTGTCAGAACTGAACCTAATTAAAATGGGACCACATAGGAAGAACCAGCTTTCATATAAAATAAGAATCGTGAAAATAGGACCAGCCAGTCAAAAGTTCTGAGGTAACAAACGTAAAAAAAAAATTAATACAGTCGAATTGAGAACCTCCTCCAAAAACTCATGTATCTTTTATATTTTATGGTTATGTAGCAAAGATCCAAGTGAGTTGCAAAAATTATCAGTAAATAATTTGTCATAGACTTGCTGCGCAAAAAGGGTTAGGTTAGGTTAGGTTATAAAGTATCAGTTTACGTAAAGGTTAAATAGCTTAGTGCGGTTTTTGCTCACACTAGAAAATTACAAATAACAGGCTTATGTAAGAAACCATTTTTCGTCGCTTCTTTAAATAAGTCCGAACCAAGGCAACAAAAATCAAAAATTACCTCTTGGGTGTTCGTGTTTATTTTTTTTAATGTGACCTTAGAAAAGGTCAAATAAAAAAAATAAACACTAACACCCAAAATGGATATATGGATATATAGAGTATTTTATTAGATTTGAATAATGTTGGTTGATGATGATGAATAACATAAAATCAGTCTGTCTGGGGATCAGCCGAGCACACACACACTAACTTATAATATAGGGCAGAGCCGTTTTTAAGTTTAGCTCCAAATAAAGCCCCTCTCATATTAACGATTACTGAATGGGTAATACATAAATAGTCTAGCAAAGTGGCAAGATGTTGTACCCATGGGAATAACATTTGTGTAATGTGGTCAGAACAGAACAAATGGTTCGAGAAACCGTAGGCGAGTTTATAATTTATCGTCAACACAAATCTACTTGTGTTGCTACGTAAGGATGGAAGTAAGTTATTTAGTCCCGAGACGAGGTTTGGCACTTGGCGTTTCATCCCTAGGGACGAAAAGTATAATATTCATCTCGCTGCGCCGGCAACTTCCAAGCTTCCAACCTACTTTCAGAGTATGAGTAATGAAAAATAATTTTATTTGCCTTAAAACTACACAACACAATATTTAACTAAATTAAGTCTAGACTCAGCATTGTGCTGGGTAGACCTGGTGTGTCTACTCAGCGCTGGTTTTCAGTGAAGGCCAAAGGCAGGTCACGTCACGACCATCTATGGTAGTCTGGTAGTACGTTTTTAGTCAGGTGCGTGTTGTAGATATAAAATTACGTATAAGATTACATTTCCAGACTATGTAATATACATAGATATGTACTTGTGAAAATATTTTATGATCTATGTTAACAGTGTAAAGACTAAACAATTTAAAGTCATAAATTTAGCGCTCTTATACACGGACTGTACGTCTGAAACACACGCAAATTGCCGACGGCAAGGCTCAATTGCAGTCTGGCAGTCTTTTTTTAATCAGGCTTGCGATGGTATAGTTATAGTAATAAAACTTTACCAGTAGGTGCAGTGAAAGTCAAAGTTCCAAACTAATAAAACCCCTTAGCCCGCGGCCGTGGCGGTCCCGCCTCCGACTGCATTATAGTCCATTTGGAAAAAAAATGCCTGTTTTTTTCCAAATGGACTATAATGCAGTTGACCACAGATGGCCATGAAAGCGCTACCGGACTTTAAAAGTCCGCCAAAATTTGGCGGGCGCAGATGGCGTCTCGCCGGTAAAATTTAGGTTGAGGCGACACGCACAAGGGCCACCACTTAGGTGCGAGCCTCGGCTTGGGCTGTCGCCAGATACTACGGGAGGACATAGAGGACGCCTTACGCCTTAGGTGTACGAATGCACTGACGGCAGTCGGCAAATTGCCGTCCGTGTATAAGAGCCCTTAGAGGTATTTACCGGGGACGGTGCCCCCTGCGGAACAATTCTGTCACCAAACTACGATCCCCAACCCACATGTCCAGTATGGGCATAACTCTCCATGAGAAAACCGCCAATGAAGGCGCATACCAGGGGCAGGCCTGCGTCCAGCAGTGGACCAATATTGGCTGTTGAAGTTGAGGTGAGGGTGAGGTTAGGGTAAAAAGTAACCAGTCAGTAGGTAGACATACAAATAATGGGCTATTTGTTCTTACAATACTAGATTAAAGACAATAAGAAAGTGTATAAAAAAATAAGAATAAAAGGAATAATATAATTTTGATTAAAGATAAATCGTTTTGGATCTAGGTATAATCCGTTAGGTCAAGTATATTTAGTTTAAATTAATTAGAATTGGTTTTTTCCAAGATACGTCAAAAATTACGCCACCGTCAGACACGTACCGATCCTATCCATCCAAAGGTGGCCTGTAAGAGATCGCTTTTAGCGATAAGGCCGCCACACTAGATTATAGTTAGCAATAAGTTCTATTTTAATTACTTTTTTGTTATTGATGGTGCAATAAAGACAATCTATTTATCTGACTAGAATATTATGATGTTTAAAATATAATATCCGGTATAAGCAGCGATGACGGCCTTAACTGCAGCAAAATTGCAAGAATTTCCAACTCAATCAAATCTGTAGAGAGAAATCCCAAATTGCCATATTTGGGATTTCCCTTCCAATTCCAATTTCCCTCAGGGATGGAATCCAATCGGTCAATGGTGGTAGAAAGCTTCTTTGAGATGGTTCTTCCTGAATAAAACGACGTAATAATATTATTGACTTGTCTAAGTACTTATTTTGTAAGTCTAAAGAAATAAACGATTTGACTCTGACTCTGACTCTATCAAGTAAACTAAAATGAGAAATAAAACACAAGCTCACTACAGATTAAAGGCAAAAAATCGGTAACTCCCATTTGTTCTATAGGACTGTGACGTCATAGATTATTACCACTTTTTTATCCCTGTAGTTCCATGGTAGAACTGACTGACTTTACTGACTTCAAAAATTCCCTGTCTTTATTTACCACATCTTCTGTTTTGGAACCGTAACTGTTTTACGCATTCGATGACAGGTTCTGGCAGCTGATAAACCCTGCTGCTAGAACCAGTCATCGAATGCGTAAAATGTTTGAAATTAATTCCTCCAACTTCAATAATTTACATAATGTATGACGATGCAATGGCATTTTACTCTATTCTACCCTAGACAACAATCCCCGTGCTATATATCAAAGCTTTTTGTTTGTGAATGGCAAAGGGTTTTATACTTTACGGACAAAGACACAATCAATACCTGTGTTTGTTCACTCATAAGTAGATGGACAGTTTCAGTTGCATACCGCATCATTTTTAATGTTTCTAGCAATGAAGTATTAATAAATTAAAAGCTGAGACGACTTCCTAAGTATAAGTATTCTTCACTTTCATCACATAACGGACGAAAAAAGAGAACTTTTCGTAATTTACACTCACGCAAAAAATTAAAAACTTTTATTACGAAGTTCAGTGATTAGAATTAGTTAGGTCACAATAAAAAACTTGTGACTTTGACATCGTTCTGAGATTTGAGAACGCTAAACATTTAAGGATTTTATTTTTAAGCTACTTCAAAAAAAGGAGGAGGTTCTCACTTTTTTATTTTTGTATTTCTGACCTCAGAACTTTTAACCGGATGGTCCGATTTTCATGATTATTGTATATGAATTTGATTGGATTATTTTCTGTAACAAAACTAGCAAGTTCAGTCTTTTTTCAGTGTTTCTGGCAGTTTGTTATAAAGCTGTGATCTCCTTCCATTTTGGTATCGCAAGCAGACCAACAGCGTCAGGTGGGGCTCCAAGCTGTCTGGAAGATACCAGCTTCCATGCGGTGTGATGCAGAGGGGCAAACCCCTCCGGACCTGTTATAACACCTATGTAAACGATTTAATCGTGGAGCTAAGCAGAACCCTGGTAGGGCTCAGATTGGATGACAGATACGTCAACGACCTGAGCTGTGCCGATGAAATGGTTCTGCTTAGCCCTTCGATTAAATGCATGAGGAAACTTATTCAATATGTGAAAGTTATGCGAAAGAGAATGACTTCATAAATACCGCAAGAAAGACAGAAATGGTGATATTCAGGTCCGGGAAGAGACCGGTGACTGTACCTGAGGTCTAACTGAACCAGCAGCCTGTAAAAATAGTTGAGAAATTCAAGTACCTTGGGCACATGGTCACGTCTAGCCTTAAAGATGATGGTGATGGAGAACGGCAGCGTAGATCACTCGGTATTGTAGGGAACATGACCGCGAGGAAGTTCTGTAGGTCGTGGCCTGACGTGAAACTGACGTTGTTTAGGTCTTTCTGCCAGACATTTTCCACATGTCAGCTCTGGACTAAGTATACCAAAAAGACGCATAATAGAAAACAAAACATTTTCAGGCAACTGATGGGCTTGAAGCGCTTCTGTAGTGCTTCTGAAATGCTAACACAGGCCCACGCAGACACTTTAAACGCTATTCAGCAGAAAAGGATTGCGATATATTGATATATTGATTGGGATCTTTACTCTAAAACACAGATACCTTAAGAACCGCCTCTGAATACTTTCAATACGGTCAGTGTACTTCTGATAACGCGGGTTCCGTGTAACTGAGACAGGCGGCTAGGGATCGCAGTTTGGTGGTATAAGTATTCTGCAAAGGGGCGCTGCTGGCCGCCCCCGGTGGATATCCCTTAGTCGCCTCATACGACACCCGCGGGAAGAGTTGGGGGTTCTAAGTCAGCAGAACAAGGTTAAAGAACTCGAAAGCCACACAGTATCCATCATCTATAGCCCCAAGCTAAATAAGCTTGTGTTATAACTGATAGATGGATACATTAGGTGCATAGAACGTCATTTTTATCATAAACTAGCTGTGCCCCGCGGCTTCGCACGCGTTGTTCCTATGGAAATGTTTATAGGAGTTTTCCCGGCAATTATTATAATTTTTCTCGCCATAAAAACCATCCTTGAACTTCAACGAACATTAAAAAAGAATTGGCCAAATTGGTCCAGGCGTTATTGAGTTATGCGCTTACCAACACATTTAGATAGATAGATATATAGACTCTTTATTGGGTACACACACAAACAGCACAGGAAAACTAACAAAAAAGTACAGTAACAAATATCAAAGGCACACATAATTAAGTACATAGGTACAGGTAAGCAGGTAGGTAGTGAACATGAGGTAAAAAAAAGAAGAAAGTGAAAAACAAAACCAAGTGCTAATGGGCACCTACCTAACAGTGCACTCGCCTTTTCAACAGGTGGGTAGGTAGTCACCGCCCGCCCAAGGCGAGGGATATCTACGCGTGTCTGCGCTGCCGTGGTGCGACCAAAAGGCTCAGTCTCAGCTTTAGGCTGCTTTAGACCAGGATAGGTATAAAACAGCGCTGGTTTTCAGACATTTAGCGATTCATTTATATATTATATAGATAGAAAAAATACCTTAAACTTCCTAAACAAATAGTTCTAGTTTAACAAACGTTTACACCAAGGCGGGAATCAAACCCGAAGAAGGTTGTCTCCTGCGTCGCAGGCGGACCTTCGCCGCGACACATCGGTGGTCAAATCAGGCGAAAATTCTGCATACTGTTCACAGCTTAGAAAACCATAGAGTCTACTTTTCAATATCAAAAGGCTACCTTGAAATATCATAAAGGCTTCTTTGGAATATCAAAAGGCTACTTTTTATTACGGAAAAGAAACGGCAACGGCAAAGACGCAGGCAAAAGAATTACCTTCATAACCCGATCATCTATGTGACTCTATAGCAGCTGTACACGATAGATTCCTGGTTAAAAGATAGCGTCCCTTTCAAATTTCTGGATAAATCTAGCGTCATTTTCCAAGCTTCCATCAAATTATCTCCTTGCGAGCTAAGCAGCAGTCGTGAAATCAGACTGAAGACTATTCCATTTTTAATATTAAAAGAACTTTGACGGTCTATCTAGACGTTATTATCGAAGCGAGGGTCATCTAATGGTCCGTATTTTAGTAGAAAATATATTAACTAAGGAAAGAAAAGCGGTGGTTTGTAACAAGTGTTTATTAAGGAATTAATAACATGCTCTATAATAGAATCACATTTATTGGCATTATTGGCGTTTACCTCATGGGAGGGTAGTGCCCATATTCCCCAGGCTGGGCATGCGGGTTGGGGATCGCATTTTGGTGGTATAATTGTTCTGCAGGGGGCGCTGCTGCCCGCCCCACGGTCGAAATCCCTTAGTCGCCACGGAAGAGTTGGGGTGGTGCAAGTTCTAACCCAGCACCACACAGCTTTCACAGTGTGTCGCAAATTTTGCATAGTGTTTTACCCATAAATCAGTACACATGAGATATAAATAATTTTCATATAACGCGTGTGAAACCGCGAGCAGAAACTAGTTTACAATATAGTACATACTCTATCACCGCAATCTATACTAGTACAATGAATAGAATGCTCTGCGTTTTCATAGACTAACATGCCAATTCTAGGTAACATACTTTAAAGTACCTACAGTACCTAATTAACCAAGGTACTGTACCCTTGACAATGAAGCAAATGGGTCAGTTCTAGGTTCGACAAACAGAATTATTATGAAATCAAAAATTAAAATTGGACAAAATCTGAAACCTAAATTCTAAGCATAAATAGGTACTTCTAAAATAATAAGCAATGTTCTGCTGCGGTACAAAGATGATTTACGCGATATATTAACATCACAAAGAAGTAGACATTAAAGAAATCCAGGCCATGCGAGCATAATCCTACAAACTTTATTAGCAAGGTACTATCAAAGTAGCGAAAGTGATAGTTGTACTGCAGAAGGCTTTTCGGGAAGAATTGCGCTACCAACCCGCCCTAAGCGCCGCCGCCGTTGCCGACACCGCCGTTGCCGCCACCGCTATCGCGCGCCGGCCGTCGGTCAGTCGAGTCCGAGAGCGCGTCGGGTTCGCTCGCCTCGCGCCCTCCCATTACCCTCTCCAACTACACTTTACAAACAATAACACTCAACTCACAGATACGAAGTAAATATACGAAAACACTATCTAAAATTTTATCTTGAAAAGCAGGTTTGTGTATTAACTTCTAATGGTACAAAATAAATAGTGCATAAATATTCGATTATAATGTGAATAAGTTTATAGCACTCTAATTCTCTCAGTGACCAAAAAACGAGGAACTTACGGCAAATTAGTGTTTTATACGAATTAGGGGTTGATTACCGTTTATTTTCGCTCTGTAAGAATTTCGAAGCCAGTTTGCCCGATGAACAACACGAATAGATAAGTTGTTGATGTACTAAACATACTTTTTGCAAAATGAGAAGTAAACTTTTCAGTTTTCAGTTCAGTTCCTGATACCTATTTTTTAATTCTGTAGTCCTGTTCGCTGAATAAATCGCACTAGTTGGGTAAAGAAATTAGTGAGTGGTAAACTTTTTACAAATAAGGGAAACTCAGGGAAAGTTAGGTATTATTTATGTAACTGTTAAAACAATAGATCTTTTATTTTATCTTCCAAATATTTCAGCATTACGTTAAGTACATTTTTACAGAATTGTTATCTTGTCTTTTTCATAAACATATGTCCTACTCAATAATCGAAGCCGGTAGAAGTATCTGCGTGCACTGACCACGGATGACCAGCGGTCTAGCACTGTTCCTGATACCTATTTTTTAATTATGTAGTCCTGTTCGCTGAATAAATCGCACTTTACAAACCTTTTAGCAAAATTACAGTTCATTTTGTATAGAAAAACGTAGGCAAGGTAGGTAGGTAGCGCGATGCGGTTACAACTTTGAGCAAAGGTAAATAATCTAGAGATGAAGGAATAAAGTTTGTTAAATTTAGACCGAACTTAGATTTCAAAACGCTAACTTTATTCGTATTTATCGCGCTTTTTTGCTATCCCGTGTCCACAATAGTGTGTAAATTTGTTGAAAGTTCGGAAAAAAAGTAAATAAACTAAATAAATAATCGTAAATCCTTTTCGTAATGTGTTTTGATTGATTTTTACATACTCGTATATTTACATTTCATAATTTATTGTATCAAGGAAGTCTTTTGGCCAAGTATTTATCCACAGGAAGTGTTCCAACTCGCAACTCACACTCACTCACACTTGACTCTCGTATACTATATCCATAGAGGACGGTTAATAGATCAGCATGGTGGAGGATGAGGATCACGGTGAAGTCCAACGCTACAACTGTATCTACAACTGGGACAGCTATGAGAGAATAGCAAGGTAAATTTAAAGTAATAAGAATAGGTGAACCATGAACTTATTTAAATTAACTAGAAGAGTCTGGAAGGCCGCCAATTGTAATTTTCTTGTAACCCCAACCTCAACATCAACAGCCTATATTAGTCCACTGCTGGACGCAGGCCTCCCCTTGCTAAGCGCCTTTATTGGCTTTTATCTCATGGAGGTAATGCCCATAATCCGCTGGGCATGCGGGTTGGTGATCGCAGTTTGGTGACAGAATTGTTCGGCACGCGGCACTGCTACCAGCCTTCGGTGAATATCCCTTAATCGCCCCTTATGACACCCGCGGGAAGAGTTGGGGTGGTGTAAATTCTATGCCGCCGGCATCACATGGCGATTTTCTTATAATTTTCTCCTTGAAATTATTTTATTCTGGTGTACAATAAGAACCGGGATACCATATATCTCAATGCCAATTTTATGATGATCCGTTTACCTATTTAGGCCTAAAAAGGAAGACATACAGTATTCCATTCGATTTAATAATAATGTTAATACGGAAAATGAATGATTGTTCATAAAATAATCAGCATTCTCGCAACCGCAACATGTAATTGAGTAGGTAACTTCAGTAAACCAACTGAAGCAAAGAAGTATTATGTAAATTAAGAACCTAACACGCAAAAGTAGGTACCTGCCTTTTATCTATAAAAGCATTAGGTATCTTTAAAAACAAAATGCTTTTACCCGGAGAGGGTTACGTTTTCCGCGCACCTTTGTGCCTACGTATTTGGTTGGTACCCTATAAATCAAAACGGCTTGATCAAATACGACTGAAAGGTAATATACCTACCCTTCAAATACTCGTCTAAATACTAGCTGTTGGTCTTTTACCTATAATATCTCTAAAACTGAACCATATTCCACATAGGTCTGACTGATAAGCACTTCATACTCAATACTCAATCATTTATTGTATTCAATCTGTGAGATGGACCCTGCCAGGCACAATATGTATGGAGAGAGACGAGGATGTCGTTAATTCTTTAGGAATTTTTTACTCGTTTACATATTCTTATTTTTCGTTCACATATTCGTCAATCGTGTATAAGGCAGTTTATTATATATGTGTATTTTAATAGACATTACTAGGGCTCGATGTAGATTAGTTTGGAGGAAGGTCTTTTTTTTTTTTAGAATCTTTATTTAATGAGCTTAATCACATTGCGATTATGTCGCTCAGGAAGGTCTTATAAGTTTGTGTTTCATTGGCCATAGCATTAGGGAGTAATGTGATAATCACTATGCTGCGATGGGTACCTATGTTATCTATATGTTGACTATACATACATAGGTAACATGGGCCATTATTATATATTATTCCATAAATTAGTTCCGGCGGCGTAGAAATAGCCACGGCAGTGAACTCCGATTGGGTCAGCGGTCATCCTAATGCCACTAAAATACTTAGCGGAATAAATACCGTGGACCGGGCGAAACCTCGAGCGAAATCCAGGACTTCATCTCTGTCGCGAATATATCTGTCGCAGCCGGAACGTAGAATAAGCCCGTTTGTAAAACGGCTAGGCCATTTACAAAACGGCGCGATTCAGCTAAATGCCTAGGCTGCATGTAGAACACTCAACGTTCAACGGTTTGGCTGACTCAAAACTAGCCCGTATAAAACGGCTGAACTTTTACCTACCGCCCGTTTGTAAAACGGCTGTACATTGATTCAGAAACCTGGATATTTTTTGTAAACAAAGAAAAGTCATGAATGTCACTCTCATAATGACAAGTCAGGGGTAGAATATCTTTTTTTACCATGGATCACTAATTAGAAGTAATGGCGCGCGATTTTGCTTGTGCGAGAAATACCTGCCAAAATAATATTTCCTAACCAAACTTCAGAATACTGAAATGTATATAGGTACCGTCTTAGATATTGTCGTGGACTCGTTTCCTGTGTCCATAAAGAAATACAAATTAAACAATATACAATAATTACATATTACGTAGTATTTTGTATTACATGAAAAATATTACATTATGCTGACATCTCAGATACAGAATCGGATTCTGAATCCGATTGCCTTAAAATTATAATAAATCTATCCTGCACATCATCTAACTAAACCATATCAATATCAATGATATGGTTTAGTTGGCATTCAGTTTGCCCACCATGATACAAAGGCCAATAAGGAGCTAGGTCTGCGTCCAGCAGTGGACCAATACAGGCTGTTAAGGTTGAGTTGTGGATGTCGTAAAGATAAAATAACATCTGTTTCACGTAAATGCTTGCTATTGTATGCACGGTAGGTAACAAACGACAAACTTTTTCAATTTTGGTCTACTGTAGGTAGGTATGTCTGTCTCTTCGTTTGAGCTATCCTCCGAACCAAATTTTGAAGCAACTTTTCTTGGCAGATATTTGATGCCATAGCGGGTAATATAGGTAGGTAATTGTAGATTCTGCGCAGGCGGAGCCTCGTACACAGAAACGACAAAAGTCTTCATTTGACAATCGGTCTAGGCGCGGTGAACTGCCTAGCCATTCTCTAAACGGGCTAATTCAGACGATCAGCCATATTGTATGTAGAAGGTTGATTTCACCGATCGTTCAACTATCCGGTTTGTAAACGGCCTAGCCGTTTTATAACCGGGCTAATTCTACGTTCCGGGTGCGACATATGTATGTACCGCGTTCGTTGGTCTGAGCCAGCCTATCTTCGTTTAGTTTTTTTTGGCATTAATGTAAAGTTACGACTTCTACGTAGTCACAGATTGGATTTTGCCTTCAGGCCCGGAATGTTGAATTTGGCAAAATGTTGTATTCTTATAATGTTGAATATACCAAAACGTTGAGTCCTAAAATGTTGACATGGCAAAAAAGTTGAGTCCCAAAACGTTGAATTCTCATAACGTTAAATATAACCAAACGTTGAATCCTAAAATGTTGACATGGCAAAATGTTTCAATATGTTTCAGTACCTACTCAGAGGAAAGTACCCACGCTAGAGTTTCAGTTTCCTGAGTAGGTACTATTTCCACGAAACCTCTTTAGTTAAGAATATAATACCTAAGATACTGGCCACTTGAAATTGTCATCGATTTATTTCTTCAGGCCCGGATTGTCAGTCAATGTCGAGTTTACAATTATAAAGTCACGTTATTTTAAATATAATGTTTCAAGCTCTTGAGTTTATTAAAAATCAGAAAAACAATGATATGCTAATAATAAATGGAAAGTATACCCTAAGCAAAGATGGGAAACCAAATAAAGATGGTTCGACGCGGTGGAAGTGTACAAACCGTGATTCTTGTACGGCCACCGTGACTTTAAGTGCAGATAAAAACAAGATACTACGAGAATCTGTTCATAAATGCGTGACAAGGGAAGATAAAACAATAATTATGCAACTTTTGAATGATATCAAGAAAGAAGTATGTTATAATCTTAATCCAATCGAACAAATATTTGAAGGTATGCTGAATGAATTTGTAGACCGTAACTCAGACCTTCCTGCATATAATATACCTACGTATAACTCTGTCAAAAGTTCCTTGTATAGGGCAAGAAAACTATTTTTGGAATCGGATAAACTAGTGTTCAAAAAGCCGGAAGATTTCAAGGTTCCCAAAGGGTTGTCCAAGAAAATGTTCATTTTAGAAGATGGAAATGAGGAAAAGATTATAGTAATGTGTTCTTTGAAAATGATTGAAGTAATAAAATCTACCGGCAGTATTTCTTACTATGGTGATGGGACTTTTAGGACGTGTCCAAAGCCTTTCTACCAATTATATATTTTACACCTTGATGTTTATTCAGATGATAAGAGCATAAACGTTTATCCCGTTATTTATGCATTCTTGCCCAATAAATCGCAAAAAACATATACAAGGTTATTCGAGTTAATCAAAAATAAGCTCCAAGCTCGCATATTATTTTTTAAATGCGATTACGAAATTGCTCAAATTAACGCAATACGAAGCACATACGAGGATATAAAAGTATCAGGCTGCTATCAGCACTTTAACAAAGCGGTGTGGAAAAAAGCCAAAGATTATGAATTAGCAAAGAAGAGATCCAGCAACAACTTACTTTATAAATCTGGAAGAAGTATTGTAAGAATTTGCTCTTATTTTGTGCTTCTTCCGTCGACTCATATGGAACAAGCTTGGCAAGCTATTATCAACGCAGCTCCCGATTCACCAAATATGCACAGGTTTTTAGAATATTTTGAAAACCAGTGGTATAACATGGATCACAATTTGATAAGCTGTGCAAATGATGTGCACCGAACCACCAATTCCTGTGAGGGCTATCACCGAAAATTGAACTCCAGACTTCCGAAATCGCCTAATATATTTCTGGTGTTTAAAAGTTTATTAAAGGAGGCCAATTATTATGATCGGAAAATAACAAGATCATTGTTTTTCCCTTTTAAAAAAAACCGAAGAGCACAGGATACTCTTTTCGATATAAAATATAAAACTCTTTTGAATCGTCTGAATAAACAGAAAATCACTCCACTGAAATACTTAAAAAAGATAGTGTACATAAGACTTAAGTTAGGCTTTTAAGATAATTTAACGATAGTTAGATAATTTTTAAGAAGTTGAATAAAAAATTTAAGTTGGGTTTAGTATTATTTTGTTTTCACTCATGTAATGCGATGATAGGTAGCTCATTGGTGTGATAGTGACGTCGACTTCCGATCCGTGAGTCGTGGACCATGCATACAGACATACTGTGGTTGGTAGGCTGTTTTCTATAGACATGATGATGATAGCTTTCTGCTTCATTAATAAATATCGTCTCACTGAGCTCAACTTTACAACATTATGAAAATTCAACAATTTGGGACTCAACATTTTGGAAATTCAACATTAAAAGAATTGTAACTTCAACATTATGAGAATTCAACGTTTTGGGACTCCACTTTTTTGCCATGTCAACATTTTAGGACTCAACGTTTTGGTATATTCAACATTATAAGAATACAACATTTTGCCAAATTCAACATTCCGGGCCTGAAGGGGATTTTGGTTTAAATAATTGAAAAGGCTGCTCAAATCAATATCGCTAGTTTTAGATTTCAGCTTACCTTGCACTTTGAGGCATTTGGTTCGGGAAAATAGGTTTTGGCATATAAACACAAAACAAAGGTGGTTGGTAAAACTAGCTGTTTTGATTGATATTTAACTAGCACTGTTATTATGTATGTATTAACATTGTACAATGGATGTGTGGAACAAATATTACAACAGAAGTTTAGACCAGTTGTCGTCAACCGATTGAGCTGAAATTTGGCATATTTACGTATATTTGGGGAAAATGCAACGTCCTGGTAACTTCGAGCTGGTCTGATGATGGAGACAAAATGTAGACACAGGTAACAAAACGATGTAACACTATAGAGTTAAGGTTCGTATCAGTCCTAAATGATGACCAGGGTCCTGATGATAGTCGGAGTAAAAAAAAACATGTTATTAAATGTACCCCATTTAAAAAAGTCCCTCACATACTTTCAGAACTCCAATTCACACAAATAAATGAAATTGAAATGTTTGTTTGTAATGTCAAAACAAAAGCTTATTATTTAAATGCGTTGGTAAGTAACGCGCGTTATGAACCATTGTTTACGTAGACGCGGGCTCGTGCGGGGTCGCCTCGGGCGGCGCGTTGGGCGTTTTCTACTTTTACGGAACGCAAGGCGTGCAGCGGCGCGTGCAGCGGTCCCGTCATCGCACGCGTAAACACAAACATGTCGCAATGAACGTTGATGTTTATGGATAGGCGGGGCTTGGAGAGTGGCGGTGCACGCCGCGTGCGACGCGTCAAATTAAACAAACGCGTGTAAAAGCTGTTAAAATATTTATTTCTTTAAATAATTCCCTCAACGCGTCGCGTGGATTTTATTTATAAATAAAGAAGAAAGATAGTCTGGATGTCAGCTGCCTGTCCCCAAAGCAAAATACCATAAGACATAACACTATGGAAGTAACTGAAGTAAACTAACCTAGCTGTATCTTCATTGGTAATATATCTAATTGTTCGAACCGTATACGCTGCCGAACTAAGTCTGCCTGCGAGGGCATCAATTTGCGGTTTCCATTGAAGAGAGGAATCAATATGTAACCCTAGGAAAACAGTTGAGTCTACAAGGTGAACAATCTCTTTAGCATTATCTTAGTTGGGCACTCTCTTAAATTTAGTAACATGAATTTTGTGCATTTGGTTTTGAAGGTTATTGGCGGTGAACCAATCTAGTTTTTGTGAAAGAGAATTATTTACATCGTCATAATTATGTTTATTTCTGTCAACATAAAAAATCAATGAAGTATCATCAGCAAATAAGACTATATCACAGAGATATTTTGTTATATTATATTTTAAAATTGGCCTAAAAATGGGTATATACAGAAAAAAAGTAGGTATGACTGTATATAGTTTTAGAAGTCAGTGGGGGCGGCAAAAATTGTATAGCTTTGGGCGCCAAATGTGTAAGTCCAGCACTGGCACTAGGTACAAAAATATCAATTGTCGGAGCGTAACAGAATGGTGGTGGTGGTGATTTGACAGATAAAAACATGGATGGAAATGTCACTCCCAGTACGGAATCTCCAGAAAAATGTCGTTCAGAAGCTTTCAGAAGTCGGCAAAGTGAGTGTTACGTGACCGCTAACAGGCTGGTATTACAAGTTCATATTACAAAAATGGCGGGCAGTTCAGTTTACGGCGTATATTGCCTTTTATTAAGAGTTCATAATAGATCCTCTGTGATCACAATACACAGTCAGCCCTTCTCCGCTTTGTTCCGCTCCGAGTCAGTGGAAATGCACCCTCACTGTGTCAACTTTTGATTTCTATTTCACATCCGTTGTATACACACTCTTAAAAAACATTACCCACATTCTTGCACAATCAGATTAAATGCATTACAAATACAAAGACTTATTTTTGCATTAATGTAAAGTTTATTTAAAAAAAAAAAAAAAAAAAAACCTAACTTTAAAAAAAAAGTTAGGACTTCTATGCCACAAAAGGTAGATGCAGGCTTTGTGATGAATAATTGAGAAGGTTGCTCAGTTCAATATCGCTAGTTTTATTTTAGCTGACTTCGCACTTTCGAAAAGCATCGGTTCGGGAAAATAGGCGTAATAATTTGTTTTGTGTTTTGATGGTATTACATGATTTTTTGAAGAGATAACGACTATTAAATCGAAAAACATGGGAAGCATGTTCAAAAAAGTGGCACGTTGTTTATTAAGTCGTCATGACGACTGAAGCACTGAAGATTAAAGTTAGACTAATTTCGTCTAAAAGATAGCGTTGTTAGCTACTTTATATATACGGTCATATCTCACAAACTATTAAATCTCAACGTTAACTTCTTGCGTGTGACTTCTGCGTCAGAGCAATGGCTTGTAGCCGAGGTATGTAGAGAGATGCGACAGCTCTCGGTGAGATGTTCGTTTCGGATGACAGCTTTCAAACTAAAAACGGTCATATCTCGGAAACTACTGATCCTAGACCACTGGTTTGTATTTGTATGGATATATGACAGCTCTCGACGATCTCTTCTCGACGATCTTCATTTCGGATGACAGCTGTGAAACTGGAAACTGTCATATCTTGGAAACTACTCATCCGGAACACCGGTTTGTATAGAGATGTGAGAGCTCTCGGTGAGATCTTCTACTACCTTACTACTTACTCGTACTACTTTACTGTTTCGTTCCATCTCCTTAATATGTAATGTAATCAATCAATCAAATCAATCAATGTTATCGTGAGGGATAGTAAGGGGCCCGACGGCATGACACTAGTCCGATGGGAGTTGGGGAGGCCTATTGTGTAGGACATGCGTTGACACTTGTGCCTTCTCATCTTCCGCGGACATCCGCCAAGGCGGGTGCAGCGGCAGATTTGACCGGATCTCAAGAGGCCAAATCTGCAAGCCCCGACAGTGCCTACACACATTGGGTCATTCTTGCGCAATCGGATAAAGAGCCAAAGACAAAATGCAAAGTTCACTTGTATAGCGCCTTAATGCGCCTTAATGTAAAGTTACGACTTTTAGTTACAAAAAAGGAAGATATAGACTTTGCTAGGAATAATTGAAGGTTGCTCTGTTCAATATCGCTAGTTTTAGCTAACCTTGCACCTTCGAAAGGCATCGGTTCGGGAAATAGGCTTTGTTTTGTTTTGTGTTTTGATACTGGAGGGTTGAATTTCAAGCTTTTACTATTGATATTGAACTTGTTTGCACATGGCAGTATTTACTTATATTGAAAGATTTTATGATAGACATAATAACATTGTTTCATTCTGATTTTATTAAATATAATTAGGGTCCTCAACCTCAACCTCAACAGCCTGTATTGGTCCACTGCTGGACGCAGGCCTCCCCTGATAAGCGCATTATTGGCGTTTATCATGGTGGTAATGCCCATAGTCCCCATGCTGGGCATGCGGATTGGAGATCGCAGTTCAGTGGTAGAATAGTTCTGCAGGGGGCGCTGCTGCCCGCTCCCCGGTGGATAAAAGATTAAAAAACCATATTTCGTATTTTAATCTTCAGTTCAGTTATTGTCTTATAAATCAAGGGTATGACTAGCGACTCGAACGACTTTTCTTTAGGTTTGGTTTCGGACTTGTCCATCACCGCCCTTATCAAAAAACCACCCGTTTATTATATGATTATCAAAAAATATCAGAAAACTGTTCTACAAATAGCTTGAAGATCAAATATAATACCCAAAAAAACATAAAACGCGAATCAATCGATGTATGTAGCTTTGTTTAACTTGCTTGTGGCGTCACCAGAGTTGCAACCAATTACAGGGGATTCCCTGATAAAATTCCACAAGTCTCAGAAAAAAATTCAAAAAATATTTTGTTTTATTCTTGTAATTTGCAAAATATACATATATCACATTTATATATAATCTGATACGAAGACCACAATTTGTAGTATATTTTTAACTAGCTGCGTCCCGCTTATTCGCCCTGAGGAAATTATTATGTCACATTCCGATTCTAGGTGTTGAACGTCGGAGTCTTGCAGATTATTAATCAAGAATTAGGTTTTCATTAATAATTAAACCTCTTTATTTTTTTACTCTGTATGCGATGTGTCTTTTCTGTTGGGTGGCCATAAATAAATAAATAATTGAATAGAAACTCAGACACAAATACACTTATCATTGTTGAATATTTTTTCGTAGGCATTTCATTACTTGCCTATTATCTTAAACCTAACAAGCTAAAGGTAAAACGGAGCCTACATTACCACCTTCTCTTCTACCTAGTATGTTGTGATATTATGATATAGTGAAGTTTTGTAGTCGATACATCAGAGATGCAATCTAGCAAGGTTTCCTGTAGGATGGCTATAACAGATGGTGCTTTGATAGGCCTCTTTAGTTTTAGTCATCAGCAAAGAGTTGAAAGATTGTAAAACAAGCTATTACGTTGATGAATCTGTTGACTAAGGGCCCAAATGGGACCCTGGTTCTCGCATAAAGGCGAGAGGTTGTGCCGCTAGTTTTAGCTGACCTTGCACCTTCGAAAGGCATCGGTTCGGGAAAAAGGCTTTGTTTTAAAAACACAGTAGCAGCCCGGAGTCAGGAAGTTGGCGGTCTTACATCCCCGTGCCTCCGAAAGCACGTTAAGTCATTGGTCCTGCACGTGACCTGTCCCAGGTCGTGTCAGTTTGTGTTCCCATCGGATTTATGAGAGTGACGGAATGGCGAGTGCACCTGTGTTCTTGTACTCACTGTGCTCTATAACTACTATACACTATTGTCCTGCGCATCTGGCTAGTGTCTCATGTGATAAGACTAGCAGCCGTGGTCGAAATTATCGACACAAAGTTAAACGATTTTCGCAGAATTTGAGCTTTGAAAACAAGACCTTTAGACACATGGGATAGTGTCATCTGTTCATAAATTGGAACCGGCTGAGCAAGGAGCGCCCGTGAGCGAGTTATGTACACAATAGAAGGGGATCGAACTTGCCAAACGCCTTATGTTCTAGGACTTTAGTATTTGGGGCTAGCTGGGTAACTAAAATAGATCGTGTAGATTGAGTTTGTGACTGAAAATACATATACAGGGTGTTCGGTAATTGATGGATAGCATGCACTTGCGGGGAAAAACGCGTCTACACCGGGAAAAAAATCTGCAGCAGTCTAAGATATGTTTTTAGGGACGAACTTTGAGACCTTTGACTGTTCTCTTATTTGGGCACTACGACTATAAATTCAATAATGACGAGTTGATTTACTGTATGGTAGTTGTTTTAGTAGGAATATTTAGTTTCTCCAGTAGGAATGATTGGACTTGTTTTTGCGTATTACAAAATATTTCCAGTTGTGACTGTTCGCTTTTTACAAATACTTAAACGTTTTATTCGAGTCTAAGGGGCCCGAGTTGGCACTAACCCTACAAAATTACATTCGAGTTTTCGATTTTTCAATGATCTAAGCACCTGTTGTATCAAAAAAACGTATGAAAACCTGGGTGTCCCACAATTGCTGTCTAAGTAGGTATATGCTAGTATATGTACAGTACATTTCCTACTTTTGTAGTTGGATTTTGGTTTATGTAGTTTTAGGCCCGTATATGACCCGAGCATAGCTCTATGACTGATCAAGCTTTCATAAAGCTTGCTCAGTCATAGAACAATGCTTGAGTGTCGTTTATGCTATAGAAAAGCGTTGCTCAAGCATATATCGATGACTGAGGAAGCTTTCATAATTCGGGGCACCTGTTTTATTGAAAAACGTATGGAGACCTGCGTGGCCTACAATTGCTATTTATTTAGTCATAGGTACTATTCATGCTTCTTTAATTGGTAGGTCTAGCGTCAACAGAACACAGGCTGACCTAACTACACCGTATCCATTTTGAATGAAGCATGTTAGTAAACAAACTACGCCACAAATAACAAAATTTCACTTGCCTGGCGTCGAGTTTCAGATATAATTGTTACAATTTTTATTGAAGGGAGGATCTAAAATTGACATTTAATGTTAATTACGTATCAAAGTGAATTTTAGGTTAAATATGGACGGTTTGTTTACTAACATACTACATTCAAAGTGGACACGGTATAAGTATAAGTTTCTTTTAAAACGAAATTCATAGTTGTTAAGAGATATTGGCATTTAAAAATTATGTTCTGATGCCAACAAAAACCTTCTACTCATATCAAAACCATTCAATAACATTCCCTCTGAATGGTTCAAGAATTTGATTGTTATCGATATTAAAAATTTCTTTACTCGATCGTATAGACTACATTATCTGACTCAGGAAATGAAATTCTAGGCGAAGAAGAAATAAAAATTCTTCACAGACCTCGCGCTGGACTTAGGGCAGTATACTGCTAGACGAATCGATTCACTCGATCACAGAATGACACATGTTGGTATTCTAGCATAGTTGTAAAAAACTAAAGACGGACGGACGGACGCATGTCAAAAGTGTGAAGCCCTTCTATGAATGTCTCCCCGCATAAACCAACGTATGCACTATCTAGAGTTTCTTATATCTAAGGATTTTACGTGACGATGCCATTGCCATTAAGCGATTGGTTAGCAGAATCGGGCCCTTGCCTGCCAGTTCAATTTGCAATAAGATTGACAACTAGTATGTTAGGTATATATAGGTACTAGCTGCACCCCGCGGCTTCGCCCCCGTGGAATTTATCTCACATCCCACGGGAACGGGATAAAAAGTATCTTATGTCAGTCTCCTGGTTTTAAGCTACCTCCCGACCAATTTTCAGCCAAGTCGCTTCAGCCGTTCTTGAGTTATAAGTGTTGTAACAAACACGACTTTCTTTTATAAGAGAATCATACATGAAGAAGATCTATGAACGAAATTGTTATAGCGTCAGCGTCTATTTTGCTTTCTTTTGCTTTTCGGAATATGCAGTGTCCAAAGAATGTTAAGAAAGCTTTCCAAAGTTGCCAACCAACACAATTCCCTAACGCATGAAGAAAATTCGATAATTACGAGGTCAGCACTATAGCGTGGATTGTGGATAAGGATTTCAAAAACGATGAACTTTGAAATTGTATGATCCATTTCTAAATGTAACACCTTTCACTGGACGCTTATTCTATTTAAAATTTGAAATTTATATTCTATTATTCAAACCATTCAAAAATATATTACTTTTGCCTACCCAATATTCCTACTGTAATCGACACATTGATTGGTGGGCATAAGTAAGTTCATATGTAGTTAAATGATCGTAATGTGAGCCCGCGTAATCGTCACAGCAGAACAAACTACAGATTGGTGCCAACAATCTATAGATTCTATAGGAAGCCGAAAGCGTCCCTAAGACACTTGATGAAATCAACTGATTTTGATGAATTATTTTATATAGGTACTTACCTAGAATTAATTAAAGATTTTTTTATAGAAAACATCCAGTATAAATGCGAAAAAGTTTTGTACAAGAAGCGGTACCCATGGTGGGTATTTAGGGAAAGCCCCGCAAAAGTTATGCTTAAGAAGAAATAATATAAAAGCCATAGAAATAAAAAATATAAATCTGGACAATTCACTTACTATCATTTATCCCCAATTTAAACAGAGATGGTAATATCCTATCCTACTCGTATAACTACAAAGTTTTAGATATCTGATATTCATACTGACTTATAATATTTTTAAATCGAAAGTAATTCTGTGTGTCTGTTTGAACTGTAAGGCTAAACGGAGCTTATTGAAATTTAGTTAGAAGGTAGTTGGTATCTCAGGAAAGGGACATAAGACTTCAAAATTAGCCTACCAACTTAGAAAAGTACTTTAACATACGAATTTAAATTTAGAACCATTTAATGAGTTACATTATAGTTTTCACTTACTTACTCGTTTTTTCATAGAAAATGTATGGGAATTGTATTTTTCTGTGATCGCCAAATCTTATTGATTTGGTATGTTACTTTGGTAAAAGTGTTTCTGGTTGGAAACAGAGTCGATTAAGACCAACTTGTTTTTTTTGACAAATGTCATTTTTTGGGCGAACCGTACTTTTTTTCAAAAAACTAAAAATGACAATATTTTTTTCATCGAAATAAAACAGAAGGTTCCTTAGAACAAAACCTTCTAACTACAAAAGAAACGGTAGCTACCCTGAAGGGGGCAAAAATTTGCCCCACCCTGTATAATACCCATATCCGCTTCAGCATTAGAACCGCGGGATCAGCTACAATATAGGTCAGTAAGTTACTTTAATCCGAGGTAAACACTGTGCTTTTCATCACTAATACAAGGAAATTAAAAATAAATAAGTCATAAATGGTTAAGTAATACCTTCTCAACCTACAGCCTGTATTAGTCCACTACTGGACGCAGATCTCCTCCTGAAAAGCGCCTTATTGGCGTTTATCTTATGGAGGGTAATGCCTATTATTCCCCACGCTGAGCATGCGGGTTGGGGATCGCAGTTTGGTGGTAAAATGGTTCTGCAGGGGGCGCTGCTGCCGCCCCCCGTTGGATATCTTTAGTAATACATAAATTATTATAATGGTTATTAAAAATATATCCATAATCAATACCAGTCGGAAGCGTAAACAATCTACAGGAAGCTCAACTGATCCATACCATATCAATACATACCAGTCGGAAGCGATAAAAATCTACAGGTAGCTCAACGTCAGAAGCATACAAAAATTAATTAGCTTGGGGACAGATAAGTGAAATCAGACGTTAAATTCATATCTGAATCACATGAACTGATTATACTCGTAATACAAATCTCAGCTATACGGAAGTATAAACAAAACTCAAAACTCGATAAAACAAATGAAGATCAGATTGCCGCTTTCCCGCTTTTTTTTCCTCAGGCGGAGACTACGAGTACGAGTATTATAGTCTCAGTCACAATAACGTAACAATACAGATGCTTATCCTATGACTAGACGTAGCGACCCCACGCGGCTTCACGCCAAAACTACTGAACGGATCTGGCTGAAATTTTGCACACAGGTAATAGGGTATATGCATGGATTTATAGTCTTAGCCGAATGATCACTAACACGATCATGACTATCAAACGGGACGCCAGTTTTTTTATCATTGACCTTTGATCCTGACCTAGAAGGGGGGCATAAGGCAGATTCTTTAATAATATATGATCCTGACCTAGAAAGGAGGCATAAGGCAGATTACTTTAATAAAATTACCGATAGGACAATCAGCACAATGGCTCAGTTAATAAGCCGCCACCTCCGCGATTGCTCTGGAGAAGCACATCTTCCAGGCAGCAGCAGCTATCACAATGGGGGACCGCAATAATACATTGTTACCCAAAGGAAAGTAACTTATTTAGTCCCGAGACGGGGTTAATAGTTTGAAGGACTATATGTTACTTTCACCCGAGATAAACACTGTGCTTTTCATATCAGATTACAAGGAAAGTAAAAAAATAGAAAATAGCTATTATGCGGGGTAGTAAATTTATAATATGGTCAAACCGCACAGTATCATGAAACCACAAAGTAAACTGATAAATTTGCAAAACCTATTTCTTATCTTACGAATAAATAACAAGTCGAAAGTTAATAATAATTTGATAATCTTTATGACCTAAGTAAGATCCCTAAAACTACTAAGCAAGTGAAATTAGGCATACGCAGAAAATAATCTAATTATAAATTTTATCAAAAGTAGCGCGCGAGCAATGCCGCGTTTATTATATTTTTTTATAAATCATCATCATTGAATACCAACTTCAGCATAGCAACATTAGCAACTAACATAATGGTAAACAAAAGTTTGAGATTATGACAACTAACCATCAGGCAAATCTGGACCGAAAATTAATTCTTCTATATCAGCATATAATATCATCCATAAACATCACCTCCCACGTACACAAAAGTCAGCTTACGGCCCATCTGATTTAAAGGGAGTCGTTATTTGGAGGGTTTACGTTGATTAACTTTATTCAAAAGCAAACAAAATCCATTCATAAGTCAAAGGAGGTGAAGTAGTTCCCTGTAATTTGTGATAGACAGAACGCTTTGGCTAGCCTTGACTCATCATGATTCGTCATGCCTAAGTCAAAATATCCAAATACCATACGATACTGTCTAAGTATGACTAAGTAATATTGTATTTATTGTAATAAAACTGCAACATATAATATGCAATAGCAAACAGGTGCAATTAAAACTAAATTCAAACTTTGTGCTGTGTAGATTTGAAATTATTGTTTGAGCTACCGGTTCACAAGTTTGTTTTGTAAATTCAGTGACTCGACTCGACTAGCTATTATCAACACAATCGTCTTTTGTAAAACATCGCAGTGCTTTCCCAATGTGCCAATTACGATATCGGAGCGAGATTCAACTCTCCATGAAGTTCTACTTATCTAACTCATTGAATATTTTGCTTGTTACAGAGTCCGAGTGGAGTATTACGTTAACGAGAATACTTTCAAAGAAAGACTGCAAGTATATTTTATAAAGAATCAACGATCGAGTGAGTATTATTATATTACTTAGTAACTTCTATATACATAACTATAGGTTCTTTTCTGGTATTTAATGTGTCCACTGTCCAGTTCGTCTATTTATAATCATTCGTGGGTGTATTCCTTAAATCGCACTCCTGAATTAAGGCAAGTCAAAAAACATCAAGTCGGAAATAATCTTGTGTATAACGATATAACACAACACAATTAACCACGAAGACAGATTTTAAATACAGCTTCATAAATGCTTCAATAGATGGCAAAAACAACAAGCTCAATGCTTTGTACATTGTTATTTCAATAACAAAATTAAGCCGGTAGTGAACCACAGAATAACTACCTCTATATACGTAGTACTAACAATCTACCCGGACGTGTCATTCCGTCGTCCCATCGGATTATGTGGAAATCAATAATTAATATAGCTTATAATTTCTATAAATTGAGGGAACAGAGAGTGCATTTTTGGTTTCGGATACAATTATGCACTATTATATGTCCCGCGCTACATGGCTGGTATTTTTTGTGACATGCAGCCGTGGCCGAAATATGGTTAGGAGTTTATTACCATATTATATGCAGAGGTCCAGCAAACTACCACCAGCTGTGTTTTGATACACTCACGAATTCTTATAAATCGCCGTTGGATCATTGGTCATTGATAGGCATACTCGTACTAAACATAGTTAAAGGATAAAAGAGGTTTCTGCAAGAGGACCGAACGAGACCAAGTGTGTAAAGTAGTGCCTCGACTCTCAGTGACTCTTGTTCTATATTTGGCTCTCACTAGAGTACACCTCAAACGTATAGTATTACTTTTAAGTATTTTTTTGATAACGGAATAGTTTTAGTAATACACGAGGCCGGAAAGATTTAAAGAGGCGGGCGTATACTCAGTAGTGGATGACTTATAGGGCTGCAATTAAGATGAAGAGACACATGATTTGTTACAATTTTTAGTTCCACTAGTACTTATGTGGTAAAAGTGCCAAAGAACGTTTCCTAATAAGTATATATTAATAGATAATTGATCGAGGTTTCTTTTACCTTGGCTTCAAAGCAAATTTTAAATGGTTGCAAAGGTCTCCTAGCTGAATAACAAATCAGATAAAATTATATCGCGCTGTGCAGCTGCTCGTTCCACCGTAAGAAATAAATCCTAGGAGCCAAGTTATCTTAAACTCTTTGAGTTGTGTCTTAACTACTACTTGGATCAAAATGATATAATATTCCTTTTAGAACCAAGTTCATTGAATACGATCTAACCTTCTACGTAGATGAAAATAATATTTCTATTTATGGTTTAAAGAAGACGTCTTCTACAAACTTGTCTTCTTTTCAAACATAGCACTATAGTTTTGAATGCAATCAGAATATCTTACCGCAAAAGCATGTTAAAGGAAACAAGTCCCTGAAAATTACATTTTTCTGAAAGTAAATTAAATATGAGAACAAAATAAGCCAGGAACTGTATCTACTACAAGTTATAGCAAGGTATTTAATTGTATGTATGTAATGGAACTGTGTTATACGTCGAACAATGAACTGTGTTATGCCTAAGGCAAGTAGAAAGTGCTACACCGCCATTCGTAGAAACAACGTTCGTAGACAAAATGTAGGCAGTGCTACGTCGTTCGTAGACACAATGTAGCAAGTGCTACGCCATTCGTAGACATAATGTAGCCAGTGCTACGTCGATCGTAGACACAATGTAGCAAGTGCTACGCTATTCGTAGACATAATGTAGCCAGAGCTACGTCGTTCTTAGACACAATGCAGCAAGTGCTACGCCATTCGTAGAAAAAATGTAGGCAGTACTACGTCGTTCGTAGACACAATGTAGCAAGTGCTACGCCATTCGTAGACACAATGTAGCCAGTGCTACGTCGTTCGTAGACATAATGTAGCAAGTGCTACGCCATTCGTAGACAAAATGTAGGCAGTGCTACGTCGTTCGTAGACGTAGAAGTTGCGAAGGGGAAAAGGTGACCAATTACTATTATATAATATAAGTCTACTTATTAGAAAAAAATATTCAACATCAATCTTTTCGTTAACCGATGAGTGAAACGATTTGCTGGGTCTTATTAAGAATGCGATTATGTATGTGTCATTTTATAGTGTGTCATTGTTACAGGTTTGCGGATTAGAATAGCAAACCTTGTTTTCAAAATACTGGCCTGTATTTTGTATGTATTTCGCGTCTGCGCTGATGGCGACGCTATAACTGCCTCCTGGTAAGTAACAAAGCCCACGTCTTTTGTTAGATGGATAGAAAATTATTTATTTCTTTATAGGGATAGAAAATTATTCATATACTTTATTAAAATGATTATTAACAACGTTAAAATTATAAAATATGTGTCTATTGGTCGTATTTGCTCAAGAGCGATCTCTACCAGTCGATTACTGTGATATCTTTAGCTATTTATCTTTTTTACCATAAACGTATCAGGCAAGTCAGTGTACGGCCCATATTGAAGTGGTTTTTATGAGCTGAAAATTTCAATAAACTGTATGGAATTTACAATAGGTTAAAAGGGCAACCTAAAAATAAATACGTAAATAATTATAAATCATTGCCAAAAACACAGTTCATAGGTACATCGACCGATGTGGCGCGGCGGGAAAAGGTCCGCAACAAGTGGTTGTGGGTTTAATTCCCTCATCTGTAGGAGAAAAGTTTGTACGATTAATATCTTATTTCAATGATAATATCTGAGGTAGGATAGGAAGGTAAGTGTACGATAGTTGGATTCACTAAAAGATCATTTAGGTCTGTGTAAAGTATGGTCAGAGGGATTTGATATCTGTCTCTCTTTACCAAAACTCTGATGTCACACACGGGAAAAGGTTTCGTTACAAGTTCTCTTCGGGAAAAAAATGTTTTATCCATTTGATTATATGGACGTTCTGAGTTTTAATTTGCAGTCCAGAACTGTACGCTTAGTACCAGTGTGTACATATTATATATATGTATGTATACATATTATAAATATTCATATTTATCGCGTTAAATTACCAATTTACACTCTGTCGTGGTCACGGGAAAAAAGTTTTCTTGAGCCCGATAGATTTTAAACTTAACTTCTGTCTCGTTTCCACGTATAAAAAAGAAAGAGACATGTGCGATATTCTGTAAGCCTCTGTCAAACCTCTCAAAAACATTCGAAAACTAAAATCGAGTTCGTATGAAACAAAGTACCTACGAGCATGAAACTATTCAAACGCTGTTAAGCTACGAATGCTGGAGCTGCGAACATGTTTGTTCAAATTACTGCAAATTACTTAGTATTTAGAAATGACATTTGTCAAAAAAAACAAGTTGGTCTTAATCGACTCTATTTCCAACCAGAAACACTTTTCCCAAAGTAACATACCAAATCAAATAGTAAGATTTGGCAATTTGGCAATAATTAAAAAAAACAATTCCCATACATTTTCTATGAAAAACCGAGCAAGTGAAATCAACAATGTCACTCATTAAATGGTTCTTAATTTAAATTCGTATGTACTACTTTCTTAAGATGGTAGGCTTATTTTAAAGGCTTATGTCCCTACCCATGTTAGCTCTTACGACGATGGAACACTTTAAACATCTCAGGAATAAAATTGTTACTTATTTTTATTTTTATTAAAAAGCAAATTACTATCTTACCACACAAGTACTATTTATATTTAAACTCAATGAAATGGGTGAACGCAATACACCAAAATATTACATTTGTTAAAAAGGTAGTTAGGTAGGTATGTTTCTTATTTTGGTCTGGAGACATTTTTACGTATAAACCCCCATGTTCAATCAGCCGACAAAAAGAAGTTACATCCGAATTTAAATTAAGAACCATTGAATGAGTGACATTGTTGATTTCACCTGCTCGGTTTTTCATAGAAAATGTATGGGAATTGTTTTTGTTAATTATTGCCGAAACTTACGATTTGATTTGGTCTGTTACTTTGGGAAAAGTGTTCCTGGTTGGAAATAGAGTCAATTAAGACCAACTTGTTTTTTTTGACAAATGTAATTTTTTGGGCGAACCGTACTTTTTTTCAAAAAACTAAAAATGGCAATATTTTTTCTTCAAAATAAAATAGAAAGTTCCTAAGAACAAAACCTTCTAACTACAAAAGAAACGGTAGCTACCCTTAAGGGGCCAAAAATTTGCCCCACCCTGTATATTATGTCATTACATTGCATGTACAAAGCGCGATATCAAAAGATATCCTTTTTCCACCATAGGCATTCACATTACAGTCGACATCAGTTCAATAAAATCAATTGCTTTCAATTCCATGAACGATTATCCGCGTGTATACAAGTATAATTTTTCACGTGCAGATAATGTCTATTTCTGGTAGGTCGGCTCCATTGACCCCACAAATTGACCTTATTCTTAACTTCACTATAGTAAGTTTTAGGGAATCATAAACGATTAGCATAAACATACATGAGCAAGTAGGTACCTACATAAATGATGCCACTTTAAAAAAAAGTAAACTTTTTAAGTCGTAAACTTTTGTTTTACGATTTTTTATTCGTATTTTACACATATTTCAAAATAAAGCACCCCGAGCATTAATAGTTTGTGTTTACTCGTATTTTTTTTTAAATATACTTCCGCAATCGTCAAGAAAGTTTAAAATTCTGGGTATTCATATTACTTTGTGTTTTCGAAAGTTTTGCTATCAAGTTTCTCTATTTTCTCAAAGAATACAAATGGCTGAGAAAAATAGCAAGTGCCTACTGATGTGCAGTAGGCACTTGCTATTTTTCTCAGCTCATCGCTCCTTTGTTTGTTTCTTTTTGTTTGTAATTCGTTATCAAAATACAGTCAATGAACGGCTAAAATAGTATGATTGATAGTAAATTGATACACTCACGAATACACATAATTAGATCAGCAAATTGACTCAAGTTAAGAAACATTCTATTCTAGTACAATATTTTATAATATGTTAAATTACAAGTAGAAAACGCGATTTCAAAACAACTATTATTCGATAGACCTTCACATTACAGGCGAAATCAGGTCAATAAAATCAATTTCTTTCAGTTCCATGAACAAGTTATGGACGTGCACATTCACAAAGCTATGATTATTTTATTTCGTTCTACTAGGGCTATAAAAATCACATAATTCATAGCTTTACAATTTGAATGCTATAAGTATTGGTGAGTCACGTCAATAGTGAAGCCCTATTTCCAGTTGACTTATAAACACTAATGTTGAAGATAAGTCCTCTTGGCAGCGAAGTTAGTGACTTACTAATGATTGTTTTTTCATTTATTAAGGAGCTAAACAAAATATACGCGGGCAAACTGCAATTTTACAAGCCTAATACTTTCTCTCTTAGGCAAAGGACTCCATTTTTCGGCGCAATGTTATCTCTTTTGAGGATTGGGCAACAAATCGTAAAAAGGCAAAAAAAATAATCATCCTAATCCTTTGCAAACTTTCTAATTTGTATTTGAGACCAATAATTAGGAATTAGTTGATACTAAATTGTTGTTGTTTCATAAATTAAATTCTTGTACGATATAATAATAATTAACTTACAAGCTACAAAGCAATTTACATAACTGCCTGCAAACGCTTTGCTGTTAGAAAAATAAAATATGAAAAATTAACTGAACAATGTTAACCACAGCTAGTTGTATAAACGTTGGTGTTCTTCCAACACAAACAAGGTTCGTAGTTAACCCGCTTACATTCATAATGAAGTTGTATAAAGCTATGAACAGAACATTTACCCACGGAACTCGCTACGATGACAGATTAACATTAATACTTAATTTATATTTACTATAGCGGTCAGATTTTTGCCAATAAACAAAGAATACCAAAATTTGCGTTCTTTTAAATAAATATGGATTTTTAAACAGAACATTGAAAGTACTTTCTTTTCGTTGAGAAAAATGATTGAATTGGTACCTATTTATTTTAAACATACTCATAGAGTAAGATAAAAATGGTTAATCGTAGTTCCGCAAGGCATGGTGCCGATCCAAAGTTAAACGTAATATTTTAATGTAATGTTAGTATGATAACATACAAGATTATTTTTAGTCAGGGTCGCTCAGCGAGCTATGGAAAGAGCTATGCTCGGAGTCTCTCTGAAGGATAGGATTCGTAACGAACACATCCGACAGAGAACCAATGTTATCGACATAACTCAAAGAATTAGCAAGTTGAAGTGGCAGTGGACCGGCTATATCTCGCGAAAATGCGACAACCGATGGGGTAAACGAGTTCTAGAGTGGAGACCGCGACTCGGCAAACGTAATGTAGGGCACCTTCCTGCCAGGTGGGATGACGACTGCAGGCAGATCCTGGATGCGTCAAGCTAAAGACAGGGCGCTATGGCGCTCATTAGGGGAGCCCTATGTCCAGCAGTGGACTAATATGGGCTCGTGATGATGATGATTATTATTATCATTTTTGTGTAAATATCTTAATGTGTGTGGTAATAACTTTAAAATTCACATAAGAACTTTAATGATTCAAAAGCTAAACTTTGTATTTTTACCGCAAACTTTTCTGTGTATGGCGGGAAACCAGTCAAGGTCAATTCTAAATTCCCCGTTCCCTGTATGTTTAGGACATTCGTTTTGTTTTCCAAGTCCAACCAAACTCAATATTTAATTAATTTCGATGTATTTTTTTTCACTTTGAGATATTCTTTTGTATTTTACGAGTAAGACAGGTAAATTCTGCTGTGCATCTGAGAAAAGACTAAATTCTTGAAAAATGCCGAGCAGTTAAAGTTTTCTGATACCGGACACAGTACTATATATATAATATATACTCGTACCAAGGTGTACTGACGGCATACATCCTAAAAGTGAGTTTACCTACACAACAAAACGGCTAAGAGCATGTCATATCACGCATAACGTAGATGCCCTTGTTTTCTAGGTGTACGTTTACGCAACAGTCCATATACAGGTCTTTTTTTTCGTATGTATACGTTTTTAATCGACCTTTGCAGATGTAGTTGTATGAGCGAGTTTTTTATTAATTTTTATTACTGAATCCGGAATGGTGGAATCTTGTGGTTCACCCACTAACATAAAAAAGGAATAAGTTGCATGTTATTTAGGAATCATATTAAATAATTATCTCGTATTTCAATTGCTCTTTACGTCAGTTTTATTTGAAGTTTAATTGCAATTAATATAAACTTGTCACACAAGTGAGACCTATTCGTCCAGCGCGCAGCGTAGCCAAAAACATAAACTCCCAGAAACACAATTTTACTTTACGCCATCAGCATAATAATATATACGTACTCGTGTAAGGTTGTCAATAATTTGCATCGTAAGATATTTCAACAAAACATAAAGCCCATAAGAGCCACCAGATTAAGTTTTGCTGACTCACAACACAAAGATGTATAGGTAACACCACATAATTCACTGCAACTACAAACTAAAACACAAACTTTACTACAAAAATACGGTGCATCTATTGACCACTTTGAATGCTTAGAGGGTATGGTTACTTTGATAGCGTATTGAAAACTTTGCTTCCACTGACGTTCAATATTTATGGCAATGAATCTGCCGCTAACTGTAACTAGGCATAGCTTTGATTTGTCTTGTTTATCAGCTACGGTTGCAGACCCGGAAATAAGACTGAATTTGAATATTCGGCCAACATGACGGGAGAGGAGTTTCAAGAACATCCGATCATCAACTGGGACGCCATAATATGGGTCAACCGACCGCTTTACTTGTGGATCGTGCAAGTCGTCTTGGCTATGATATCATTTACAGAAGCGATACTTCTAGCCTATTTAGGCTATAAGGTAGGTTTTTTGAATCTTTTATTATTATCTCGTTCTATCGAATACTATACATAAACAATAATGTGTGCTAGTTTAGAGAAAATTAATAATGTATACTCGTTTTATCGAAAACGTATTATACGTTTCGATAATTTAAGATATTTTTGGTAAACAACGACTACGTATAAAGAAAGATTTATGTATGAAAATTTATAATAACAGAGAACAGAAAAGCAAAAGCTTCCACAACATATAGCACAGGCAGCGCGACAGTTCAAGTTCGAAAACGAACGAGGAACAAATGAAATGATGAACAAAAGAATGTCGTCAAATATTTTTCCCGAAATATTCCTTTGGTAGAGTCTATTCAAAAAGAGAAGAGTCGTAGCGTTACGGTGAACTACTACGAGTACAATGGCAGAGCAGTTTTGTCAACGCAACAAAAGTTGTCAATTGGTACACGAGCGCCCTCAATTACCACGACTCTTCTCTTTTTAAACAGACTGTAGACAAAAACTTGTCTCGAATTCTAAAACCGAATTCATGCAGTTTTAAAATAAACGACCCCGGAGACCTAAAAGAGAATAAGATTTCCATTAGCTATCTGAATTTAGTTATTAAATAGGTTAAGTTAATTTTTGTTCAACTTTTCACAGGGTAACATCTGGCAGCAAATATTATCGTTCCATTTCATTTTAGAAATGTTGAATACGTTCCCTTTTGTACTGACCGTAAGTACTATAAACCTATTTAACGTTAAGAAAAGTAATTAATCTTCAATGATGTCGACAAAAAATATATTTTAAAATAATTATTATACACTTCTTTTGTTTACTTAAAAAATATATATATAATACTAGCTGCGCCCCGCGGCTTCGCACGCGTTGTTCCCATGGAAACGTTAAATGGTGATTTTCATTCCACGGGAACAGATTTATGGGATCAAAAGTGGCCTATGTTTGATTCCAGCATTAGAATTACCTATATGCCAAATTTCAGCTAGATCCGTCCAGTTGTTTTGGCGTGAAGAAGTAACAAACATCCATCCATCCATCCATATAAACTTTCGCATTTATAATATTAGTGTGATATACTTTTCGTGCGCAGATATTTAACATTCTGAGTGAACACTTCTGGTTCATATTTCAACTTATTTATTTAATATTTCAGCTGGTGTGTCCCTCTCTACGTAATTTGTTCATCCCAGTATTCCTGAACTGTTGGTTGGCAAAAAGATCGCTGGAGAATTTATTTGTAAGTACTTTAATGAGTCTGTTTACATTCGAAAACGCGTTTAGATTATACTCTCGTAAAACATATTTTTATTTTAATATCAACGAACTTTTTCTAAGTAAATAATAATAATCACATAGAAACGTAACTCCCACAACTAATTTCAGAATGATCTACACCGTGCAATGCAGAAATCTCAGTCAGCGCTTTCGCAACAACTAATGATTTTGTGCGTGACTCTACTGTGCCTTGTTTTTACAAGGTAACGAATTTGTAATGCATTTAAAATATCCTATGATCCATTTGTTTATTAATAGATTACTTATATAATTTAGTAACTTTGCACAAATGTATTTTGCTTGTTTTGATATCTTGTAATGTGCAATAACCTACCTACTTAATATTAAATGGCGCAGTTGGACGCAGTTTGTATTTTTAGTTGGCCTAGTTGTATTCGCTTTTACTGGCATATTCTAAGGACACTTTTTTTCAGTGTATGTGGTATTCAGCATTGCCAACGCGCTGGGCATCGTCACCTGAACTTGTTCCAAGCAACCTACTTTGTCGTGGTCACCTTCTCCACGGTCGGATATGGAGACATCGTCCCTGACATTTGGCCGTCACAATTTTACATGATCCTTATGATAGGAGTGGCGCTTGTCGTCCTACCGACGCAGGTAACTAATAATATTGTTGAACATAGTGATAGTTTATTTCAATTCATGTTTCATTAACTTGGTATTGAATACGACCACGTGTCGAGTCGTAATCGACACGGTACGCAGGTGGCTTTTACTGACCCATTTTCCACGACGATTTGTGAATTCTATGCCCACGACCATGGGACATGGAGACCTAATTACTCTATTACTACGTACATTTTGAAGAAAGGATTTTTTTACGGAGAAGGCACATTGCTTTGTTTTCTTTGTTTTACTTCAGGAGGAGGTTCTATTTTCGTCTGTGTGTGTTTTTTTGTATGTTCAACGATTTCTCCATCAACTATAAACCGATTTAAAAAAATATTCCATTGTTGGATATAGAATGGTTTCGAATTGATCACATAAAAGTTTATTCACGAAGGATTTGTATTTATCCCGTCAAGATTTGAAAACAACAAAATACTTACTAGAGTAGTTACAACAATATGGTAATTAAAAAAAAATATTATTTAGGTTAAAACATAAATGAATAAAATATAACAGCCAAAAAATTATAAATTATTGAGGTAATAAACAAAAAGTAAAACTACACTCAGTTTCGGGTAATAAAACCGCTGTAACATTACTGCGTTCTATAAAAGCTCGATGATGACGGCCCCTGCATTTTGTGACGTCACGGATCATCGACACAAAAATATTCAAGTATGACGTCACGGTTCGGGTGCCAATGCCAATAGCGTTGCGTTTAGAAATTTTGCCGTCGAGATTTAAAATATCTACTCACCAATGATTAAATTTCACAATTAAAACATCATAAAATACAGAAATACGTAGCTTTTTTCAAGTCACATGCATATACCATATTGGTGATATCTTTGCCAATTCTCATCGAAGTTGAATGATTCTTTCTTTATTGTCTAAAAGTTTGGGGTGGTAGGTACTATAAAAGTAAGATTCACGAGAAATTTATGTGCGTGCTAAAAAATAATCCAAAACAACTTCTTCTCATGATGATTTCACTCATTATAATTTATCTCTAGCGGTTCCCACGGCAACGGACGTAAACAAGAGTTTCGAAAAGTTGATGCAAGGAAGATATCCAAAAACAACTTGTTTTAATGTAGATAGATAGCATAGAACGAAGGAAGATCAGAAGTTCTGGACCGATGATTTTGTTAGGGCTGTACGCGTAAGGGTCTCAAAATTTGTACATAATAGGTACGAATCTTATGCCTCCAGTCTGTCTGTCAGCAGGCTGTATTTTATGAACCGTAATAATAAGGTAGTAGAAATTTTGACAGAATGTGTATTTCTATTGTTGCTATAACAATAAATCATCATCATCATCATCATCAGCGACACGGGAATCCAAGAGAAAACCATAAAATTGAAATCGGTTTATAGTTTTTTTAACATCTTCATGGCCCAAGACGCAGGTGCCAGTCTCTATCTGCGTGGAGCTGCGGCGCGCCCCTGCGGGTCGCACCGCAGAGCTGGGCAGTGAATGCGTTATACACTAACACCTTCATGGCCCAAGACGCAGGTGCCAGTCTCCGCAGAGCTGGGCAGTGAATGCGTTAAAGAAACCCAATTATTACATAAGTAATACACTGCATTTACAGACTTTTAAAATTGTCCTTCTACGAATCTAACATAATCGAATGATGAAATCATGTGCTTGTCATTTTCTCGTCTTGTATTGGAAACAAATATTTGTTTTACTTACTACTCGTATTTTTTTTTAAATCTCAATACCGCATTTGATGGCCTGTATTGAGGTTAAAAAAAAATTACGAGTAGTAAGTAAATAAAAATAATTTTTCCAATACAAGACGCAGATTATAATAACAAAAGTCCAAGATTACCAAGATTTTTTGACTGTTTATTTATAAAAACGTTAATTCAAAGCAGTTTTGGTATTTCTTACCATATTTCTTACAACCGTAAGCAACCCGTAGAGAAATCTATAACAAATAATCAAAGACAATCCGCAAATATTTTATTAAACATCAATTCACACTTAATTACGACCTTTGCGTTATACTACAAAGGTCATAATTAAGAATTGATGTTTAAAGGGAACCAATATTTAAAATGCTTTCGGCTTTTTCATAAAAACCGACAGATAGTGCGGTGTCTCGAACGCTGGTTAGCTGGTTACAAATGATTTGACAAGATCTTGGGAAACACAAAAAAAATCATATGCATTATTTGATAAATTGTTTATTTTTCTAATAGAAAAAAAAATCAACCCAAAAACCACTTAACAAGAGGTTTGACCAGTTAGTGGATTGATCAGCATTCGAGAAACTGGCAGTAAATGCTTTTTGTGTTGTTTTTGTTTTCTTTCATATTCTTTTCTTTAGTTTTTTAATGCAACAATTGTTTTTATAATTTATAATAAATTCTTAATTAATTAATAATTATAAAATGATTTCTATTACAGTTCGAGCAGCTGGCTTATACTTGGATGGAGAGGCAGAAGCTTGGGGGTTCATATTCATCGCATCGAGCGCAATCCGAGAAGCATGCAGTGGTGTGTTCCACGACCCTTCATGCTGACACTATCATGGACTTCTTGAACGAATTCTACGCCCATCCATTGCTGCAGGATTACTATGTGGTGCTATTGTCCCCGATGGAACTGGATACTACTATGAGGATGATATTGCAGGTATAAAAATATTATAATCATAAAAGTCAGTTTTTTTAGATCTAAATTTTTTATAAACTAAATTAGACGGAGGACTCAATATCGATCTCCTCGATTGATCTTTTGAACGTCCTCCTCCGTCCTCTTATTTAACTTGCTCTGTCAGTAAGTTACTATGTATAATGTAGGTATGTACTACGTGCGGGACAAATTTTGCGATCGAATTTAAGACCTCCAAACGCTTTTTCTTGAATGAAATATTTATTATGTTATTGTTTTACCGAGTTCATTTTCTCTTAGGGTCGTCCAAATAAAATACTCCACAAGCCTGGGCTTGTCCAATCTCCGATTGATACAAAAACACATTTACGGCCATAAAGTGAAAAGACCGATCGGAACAAAGACCGGATTTGTTTAAGAAATCATGGCATGTTCCTGAAACTCTTGATCTGAACTATGGTTTTAGGTACCGATATGGGCCCAACGGGTGATTTACATTCAAGGATCATGCCTTAAGGATACGGACTTGATTCGGGCTCGCATGAGTGAGGCCGAGGCCTGTTTTATTCTGGCTGCAAGGAACTACGCTGACAAGACCGCTGCGGATGAGCACACTATACTGAGGTCAGTCACATAAATAATATACATGTAAAAGTTTGGATGTTTAGATGTATTGCTGGATGCGTGTTTGTAACCTATTCTCGCCAAAACTACTGAACTTATCAGGCTGAAATATGGCTTACTGGTAGGGTTAGGCAGGAAAAAATACAAAGACAACAAGAAAAAATTGTAAATCACCCCTTATTCAAAATATAACAAACGTTTCTCCGGATCCCAATGAATTACTAAATACCGATGCCACTCGCACACCCACAGGTCCATGCAGCATTAGAGCATGACTTATGAATAATCCTGTTGAAGGGAACTCTACCCAGCTTTTTCTTTACTAAATCGGAAGGGTGGGAGGAGGGGGGGATTCTACTGAACAAAAATAATAAACGTCATTTGTCACAGGTCATGGGCAGTGAAAGACTTCGCGCCAATGGTGCCTCAATATGTACAAATTTTTCGACCGGAAAACAAACTACATGTGAAATTTGCCGAGTACGTCGTTTGCGAGGACGAATTCAAATACGCTCTCTTGGCGAACAACTGCACTTGCCCGGGAGCGTCCACGCTGGTAACTCTTCTGCTGCACACCAGTCGAGGACAGTAAGTTATCATAAAGGATGCAAATCATACTATGGTACATAATATGTTCAACCGGCTTTACCGTGGTTGTTACATAAAACTACAGAGCCTGTAATAATGTACATGTGATCATGGCATAAGGAACAGTTCTAAAGTCAAGACTTTTGTTTCAGAGAAGGCCAACAGTCTCCCGAGGAATGGCATCGTCTTTATGGAAAATGTTCAGGAAACGAAATATATCACATAACTCTAGGAGATAGCCGCTTTTTTGGGGAATACGAAGGAAAAAGTTTTACCTTCGCCGCTTTTCACTCCCATAGGAAGTAAAGAGAACATTACTATTACTATCCTTTTGATCATCATTGATATTGGTTATTAAACTCTATGTTTTCTTGTTTAAAGGTATGGCGTGGCCTTGGTAGGAGTACGTCCATCGAATTTGCCGGAATTTTATGAGGAAACAATTCTTCTAAACCCTGGCCCTAGACATATCCTGAAAAATAGCGATACATGCTATTACTTGAGCATCACAAAAGAAGAAAATTCTGCATTTGTGGTAGCGGATAAAAAGACCAATCAAAGACCTGCTAGGCCCAAAGACCAAACGGCATTTAGCTTCCGCTCCACTAAAAAGAGGTCAGGTGACGCAGAGGAAGGTTCTGTGCAGGGGAAAAAACCAGACGGTAGTAACGTCGTTCAATACGAACTCCCACAAGTGATTCTTCAAAGTTCAAGTACACCGAATGCATCGCCATCACATATCAACCAAGCTAAAACCGTATCATCCGCTAATTTAAGTGTTGCTAGCTGTGAGTTCCACGGTTTGGTTTACACGAAAAGTTAACCGAATATATTTACTTGTTGTCATTTGTTTCGGTTTGCGTTTCGTTTAAATTGTTCCCTTTTATTGCTAGTTGTCTGACTTCACCGTCTAACTGAATTACTAAATTAAATCTCTCGCGCTTAAGACAAAGAGCAATTTACTCACGTTTAAAGTTACTAAGAGACTATTATTATTTGTATATAAGTTTTAATGTTTACTAAATACGCTGTTTTGTCGCATGTAGAAAGATTTTCGACAATGATTATCGAGTATGCTTCGTCGGGACTTACGTGTGAGAATGTATCTTTATGTTTTTTTATTTTGATACTGACTCATATTCTGCACATGCTTGATAGCATTTTTTTTCCTTTTTTTTGTCTTTGGCTTCGTTATTATTTCGTTTCTGGAAACTCCGAATGGATATTTATAGAGTCAAATTTATTTTTGTAGTATACTTTCATCAAATAATACTTGAAAGATACATGATATTACATGTGTCGTGCCATATCCTATCTAGGCTTTTTCTATTTCTTTTATAATAATAACCTCAAATTTTTGAAACTGTTTATTTTTGAACTTTAATTTGTTTAAATAAATATATAACAATAATTATCACACAGAAAAAGTGCAGTTCATGACTTTCTCATAATTTCATATGAAATCGATAATTTGGAGACGTTCACGGGATAAGTATCTCTGTGGTCTACGAGAATATTTATCCAAATTTTCACTGGCACCAATCTGTAAGTTACATGTTGAATGTTTTCTTTATATTCCTACTAATCGTATGGTAGATATCTCTGATTCAGTAACAAAGGGATAGATAGGTATTTCCCTTTTATGCAATAATAGTCATAACGCCTACCTTATCAAGACCAGCCTATACTTACATACAAATAATGATAATGAATATAAAACTGCCCAGTGTTATTTTCAAAATTACTTTTCACCTTAACAGTCTCAGTCAAATATTGATGTCATTTTAAAATTTGGTTTAAGATCAGAACGTTATAGATTTTCTTTTTTAATTTCTAATATGTACCTAATAACGTTAGTTTTGAGGACCCAACATTTGACCGTGACAGAACATTGCTTCCACACAAATTAACCATCATTGGCATAAATACTAACGATATTAACACTGTATAATGTGGCATTCTATTAAATCAAAAGTTATAGGCATCATATAACAATAAAATGATATAACTAAATTATCCAGGTATATTCGGTGAAGGTACATCTAGAACTGATTCGAGGTCTCTTCTGAAAGACTCCCCTGCCGCCGATAACGTCACCGAAAGCCACTTATTGTTGCCCAAACCAGAAAATCACAATTTGCTGAGTCCAGATGCGCTAACTCATCGAAGAGGTACTAATTTATTATTATATTATATCTTATGGTGCTGGCATTAATACTCACTCAACTAAAAAGAACGTTATTTCTTACATAGACGTATTTATACATCTTTATTGGAAGGTGCAGTAGAACTGAATGACCATACCTTAAAGCGCCACTAGCAGGGGTATTTTAATTCATTCGATTATTTTACGATGCGAAAACGTCAGATTCGAATTTGAATTCTATTCCGACGGAACCTTAGAACGCTATTTTGATTTCTCGAAAGTTTCCGATATCGAATCCGGCGGCCTTTCAGACTAATTAAAATACCACTGCAGATGTTTAAATTAATATTTTTTTAATATAAATAATGCTGAAAATTGTCCAGCATTATTTTATATATTTTTATACACACAGCATAATTTATCCATATAATAATCGGAGCTAGATTGTTATTAATTAGGTCTGCCTCTAATTACAGGAAGTCGCAGACCTTCAATCCTGCCTGTCCCCGACATGGTAACAAGCAGCCCTGGAAAATCCCCCGACAATCACAGTGAAGAGGCGGGTGTTGATGAAAGTGAGGATGAACTAGATGACGATGTTCCTTGGAGGTCACCTTCAGAAAAAATTGCGTAAGCTAGATCCATCAACTAAAATGCTTAGATAGCATTACCTACAAGCACGCATTTAAAATATCCTCACCCTTTGACATAGTTTTGATAGTTTGAAGGCAATAAACATGTAAAGTACTTACGTATTTAATATAACAATAAAATCAATCTATTGAGTTTATGATGTCCACGTTTCAAATAATAAGTTAGTAGCAATAATATTACTTTAAATGTTCTTGCCTTCTCTACACTAATTTTTGTTAGCATTTTCATCATATTTTACTCATATCACGTCAGGCTGTGGAATCACACTTTAACATGGGTACTCTGATAGGGAAGAGTTATTGAAGCATATTATGTTCCAAAACACAGATAGGAAATTATTAAATGCCATGGTCGAAGAAAGAAATATAGACTATTATTCTTAGCATAATCATTCGATACTATAGTGACCGAGTGCATTCGACTTTGAGCTTTCACTTTGAAAAACCAAATCTTTAGTCTATCCTCCTGTTTCCCCATTATTTGTAAAAGACATTGCTTAATTTAGTTGTAGGCATAAGTTACAGTCTCTATTACATTTTCATAACAGTTTATTCAGATAGTGGAAGGTGATAGGTGATACGAGTTTTTTTTTTTTTAGAATTTGAAACACACACATTAAAAGTTTCACATTGTCATTGTTATTTTTTTTAGCATTTACACACATATTACTCCTTTTATTAGATAGCAGATATGGAACGCAAGATGCATGAATAGATTCTACACAAAATACTTCATTGTTTCAGTAAGTGTTCAGCTTTAATTCAAATTATTTGTGGCATTTTATATTTACGTTAAGTTATTTGATTTGATGTAAAATGATTACATAACACAAAACACATAAGTAAGCTAATTTCTTCCAAGTCAAAATACATGATGCAAATCTGTTATTTGACTATGCTTTGTAATTTTGCTTTATTTTTTCTATTGATCTTTATAATTAAGATAATTATAATGTGTAATTTAGAGACAGTTGTTTTTTTCTATCATTAGATTGTTATTTTTAACTTAACAATAATAAAATCATCGGATTCTGAACTTTAGAAACGTCCACCAAGCAAGAAAGGGCAACTATCTCAATAAAAAAAATTAGGTACAAAATAACAATTGTCATTACCAATTCACTCATAAATTCTTTTGTCACTTAAATTCAACTGCACATTGCTTAACCATCCATATATATCGAAGATTTAGAACACTATTTTACTAAAGAATTACTTTTTTTCTTGTGCAATTGTGTGCATTGTGTATCTGTAATCCCCTGCGTAAATCCATCCCAACTGCACGGCCGTCCCCCCAGCGATGATGCCACGACAAGCAGCTTCACCTCTCTGGCTGGCAGTGACGTTCCCCACAGCGCTTGGCGTAACGATTACACAAGGTAAGGCTCATCAATACGATACAATAAATAACGAGAAGGAAGGATTTTATTGCAATAAAGACTTAAGTCATACAACGTAACGCCCTGGTTGCAATGAAATTTGTCTGTCCTTTGGTTTTATGTTTTTGAATATCGGACATCACACAGACGGACGGACGGACTTTTTTTTTATTTTTTTTCCGAGATCACTGCAGACATAGGCTACAATTTTATGGAATTAGGTATGGAAATATTGGGACAGCCGCAGAACAACTCGAACTAAGTCGGTATGTTTAGTATTTACCGTTTTTATTGTATGTATATAATAGGAAATTAGCCCTCGGTACCTTAATCTAATATATAGATTCTAAATTTCATTGGTATTGATAATTTTAATAAAGCATCGTAATAGTGAAAATTAAATACAAAACGGTAAAAATGTATTAGGATAAAACTTGGAAACCATAAATCGTTCTTCTTGTATGGTTTCATTAGTTTCTCTAATAATGTATGGGATATTGAAAGAAGTTTAGCACTTTGTAATTTGTAGGTTATTAACTATAATATAACTGTAGACATCTTTAGCATGTTTTTGTTTAGCACCTTCTTTTGCATAACCTACTGTAGCACTTTTTTATTTTTAACAAATTTTTATCCAGCCTAGTGTTTAATTTTAGACAATTGACGCTAGCTTCGCTGTTGTAAATTTTACTATGACTTAACACTTTGGTAACTTGGAGTTAAATTCTTAGAAAATTTATAACTTGAAGACATTGTTCATCCCCAACGATTTTTTTTAATTAATGTCGAACTAACCCTGATTTTCTTATATATAAAATGTCTCATATAAAATCATAATTCGCAATTTCGCAAATTTTAAAATATAAATCACGAAGAAAAAACCGTACTATTCACACAGCACCATTTAGCCCCAAATAAGCAATAAAGTGTTATTGATTTTCTCTTCATTTTTTGTCCACTAGTGGAAAAATTAGGTATTAAGGATAACCAGTTAAGTGTCCGATAAAATAATAAAAGCTGTTTCAGGATTGTGAAAGGTTTCCCACCTGTGTCGCCCTTTATTGGAGTGAGCCCGACGCTGTGCTACCTACTGAAAGAAAAGAAACCTCTATGCTGTTTGCAAATGTCTCAAGTCTGCGAACACTGCGCTTACAGAAATGCAAAGGAATACCAGTGGCAGAATAAGACCATTATACTTGCAGCTGATTACGCATCCAACGGAATTTACAATTTCATTATTCCATTACGCGCCCACTTCAGATCCAAGACATCGCTGAATCCAATTATCCTACTTCTGGAGCGCCGCCCTAAAGTTGCATTTTTGGACGCGATTGCGTACTTTCCCTTGGTTTATTGGATGGTGGGATCGATTGATTGGTACGTTCATTTAACAATGATTATAAATTTTGGCAATAAACTTGGCATTAAACATAGATAATTATTACAGTCTGGATGATCTTTTACGAGCGGGGATCACTCTGGCTGAAAACGTGGTGGTGGTGAACAAAGAGCTGTCCAATTCCGCTGAAGAAGACAGCCTCGCTGATTGCAACACCATAGTCGCAGTTCAGACGATGTTTAAGTACATAACATTTTTCATAGTTCTGATAAGCCTGCTTACAAATATTATAAATTAATTTAGTATTAAATTTGTATTGTATGCCTATTGTCCAATACAGCTAAATTGTTAAATAAACTTAAAAATAGTGGTATCCGGTAAATTTTTCAACTTCGTTTGCTAATAACAAGGTGAAGCTTAAGGCCTTTTTTACGAAGACGCGGGGCGTGCAGCGTCACGTGCAGCGTTTGCTTGATTTGACGCGTCACACGCGGCGAACACCGCCCGCTCTTCGCGCCTATCCATAAACATCAACGTACATTGCGTTATGTTTGTGCTTACGCTTGCGATGACGAGGCCGCTACACGCCACACATCTCCGTAAACAGTGCAAACCACCGAACGCGCAGCCCACTTCTCCGTAAACAAGGCCCAGGCTCCAGCGAAATCACAACTGCGAACGTTTTATGTTAATATTTTGAATCGTGACGTTTCTGAGCGACAATTTACTAAAAGTTCAACATTATATGCCAAAAACTGTTTTATTCCAGATTCTTTCCATCCATAAAGTCAATAACAGAGCTATCACAGTCCTCGAATATGCGTTTCATGCAATTCCGCGCTCACGATAAATATGCGTTGCATCTTTCGAAAATGGAAAAGGTGATATATTACAATGTGTTTTACATACCTACCTAACCTTGTTTTTATATTCTAATACATGAAATGATCATTTGTTTTTTCTTTTCAGAGAGAAAAAGAGCGTGGGTCTCATATCTCCTACATGTTCAGACTCCCGTTTGCTGCAGGCTCCGTGTTCTCAGCGTCAATGTTGGATACTTTACTCTATCAGGCGTTCGTGAAAGATTACGTTATAACATTCGTTCGCCTTTTGTTAGGAATCGACCAGGCACCTGGATCTGGATTCCTTACTTCGGTGAGTAAATAAACTTAATCTCTATTGCTGTTGCATCTTCTCAGTAACTAATGGTTCGTCCACATTTTGTCCGTGTCGTGGCAGACCCAACTTTCTATAGGACTGTAAAATCTATCTCAAATAACATTTGCGATGAGTCGCATGACAGTGGACGAGCTTAAGGCGAGCATATGCAAACTGGTTTCATTTAATTACCTTGTGTGTGTATAATTTTCATAGAATTGGCAATGTTGAATGTGTGATTGTTCCCTTACTAACAGATGAAAATAACAAAGGAAGATATGTGGATACGCACTTATGGTCGCTTGTACCAAAAATTGTGTTCCACATCTTGTGAGATCCCTATAGGGATATATCGGACTCAGGACACGTCCATGCCTGAAGCATCTCACCACGTGAGTATGTCACCAAGGAACCCTACAAACTGGTTTTGGTCACGATTCGCGAGAATGCGACCATCGCGCTTTTCGGTGAGTTGGTTAACTCCCTCTCTCTCTTTGATTATTTATCTCCTTGAAGCTATTAACGCTTAACGCTATAGCAATATTTACTTTTCTTCTCACAAATCAATTCTGATATAGTTTTACTGTCCAGCTTTCGTTTGAAGTTTTCACAGAGGCAGATTTTTGGCTGCTAAACAATGTGTAGGTAAATACTAGCTGTATTTGGTAAATATGTTGTGCTGTTTTTATCGGCAGAATAAAGTCAGTAAAGTAACAAACATCGTATTGGAACCAGAACCAATTTAATATTTTCATTTCAAAAAATACTTTGTACCAATCTTTAAAAAAAAATCAAGTCGGCTCCATATTAGTAGGAGCATACCAAGTTGTAAAATACTGTATTCAAATAACCGTTAGAAACGTTATAAACCAGTCATCATATTCCCACCAACAATCTTACCTCAGAAAAACAGATATCATATGCCCTAATACCTAAAAATCAGATGTTTTATGGTACACGCCAAAAATATTGCTAGTATGTGACTAAAAAAGAATTCCAAAGGTTAAACATTCCATCAATTAGTATCTGTTTCTAATGTAGTTAATAGTAAAACGAACTACAAACCATGTGAACTGTCTCTTGTAAAATCACGAGCTTGATCTTATATGGATTTGTTGCAGTCTGCTACAGCCGAGTAATTCTTGCTTTTACACTCAAAACGCTGTACCTATTGACAGCTAATTAGGCGTATTGATTGACAAGATAACTTTGAAGGGCAAACTAAGTCGATGATCGCAATCCCGCTTCGGTGTTGTTTTTATTATAGTGTTATAGTGTGCATGACGCTGAATAGCGAAGCAAATTAAGGTCTAGACAAAAATATCAACTGCCTCAGAACATGGACGATATCGAATTTCGTCTGTGGTATTATACAACACTGTTTCATCAGAGGTGATAGAACAGTGTGATGCATTTATTGATTTATTAGCCATTAAACCATCGCCGCATGTTAAATGTGACAACAATATCTACCTGATACAACAAATAATGTTAAAATTCCAAAAACACCTCTGCAATGCTTACGCTTGTTGCATGTTGAATGTTTCACGATTTCCATTTCGGACGGAATCCGTCCGGACAGAAAGCCATATCGATACTGTAACAAAAACTCAAAAGTTTTCGCTGTTTGTCGAAATCGTTAAACCGTCGTGAAGTAAGTAGGTCTTGAGAGACAGGATACGTTGCAGCGGGAGTCAGGCGGCAGCAAGCAGTCGAGTAGCAAGCGAGGCGCGGGTGCAGGCTGCCTGGCTGGATGCTACGGGGACACCACTCCGGTGGTAAGACAAAGGCTCTTTTCACATGCATACACATCACAGCACAGCACGGTCGCTGTTGTGCCGCGTAAAGAACAAATATACGAGACGGGCGACCCGCGGTCACTGCCGTGTGAAAGCTGTATATTTCTCATAATAATATGTTGTTACTTTTCATGGCAACGTGACCACGCCGTTACATGGCATGTGAAAAGGACCTAACTGTCACAACCAAATTACTAAATTATCTTCAGAATAAAAGTCAGTCAAGTTTTTGCACGGTTTAATTCCATCTGGATCACAAAACTCTACCAAGATTCTTTACGCTGCAAAATTGTATAAAATCGAAAAACTGAGAAAGCTTTCATTCAATGAACGTAAGCGTGTTAACTAGGGACTTAGTTTGTTTCGTTGGAAGAACAACGTTTCATCCCTTAACTATAGTGACATCATGAGGGTGAGTGCGGTTCGCGTCGCACCCGTTCGCCGCCCCGATGAAGTACTTCATTATGGGATGGGTTCGTAGTTAACACGCTTGCACGCATAATGAATTCGTCAAACTACGAGATTTATTTAGTTAAAATGTAGCTTATATTTACTATAAAAATACGTAACTATTGGGCAGTAAAGTTAAATGGAATAGTCTTATATTTACGTGTAATAAAACGATCGTTTAACGTGCCTACTTTAATCATACAATTGGCTTTTTAATATTCAAGTATTTGATATTGTTTTCATGTAAACCTCTTATCCTAGTAATAATAATGCTGGACAATCCACACAGCATCATCAAAAGTAACTCATTTTTGATATCTCTTCTTTCATCTAGATCTAGTGAGACTTACTAACTCATTTTAGAAGAGAGAGCTAAGGCTGTTTTGCTATAGCTACCAACATTTCACTTACCTCACTTGCTTTGTTTATGTTTAACACTATGATATAATAAAAATGTTTGTTGTATATTTTTGACAATTGTTTTATAGAGTTAAATAGTTACTTAGTTAACTAGTGATGGCACTGCTCTTTTAATTTCCGTAAAAGAGGGAAGAATATTATCATAAGAATAGTAGTTTTATGAATTGAAATGTATTCATGGCTCACATATGAACCAAAATACTTTCAAGCATTGGATAATTGCAGAAAATCAACTCAGAAATAGTAAATGCGAATAATTCCATTTCCCAAAGTGAAGCAAAAAACAAGCAAGCCATGCATGGATGTTATCATTAGACAAACTATCATTAGCTTTAAAATAAAATAATATATAATGAAAAGAACTAAAATCAATTATATTTTTACAGTACTCCACAACTTCAGCCGACGAAGCAAGGGACAATCATGCGCAACAGATTGAGAGGGCTGAAATAGCTAACCTCGTGCGCTCACGCATGGAATCCCTCAACCTCACTGGCATAGACTATGATGACGCAAGTGAGAAGCGAAATAGCTTGTCCTATGTCATTATAAATCCAAACTGCGACCTCAAGCTACAGGAAGGAGATGTGATGTGAGTATGAGTATTCACAAACTATCGCTTGACTTATTCTAACATAAAGTCCAAGCTTTTGTTACCTATTTAGGAAGTTCGATCGTTAAGAAAGGCACAGCAATATTTTAAGAGCTGTCAAGCAATTTCAGTTTCCGATCAGGCACCCATTGTATACCTACAAGTATTAAATGAACATATTTCTGTATTTTCAGATACTTGGTTCGGCCATCGCCGTTTTCTGCTCAGAAAACCTTCGAGCGACACAACAGCCGTCGCAAGTCCAACATCAGCTTCAACTCACAGGCTCTGATTCAAGCCCAGGCGTCTGCCGCCAGCAGACGCGGATCCACCATGGGTCAACCACGGAGCCCACCGCTGGCGACGACCAAGGCCAACTCACTGTCCCTACCCGATAGCCCAACCATAATAAACGATTTCAGAGGCCGTTCCAACTCGCTGAGAGTCGATGACGATATTTTACTGCGTAGATCTAACTCTCTACGACAAAGCTTCGGTGGTTCTGGAAAACGCAGAAAGAGCAGTCTGGAAGAGATTGGAATATCTCACTTTAACTCGTTGTTGCAACATCAACAACTGCACCAGCAGCAGAATGCAGACGCTATCAAAATGGCGTTGGAAGGGAGCATTGGCCTTGAAGTGACTCCACCGGACGAGCCCACTGACAGGCTGCTGGGGCACGGACTTCCTCTGAGTGGATATCAGGATGTGGCGGGGGCCTTGCCGTCAACATCGGTGGGGCCAACTCTGCCACCCAGCGCTCCGTCTCCCGACCCGCAACTACTGCAGGGAACCATCGTTTAAATGACCACATGTAGGGACGCCGATTAAGATCATCATAAGAAATAAGTGGTGAAGATTTTCCTTTCAATTTCTCGTCTTCTAACAAAGTGTCACTGGAACTGGTCTTGCAACTTGCTCTCTTGTTGCGTCTCTACCTTGGTAGTACATAAGAATATTATTAATCGTATTTATGTAAGTGCGTATCGGACTAAGGATGATTTTCGGTCTTGTAGTCAAGTCTTAGTAGACACTAATAAACTAATGTTATTCACCTGACCTGAGCACAATATATGTGTGTTCTTTTCATCTTCAATTTCTACTCAATGTGTAATCAATTGAATAGCCCGAAAGATACATACATTGTTCTTATATTAAAAGTTCATCAAAAACAATCGATTATAAGAAATTTGACTACGAACCTTAGAAAATCATGAAGACTTGAGAAATAAGAGCTGTGTAATGTAAGCGGGATCAATTAGTTTCTAGTAAGGAGTGTTCGTTCACGTAGTTTGAAGAAGGATTATCTTATCTTTACTATACACAATTCTATAAATTAGACAGTTGGGCCATGATAATAGGTTTAGTTCATTATTTACAAACTGTAAACTTTTAAATGTATTGTTAGTTACTTGATAGAGCTATCCAGCCTACCTTTGGAACTTTATAAAAATATTATTAGAATAGTGAATATTGTAAACCCATATAGAAGTATTTAAATTGTCTAACGTAGAATGTTTCATGTAATTTCACACTAAATATTAATGATTATCAAGTATTATAACACTATATAAGTTTAATTCTATAGGGTCTACGTACGTATCTTAATGACCAACTTTATCAACTTATCACCTGCTGTGTGACTTACTGACTTACTGACCTGTTTAACATTTAGTTTAGACATTATAATGGTAGATATCAGGGTGTAAAAAAACCCTATTAACTTTCATGTATGGCTTTAGAATTAATTAAAAAGTGTTTTTTTCACCCGATTCCGGAAGCGATTTAAACCAAAATGTATCAATATTATAACTTCTTATTGAAATCTTTATGTCATAGAGCTACGTAATAAAATAAAACAATTATATCACCCCATCTTCGAAGTTTTATTTCTTATACACTTAAATCAACCGAAAACCTATTCCGTCTCAAATTAGGAGCGCAGCATTAATCTGGCCGTGATTCTTAGATAGATTTACTATAAACATATACTAGCTTTGATTCAAAATTGAGTGCATTTTTGACCTTTCTCCTCTCCTTTTTTTACTTCAAAAAGAGGTGTGTTTTTTACTGTAGAATATGGCCATACCATACAAAACAATAGCAGATGCAGACTGAGCTTAGCATAATAAAATGCAGTACATTTTGAGATGATTATAGAACTATATAGAGGTATAGAGACACCTAACTCAATATCGTGGCCGTTGAGCGAAAGGTAATCAACTACATAAGTCAATTATGGGCTTATTTATTAACTCCGATTATCGAGTGCGTAACTTTACTCCACCGCTACTCCTTACTTGTATTCATAAACAGGGATCGAAGAAAGAGTTGGCTGTTCCGAGGTTAGTCCAGAAGTAAATTTTAGAAGATTCCGAAGTTCCGGCAGGTTTAACTAAGAAATAAGGTGACAAATAACCCCCAAAAAGTTCCAGCCTCTAAGTTCAGCTATTATTATCCTTGTCTGTTACGTCAGATGTAAGAAAATAAACATCACGGTTACATACCTATTGTGATGTGGAATACTACATTAATACCTAACCTTACATTAATACCGGACCACAAGACGTGTGAAACAATGCAAACCTCATCAATACCCTTTTGATAATCTCGCAAATCATGAGTTTGTACAGTGCCATCAGAACATAGGCTGGAGGAGCGATTTTATTTTGTGCCTAATAAATAATACATTTTGATAAATAAAACCGAGGTCCTTCACTCTTCCCATGGGTGTCGTAAGAGGCGACTAAGGGATATCCACCTGGGGGTAAGCAGTAGCGCCCTCTGCAGAACAATTCTATCACCAATTCGCAAGCCCAGCGTGGTGATTATGGGTATTACCCTCCAGGAGATAAACGCCAGAAATCGCTTATCAGGGGGAGGCCTGCGTCCAGCAGTAGACCAGTGCAGGCTGTTGAGGTTGAGTAGGTCTATTTGGGGATTTGTATTATGTATTTATTTTTATGCGTTTATTCTTACGTATTTCACTAAAAATTCCTGAAGTGCAGGTTCTGCTAATCATTACGAACAAGTCGGTGAAGAAGCCAGATATATTCCGTGTAGGCACCACACGGAAAATATAGGCTTAGAATCTGCACCACCTCTTCCTGCAGTTGTCGTAAGAGGCGACTAAAGGATATCCACCGGGGACGGTCGGCAGCGCCTCTCTGTAGTTTATTTCCCGACCGATACACGCTTTTGGCAATGAACAATACGCCGAATTCCAAAATCAAGGCATTACATGAATTATGTAAATTATTATTTTATTATTATATTCTGTAACATTATTATTATTAGCAGTATAGAAGCCGCGAGTAGCAGCTAGTGCGTTCCGCGTTTCAGCGCGTTATAACTAGATGGCGCTGCTCCACGTGACCCAGCGCAAGATCGCGCCGACGCGACGAAGCGTTCCAAGTTCTGGTAGGGCTCAATCTTGGAACCTTTACAATTTACTTTCATCATGGGTACGGACAAACACTCAGAAAATTGCTCTGCTGGACGTCTGTTTCCTCAACCCAAATGTTGAAAAACATAGTTTTAATAGGGTCACCTCTCGGTAGATCATTAACATATCGAGGGGGTAATTGACTCATTAAATGAATTATTCTGCAGTCAAACTGAACCACTATACCGTATGTGTACATTATGACTAGTGGATTTCCTTCCAAGCATATACCGTGGATATCTAGGAATTACTTACATAAGTTATTTGAAGACTATTTTCTCAATAAACTGACAAAAATTAATCATCCTTCCTAATCGTCCTCCCGGCTCGTCTTGAGCATCGTGTTGGTGGTTTTCCTGTCTTTGGGAGGGAATATTGATTTAATATGCTAGTCTATCCGACGCTCCCATAGTTTTTGGTGTTCTTTTTCAGAGTTAAGTTTTAGTCTGTTTTTGACTGACGAGAGACTTACATCTTGTTGTGTTGGACTTAGTTTCGCTCCTTCCTTTGTTAGTATGTCTGCTTTTATGTTGCCTGGGCAGGCTGCCTCTATACCTCTATGTCCATTCTATACAGACCTTACTGTGTTGAGAAAGATCTTGTAGACTCTTATGGCATTCTACAATTGCTTTTGATCTTGTGTCTGTCCGTTTGAGTGCGTTTATTAGTGCAGCGCTGTCTGTTTTGAAAACCAGCTGCATATGACTGGCTAGCTCTCTGTTGGTCGTTTCCAGAAGCACATCATTTGCTGCTAGTTTAGGCGTTTAAAAAGGGTTTAGTACCGTACCTACCCGAAGGGTGCATAGGTAAGGGGGTATACAGGGTGTAATCGTTAAGTGTGCACAGGCGATTATTCCGTAACTATTGCAGATATCAAAAAACTTTAAACTGATATCGAAAGTACTTTACCTAATGAGTAAAATGACATTAATAACTTTTTAAAAATAAAACGAGAAATATCCAAAAAAATTACCTTAATCACTCCCATACATTTAGTATGAGATAGTAGAATGGTTTTAGTTTCCTTATTTTAAGTGGAATAGTACCTACTCATTTTACCCTTGTCATTTTATAATTATGTACGATATGAAGGTATTAATGAATTTCAAGTAGATACACGTGTAGATTAATTATCTTACCACTTCAAATTTATAATAAACCTTGTTTCAATATTGTATTGATTTGAACTAGCTGAAAAGCAACATACTAAATAAAAACAAAAAGAAAGATACTCTTTGGTGTTCGTTCTAAATTCAAATTCTTTATCGCGGGTTCTCGTTCCCGCCAATTTATTGTATTTTTCAATTTGCGTTAATAATCGTGATTGTTGCATTTATTGATTGAAAAATGGCATATTCCAATACAGAAAAGAGGGACATGTTAAAAATGTACTACAAACATGATTGTAACAATAGGGCGGCCATTATCGCCTACAGAAGAGAGTACCCAGGTAGAGAAGTTCCTTCTGGTACGTATTTACGTAAGTTGGATAACAATTTGATAAATTATGGATCTTTTAACAGAAAAAAAGGTTCGAGAACAAGAGCTCCGGAATTTGATAATGACTTAGATAACAATATTATTAACTACGTAGTAGATAATCCACAAGAATCAACGCGTTCAGTGGCCCGATCATTTCCAGTGTCCCACAATTATGTACACAAGTTATTAAAAAAACACAACTTCAAAGCATTTAAGATAAAACCTACTCAAACGCTGCACAATGATGATCCTGCTCGTCGGCTGGTCTATTGCAATTGGCTAGTCAATAATTATGTCAATGTAAGGTCAATTTTATGGACCGATGAAAGTAATGTTTCAAACTGCGGCATTTACAATAGAAAAAACTCGCATTATTGGTCAATTGACAATCCTCGCTTAACTACTGAAGTTAGAGCTCAGGTGCGATTCTCAATTAATGTGTGGTGTGGTATTCTTGGAGATCGGATCATTGGGCCATATTTTTAGAGTGGAACCTTAAATGGACAGAGATATTTCTCCTTTGTACAAAACGATATGCCAAGTCTCTTAGAACCAATTCCAGACGATGAAAGAAGGTCGATAATTTTTCAACAAGATGGAGCACCTGCACATAATACAAATGTTGTAATGAATTTCTTACGAAACAATTATAATGGCTTAATAGCCAATAATAGTGCAACCCCTTGGCCTGCCAGATCCCCGGGTCTCACGCCTTGTGATTTCTTCCTATGGGGATTTGTCAAAGACCACGTGTACGCTGAGAGAGTACACAGCCTAGAAGAGTTACAGAATCGTGTACGTCGTGCAATTGCTTTAATTACTCCGCAAATGTTAAGGAAAGTTCATTTAGAAACTGTAAATAGAGCTCGTCATTGTATTGCACAAGGAGGACGTCACTTCGAACATATGCTTTGAACACAAAATTTTGTACTTACTAAGAAATAAAATGTATGGCAGTGATTAATGTAATTTTTTTGGATATTTCTCGTTTTATTTTTAAAAAGTTATTAATGTCATTTTACTCATTAGGTAAAGTACTTTCGATATCAGTTTAAAGTTTTTTGATATCTGCAATAGTTACGGAATAATCGCCTGTGCACACTTAACGATTACACCCTGTATACTGAAAAGCAGACACCGTGCCACGCAATAAGCCATCAGCCGGACGTCCCTTAAGCGAATAATAAACAAAGTTAACAGTACTACCACAACATGCCATAGATCGTGTACTTATGTACTTATGTACCTAAAGGTATGCATAGTTCACATCGTTGGTTGTCTATGGCTGGTCAGTCGAACTATCAAGAGATTTCGAGACTCGCCGAGAAATGTGAAGAGGCCTTTGGAAGGTCGTAGAATATTAGCGAACATTGGGGAACTTACTGAAAGCCTATGGAATGTTCCGGAACTATGTGGATCATTTTAGAAATCTACGCGGCAATCCGATTTTCATTTGTTTTTTCGAGTTGTAGAGCAGACATTTTTATAACAATGAGTTCATCTGAATTCTGATTCAGAGATAGATTCAACTCATCTTGATATGGTGTATCATCTGTATCATCTTAATGTGTATGAAATATGCTTAGACTGCACCTTGGCTCTATATTAACCCTTCATCGAATGGAAAATCGGGCTTCGTAAAACAGCGCTTTCAATATCAAACACCCCGCACTACGCGCCTTACAAAATTTCGCCCCACATTCAGACTCAAAGTCATATGTATTTTTTTTTATTCTACTGAATGGCTTCTTGGTGTTGCAATGCTTATTATTTACTCTTTCATACAGTCGGAAGTTGTTCATACCAACATAGACTGTAACACGATGTAAAAACAGCTTACAGACGCCTGAGTGAGCGTACCCGTCGGTGAATCCCCGCCTGTCAAGACATATTTCATTATATTCATAGCCGAGCCGCCGGTTGAAGGGTAAATATCACGCCTTGACTGCAACAGGATGCCGCGATTCGCACCTGGACTTTGAAGTGAGCGACGAACCTTAGAGTCAGTGCTCGAAGGGATGCGGAACGCGCGCGTCTAGAACCGCATTCGCCCTGAAGATGTCCCTCGTTAAGGGATGAAACGTTGGTGTTCTTCCAACACAAATAAGGTTCGTAGTTAACCCGCTTACAACCATAATGAACCTTAGATCTAATGAACCTTAGAGTTAACGGATATGGGTAATCCACGCACTATGATGAAAGTTGATATTGCATTATCTTGCATCAGTGCTTGCTTAGTCATCCATAACTAAAGCAAATAAGCACGGTTTCACAAACAAATTGATTGTTAACCCGGAGCGGTGGCACCTGCAAGGCATCGTTCGATTTATATTTTTACGGAACCACAAAGCATCTCAAAATTGTAACTTTTTTTGCTCTATTTATTTTATAACTTATATTTCGTCTTCATCTTTAACAAGCACTGGGCCTCTGAGTAGATATTTTTGATATTTTTATAAAGAAGTAATAGCCTGTATACTCATATTAAGAATTCGGGACAGATACGGTGGCAGATAAATCAAAGATATCAGGGTCATCACGACCCTGGCTTGCAGGCGTTGGCGTTGGGTTAAACTTGATATCAAGCAATAAAGGGCCATAAAATTGATTTCAAGGATTTAAATTACGATGAACACTGACTGATAATAAAGTCTAGTAAATTGACTCTGGCCACGTATGGGTTATTTTGATTGCAAAACATTTTTTTTTAACAGTTTAAAAATTATGAAAATGGACCAATCAATCATACACATTTTCTTGTCGATTGGTAGCATTTTTATTGTTATGGTAAATACTTGTAACTATTCTGTTCTCTGTTAAAAAAATTGCAAGTTCTGCATGGAGTTTTTTCAGATCGATTTTTTTTTCGCAATAAGACACAAGATTGTTAATTTTATTTGTACTGGTTGTTTTAGAAAATAAATGTACACTCCCAAGAAAGTACGCCAAGGGATGGTTTAAACGTAAGTAAGTAAAGTATTAAGTACGAGTTTACAGTGAATGAGGTGCACTAGATCTTTAGGTATTTAAAATACCTAAAGATCTAGGGATATACTACTGTTTTGATGTTAAACCTCAGACCAACAATAAAAGATCTTTTTTTGATGGTCTGAGTGTTAAACTCAATTCCTTTTGGTTTTTATTTTAGGTAGAATCTGTCCACCACCAAATAGTTGGTGGGCAGTTATTATTATGTACAATATACTATACTACTACTACTATAAATACTAGGTACTACAAAACTAGATCTGGTGAGCTATGGCTAAAACTGAACGCGCGTAAGATTTTCAGTCGACATTTTCAGTCTTAGTGGTTACTGAAATCGTTCCGAACGTAGATTTGAAAAAGTTCAGTTAATTCTGTTAACATAGGTACAGCAAAACCTATCGTTAAGCTATTAAATGACTGATTTCGACATCTATTTCATTGGTTATGTTTTTAGATTTGCATTTTGCGTTGAGTTATTATATAATAATATATATATTCTTAACATACGGTGAAACAACCAATCGAAAAATTAAAAGACATACCTAACTAAAGAAATACTTCTAGGTTTCTTACCAAAACAAAAACCGAATAAAAAAGTGTACTGTTCCTGAGATAAATAGAAAAATGACAATTTGTTTCTACCTGCTACCTGTAGATTCTTGCTCAATTGTTTCAATTATAAATTCAATCTTATGGTGGGTACACACGTACGTACATGCGCGATGAGCATGTTTCATCCGAGCATGGCTATCTACAGACATGCTCGGCCCTACGTCTACACGCAAAAGCTTGCTCGAAGAACATGTTTAATGTGCGTTAAAACTCTTCGAGCAATCGTTTGAATCTTGTTTGAATCTTGTTCGTGAATCGAACATATTTTGTTGGCTTCGAGCATTTGTCTTGAGACTTGCATTGTACACACGTAGTTATGCATCCAGCCGGTAGAGACATCGTAACATTAAATGCATAAAGTGCAAGAGTGCACTATTGGGCGGGCTCTACCGCGAATGCTTATCGCCTCGCCGTCGTCGCCCACGCGTGTCTGGGACGCGTCGATGGTACTTAGGACTTAAGTTGTTTTAATTAAATTGTCATTCGTATTGAGATTAAACAAGCTCATAGACGTCTCTTGTAAAAGTGATTTTTATTGTAAATTTCCAATAGATTTCCTTTAATTAGTTTTTAAAAAACATTTACAACGTTCCCGAATCCTTTACTGGCGCAGCCGGGGCAGATTTTCCGAGTTTTCCACGAGATTTTCCGCGAGTTTCCGCGAATTTTCCGACGGATCGGATCTGTTCGAACCAAATAAATTTGTGAAGATCCTGGGAGGCGAACAAGCATGTTGGTGACTGGCTGGTGAGTAGAATTTTCGCCATCCTTTCCTACCCTTTGTGTTTTGTGTTTTGTTATTCTTGGAATCGAACTTCTTCCATTATAACGTTTTCTGGTTCCTATTGTAGGAATTTTAGAATAAGTAAAGTTTAAGTACACTGCTCTATAAAATTTAGACAAATAACTTAGTACTAAAATTGTTTATGGTGTAATAAAAACGTAAAAATAAATAAAAATGACCACCTTAAAGCCTATTCCAAAGGAATTACTGTGTATTATACCATTTTTTAATGGTAATAAGCGGCATTTAAATCTGTTTTTAAGAAAATGTGATTATGTGGTCGCTAAATTCCACGGTGATCAAGAGCAAAACACTTACGTTTTGCACACGTTAACGAGTAGGCTAACTGACGAAGCCGCTGCCTTAGCAAGTGAGCGAAATGATGTTGACACTTACGAAAAACTGAAAACTCTCTTGGTGCAGCATTTTGGTGATCCTAGAAGTGAAGAATGCCTAGCGATAGAGTTAGAGACCTTAAAAATGAAACAAGGGGAAAGCTATCAAGAATTTTGCAATCGCATTCAGACAGTTAGGTCAATACTTATCTCTAAAGTAAATCAAACAAACAATCTTACCATGGCGAGTAGAACCGAAATCTATAATAACAAGGCGCTTAACGTTTTCTTGTACAACCTGCCCGAAAATGTATTAAGACCAGTTAGAATGAAAAACCCGCTGACTCTAGAAAGAGCATTAGAATATGTGTTGGAGGAAGTGAACTTTTACGAGCAATATACGCTCAGAAGTAAAATGCTCAGGCCTCAGCCTGCACCTGCAGTAACACCTCCACTTAACAAGTTCAATCTTCCCACGCAGAACGTGCCCTTTCAGTTGAGTGGTTTTAGACCAACACTAGCCCCAATGACTCCCCCTCGTTTTAACTTCGGGATTCCAGGAAACATGCAGTTTAGGCAGCCCACTGCGACTCAGTTTGCTCCTCAGGCAGCTCCAATGGGTTATAGACCTCAGTTGATGCAACCTCAACAATTTGGGTTGCAATCTCAAAATTTAAGGCCGCCACAATTTGGCTACCGGCCTCAGATTAATCAAGGCCAATTCGGTTATCGGCCTCAATTCCAACCAACTCAATTTGGCTATCGGCCCCAGTTGACACAATTTGGTAACAAGCCTCCCCAAACAAAACCATTAGATATGGATGTTTCTATGAGGACTGCACCTCAAAAACCACAATTGCCGGCTGCGACGCAACAACCTCAAGGGTTTCGCCTAAATGAGTTAGAGTTAGGTGATAGTTATGGATATGACTGGTATGGACACGGATATGACAATTTCGAAAACAATGAAGGCTATTATAGTGACCTTGATTGTGCCAACTATTTTGAACCACAAATGGATGTGAATGTCTGGAATGAACAGCAGGTTAGTGTTTCCGACTCTACCCAGTTAGGAAATGCCACAACCCAGGAGAAGGCTGAAAATTTTTCGGTAGCAGCCTCGAAACAGGAAGTGAAGTGATAAAAGTTAATTGCGATACAAAAATAAACCTTCCGTACATATACTTACCCGAAATTGATAGTAAATTTATGATCGATACTGGCAGCACACGCTCCTTTATTAGCCCAGCAAAAGCATACCAATTCTTTGGCGAGTACATTAGGGGTGAAGCGTTCACAGTTATAAGCACGCACGCATCTAGCCACCATAATGAGGTTATTGAAATCCCCCTCATGCCTTCGTTCAATAGCTGGGACTGTCATAAATTTTATGTCTATGATGTAGACCCCCAATATGAGGGACTTATAGGAAACGACTTGCTACTCCAACTGGAAGCTGTCATTGATTTAAAACATAACAGTCTCAGGACAAGGACTGTAGATTTGCCAATAATGAGGTGTATGGGAAATCACGTCATCGAATTGAACCCGCGATCTGAGCAACGCGTAAAAATGCCGACAAACATGTATTCTGGCACTGCAATTCTAAATTTTAAACAATTTTGTGACGGTATAAGAATGCCAGATGCAATTGTAAATTGCGAAAATGGATATGCTACCACCATTATCCAAAACGCAACTGACAAGTTGAGGAAATTAGTAATTACAGGTCCGTTTGAGGTTGAAGAATTACCCAATGATAACATCGTAGGTGTGAATTGTCTTAATGACGTAGAAATGAAAGATATGCAAGTAGAAGATATATTGGATGACAATTTGACGAGACTTAGGCTAGACCACATGAACGAAGAGGAAAAGAAATGTATTTCTGAATTATGTAATGACTATAAAGATATATTTTATAGTGATAAGCTTCCATTAAGTTTCACTAATCAGGTAAAACACTTTATTCGAACCAAAAATGAAGACCCTATTTATGTTAGACCTTATAGACAACCTCCAGTCCAAACACAAGAAATCAAATCACAGGTAGAGAAGCTTTTACAAAACAACGTGATTCAGGAATCACATTCTCCATGGAACGCTCCTGTTCACTTGGTACCAAAAAAAATTGATGCTTCAGGTGAACAAAAATTTCGCATGGTCATTGACTATAGACGTTTAAACGAAATAACAACAGACGATAAGTACCCCTTGCCTAATATTACTGACTTGTTTGATAAGTTAGGCAAAGCTAAGTATTTTAGTACTCTTGATTTAGCGAATGGTTACCATCAGATAGAGATTAATGAGGAGGATAGGCAGAAGACGGCCTTCAGCACGGAAGCAGGACATTATGAGTTCTTAAGAATGCCTTTTGGCCTAAAAACTGCTCCCGCGACCTTTCAGAGGGCCATGGATAACATACTTAGGGGGTTGCAAGGGTTGCATTGCCTTGTATATATGGACGACATAATTATTTACAGTACTAGTATGCAGGAACACATCAGAGATTTAAAATCTATCTTTAACAGGCTGAGACAAGCGAACTTAAAGGTTCAACTAGACAAGTCTGAGTTTCTGAGAAAGGAAGTACTGTATTTAGGACACACAATTACTGATCAGGGCCTTAAGCCAAACGATGATAAAATTAAAGCAATTTTAGACTATCCGCTTCCAAAAACAGTGACAGAAATCAAGAGTTTTCTTGGTCTTATTGGCTATTATAGACGATTCATAAAAGATTTTGCCAAAATTACAAAACCATTGACCAATTGTCTTAAAAAACGGAATAGCATTTTAATAGATCAAAAATATTTGGATGCTTTCCACCAATGTAAGGAACTCCTTACGCACGCGCCCTTACTACAGTATCCAGACCCATCCAAACCTTACATACTTACAACGGACGCATCCGCCGTAGCTCTAGGCGCAGTATTATCGCAAGGAACTGTAGGGACAGATCTACCTGTTGCATATGCAAGCAGGACATTGAGCGAGACTGAAATGCGTTACAGCACTATAGAGCGTGAGCTTTTGGCTGTTATTTGGGCTATTAAACATTTTAGACCATACCTTTACGGCAATAAATTCACCATATATACTGACCATCGGCCCCTGGCTTGGCTGGATTCTATTAAAGAACCAAATAGTAAATTGACACGTTGGCGTTTACGCCTATTGGAATATGACTATACAACTAAATATAAGGACGGTAAACAAAACACGAATGCTGATGCGTTGTCACGTATTAAAGTAAATGCGTTAGATGGGTTAGATTGGTTAGATGACTCATCTTCAAATGAATCTATGAAGGTCCAATTAGATGAAAAAGAACAAAAATTACAAAAACACCTTCAGGAAATAACGGGAAAAATCGTAAATTTGGCAAAGAAGGATAATGATCAGGAAACACCTATAGAGACAATCGTCTTGTCCGACGCATCTGATACGGAAGAAGCTCGTAATATTGACGAATTAGAACCTACTTGTTTACTTCCACCGCTTTCACATAGTTCGGAAGGAACAATCCATTCAGCTGCAGATTTGGAGTCTAATGGGATTCCTATTTTGAAAGAAGCTGTAGATACAAAACCTAACCAAATATTAATTTTTACTTGGCCTAGAAAAGATATAAATGTAAAAGTTTTAAGTAGAGAGCATCAACGAATTATAGAAGCATTTCTGCCATTGAATAGCGAGGAATTAATAATAAAATTCCTTAAGGAATATATCAAACCGAAAACAAAATACTTTATTTATTTTGAGGATCAACAACATCGAAAGGAATTTAACGCCGTTATTATTAGGTTGTTCAAAAAGGGTACGGTAGAGTTTTTTGAATGTACGGAAAGGGTTGTATTAGTAGAAGACGAGAATGAGCAGAAAGCTATAGTATTACAACATCATGAAGGGAAAACTTGCCATCGAGGTATAAAAGAAACCGTTATGAGAATAAAAAGAAATTATTACTGGAATAGAATACAAGAAGTTACAGCAGCAGTCATAAATAGCTGCGACGCTTGCAAAAAAATGAAATATGACAGAAAACCTATAAAACCGACTATAGAGCTGACTCAGACTCAATCATCTCCATTTCAGGAAATCTTTATCGATATATTTTCTATTGAAAATAGATCCTATTTGACTATAGTTGACGCTTTTAGTAAACTGGGTCAGGCTATTGAGATAGAAAATAAATCAACACCGGAAGTAGTACGTGCACTAATTAAATACTTTTCAACGTATGGGGTCCCGACTAAGATCAGTAGTGACCCAGGATCCGAGTTTAACAATAATTTGATGAAAGAATTGGCTGAAATGTATAAAATTGATTTACACATTTGCACTCCAAACAATCCCAATTCAACGGGTATTGTTGAACGTTTTCACTCTACTATTATAGAGATTTACAGACTTGCAAAATACGAACAGAAATGTACTGACGCAGCTTCTATAATGACGTACGCTATTATGGCTTATAATAACACTATACATTCAGCAACAGAATTAACTCCGTTTGAAATAGTTTTCGGACACACAGATTCTAGTAAATTATTCGATGGAGATTTTGAAAAATCATACATGCAGCAATTACTTAAAGATCATGCGAAGCGAACTAAATATCTATATCAGTACATTTCGGACAAACTATTAGAGCGAAAGGAGAAAATTAGGGAAAAACGATTAGGAGAACAGGTTGAGTTAGAGCCAGGAGATGTAGTTTATACGAAAGATATAAATACAAGGAAAAGCAAGGACAAAGCGAGATACAAAAGGGCAATTGTTAAATCAAGATTAGAACGAAATGTAGCGTCAGTGGAAATTGATCAAAAACATTCAAGGGTCCCTATTAAAAATGTGAAACGCCCTTCACAGGTGGTGGCTGGTCGTACTGACCCTACTTCCTCAAAGCCGGGCCCTTCATCTGCAAAAGATTGAAAACAATCCAGGTATTTTACCTGTGAAAGAAGGACAAGCGTTCAGACAAACAGATAAGTGGTTAATAGTTAAGACCTTAGATTTAAGCGGCATAGGTAGTAATTTGGATTTTCACATAGTGAAATTCAATGAGTTTATTAGGTTAGTAGATAGCTATAAAGATTTTTCCCATGAATTTTTGGGCATAAAAACACAAGTAGAGTACGTACGGAACACAACTGTCGTGAAATTTCGCCAGTTAGTTCCGTTACATAGGTATAAGCGAGGTTTAGTTAATCCCCTTGGGTCACTTATTAAGGCTGTTTCGGGTAATTTAGACAACGAAGATGCTATTCGATATGATTCACTAATTTCAAGAATTAATTCAAAAGAAATGGCTACTGAAAGAAAAATAACGATGATCACCAAGATGTTGGACAAATTCGAAAACAGTACGGAAACCTTACAAGAAAACATAATTATACTGGATAAACGTTTAAAGGTTATTGAAGATTTAATTAAACTGCAAAATTTTAAAGAAAATACCTGTCTCTATCTGACGTATGTGTCGAGTATGTTCGATATGTTTATAAGTACGTTTAGGACCATTTATATACAGTTAAATGAGATAGAGACAGCGTTGGCATTCAGTAAGGTGTCTGTACTACATCAATCAATTGTAAATTCCTCAGAGCTCTTGTTATTACTGAAAGAAATTGAAGATGTACACGATTTAGTTTATAAGGTAAATGAAAGCAATTTATTAAAATTAGAAAGGGTTATTGAAGTAAAAGCTTATGTAAAACAGAACCAGATAACGTTCATTTTGGAAGTTCCGTTAATTGATAAATATTCTTACGATTATTATAAAATCTACTCATTACCTGTTTTTCAAAGTTCCTTGAATAAAACTGTTGTTGTTTTTCCTGAATTCCCATACCTTTTGGCGAAGGATTCGAAATACTTGCCGGTCTCAAAGTCATGCGAGAAAATTGCTGAAAACAACAAATTCCTCTGTCGTGACATGATGCAGTTTCCAATACTTACCTGTGCAGAGCAGCTCCTAGAGTTTCAGACAGACCCCACGTTGTGTGTACCATATGCTGTGGACATCGAGGACATTAAGGTTCAGAGGATTGGCTTAGATACTTGGATTGTATTTACACAGAAACCAGCAATTTTGGCAGAAAAATGTCATCAAGAGAATAGTAGAGAATCTCTACATGGTACTTACATTTTTACTACTTCGGAAGACTGTGAAGTATATTTGGGTGAGCTGAAATTGGGATATCATAAGATGTTTGCAGGGAACCTTCAGTATAAAATAACACCGATTGTTGCTTTTCCCAAATTAAAATCCGTGAATATCACTTCACCGACAACGGTCAATATTAAGAACATCGATTTGGAGGAAATCAAGCATTTTTCACGTATCCTAAAGCTACAGGAAAGTGAGATTAGTGAAAGTGAAAGTGAAATAAGTGTCGTAGATACCCGAAGCATTAGTTTAGGAACTGTTCTATTGTACTTAATTTTAATCATTTCAGTTATTTGTGTTTTACTTTATCGATATGTTTTGAAGCGAAATGATCGGATCAAAGCTCCCGCGAGACCCGATAATTTCGCACTTGAGGAGGGAGGAGTTATGCATCCAGCCGGTAGAGACATCGTAACATTAAATGCATAAAGTGCAAGAGTGCACTATTGGGCGGGCTCTACCGCGAATGCTTATCGCCTCGCCGTCGTCGCCCACGCGTGTCTGGGACGCGTCGATGGTACTTAGGACTTAAGTTGTTTTAATTAAATTGTCATTCGTATTGAGATTAAACAAGCTCATAGACGTCTCTTGTAAAAGTGATTTTTATTGTAAATTTCCAATAGATTTCCTTTAATTAGTTTTTAAAAAACATTTACAACGTTCCCGAATCCTTTACTACGTTCGTACTTGGTCGAGATCGAGCAAGTTTATTGAGCAAGCACGTACGTGTGTACCCACCATTAGTTCTAAATTATTTCTTTTATAGATGGTATATTTTTCTCATTAGGACTAGTGGACCAATTTGAAAACCATTTTGATCTTTGTTTTTGTTTCCACCTGCTAGATCAAAAACTGCTCTGCAAGGGTAAGAGGATTGTACTATACAGGGTTAGAAGTAATTCACTGAATTTACATTCATTCGTGAAGACGCTAGATATAGGTATTCTTTTGGTAAAGGAGTAATAATTAGTTAAGTAGCGCCCTCCATTCAATAATCGTTAATTATAATTAAAAGGGTAATTTTAATTAAAATTATTCTAAGGTGAGAGTGTAATTTCAAGGTAAGTCGAAGGTATAAAATTTACAGAAAGTGCCAATAATATTTTGTTACAGTGTACGGGAACTGATTGCTATGCTTATGTAAGTTTTCTCGAAACTAAAGTTACGAGTGTTTTTTTTAATTCAATATAATAGAAGCTAAACATGTAGTTCATTTGCCTAAACTTTTCATAAAATCACGCCTTCAAATTAAAGAAAGGCTTTAGCGACCTCATCACGGCACAGTAGTTAGCAGCGTAAAAACACTATACCTAATTCAGTGGAATCCCAATTAATAAATTATTTAAGTTGGAAGGGGTTCGGTCAATTGTGTTAATTCCCTGAATGTCCAGCATGTCTATTTCGTCAAATCCCCTTCATCCGATTTCTTGTATGTCCATTCCCCTAATGCCTAATTCCCTGAATTTTCAATCCCAACATGTTGAAAGATGTGATGATGAAAGAACACGGATGGTACCCGACTGTTTTATGGATCAGAACCTATCGACCCACCGATCATCTCGCATCATCTCTCCCAACATCCGTTTAGTTTGTTTTTTTCTTACTTTACAGTGTGCAGGGACAATGCCCGCTTCTATGGTATGAAAAGTTCATTAATAATGTTTACCGGAATAGGCTCGCCACACATTGGTGTCGATTCTGTGTTTTAGGATTCCTAACCTAAATTTTAGGATTTCTAAATTTTCTATGCTAGCTAGACCTAAAAATTATTGTATTCTCTATAAAGGTCCTAAAAATACCTATATTAGAACGTTTTTCAAAATCGCAAAACCTCTCTGTGTTGAGTGGTTGGGATTTTGCTGCGAACCAAATATGTTTTTTTTTTAAATGTTATTACTTCTTTACATGGGTCAAACAGTTCATCCATTATTTGAGAAATCGTTTAGAAATTCAAATCGATACTAGTTTAAAATCGATAAATTTTAATCATGACCTAATTAGATGCCTTCTAAAATTAGGTAGACGTTTCTAACCATAGCTAAAATGTAATGCAAATAATAGGGTTAAAGCTACTTATAACTTAGTTGAGCTGTTTTAGATCTATCAATCTAATTTTAGAGCTGTCATCACTCGTACTCGGAATTGGATTACCGAGACCCCCGCTGCATCAACATTTTAAAAGTTTTAACAATTAATTAATGTTGCAGGCTGTTGGTTTCAACGCAACATCAATGGTAGATATGATGAATACATACCTAGTATTACGGAACTAAAGACGGTCCCAGGGTCCCCTAAATTAATGTACCAGGAAAACTGTGCGCGAGTATGGCGCCTTATTGTGCAGCTTGCCATGCTCCCTGATATGACGACCACGACCACTCTGTCAAGAGTGTAGAGTCTGTTCAAAAGAGAGAAAAGTCGTGGCGTTACGGTGAACTAACACTTTTAGTCTTACTGCAATGACAGAACAGTGTTGTCAACTCAACAAAAGTTGTCAACTGGCACACGAGCGCCCTCCATGTCCACGACTCTTCTCTGTAAAAAGACTCTAGCGACTATGAAGAAGATACCAGTTTGACCGATTAATACAACACTTCTTTATCTACTTGCTCGGTGAACATCTAAAGAACGCTGGCAGATTTATTCTCTGAGGCCATAGTAGTTCGGAAAAAAAATTAGGAACATATTTTTTAAATTTTAATGCTTTCACTTTACCAGTTTCTTATTGTTTTTAGACAGTCGGGGATTTAGCTGTTGCAGAGGTAAACATTTTTTACTAATAGTGGTCGAGTATACCCATCCAACAAGGTTTTCGCTGGCCCCCAGAGATTCACAATGAAACCGTGTGTATCAAAAGAGAAACACTCTATGTAGTGTGTTGTATTATGTATATCAGTTATCTAGTACCCATAACACAAGCTCTGCTTAGCTTGGGGCTAGATAATGCTGTGTGAATTGTCCAGCATTATTATTATTATTATTTATTATTCAACAAAAAAATCGACTCCGATCTTTAGTTCCGTATGTACAAAACTTGTCAGGATTTGCGTAAAGAGCGTGAAGTTGGTATTTACGGAGGCGGCCGCGAAATACCTGATCGAATAGTCGGCCACAAAAACACTTGAAAACACGCCATAACAGGCTGCGAAAGTTACAACATTGAAAATGTTTTTGTACATAGGTATAGTGCCCCAATTTATGAAATTTTAATATTTGCCTGTAGTTTCACAGACATGAGAGGTACGCGGCTATATGTCAAAACATGCGTCTGTCAGAGGGCTTCAAAGTGTAATTTGAATTCCCAAATACGGTCGGTAACTCTTTGAGACCTTACAAAATCTGTCTAAATTAAAAAAAACCCTGATATTCGGATACAAGTTCAAATTTGTTCCCTTTAATTTGGTTTTTCGTAAATAAATACTAATAACGTCTAGGGACCGGACTTCAAAAACATGTATTCTAGTTTTCCCCTTTAGTGGGATCTTGAAGGGGGAAAACTCGAATTCAATTTGAAGTCTAGTGTTTTACAAAACTGGTTTCGACTTAAATTATGTCGAGACCAGTAGGTATCGTGTAAGAAGATAAACCTAATGTTTAGTAACTAGTATCGTAAAAAGAAGATTTTTTTTCTTCAGCAGCTCCGTTTTCGTACGCGGCCGAAGGCACTTGGATTGAGAATTTCTACATAACTGTTTGTAAACGCGTTTTTTTCTTCAAATAAATGGAAAAATGACCTCTTGGGGTTGGATTGAGCTACAGTTTGAGCCATCTTAGGCGACAGGCGGGCAAAAACTGTAGGCGGTATCCTTACGCGCGAGGTCAGTCTGCTCTTCGTTCAGTATAACGTCAGTACGATAATTAATGAAGCCTATGCGGCATTATTATATAATCGTATGCTTTATTTCTTAATTACTTTTTGCATGCCTTTGATAGTTGCGCGTTGTGTGACATCTGTATTTTTTTCTTATTTTATTTTGTTACGAGTGATTTGAAATTAACACAACTCTTTCTTAACAGTGTTATGGTGCTTTCTGCAAATCTTTAGTAAGTTAAATTCATCAGTTAATAAGATAAAAACATTATCTATTCAGATTTTTAAACCAACCTTTTGAATTTATAGTGCGATGGATTTTTGAACGTTTGCATGGCTAAAGTAAGTTTCTCCCTTTAAAATTTGACCACAACAAAGTCAATAATTCTATGAATGGTTCTTTTTTATTTTCTTCATCATCATCATCATCTGCCTATACTTAGCCACTGGACATAAACATACACCATAGTGCAGACCTATGTCCATCAGCAAGTGTCTTATACGGAGCACCAGATTAGTATTAACTGTATGCAAAATTGCGGCATGATCGGTTCAGTAGTTTTCGCGTGAAGAGGTAAGAAACATCCATCCATCCATACATCCACACAAACTTTCGCACTTCCAATATTAGTGTGATACGCATTTTGAAATGATATAACTTTTTTACTCCTTTCATCCACGTGTTAAGGCTGCTGCGACTAATATAATATTATATCGGACAGAAAACATCAAACCATAAAATATTGAAGAAATTGGTATTTCTGTGATATATTCGTAGTGGTGATGATGTAATAAGCCAAAAAATCTTTCAGAGTAACGGCAGAGCTGCTACAGCAGCCGTGAGTATAATGATAAATAGTTTACCTTTCACTAGCTTCATACCCGCAGCTTCACTTGCATTTTTATGGAACAAAAAGTAGCTAATAATTATCATATACCAGATATAATTGATTAACGTTCTATGTGCAAACTCAACATCATCCTCGGGTCAAAGGTTTCACTACGACACAAAATTTCGCCTTTAGTAGAATAAACAAATAGAAAAGAAAGAAATATATCAAATAGTCGAAGTTCGTTGATCGTGCTACGAAGCTACGCCGACGCCGGCCTCGTGCGAAGCCAACAAAAGACTTCAACGCGTTACTGCATAACAAACGCGTCGCAACTTTAAAACTCGAAGATGGCACACGTTCTGTCGAACAGAGTTGCAGTTGTCACTCTAATATAGGAAAATTCGTCGTATTTACTTTAACTATTCCTCGCGCCACAACGGTCCGCTTGCGACGCAGGACCCCTTGGAACAAATGCTTGTACGATCTGCAGATATTTATTCCAGGTGTTCTGAGTATAATATTACACATATATGTATGTATAGAAAAATTATCTTACTACGTGTTTCTGTGCTAGCACTGTTACTTAGAGCAGAGAATCCTAGAAATATTCGTGTGTGAAGTTTTGCATTTTGAAGATAAGTCAGATCCTGTATCAACCTCATAAAAATAATAATTACTGCTAGATGGTACAAAAAACCCTACTTAAGTGATTGGAAGCACTCTTCCTTAACTTCTCAACTTTCTATGTCTTACTTTTTCAGTGTACTTCCCCATCTTGCCTCACAATGGTCAGTAGATATACAGTTTTAAATATCCAACTCAATTTGCATTCAGGCTCTTTGACTTTTACTATTACTATTTTAGGTATATGTTGTCCCATCAGTTTAGGAGTCGTAAGTTTATTTGTATTGTCTACTTTTTAGAGCGATGGAATCACGTCTGTGTCAAATGTAAGTAGTTACTATTCTAAAAAATAAATATAAAATTAAATAAAATAATATAAAATTGTAAATTTGTTATCGAAAAAGGAAGGAATACTTTTTGCAAACCTCCGACTAAATGGAATTGAAAAAGGCAAATAAATTATAATTACACAACACAGAACTACACTAAGACAGAACACTACTACAAAACCAGGTCGTCCTGATGTTGGGTGGGGCTCGTTTGCACACCATAGATGAATCTATACGTACCTGCTCCTAGATTAAGTCTTACAAAAATTCCATCTGGTATTGATAACAGTCGAGCTACATGTAGATTGCTTACAACAGTCTTCAGTTAGTAAATTTTTTTCAATTGTAAATTCAACATAGTTCTAATTTGTTTCTATTATTTGACTGTGTCAGATAATCTTTATACCTAGTCATTTAAATTCTTAAAATAGAATGGCAATTGGCAATGGCAGCCCGTCCCGACGGATTTTTTGGCTTTGTAGCCAGCCAGTAGGTAGGTGAAATAAGTGAGCTATAATTATTATAATTATAATTTATTTGTCTTATACAATTCCATTTAGTCGGGGGTTTTACAAAAATTATTTCTTTCTTTTTCGATTACTATTATACCTATGCGTCGTAGGTTTTTCAAAATTTTAATTTTGTTTTTATTATCCCGCAATTTTTGCGGTCTGACGCAGACAAAAGTTAGCGTACAACCCTTCCCCACGGTCGTCCAGCTGTGAATTACGCTAAAATTATATTGACGTTAGAAACCCCTTTGAGTGACCTTCGTTATTTGAGATTGTATGGTGAAATCCATTGAAATGGTTTATCAAGGCTATTCAAAGGTCTTTCAGATGTCAGTATAGGATGGGAGATTTTGGAAAACTGGAATTAATTTATGGCCTAGAAAGCCGTTTCAATGGCTTCTGTCATACAATTGCAAATTTCACAACAGTGCACTGTTGTTGCCGTTCGTTCGACCAGATACTTTATCATACCAACATTTTTTTTGTCTATTTAGTGTCGCGGTCACATGTGCACTGCCAACGTAAGAAGAATTAATTTACAATCGCAATTAACTTTCGGTTTCCATGACTCTCATGGACATATATATGACATATATAAGACAATATATTGTTCTTCGCAAGTTCTTCGTGTCGCCCACTGTGTCTGAGCAATGTTCGATGTGTTGTTCGAATTCGAACTCAAGTAGGTAGATGCTTATTCGATGAAAATCAGTAGGCTAAGATGGTTAGCCAGCCATAGTACCGATCCCATATGCCAAGCTTCGCTTTTGGGTTGCTTTGGGAAATTAGTAACATCATACTTTGCTTTGGGGCTAGATGCTTTTGTGTGAAAATGTTTATTCTACTACTCTGTATGCTCTATCCAATGATTAAGTATTATAAAAGTGGCATAAAGGAGCATAATGGAAAATGATACTTATGTTCATTATCATATATCATTTTAGTGCACTGGAGATAGCTGCACCTCAAAGGTAAGGATGATACCAACTTTAATTAAGTTGCAATTTAAGTTTTTCAATTAAGTTAATTATAACATTGCAATTTACAACAATTTCTAAGCGTTTATATTTACAAGGATAAAGTGTTAATCAATTTTAATTTATTGCCAGTGTGAAGGTACCGCTTGTAATGCTGAGGTTCGTTCGTTTGCCTAATTTTATTTTATAGTACCGTAAAACGTGGATACTTGGGACATTTTGAAATTTTGACAAGTCATATTTAGCTAAGAATATTGCAATTATCAATGTTCCAATCAGGGTTGTAAGTAGGTACCTAATTCGTATTCCGCCACCCCGTGAGAATTACCATAATAATAACATGGTATTAGTTGCCTACTCTTAGGTATTTTCCTCTATTCTATCACGCTCAAACACAACCAAAACGTAATTCCCAGCTATCACCACGGGCATACGGGAGTAACTTCTGCTCTAAAAACTCAGTATCTACAGGAGGTAAGTAAGAGGTCGTTCATCATTATGGAGCTCAGAAAAAACTAACCCGTAAATATTTAAAAATAAAAAATATTAAAAAAAAAACATGAAAATACTTACTGAAAATATAAAAATCTGATAAAAAAATGTTCAGGACATTTTGAACTGTGGTTTATTTTATAAAAAAAAATGTTTTTTTTAAACGTTTTCATACGAGTAGCTGAGTGGCCGCCCACAATTGCTTCATAGAGTTGCATAGTCGTATTCATACTTCTTTAGTTGATAGGTCTAACGTCACCAAAATGCAGGCAGACCTAACTAAGTAAGTATAAGTTTCTTTTAAAACGAATTTCAAAGCTATTGATTGATATTGGTATTTGATAATTATTTTCTTGCCATCAACATTCTACTGATATCAAAACCATTCAATTACATTCCCTCTGAATGGTTCAAGAATTTCTTGATTGTTATCGATATTAAAAATTTCTTTACTCAATCGTAGACTACTGACTCAGGAAATGAAATTCTAGGCAGAGAAGAAATATAAATTCTTCACAGACCTCGCGCTGGACCGCCAGTTCAATTTGCGATTAGATTGGGAACTAGAATGCACGTAGAGGTATTGTTAAACTATTTTTAATAGAATGGAATATAATGAATTTTTTTTCTTTCAATTCGTACCTTTATTAGGTATAGAAAAAAATTGCGATTATATATATACATATTTTGGTTAGTTTTAAAAAATCTACACTTTAAATCAGCGTTCTTAATTATATGACCACCACTGTATGTGCTCCATAATTTCTCGATCCCATATGCCAATGACAACTTCATATGAGTCGGTAAATCAGGTTGAGTTTGAAACACTGGAAACTCTTTCCATGGGCGGCAATTCATATGGGCTCCAGGGCTGGTCCATTGCCGTCAAAGGTATGTTGGTGAGCGTTGATACAGAGACGGGCGCTGATACAGCGGCGTCTGCTGAGACAGGCGTCGGCGTAGCTACACTGTTTTCATTCTGGTCGAAGGGCGTCTCCATTATACTCTGAAACACCCTTGCAATGCCAGGATATATCGTGGTGTCCTCACTCTCACTTAGATCTGAATCTTCTTCGCGTCCTGTAACAAATATATGATAGGTTTCAACCTAGTTAAAATAAGATGTTTGGCCATAGCCCTAAACCAAGCTTTCACAGCAAGTACTAAACATTATTGGTAAGGGCTTTAAGAATCTCCTTATTGCTGATCGGCCGAGAGGGACAGCGGCGGCGAGGTGGTGTTGAAGCAGCGGGCTTTACGATGCCTATTGAACACTGTTAAAGGAATTCTTCAACAGTGCCCAATCATGGACCCGGAGCGGCCACTTGTGGGACCGGAGCTGAAGGTGAAGCGGGCTTGGAGCTACCTCCCAAACCCTTACTTTCCAGAAACCTAGAACAAAACCAGTTTTGTAGTTTGTTTCATATATTCTCTCATTCAATACAACATAATATGTTCTTACATACTATTGTCTGTGTGGAACTGGGCGACATCCGGCCAAGCATTATCATCATTAATGTAATCATCTATGGAGTAATAGGCTTTGTGTGGGCGCAGCACGCCCACCGGGATCCACAGCCACTTCCTCCAGCTCCATGACCACCGGTGGCGGTCCAGCTGATCCTCTTCGTCCACCTCTGGTACTTCTAGCGCGACGCGGTGCTCTAGCATGAGGACGTCTTCTAAAAAATACATACAAATAAAATAAATGCAGCCAAAACATTCAAGTTTGTAGACCTACTAGTACTTACCTAAAATTTAAAATTGATGGATGATTCCACAAAAAAAATACTTATGTTAGTTATACATAAAAAAAAATCTAAGTCTATTTCGTATTCTAAATGTAACAACATCTATCAATAATTTTGCCGGCCCCCCATAGATTCACAATGTGTGCTCTGAAACAATCAGTATCAAAAGCTTTCCTTTTTCACAAACTGTTGGGACAATTATTTGTAGCTCAGTAGACCAACTAAGTAAACACAGGACACAATAAATGATTCTTATTTTTATTCTTAACATTTAATTTTATAAAAAATATGGATTATTATTTTGATTTAGAATTTTTTTATTTTCTTGTTGCACTATATTTGTTATGTATTGACTACACAGAAACAGTCTGTGACTTCTCTTAACCATCTACATAACTATTTCCTGTCCAAAAGAAAAGATTTTTATATATTTTTTTAATACAAATTAGAAGGAACCAAATAAATATAAATATGATAAGTGCAAGGTAATGATGATTTACAGATTGTTCCTGTAAAAATGCAGTTTTATTATTTTCAGTTACCTACCTACAAACTTACAAAATAAAATTAATTCTACTCCACTTATATCTTGATCCGTATGCAATAAACTTGTCAGGCTCTGCGCAAACTGTCTGCGTTAAAACAAGATGTAGACAATTTTGAGTGACATTTTCGTATGGTTCTAGCATAGATTTAAATCGGTAGATACGCCCTGACCACCAAAAACTGTAGCAATGTTTTGAAATGTGTCGCATCATGTCCAAAACCTGTGCAATCTAAACAAACTAAACAAGCATACTGAGAAAATAGTGTCATCTCTTTTTCTAATTCATTAGTTGCAAACACTACTTTCTCTTTTGTGCACTCGCCATTTAAATTTGTTATTATAGTCATTTTTGACAATGCGGACAATAAAATAAAAGTTATTCATTACCTATCTCATTACCTATCTCGCGATACTTATGAGTGAAATGTTACACCACTGGCTTTGTTTGTGTTTCTAGAATTGTTGTTGCGCTTTCGAAAGGCACACGTCATTTTGTGACGCTATAAACTGCTCGCAAACATCCTTCACACCACATCCGGCTAACACTGTGCTTAGATATATATGTACTGAGTCCAAGTTTATGCATGCGTAAGGTTCGACTTGGATACAACACGGCTCGGTCTCACTGCGGGGTAAGGGCATATCTGACAATTTAAATCTATGGGTTCTAGGTATCTACGGGGGAGGCCGCGAAATTTTTGATCAATGTGTAACAAGCAATAATGTACACGGACAGGCATGACGACGCCGACATGATTCCGCCGAACGTCGCACGATGTTTGTTCAGATAACTATTTCTGTCCAAAATCTTTATCAAATACACAATTTAGGAACTAAAAACAGCATAATACTTACCCACTCATGGTTTGCCAATATCAGTTATCAATTGCACAAAGACGAAGGTTGAGTTTGTATTGGATCAAAATAAAAGAGGATAATTTACATAAAATCAATCAAGATAATATTATAATATATAATATTCACAAAATCAAACATAAACAACCAAATTAAAAAATAAAAGCTAGGTACTCAAAAAGCACTGAAATAAATTGTAATTCTAAGCATAGAGAAACTTAACATACTTATACTACAAATCTGCAATTTTAGATTATTTACAGAAATAAATCTACAAAGTTTAGAATAAGCGGCGACGAAACGACTAATGGACTAAACTAACTATAACGTCATGTTAACTAACGAACGATGTGACGTGACTGTGACAATGACATTATGTTGATTTGATTGACAACTAAGGGATGAGATGCAACAACTTCTTCTTTCCGGCCCTTGTGCCCTTGCACGGAGGGGGGCCTCGAGGCTTGGCCTCTTTACCCCGGCTTCAACTCGATGGGTGACGACCCCTCGGTCCTTGGGTTGAGGCAAAAATGCTCTTTTTGCCTATATTTTTTTTTTTTTTGGTTGCATATTATATTTTTTTTTTTGGATGAGATGCGTTCAAAAACACCTTTTGTTACATCACTTGTGGCGGTTCTGCTGTATTTTCTACTTGAAAGAATAGGGTCACCTAAGAGTTTGTATTTTTACACTAATCGATTCGTCTAGGGGAAAACCGTTACCATTCGTACAGCGGGAGCATTCGTACATTCATCATAACTCCGCGATTACAAACGTTAGCGCGTTCATACTTGGTGTGTGCCTACCCCCTACCGCGGCAGGTAACCACGCGACCAGGTGGGGCAGTACGGCCAACAGCTTTAGTGCAGCAAGTCGATACGTATTTCGCTTCTCGTAAGTAATATTTGGATTCACCTTTGAAAGTGTTTAGTTCTAGTAAGTTTTACTCAAATCGTTAAAGTAATTTATTGTAAATGATGTTCTGATGCCTTTGTTTATGGTGTGCTTATTTATTTTAATATGAAGGTAACCGTTTTTTTATTTTGAATTAATTTGTTAAATTTTTGGGTTTGGGGTACCTTTATACAGCACTACTGGGGTAGATTCGTACTGTACGAATGTACCCCTTATGGATTGTGAGTGATATTTCATGAGTGTATATTTACCAATTGAATATTAACGTAGGTAATTTTGACAACCTTTGAGGGGCGGCGTCTTCGCCCGCCTGCGACGCAGGAGGTTGCGGGTTCGATTCCCGCCTCGGAACAAAATGAGTAAGTATATCAGTTATCTAGTACCTATCCATAACAAAAGCTATCTTTCGGGCTAGATAATGCCGTGTGAATTGACCACCATTACTTATTTCAGAACCATGCCCCGGAAATACGCAAAAAAGGGTACCAGATCGGGAGAGGTAGGTAGACGAAGACACAATGGAGTCTGCGATGAAGAAAGTTTTTGAAAAACTTTATCCATTCGGAAATCTGCAGAACAATTACGGCGTCAAACCTTCAAAGCTTGAAAGTCGTTTAGCAAAGTACCATAAAAATATTGCTTTGGAAGCAGAAGGCATCCCAGCAGCACGTGTTTTCACTTCCAAATATACGTCGTTACAAGTGTTTAATACAGAAGAAGAGGTTTTGAACAAGTACATCACAGACTACTATGGATTAACGGTTGTTCAGGTGTATTTTGTAACATGTTAATTTTTTACCATATTTTAATGTAAAACGTTTAAAAGTCCCTACTGTTTTTAAGGTATTTTTTTATTATCTGTGAAGTTTGATCTCGATAGCAAAGACTTTTTTATAAGTTTATGAGAAACTTGTTTTCATATTTATAAAAATGTTTTTTAGTATAAATGGCGCTTTTTCTTCTTGTGTACGAAGGCTCCCACCCATGTATGAATGTGCCCCACACTATGTACGAATCTACCCCACGTGTGCTGTGGGGTGCATTCGTACGATTTCCATCTTTTGGAAAAACCGCCATTGGTCGGCTAGATTGCATTATATCGAAAAGGATGTACCTTGTTATTATAGCCAGATATATAGGTTATCTAAAATCATTGAATTTATTTTGAAATTGCAATTAGTTTTTTTTTACAAGGCTTACATTAAAAGTGTACGAATGATCCCCACCTTCACCTACATAAAGATAGTACAAATTAAGTGATAACAAGATCTCAAGAAAAGTGTAACATTTGGGGTTTTAGAAATCACCGATACTATCTCCGGTAATGTTGACACCATTTTCTTTGAAGTCGATCAACATAATTCCTTCACAATCCCAAAAACTCGTACCTGTCCTACCAACCCTACCCTAGCTCGAAGCGTTTTATTGAATGAATACAATATCGGAACTAAAGGGGCGCCTAGTATTTATGTTCCTTGTAAAGGGGCCATCGCCACGCGGAATACATAGGTACTTGCCCAGTATGGACAGTACCTAATTTTATTAGAACGATGTAGAGATTAAAGGAACTAATCAAAAGTACTTATTACCTACCCATGTCATCATTTAAAACAACATATTTACATACTTTTTTTAAAATAACTAGGTATATATTGTTACATAAATGAAACCCGTTAATTTCTAATTTTCTTGAGGCTGCTTCGTTCTTTTTGCTTAGTTTTTTTGACCCTTATACGCGGATAGGTATGTATGTATGTATATACGATTTTTATTCATATTTTAAAAACATTATTATCCCTACCTTTTTCGTTTTGGTGTCCAAACATACAAAATAACAACTTGTTTGGTTTATTTTGAACCTAATAAGTTGATTCCACCTTTTTATAGACAAGTTGCCATCACCCTATATGTAGCTTTTACATTTCGTCATTATTACTATGGTACATGCTGAAAATCAGTGTTGTGGGGTTACTCACAACACCAGCTGAGCATGAACCTATTCTGATAGCGCAGGCGCACGGCACTGATGATCACACGACCACAACAATATTATTAAATAAAGCATGTTAGTTCTTAAGAAATTTGTTGTCTAATCTTATATATATATTAGTGTGACATTTTTGTCAGTCTATCTATGTAATCTAAGTTAGTAGTACCTACCTATCAGAATAAATATATTTTCATTCGTTCATTTATATTTAATATGTGACAATAGTATGAAAATTAGTGTCATGGTTTTAAGTACATACATACGAGTTACATAAAAGTTTTGTTTATGATTTCCTGCGCTCAATGATTGGTATAATTCTCTGGTACGTTACCTATAGCATAATCTAATGAAAGATTGTATTTCCAATACTGTTCTGTGATTGTTTTGCTGTGACTGAGAAGTCTTAATAAAAGTGATTACCTACTGTACGATCTGCATTCTCAATATCACGTGATGAATTATCAGGTGGTATAACATCGAACCTTTAATAAATATCGAGTTCCGCCAAAAACTGCATTCTCGTGCATTCTTTGACATTTCTTTAGCGGGCGGCAGTTTGATTTCATTTATCCTTCAAATTTAACTTCAATTTCATTTTTCAACTGGTATTTAACAAACGCCAGAACAAAAAAAACTGACTAAAAAACAACTGATAATAACCATGGCAGTATTCTTAATAGCATAATATTGTGATTTTCACATTCCACATAGGTATATATTATGTGGAATGATCACATGGGTGCTCTTGATCAGTTCATTCAATCCCTACCTACATCGTTCCTTATTTTCTGGTATGGTTAATAAATTATATAGTTGTCTAACATCGATCAAAGTTTTCGCTGGGGGAGGTCGCGAAATACTTGATCGAAGTTGTCTAACAATTTTATTCGAACCTTTTCAAACTAATAAGTACTTTTAATTTCAGTGTCACGCCCCTAGCTGCCAAAGTGACGTAAGGATAATTATTTGATTGATAAAATCCATTATTTTAAAGGTTATTTTCTTTGTAGGGTAGGTATCAAGTTGCTCGATACGCAACCTACCTATTTTAATTACGTCGCTATTTTCATTTTATTACAGTGCAAAGGGAAGCAGTGTACAGCAAAAGTAAGTCAACTTTTTAACACATTTTTCACACTACTTATTTATTTCCTCCTCATAAAACCTCTTGAACAGAAACAATTCTTGTTATCATCGAAGTTATTGTATTCTCTTTGGTTATCATTTGCCACAATCGTTTAAAATAGTAACTATATACCATCGATCAAAAATTTCACGGCCTCCCCCGTAAATACCTAGAACCTTACGAAAATGACACTCAAAATTGTCTACGACTTGTTTTCTTCCTTCTGCAAGGCAAGGCACCAGCAAAGAGAATACACCAGTCCTTCTGTGTATTTTCAACTGCGATTACCAATCCTTCTGCCAGCCAGGCTGTAATTATAGCAAAACCCCCATTTGTACGGGGTAGGCATGTCCAGCAGTGGACGAATATTTACTAACGAAGTAGATATACTACAATGTAAAACAATATTTCAGTGTTTTGGACGCAACTGTTACGCACCGAAACCGTACGTATACATATGTGTATTCTATAGTTTTATAACCATTTATTTTATGTCTGTACCTAACAAATTCTAAGGCTGACAATTGTAAAATTTTTCAGAATTGAATAAATAAATCCCAATAACTATACGTTTTAAGTTTTTTTTTCCAAGTTTTTTTGTACAATATTTTGTCTAGCCTCTAAATAACACGCAAATAAAGTTTTTTTTAAATTCTACTGCTAGTTTGTATTTGGGTCCAAATGAGTTAATAAGGCGCAGATTAAATAAATGTCTTTTTGCTTGTCTTAGCTATACATATTAGGTGACGTAAACGCGTTAAATGCGTTTATATCACATAATAACTAACCAAATGAACTTAATATCTACCAATTAAATTGGTTGATAGTATGGACACTAACCTTCCGTACCTACATTTCTACGAATGTAAGGTGCGGTGCACACCACCATTAAATTTGATTCACAACACCACAACTTTAAATTATTAGGCTATTATGATTACAACATTGTAATCGAGAATTGTTCCGTGCACGCCGATTCCCGTAACGTTGATTCTTGTAAAGGTGACCGAGTTTGAATTCCCCCTACGACGATCTCACTTTTTTCGCGGGGTGCAGTTCGACTGACTACTGAGAATAGCCGGTATAGTCGGCAGCGGCATAGAGCAATTCAATAATAAGTCTATATTGCCGAAAAAAATCTATAACCTACGTTTTTGCTGTCGCTAGAAGATTTTAGGGTATTAAACTGAAACTATTATTCAATCTTTCAAATGTATAATTCTTAAACAATAGCAATAAATCGAACCAATTATGTTATTCGTTTTATGTTACATGAGTGCAAAATTTGACATTTTATAAACTCTACTTACAAAATTAAGGCCGTCAACAATCAGTATTGTGTCAATTCGATGCATATTTAACAGTAACTGTGTCGATGCATATTTAACAGTAACCCTGTCCTGTGTTAAGAACCATGATTTACTACAGCAAGTCTTAAAAAGGGTTATAAAACTAAAATGTTTTCACACTCTATGCTTGTAAAACAGACATTAAATGACATGTAACCGAAAGCAAGTGATTAATAGCCCTGCCTAAGACGGTTTTAACAAATTCAAAGAAATCGAATGAGATCTCTTAGTTCGAGTCTCTTTGGTCAACATTTCTATACATATTTTCAGATTTAAATTCCTGTTTTGGGAATAATGTTTAATGCTCCCCAGGGAATAAGGTTTAATTTGACACAAAACAATTTAATAAAAAACAAATGCCGCGAACCACAAAACCACACAATATTTTTTACTCGCAGAGAGTGTGAAAAGTAGAGTATTCTCTTCATGTAATGTACAAAGCTGTTTTCGTCTCGGGACTGATTAAATCCCTCTCGCACGAGGGAGTCAAGTAACTCCCTCGTATCGCTTGTGAAATAGTCTATCGATTCAATAGTCATCGTGACGAAATTCACAGCTTTGTGCCCTAGGTGCACAATCTAAATTAAGTACATTAAACGCCGCAAAACCGAAACATTACACTTGTTTACTTCCCATCCCACTAGTTTTAAGATATACACAAATAATTAAGGCGAGGCATTTATCCAAAACTAAATAAACATTAGTAACCTTAAAAACGATGATTAAAATAGATTAATCATACTCTCTGAAAAATGCACTCTGACCATACAACTGATATTTCTTACGATAGACCTAATTAAGACGTGGCAAATTCCGCCTTAGTATCAGAGGTGGCGTTGATAAATGTAAGTTGAAACCAATTTTCTTCATGATAGGTTAGTCTGGAATTTAAAATACTGTGCACTTAAAAAGTTAATTAATATTTCCAATCAACAGCCAGACTCTATAACTAACCTGTTTCAGAGAAAATACCGCGTCTCTTCGACAATCATCCCGTGATCTGAACTAGATAGACGCTATAGTGTTAGACATGTGAGAATCATCGTGGTGCGCTAAGCTAGCAACTGCGTATGTGATAGCTTCCACTTGATTGGGAATGACGGGAGTAATCGGCGTGCTGAAATGGCCGTGAGCTCTGCGATGGTTCTGTAAAGCAGTGCCCTGGAACAAAGGAAATATTAAAGATAAATAAATAATAAAATAAATAATGCTGGACAATTCACACAGCATTATCTAGCCCCAAGCTAAGCAGAGCTTGTGTTATGGGTACTAGATAACTGATATACATAATACAATACACTACATAGATAGATATTTTTTATTATACATAGAAAAACATCCAGAACACCCTGAACAAATGTCTGCAGATCGTACACACATTTGTCCCGAGGCGGGAATCGAACCCGCAACCTCGACGTAACGAAGACTCTACTATAAACTGCGATAAAGTTCATTCGTACGAGTATGACAGATATCTGGTACAGGTGATAATAGGTTTCACATTTCCCTAGGGTTGCTGGCGTTACGTGTCGCTAATTAACTCTTAGACGACCTCTGTGGCGTACCAGGCGAAGGTCCGCAGCAGGTTGCGGGTTCGATTCCCGCCTCGGGACAAATGTTTGTACGATCTGCAGATATTTGACGACCTCTGTGGCGTAGCAGGCGAAGGTCCGCAGCAGGTTGCGGGTTCGATTCCCGCCTCGGGACAAATGTGTGTACGATCTGCAGATATTTGACGACCTCTGTGGCGTACCAGGGGAAGGTCCGCAGCAGGTTGCGGGTTCGATTCCCGCCTCGGGACAAATGTGTGTACGATCTGCAGATATTTGTTCAGCCATAATATGATCCCTTTTTCCGTCTGGCTTCCTCAGTGGCCGAGCCTGTGCCACTACATGTTCCACAGTATCTTCTTGGAAGCAGCCACGACACAGGCTATGGTCTGTGTTCCAGTCTTGCGAAAATACGACAAAAACTATGGCATAATTACGAAAACGATATCGCAGGGTATTGTTTTAACAAGGTGTAAGTGAGATTTCTTAACTTGTATTATTGTAAACTGTACAGGGTGAGGCAAATTTATGGCCCCTTCAGGGTAGCTACCGTTTCTTTTGTAGTTAGAAGGTTTTGTTCTAAGGAACCTTCTGTTTTATTTTGATGAAAAAAAAAAAAAAAATTTTTAGTTTTTTGAAAAAAAGTCGGGTCGCCCAAAAAATGATATTTGTCCAAAAAAACAAGTTGGTCTTAATCGACTCTATTTTCAACCAGGAACACTTTTTCCAAAGTAACATACCAAATCAAATCGTAAGTTTTGGCAATAATTAAAAAAAACAATTCCCATACATTTCCTACGAAAAAACGAGTAAGTGGAAACAACGATGTCACTTATTCAATGGTTCTTAATTTAAACTCGTATGTTAACTATTTCTTTAAGTTGGTGGGCTAATTTTGAAGGCATCTCAGAAATTAAATTTATACTTATTTTTTTTATTAAAAATCAAGTTTTTCACTTACCAAACATTTTTTTTTATTCAAACTTAATTAATTTTTTTTTCCAGTATTTTATTTTTATGTTATTACGTGTTCATGTCATGGCACATGAAACTGTGCCAAAATATTATAAAACTCAAAATTCAAATCATGGTAAATATCCCGTTGTAAATAACTTTAGTATTAATAACCATGATGGATTTAAAACTGTACATGAGCATCATTCGAGCATAGATCGATGATAGTACATGTGCACTTAGGCCCGTATGCCTAAGTGCACATGTACTGTACTGACAGCTTGTTGTGTAGGTACCTGTATGAACCTGTCTCCGCAGACTCCGCAGATGTAAGGCCGGTCGCCCGTGTGTCGGCGCACGTGCAGTGTCAGGTCGTTGCTCTGAGAGAAGGCCTTCTCGCAGTAAGTGCACTTGTAGGGCCTTTGTCCGGTGTGCACTCTCATGTGGCGGGATAGCTTGTTGCTGCGAGAGAACGCTGAAACATACATTATATATGAATGTAAGCGGGTTAGCTACGAACCTATATCGTATCCATTTTGAATGGAGCACAAACCGCCCATACTTAACCTAAAATTCACTTTGTTGGCGCGTCCTTTTATACGTAATTTAAGTTACATGTCGATTTTAGATCCTCCCTTCAATAAAAATTGCTTACAATTATATCTGAAACTCGACGCCAAGCAAGTGAGATTTTGTTATTTGTGTCGTACTTTGTTTACTAACATGCTTCATTCGAAATGGTTAAACCATAGTTTGTGTTGGAAGAACACCAATGTTTCTGAAGATACTGTTAGTTCTGTATGTACCCTGAGGACAGCAACACCAGACATCGACATAGTAGATGACTCCCTGCAGCATCTACAAGCAGCGCACCCACTATTTTATAGACTCATCATCATCATCATCATCATCATCAGCCTAATATTAGTCCACTGCTGGACATAGGCCTCCCCTAATGAGCGCCATAGCGCCCTGTCTTCAGCTTGACGCATCCAGCATCTGCCTGCAGTCTTTCGCAGATCGTCATCCCACCTGGCCGGAGGGCGTCCTACACTACGTTTGCCGAGTCGCGGTCTCCACTCAAGAACTCGTTTACCCCAGCGGTTATCGGTTCTTCGCATTTTATAGACTCGCGATTGACGTTTTATTTATTTTCCTCTCTCTGGAGGTTAAATTCAACCTCAAAATACGAAGTGCTGTCAAATCAGTAGAGTTTTGGCGAAATAACACCAATGGATAAGTAAAGTAGCTGTGTGGTGCTGGCTTAGAATTTGCACCAGCCCAATTCTTCCAGTGGGTGTCGAAAGAGGCGACTAAGGGATATCCACCGTGGGGCGGGCAGTAGCGCCCTAACTCGCATGCCCAACGTGAGTGAACGTGAAACGCCAAAACGGCGTTTATCAGGGGGAGGCCTGCGTTTTAGCAGTAGACAGATACAGGCTGTTCTGTTCAGATTGAGGATAATAAAAATAAATATTATGAGGAACGCATTACTTGAGTGGTTTTGGACATACAGAAAATAAACATACAGCAAACATTCCGCCCTCTCATAAAGTGAATGATGCACCAACATCGAAGTTTTTTTGCTGTGCCACGTTTTGCAAGACTTACCTTTCCCGCAAAGACGGCAGACGCAAGGTTTCTCGCCAGTGTGTGATCGCCTGTGCACCATAAGGTCAGAGGACCTTGGAAAACCTGGAATTAAAACGATTTGGAATAAGTGGTTTTGTATTTTATTTGGTTTTCTTACTTCACATTGACTTCAGACTACTTGTAAGACGAGGAAACGTGACAAAAGAACTAGGAAATTAAGCTATCACTACTAGATTTTAACTTATAACGGAGTTGACTTGACGCGACTTTAAAGCGAGGCGATTGCATGGGCGAGCCGCGACGACGAAACGAGTAACACCTCGCTTTGTAATCACTCGGAAAGTGTGATATTGATATAAGGCTCTAAAGGGCCGACAGAACGATTCTCATTTCATTTTACGCCATCAATACTAACTACAATGATATTTTAAAAAGGAAACATCTGTATTTTTGGATGTTTGTAACGAATTACAAAACTACTGAACCGACTTCACAAATTATTTGACCATTAGAATACCGCAATATCCCTGAGATATGGATGTTAGGGGGGACATAGGGTATATTATATTTTATAAAAATTTATGTCCACCCGTGCGGGACGGACCGCTAGTCTAATATATACCCAAAAACTACATATCAACTAAGTTAAGAGAGGGACGGCAACATTTTGTACTCCAAAATGAGATCAAATTAGCATGGGTGACATCTAGGGGCCTACTGGGAAAAGGAAAATCTTAGTTCCCTTCCCGCCGTCGTGCAAAACTAATGGCGATTATATCAGAATGGCGTTTGCCCTAAAACGAATGAGACACTTCAGATTTCCGGGCCCTGGATTGAAAACATACGCTACACCGTACCGGCTCGGATCCGGCACGATGTACCGTGATTACAGGCTACTTTTATACAGAAAACGCCACCGAGCAAATTGTTTTTAACCGACTTCAAAATAAGGAGGAGGTTCTCAATTCGACTTTTTTATGTTTTTTATGTTGTTTGGTTTAGTATTTAACGAAGATTATTGTAGATTATTTTCTATGAAAAATAATTGATATTAAAGATTGGTAGTTTAGTTACCACAGTAGGTAGGTACACAGATTACTAGTTTACCAAAGTAACTCAATCTGTTTTTTAACTGACTTCAAAAAAGGAGGAGGTTCTCAATTCGACTGTTTTTTTGTTTGTTACCTCAGAACTTTTGACTGGTAGGTCCGATTTTCATGATTCTTTTTTATAAAAGTGTATTCTTTTTTATATAGTTAAATAAGCTTCTTGTGTGGTCCCATTTTAATTTGGTTCAGTTTGAAAATGGGATCCATGAAAATCCATGAAAAACTATAAAAATTCAAGTCGGGTTACAGTTTTCTAAAACAAAATTGAATATTGGGAATAAAACCTGTACCTTTTTCGCAAAAGTCGCACTTGTACGGCTTCTCGCCGGTGTGACGTCGCATATGCACGATGAGGTTTGAGGAATTGGAGAATCCACGGCCGCAGTAAAGGCAGAGGTGGTTGTTAGTTGGGGGCTTCGGCCGGTCGGTGTCGTGGATGCGTTTGTGGGTACTGGAAAGGATAAATTTAATAAATAATTATTAAATGATGCTGGATAAGCTGGATGCACCAGTTGTGTGGTGCTGGCTTAGAATTTGCACCTCCCCGACTCTTCCCGTGGGTGTCGTAAGAGGCGACTAAGGGATATGAAAGAAAGAAAGAAAAACACTTCACTACACAACAAATAAAATAAAATAAAAGACTACTTAGTAACACGAACAGACGCAGTTATCAATCAATGGAAAGCTAAAACTAACACAAGTAGGTAGGTACCTACCTAAGTAAACCGTACCTATTGGTTGGTACTAAGTAGCCATCAGGGGGCGGGCAGTAGCGCCCCCTGTAGAACAATTCTACCACCGAACTGCGATCCCCGACCCGCATGCCCAGCGTGGGGATTATGGGCATTACCCTCCATGAGATAAACGCTAGCAAGGCCCTTATCAGGAGACCTGCGTCCAGCAGTGGACCAATACAGGCTGTTGAGGTTGAGGTTGAGGAGGCTGGATAATCCACACAGCTTCATCCTGCCTTAAGCTAAGCGGAGCTTTGTGTTGTGATAACTGATATACTTGATACATTACATATAAATATATATAAAAATAAATAAATAAATAATAAATAATGCTGGACAATTCACACAGCATTATCTAGCCCCAAGTTAAGCAGAGCTTGTGACATGGGTACTAGATAACTGATATACATAATACAATACACTACATAGATAGATATTTTTTATTATACATAGAAAACATCCAGAACGCCCTAAACATATATCTGCAGATCGTACAAATATTTGTCCCCAGGCGGGAATCGAACCCGCAACCTCCTGCGTCGCAGGCAGACCTTCGCCCACCGCGCCACAGAGGTCGTCATATATCTTAAGTTACACCCCTGTTACTACGCCTGACCTCTCCCCGTTCGTGTCGGTCTGCCGTCCCATCGGATTATGAGAGTGGGAAAAGAGTGCTAGCCGCCGTCACATTACATAGATAAATATCCAGAATACTCTGAATAAATATTTACAGATCGTACAAACATTTGTCCTGCGGCGGGAATCGTACCCGCAAGCTTAACACCTTCATGGCCCAAGACGCAGGTGCCAGTCTCTATCTGCGTGGAGCTGCGGCGCGCCCCTGCGGATCGCACCGCAGAGCTGGGCAGTGAATGCGTTATACACTAACACCTTCATGGCCCAAGACGCAGGTGCCAGTCTCTATCTGCGTGGATCTGGCTGGCTAGCTGGGCAGTGAATACGTTAAGTGACGAATATTTGTCACCATTTCATTGAATACTGTCGAGAATACGTAGTTTAAGACGTGTTTAAATCTGAGTTTGAGTAATACACGTGATAGGGTGACTATCGATTAGCTAAGCTGTGGTAAAACGGTAGGGGATGCTAGCTAGCTAAAACTCGAGTAATAATTGATGTCATCTGCTGGCCCGTCATTAACCTTATAATTACTAGTATTCTTACCGTAAATTGTCACTCCTATTGAATTTCTTTTGGCAAATATCGCATTCATAAAGTTTTTGATTCGGCATATGCAACTTTGCGTGCTTAGCAAGTGCTTCTTTTCTGGAAAAGAAAGTTTTATGTGAAAATTTGGATGTATGGATGGATGTTTGCTGTATCGAATTAGAATGACCTGAATGCAAAATTTCAACTCGACCCGTTCAGTATTTTTGTGTGACACTATAATATTCGTAGGTACAGTTACGTAAATAAAAATAAATAATGCTTGACAATACACACTGCATCTACTAACCCCAAGTTAAACAGAGCTTGTGTTATGGATACTAAGGACTGTTAATGAATGAATTAATGCCACCCAACTGTTCCCGCGGGTGTCGTCAAAGGCGACTAAGGGATATCTACCGGGGGGCGGGCAGCAGCGCCCCCTGCAGAACAATTATACCACCAAACTGCGATCCCCAACCCGCATGCGCAGCGTGGGGATTATTGGCAAGTCCTCCATGAGATAAACGCCAATAAGGCGCTTTTTAGTGGGAGGCCTGCGTCCAGCAGTGGACCAAAACAGGCTGTAGAGGTTAAGTTTGAAGAATTACCTTTGGAAAAACTTATCACAGGTGTCGCATTGATATTGAACGTTGTCTGTAGGCTTAGCCCTCGCTTTATGAGCAACGGACACTTGTTCTCCCTGATGGTATCTCAATATGTGCTTATTGAGTGATATTTCAAACGCGAACTTGAGCCCGCAAGTTGTACATCGGTGTGTTCTGTCGATCTCCTTGCACGCACTTCTGTGGCGAGCTGCTGTCTTCACGGATGCGAATACCTACAAAAGAAGAAAAGTTTAACTATAACAAGATAAAATAAATCAAAACCTGATTTCGGCGTTTACAGATTATGCTTATTATTATAACAATGAAATTTTCTACCTTTACTTAGACTCCGCTATTTCGTTAGACCCCAAATATCGTCTGACGTCATATAAACTATAACCACCGGGATATTGAGACGAATCAATCGATAGCTCGTTTGTTGAAATGGACCTAGTAATTTCAGCACTAATTCAAATTCTAAGTGGGGGAACAAAGATCTGCACGGACGTCTCGCATATTGTGCATTATCCCCCTGCCGCGCGAATCTTAAACAGCAATGTTGCCTCAAACTAGTGCCGCTGAGTTTTCTTTCTTATAATTAAGTTAATTTTAGGTATTTTTAAAAGTCGATTGTAAAGTTTATGTATGATCCTAAATTCATAATAAGCTTTTTTTTAAGCCCAACATTTTCTTAGATTGCATTTATGCATAGTAGTGATTTGATGTTGCTCTTGGTGCCCACCGAACTCAGTTTTCGCTTCTCTGTCTAAATTATACGAAACTGGTGTCGACACCACTTAACTGTTTCAGAGGGATTATAACAAAGCTTAGGATAGGTTTCACAAACTGTGGGTTGGATATTTATTGGATATGAGTTTTTCGTCTATTGTACCCTAGACAAGAATACCTTTGCTTTGCCTACTTCACTACCATGCCGAAATATTACATTACCCTTTATTATTTTTATTACCCTCGATTCCAATCTATACTAATATAATAATAAAAATCATTTATTACCTATAAACACTAGAAACATAAGCTAGAATTATACTCTAACAAAACAAACTATAGGCAAAGGGAGTAGATTCAGCCATATTCTGCATGCAAGGAGTGTGCGGCGCTGATTTTAAATCTACTCCCCTCGGATAGGTGGTCACCGAGGGGTTATGAGATAGCGGGTTTCAGATAAACTTGTATATCTATTTCGAACTTACAATCAAAACTCCGTCTGCATGATGCATACGGTTACTTTTATGTTTATTCATATTATATTTACATACTTTATATACTTAAAAATGGAAGGTTCATACATAATGCCATATACTTTTATAGCCGGGTTTATAACGGTGTATTATAAAGAGGAAAGATTTGATTTTTTTTTGTTTGTATTTGAATAGGCTCCGAAACGAGGTACTGGACCGATTGAAAAAATTATGTCATCATTGAAAAGCTTATTTTTCAGGGAGTATAGGTTATATTTTATCCCGGAATCCCCACGGGAACGGGAACTACGCGGGTGAAACCGCGAGGCGCTGCTAGTTTTTATTATTTCTGCTGAGGAATTATGCTAAAATCAACCGTCGTATAACATTTGAAAACCGTTTGAATGGCCTTCGTAATTTGCAATTGTATGGCGGAAGTCATTCAAAATGGCTTACCAGGCCATTGAAAGAGCTTTGTAATGACAGTATAGGATGGGATATTATACCGTAATCAATCTACTGTGCTGTAACTGAGTTATTCAATAGATAGTTTATTTGTAGATATATAGTTTCTCTATCTATCTATAAATAAATTGAGTTTGTTTTAATAAACTATAAACAGTGTATTTGCTTCGGACGCGTCACTAAATAACACATTTGTTTCAGGATCTCTAAGAAATAAAGGTCACAATTGTTTTTATGGAACCGTCAACTTTGTTATTTGATTTTCTAGGACGGCCTCTTGTTTACGCCCGTTACCATGGACACAATTAGGAACTAATTATTGGGAAAATTATTAGTTATTTAGGTTTTACGGGATAAATACGAATGCCTCGGAAATAAATTGATGTGATTATGGGACCCTTTCGGGATAATTCTCTATACAATAGTGAAAGAATCAACAAAATCGGTTAACCATGGGCGGAGATATCAACCATACATACATAAAAAAAAACATACGCTACGAATTGAGAAGCTCCTCCTTTTTTGAAGTCGGTTAAAAAGTATAGCATCACACAAACCTTAGAACAGTGGTTGCATCGTAACGAAAGCTCTGGGTGCTCAGTGTCATGATGACTTATTAGATCAGCGTCTGACAAGAGCACGGCGCTGCAAGCACTGCACACCTGAACCGCAGATGCATTCTGAAACAAGGTAAAATAAACTAAAACACGCCTACGGCCTTATTTTAACAAATTTACGACCCTACTTAGATTACGCTATCTCGTTAGACCCCCAATATCGTCTGAAGTCCTATATACCCTTTAACCACAGGGGTATTGAGATTAATCAGTTAATAAGTTGAAACCGAACGAGTAATGTCAGCGCTACGTGGGAACATAAAATCGGCTACATACAATGAAGAGGGTGCCAACCTAAAAACCCTCCTATGACAATCAGGTAAAAAACAAGACATTTTGGTTAAGTTTAGGGACTATGCGTATCCATCGAGCATGTAGAATGTTAGTAAACAAACCGCCCATACTTAGCCTAAAAGTCACTTTGTTGGCGCGTCCTTTTATACCTAATTTACATTACTTGTCTCAAATCGACAAGTAATGTAGTATATCTGTTAACGTTTATGTACGAGTTTAGTTTTAAGCAATATTTACTAAAGTAAATATTGCTTAAAATTACATCTGAAACTCGAGACCAAGCAAGTGAGTTTTTGTGTTTGTTTGCTATAACATTCTACGTGTTCAATGGATACGGTATAGGAAGGCGACCAAGTGGTCTGCCTGGAGGCCTCCGCACCATTCGGTGACTGCTTTGGTCCATCGGAGATCATCTCTCCTTGCCAGGTGTCCTGCCATCTCCATTTTAACCTCGCTATCCGAATACCTACATGTTTGACCTTGGTTATACTAATATAGAACTAATAAACAAAGCCGAAAGAGTGAAAAGCTACGGGAAAATCTAGATTATCATTATAATTAGGAATACGAACCGTCTGATAATTTTCAAAGAGATCCTGCAAGATGATTTGGCTCATATTTGTCAGTGCAGAAGACGCATTTTCCTGAAACAAGCAAAATAGTTCATGTTATTTTTTTACTGTCTTGCAATATTTACTTTATTTATTTAAATATTAATCTCTAATTGAAACATTATTCTTATATTGGGGCCATCGATCAAAAATTTCGCCGCCCCCCATAGATTCACAATGCGCGCTCTGAAACCGTCTGTATCAAAAGCTTTCTTTTTTGGCATGTATGGTTATTTTCACTTACCTACCTACTTCCAAAATAAAATAAATTCAACTCCACTAATCTCTTGTTCCATAAGCAGAAACCTTGTCAGGCTCTGCGCAAACTGTCTGCGACAAAACATGTCGTCGACACTACGGGGGATGCCGCGAAATTTTTGATCGATGATTGGTGCTGAAAATGGCTAGGGCTAATACTTACTCTGTTGGTTTTACTCAAGGTTTTATTAGTGTCTTTACAGACATGCGTTGCAAACTTTTTCTTTTTTAGGTACATTTTCTTGCACGCATTACAGCACAATACTGCAACGTCTAAAAAGAAAAGAAATATTAGTCGGTTTATCAATAATATCAAACTTATAAGTTATATATATAAAAGTTATATTCTGTCTTTCTGTCAGTCTGTTACCTTTTCACGCCTAAACGGCTGAACGGAACATAATGAAATGTGAAAGACGCGGGCAGAATCAGGGACCTTATTCCACTATTTTTTAAACAAACACTACAATGGCACCATACGATAGATATAAGATAGAGATTGTTTTGTAAATTTACGAGGATTTGTTATTCTATTACCATAAGATTACAATCTCTATGACTTATAATAGCGTGTCAATGGTGTGGTGGGGCAAGTGTGGCTATAGTCATCATTAAATAAATTATTATAAATAAAACGTTTGCCTATTTAGTAGAACTATTTAGCCGCCAAGCTATTCCATTTGATCCCATCTACCCCCAGTTTCATATGGCAAACGTTGTACCAAACGCTATGCATAATAATTTATTTTATGATGTCTATGGCCACACTTGCCCCACCACAAAATAAATTTAAAATGTCATTATGGCATAAACAAAAAAAGATCGTGTTGGTAGAATACCAAAAGGTGTCAATGGCGGTGATTGATACGCGATAATGAAGCCATAATATTGTCATAGTGAGGCGATTGTGTTAGTGGAATCAGGCCCCTGGATTTACGTGTATATAAATTATTATTAAGTATATAGTTTATAATGGTGTTGGTAATTTAATTAGTTTTAGTACATTATTAATGTTTAATTTTTAGCTACAAATAAAGCATTTCTTATCCTTATCTTATCACAACATTAAACGGTCAAATTGTCATACAGTTGCCATAATCCTAATAGTCATACTCGTAGCTATGGCATAAACAAAAAAAGATCGTGTTGGTAGAATACCAAAAGGTGTCAATGGCGGTGATTGATACGCGATAATGAAGCCATAATATTGTCATAGTGAGGCGATTGTGTTAGTGGAATCAGGCCCCTGGATTTACGTGTATATTATTACTAGCTCCTGTCCACGGCTTCGCACGCTTTTCAAAAAGTAGCCTATGTTCGTCCGCGGAGTACCGTCTACCTTCCTGCTGAATTTCATTGCGAGCCATACAGACAGAATAATGAATGTCATTTATAATATTACTATGGATATATTACTGTTTGATAATAAACCAGCCAAGTGCGAGTCGACTGGCACACAATAGGTTCCGTACCATACTTTCGTAAAAGGAACAAGAAGAGACACCCCAATAACATATTTTTTGATCCCAATGAAGAGCAAAAAGCCAACGTGATTCAACTTTGTATAGACTTTGGCCTCTTAAATATTTTATTTTTATGATTTTATGATATAGTGGCAATAGTATGCATAATATGTGCAAATTTCAACTGTTTAACTATTACAGTCAGAGCAAAAATTGCGAAAAAATCTAGTTTATCGTATGTGAGAACCCCTCTTTTAATTTAAAGTTTATTTTAATTTTATTATTAGCTGTCATAGCGGCAACAGAAATATATACTGTGAAAATTTCTACCGCCTACATTTTAGGGTTTTTAAAATAGCGAGAACCCGCTAGCAGACGGACGGACAGAGACAGACTGAGTAATAGGGTCCCTTTTGGGTACGTATAAACGTACCACTGTGGTCGAGCATATGCACAATCAGCTCTTCTTTGGACTCAAGCTGTTCATTGCAAAATCCACAGTCGACCTTGTTTCCTTGGACCGACTTAATGAAGAACCCATTTTCAGATAGTTTATTGAGTATTGTCTGAAACAAACGGTTAAGTTTTAAAGCTAGTTGACATAAATGTCGAACAAATCAGCAACTTCTATAAAAATTGCTTATTCAAGCTATATATTACAATTCGGCTAATAATCTTAATTTTGACGACATCAACGACACAGGTCACAAGTCCCGCCGCAGAACCAATGTTTGTTCGATGTGCGGATATTTGATCTGGGTGTTTTCTATGTAAACGAAAAAATATATGTCTATGAAATGAAATGCATTAAAAAAATAAATTATCTAGTAGCCATAAAAACAACTCTGCTTAGTTTAAGGCTAGACAATGCTGAGTGGGTCCAGCATTATTTATTTTGTTTTCTGATTCAAAACTAATACCCTGTTTCAACATGAATTTGACCCTGAGTAAACATTCCAACCGTGGTGATTATTGCCAAACCCCTCTTATCCAACTACCACCTTGAAGTTGATGAAGATCATTACCGCGGCCGGCTGAACTCTGCACGCGTTTTAGAGAGAGTCGGATCCGGCAGCAGACTCTAGACCACTGCCGTGCCAGTCAGCGTTCTAGTATGGTGCACGCACGATCCGGTTACCAAGGGAAGTTAAAGACAGAGAAGATTGCAGCGGGCGGCTGCTGCTCTGCACGTGGTCTATCGGTCGCTGCATGACATGCTGTGGCTCGTCGGATCCGGCAGCAGACTCTAGACCACTGTACTATTAGTCAGCCTTCTAGTATGGTCCACCATCCGGTTACCACGTGATGTTGAAGACAACTGCCGCGGGCAGCTGAACTCTGCTTCTCTCTGTTCCAGAGGTCGCTGCATGACATGCTGTGGCTCGTCGGATCCGGCAGCAGACTCTAGACCACAGTACTATTAGTCAGCCTTCTAGTAATGGTCCACCATCCGGTTACCACGCGATGTTGAAGACAACTGCCGCGGGCAGCTGAACTCTGCTTCTCTCTGTTCCAGAGGTCGCTGCATGACATGCTGTGGCTCGTCGGATCCGGCAACAGACTCTAGACTACTGTACTATTAGTCAGCCTTCTAGTATGGTCCACCATCCGGTTACCACGTGATGTTGAAGACAACTGCCGCGGGCAGCTGAACTCTGTTTCTCTCTGTTCCAGAGGTCGCTGCATGACATGCTGTGGCTCGTCGGATCCGGCAGCAGACTCTAGACTACTGTACTATTAGTCAGCCTTCTAGAACGGTCTACTATCCGCTTACCACGTGATGTTGAAGACAATTGCCGCGGACGGTTGAACTCTGCACCTCTTTTACGACCTCTGGCACAGAGGTGCCAGAGGTCGCTACATGACATGCTGTGGCTCGTCGGATCGGGCAGCAGACTCAAGACTACTGTACTATTAGACAGCTTTCTAGAATGGTCTATCAACATGCTACTGCGTGATGTTGAAGACCATTTGAGGGAGTCAAGTTGAGCAGTTCACATAATTATGAGCGCTGATGAGGAGCAGAATTAGTTGAATTAAATTATCTTACCGATGTCATAGTTTTCTTTGGACGTCCTCTTTTCTTGGGGCCCATAACATCAGCATGAAATTCCCACATATGATTGGACAGACTTTTCGCACCATCGTAACTTGTGCCACAAATAGGGCAATGCGCGTTTGAATCTTCCAATTCCACTGAAAACCAAAAAAAGAATACAATATGAGTATTGTTTCCATGCCATGTTTAATAATATTCCTTTCCTTCATTTGAGCAAGCCCTGTGTTACCCTGCTATAGAGGTTGCAAAGACCTAGTGCAGGGAACAGACAGTTTTTTGATTGGTTAAATCTGAATACAGCTATTGAGTGCAAGTAATAAAAAATATGCCGGTCTCGACAGACCTTACTCGTACATATTTGCTCCCATTGGAGCAGAGACCATAGGTCGCCATTCAATCCAACGATTCTATCCATCCACGGTTGTCTGGTAGAGATAATACAGCCAATCGGTACATTATTGTAATTTTTATTGGATTTTGTTTGTATCTACAAGTATTATTGTAGTAAAATTGTTTACCTTTTACACATTTGTGTTTCTTGTGTTCTTGATACTTCGCTCGTGTTTGAAACATCAGGCAGCATTTTTTGCATTCTATGAAACTCCTATTAGCAGTCTCATGTTTCACTTTAATCTTAAGTTCTGTAAAAACCAACACCAATATAATACTACGACAGCAAAGTGAATTTTAGATTAAGAGTGTGCAATAACGCCGCTACGCCGAATTTCGAGCGGGATGACAAGATATGGTTTTCTCGCGAATCAAAAGTACAGAGCAGCAAACATCTTTTTTTTTCATAAAAATAAACTATCGAGAAAACTTTCATCAATTGTGTTGTTAAAACAATTCAAGATAAAAGATCGAAGTAACATTTCCCTAAATATGAAGGTGGTAACTTTCACAGATACTGAGATAAATAACGATTTTGAAGTACCTACTTCAAAATCGTTATTTATCTACAATTTTGAAGTAAATTGATCATGGCACACTCTTAAGTATAGGGCGGTTTCTTTTCAAACTTTCTACATCGAGATTGGATAAAATGTACCCATAGTTAAAGATTTTCATAAGTTGTTTTCATACTAATTTTCAAATAATAACATTTTATTATATTCTAGTTTGTATAGGTATCAATAAACAAAGTTTTTTTATATAATCAGCATTATCACCCGCTGAGATTACCCAGATCTACGGGCTCTATAGGTTTCTACCAGCCTCAACATATTACTTAGTTCATCTAAGTAATTACAAACGAATACATATTAATTAACAGACCGTTTTTAAAATACCAAAAATTGACAAAACACGATCATGGTTAAATAACTAAGTAAGTAAAAATATTTATAGTCATCTTCATAATCATTAACCTATATTAACCTATTATATCTTATACCTTTAAAATCTAATAAAGCAATTCTTGTATATTGGTTCTAGGTATCTACGGGGGAGGCCGCGAAATTTTTGATCGATGTAATTCAAATGACTTCCTGACATCAATGGCGAAATACAATTTTATCCCAATCACCTTAGGAATTAAAGTGAAAAATATGACTCTTCCCGCCATCTACAGGCGAATAGTACTACTTTAATTTCTAATAAGCACAATTGGTAAATTTACCGAGCGAAGCTCGATCACCCAGGTACTTATTTATTGATATGTATACATACCCAAATCATTCAAATCGAGCGGTCCATTTTTCAGCGGCCTATTGTAATCGTCATCAGAAAAATCATTGCGATCACTGAAGAATTCAACATCCTCGGTTTTAAAATCAACAGCTTTCTGAAATGAGAAACACTAAATATTTTCAAATAAAGATAAGTTTTCTATGGTATTATTAGTCATAGAAGCAAAATTATCTTCGATCTGTATTTGTAGCAGTATTTACCTGATTGATAGAATCATCATAGTCATTCAGAATGTGTTTATTGTCTTTATATAAGCCTTTCAGTGAAATATAGGCCTCCTGCGACTTCTTTTTAAAGTTGTAAGCCTTCTCTGCGTTTTCCTTGCAGTCATAGCATATTGTAGTAGGCAGTCCATCCCCTTTGCGAATCTGAAATCATATTTAGTCATCAACAGCTGAACATTTATTGTCATCATCATCATGGACATATATTAATCCAAAGCTGGACATAGGCCTCCCCTAAAGAGCGCCATAGCGCACTGTCTTCAGCTTGCCGTTTGCCGTTACGAACACTCACTCACCCATACAATCACTCAATCACACACACACACACCCACTAACCTAACCTAACCATAATTTATTGAAACTAAGTATGTATGTAATAATTGCAATTGTTATTATGAAATAATAATAACAATTAATTGTAAGTATGAAATGAAATAACAGTTTGTAAAAAACTTTAACTAACTTCGAATCCCTTAATTTTATGTACCAACTGCTTTTAAGTTCTTTGGGAGAATGGAAATACTAATTAGAAATATTTCTTGTATGGGACACTTCGGAATCATCTCTCATCATATCTCTATACAAAAGCAAATTTCAAAATCTGTCTACTGAGTATTGTCTGAATAATTTTATTTCTAATCCCGTTTCTTCCCCCGGCTTCGCACGCATTGTTTCCGTGGAGAAGTTAGGTAAAGGCTATTTGAGGATATCAACGAAAATACATTCAAAAAAAATCTAAATTCAACCGAACACCTCCTCCTTTTTTCGAAATCGGTTAATGAAACTAGGCATCATTTGCTTGCCCAAAAGTTGTCACACTGCAGAAAATAAGGTTAAAATAGGAAAGAGGCAGAATGACGCAATAGAAGAGCCTATATACTTATTATCTATATATACACAGAACAAGGCAGACTAAAAAAAAACAGAACAAGGTGCATTGCAAAGGTACTACCATAGAATATATAAAAATAGTACTACAATACATTAAATAAGTCTTTACTAAACAAAGTCACAAAACAGTTTGCTGAAAGGCTGTGAGCAGCACACACCGAAAAGCCCCTGCACAATAGTAGGTACTATACTAATATAAATGATAATATCCAAACAAATATTTTTTTAAAACAATAATTTTTTATTGACGACCTCTGTGGCGCGGTGGGCGAAGGTCTGCCTGCGACGCAGGAGGTTGCGGGTTCGATTCCCGCCTCGGGACAAATTTGTGTACGATCTGCAGAAATTTGTGCAGGGCGTTCTGTATGTTTTTCTATGTATAATAAAAAAATATCTATCTATGTAGTGTATTGTATTATGTAAATCAGTTATCTAGTACCCATAACACAAGCTCTGCTTAGCTTGGGGCTAGATAATGCTGTGTGAATTATCCAGCATTATTTATTTATTTATTATTTATTAAGCTTCGCACACATTCTTCAATAAATTAAAGATATAGTCTAATGACATCGACTATATCTTTAATTTATTACTGCTGTTGATTTGAATGTACGCAAGATTAATTCATGTTAACAAATTCAAATTATGTTCCAATGTGCATAATTTGACATGAAGGTGGAAAGACCCTCTGAGGGTCATGTTATGAATCATTGTATTTTGAGTTGGGCCCTTGTTTAAGGTGCCAACTCGATCATACTATAGAAATCAAATATTCATCAGTGGCTTGTATCTGACACAAGACGCAACCTGCCTAAAGCTACTAGAAAGTTTTTAAATATTTGATGCAGACTCTTTCATCATACTTCTAGACATAGACCTCTCCATAGACTACCAAACAGCATTATCATCATCGTCATCAGGCAACTTACACTACACAATTTTGATAGATACATAACACAAGTTAATAAAAAAATCACAATACAATTTGCTCAAGCTTCGCATGCAATCTAAGGTCAACAGCAAACATTATTTTACTACTATACTTTGGCATGCAGAATTTAAGTACATTCCCACTAAATGATCAAACATGGGATAGATCAAACCTACAGCTCCATTAAGTTCTCTTCCAGCCAACTTTTTAAAGCTCAAACATGACAAGTCTTAAGGTCTGTACCCTTTACACCGTATCATACCATGACCATGCTATGAACGTGTCAGGCACGAAAATACTACGACACGGTCTACCTTGTCCACTGTACGGATCGACGGCGTTCTGTACCGAGAATAGTGGTCGCTCCGTGCATGACACGCGACGTTGTTGGTTGGTGACGGAACGGTCTAGTGAGCATAGTCCCATCCTTTTCAATACAAAGAATACTTTTTTGCCTGACACTGTTGTACAACTGTTGTACAACTGTTGTATGTTGTACTGTTGTACAACTGTTGTACAAAAAGATCTTAAGTATAGGTATATAATTATAATAATCCTCAACATTAACCTACCCCTAGCGAAGCCCATCCAAGCCCTGCGAAGATGGGCGGGGGGTGGATTCGTGGCGACTCTTTGACTGAATGAGGTGTGTTTATGTATAATTGCACCCAGAGCCCGATGGACTCCGGGGGCATAATATGCCATATATAGATATTATCTTCCAATTTTGAGGATACAATATCAGGCAGAACAATACTGGTCGCACATTATTTACATGTGACAAAGACGTTCATAGCACGGTCATGGTATGATACTGTGTAATGGGTAGAGACCATTATCCAGCTTTTTTTAGCCTGATTGTGAGATCAGGGCCCTAACTCCACTATTCATCACTTCACCATAACAGTGGTATTATCAAAATATTCATTTTGGTATTTTACCTTTAATAAAAGAAACTTGAGATGTAGGGATACAGGTGTCAATATCTCAGTGCAAATAGGAGTGCACATGCTATCAACACAATTTTTAATCTATGGACATTTTAACAATGCTACCACTGTCATAGTAAAGAGTTTGCTTAGCAGAATTTGAAGCCAGTTCATTTATCATCAGCCTATCCCTCTGCTGAACATAAATAAACTTCCCATAATAGGCACCTTATTTACTCCTAATTTTCATGGGAAATGCCATAAACTCTATTTTAAGTTATGTCAGTTTGGCAGGTGATTGCTGGGCAAAGTAATATTATTGCAGTAAATTTATACAGTGTAAAAATAGAGGAAGGGATTCTTAGTTAGTTTTTAGTTTTATCAAAACAATCAAATTTTATTTATACTTATTATTATTATTAAGGACGCAGGATGTTGCGGGTTCGATTCCCGCCTCTGGACAAATGTATGTACGATCTGCAGATATTTGTTCAGGGTGTTCTGGATGTTTTCTATGTATAATAAAAAATATCTATCTATGTAGTGTATTGTATTTAGTATATCAGTTATCTATTATTATTATTATTATTATTATACTTATGACATTAGGAAAAACACAATTTTCCCAGAATTGAATTTATTGCAAGTGCTGTGGGTAGTATTAAAAATACTGGCAATAGGCTCCTTTGCAGCTCTTACTAGGAGAATTTCAAAACAAGATGTCTTCGCCACAGTTGAAATACAATTAGCAGTTATATGTGCGCTATGGGATAGCACCTTTGCTTTCCAAATCAGTCCTTAGAAAACCAATTTTTTCTCCAAGCACCCTTTAATGGTGCACCAAATAAATGCTCGCCTAGTATGCAATAACAATAGCCAAAATCGCATGGTATATGTCACCACCACCATATCAACTGAGAATTTAAAAGGTTGGTTGCATTTGGAACCGCTAACTCTATCTTGATAGAACTGGCACAGCTCTAATATAATCAGCCATAACAAGCAATTCTATTATTGGCTTCCTTGTTAGCACTTCTATAGTGGAATGCCTTTATGTAGATAAACTATATTTCGACAATAATTCTAGTTTTTCAATGGACATGGAAATGATCATGTAGTTGCAATATGAGATAGCTTCAAATTCTAAGTATATGATATAGACAAAGCATAGCAGCATACACGGACAACATAGAGTACTTAGTTCAAAAAGTGGACGAAATATGCACACATTTCCTCCGCATTTTGGGAAAAGACCAGCACAAATACACCTACTATACATATTATAGTGCACATATAGGTACTAACTACTTCGAAACTTCCAACACAAATACACCTACTATATATTATAGTGCATTTATAGAGGTACCCATAGATTTAAACCGTTAGATCCACCCCGACCACCAAAAACTGTAGCAATGTAGACAAACCAAACAAGCGTACTGAGAAAATAGTGCCATCTCTATTCCTCTTTTTTCTCGTTGCAAACACAACTTTCTCTTTCGTGCACTCACCATATAAATTTGTTATTATAGTCATTTTTGATAATGCGGACAATAAAATAAAAGTTATTTCATTAACTCGCAATGCCTACGAGTGAAATGTTACACCTCTGGCTTTGTTTGTGTTTCTGGAATTGTTGTTGCGCTTTCGAAAGGTCATTTTGTGACGCTATAAACTGCCCGCAAACGTCCTTTACATCACGTGCGGCTAACACTGTGCTTAGATGTACACCGAGTCCAGGTTAAGCGGGCGTAAGGTTCGACTTGGACACAAAACGGCGCGGTCTCACTGAGGTAAGGGCATATCTAACGATTTATATCTATGGAGGTACCAACTACTTTGTAACTTGGTCAATGATATACAACATTAATAATACAAGCTAAAACAATACTCAAAAGTGGTACAGATCTTACCTTTAGTCCAGTTATTGTTGTCACCATGAACTCTAAGGATACTTCTCCAATAACATCAAACAATGAATTCAATTCATTGTCTTTCGATAAACACGTTCGACACAATTTTTCAATCTTTATCTCTATCTTTTGACTTGAAGTTGCCATTTTGTAGGTTTTCCTTTTTACATTGCTGTTTTATTTTATAACCTTTTCGTCGGCCTAACAAACTAATTCACAAACTGTACAATCAATGGGTGTGAACCACTCTCAAGTATCATAAATACTTGAACTATTTCGATGTTGGTTCTGTTGGTTCCTTCTTAGCTCGTCGCCAAGCAAGCGAAAATAAACACGAAACCACCAAACAGAGTACGGAGTACGGAAAACCAATAAATGCCAGATAATACAAAACCAGCTTTGTGGCACAATAAATACGACTGCAAGCAAGCGAAAGGTTTTCTTCGTTTTCCACTGTCGTCGTCAGTCAATCATCCCACTTTTCACTAGTTTTCACCATATTTATTTAATTAGGTAGGTCTACTTCACCAACTTTTACTCTTGCTTTCCTTCCACCACAGAAGATGGCATGGCACGCACTTTCGGGAGGCAATAATGTACGACAAAATATTGTACGGCTCAATAGTTGGTGATCAAATTTGTAAGGCCTAATAATACAAGCACATGGCTTCCGATTATTGTGGTGTACATTATAATGACTGTACAGACTGTACAGTCACGTGTATAAAGCCCAGCCTGCTACTGTACAGTACAGTAACAGGCTGGGCTTTATACACGCGACGAGCTTACAAAACCAATTTTGGACTACCGAATACTGCACGACCTCGAGGCATCCCACCTCCACGAAGCAGAAGGGGGGGGGGGGAGGGTCCCTCAGAATCAGAAATATATTTATTGTCAACTGTTGTACAAAAAGATCTTAAGTATAGGTATATAATTATATACTTAATCCTCAACATTAACCTACCCCTAGCGAAGCCCATCCAAGCCCCGCGAAGAGGGGGGGGTGGGTTCGTGGCGACTTTTTGACTAAATGAGGTGTGTTTATGTATAATTGCACCCAGAGCCCGATGGACTCCGGGGGCATATCTTCCAATTTTGAGGATACAATATCAGGCAGAACAATACTGGTCGCACATTATTTACACGTGACAAGCTTTCACGACCTGATAATGCAAGGCCCAATATTGTACACTCCAATAATTAGAACCCTGTTTGGCACGGATTATCAAGGTGAACATTATTCAGCCGTGCAATAAATTGTCGTGCATTATAGTGACCCGCACTTTCCACCAACCAGAGCAACCCACAGATGTAATAGGGATCAAAGATGTTATTGTTCCGAGATCAAAGATGTTAATGTTCCGACATCAAAGATGAAATAAAATACCATAGATATAGTACCTATACGTATAATATAGTTTTTGCCTATATTAATTAAGTAATTTTTTTTGGCTGCATTGTTTTTTTTTTTGAGGTTTCAAATGGTTTTTTTTTTGTTTTTATTTATATACAACCCAAGGACTCATGGTGGTTCCGGAGGGGTAAGGTCCCGCGGAAGAGGTCGCCACGGGAGGTCGTGGTCTGGGGGCCGGGTCTGGGGCGGCGCGATGTGGTGGAGGTGCTGGTGGTGACCGTCGTCGGCGCGGTCGTACATCCGCCGCGCCGACTGCACGACGAACTCGTCGATGGATTTGATCTGCAGGTCGCGGGCCCATCGATCTCCAAGGAAATTTGGTTAACACATCAATTAGCTAAACATTGCAAAAAGCCGGCCACGTGGATAAGATAAAATACCAATCGTTCTATCTCATTTCTTCTTAGGTTTGAATCATAAGTCGTTCTCTCCTTAGTGCGAGTGAAATGGCATTTGCGCTAGTTCTATAGCCTTCTTATTCTATGAAGAATGAGGTTTATAATAAATAAGCATGTTTGGACAGTGATCATTTAAAACATTGTACCTTTCCGTAAATATATATTTTTATTATTATTATAATAACTACATCGGGAAGCCAACAAGAGAAGCTAGCCTCGGAACAATGTCCTGTTATCGTTCCGAGATGCTAAAGCATATCCTATACTGTCTACCAAAGACATTTAATTTTAATATTGTCCTCTTGTACAAGAACAATTAAGGATACTATAGTTAACTTAAAATAAGAATGTATCCTACATCTATGATAGTTCATGTAAATATCACCCTCCCCCACCACCGTCTACAAATCGTTCGCTTCGGCCTTCGATTAGGGAGTACCTATAACGGTAGGTTAGGTAACGCTTATTATTCTGAGACTGAGTATAAATGTATGAATGGATAAGCTTGGACCGTGGACCTACTTACAGTACCTACAGTAGCTTGTAACATTTGCAGTGTGATAACTATCTGGGTTCTGAAGGAAGTCTCGCTCAGCTAGTTGCATAGTATAGAAAGGGATACCCTCTATCAACGCAGAAAGACGCTGTTAGATAAATGGTGCTCTGTCGTAGAAGTACAAGCTGAAATCAACCTTAACCTCTGTAACATAGAATCTAAAATCTGTTTTGTTCCTGGGCCCAAAACTAAAGCGACCTGTACACACTGGACCAATGCGCTGGACCTGAAGTTGGGGGAACTGATCGGATTGCGTTCAAACATTGGCGTACCTACCTACTGATCGTTCATTCTACAGTGGCGCTTTAACAATGATGGAGGTAACGTGTTAACACGCCAACGACTACTAATTCATATAATAGGTAGGTAGGTACCTACTTAAAGTATGTCTTATGTAGGTACCTACCTATAAATTTCGTTTACCTATACACCGTGTAACATAATAATGTGTACTACCCCGAAGGGGGAGGTTTCAGACCATCATGGTGATCAGTTGTGGGGGGAGATAATTAAAAATTACTATTTTCAGTTTCCCATACAAAAAGTTTCAATTTTCTAGTGCCTAAATAAAGTGACAACCCTATCCGGGCAACCTATACCTACTTATACCTCTACCTCTACTACCTCTACAGGTAGCATGGCGAGAGATTACTAGACGATTTAGTAAATGCGTAATAATAATAAGATGCAAGTAGATACCTAGGTACTAATGAGAAAATTGTAATAGCTAATGCCTTTAATTTAGGAATTTAATAAAACTTACATGATACAGAAATTATTTAATTTCTTTCCAAGGTCGTGATTTTGAGTCAAAATCGTGACTCAATTTGCATCATATTTCACTTCACAATTGATATTCACTAAAACTAACACTTTTAGTAGGTAGCATAGGTATTTACGCATAATTACATGTATTCGCCACATCACTATATAACACAATAATTACGACACAATACTGTTTACAAACTAAAACGAAACCCGGCCGCCATTTTAGGTGTGCGCCGCGCGCCGCGCGCTTGCTTGCGTGGACTTGTCCCTTGACTGGTGACCTTGAAAAAGTTCAAACAATGGCCGGCCATAGCTAGTGATGTGTAGGTACTTAGATTATCATCGATATACACACCATCGATTTTATGTTTATTTTTAACCTTCAAAAAAAAGGAGGAGGTCCTCAATTCGACGTAATTTTTTTTAACGGTTTCGACGTTTTATTACGCACTAGCTGCACTCCGCGGCTTCGCACGCGTTGTTCCTATGGAAACATTAAAAGGTGATTTTCATCCCACAGTCTGAAATTTTGCATACATGTAATTGGAATCCTGAAACATAGACTACTTCTTGTCACATGAATTAAAAAAATCTCATCGCTTATCTATTCTGTCGGGATCGTCATTGTAACTCGGGAACACGCAACACCACCGTCTTTGCAGACAAATAGAAATGAACTGGATAACGACGCCAACGCGTTAACACTGTTTGCAGAGCGCGCCAAGATCCTTTGATTAGTGCACGAAAAAATAAAGGCAACCAACATCCAACCTGCGCCAAGTAAGTAGGTATTTTCACGTTGGTCCAATGCCTTGGCCTAGCGCATTAGCCCAATGTCTACAAGGGCCATAATATTTTTCAACCTGTAGAGTTTGGTGTGCTGCCAACTCCAAAATATAACTTTGCATTTGGTTTAATTTAACCCATGACATGACAGTAAATCTGTAATTCTTAGCTATTAGTTAATTATTATTTATTTATATATATATTTTAATTATTATTTTTTATATATTTATTTTAAAGCCACGAACTAAAAGCTCTCGAACTCGAAGCTTGTTAAGTCATCAATCAAAACTTGAGTATCTAAGGCTCCTCTATGACATAAACGTCACTTAATCTATGTCTGAGCAAGCTTTTTTATTACGGGTCTTATACAAAATTAGCATGCCCAATGCCCATAGCTGCTTTGCTTACATAAACGTGACGTCATAAATATTATCTAGTTAATAATTCTTAACAACTGCCGAGAGGCCGAGAGGCTTTTTTATCAGACTTGGACGTTGTCCTCTGCCGATCCTCGTATAATAATAAGCTACTGGGATGAAGACGCCGCCGTTAGAGAAGGAAGCATTGCATGTTTTTAATGTAGGAATGATTTTAATAATCTAATGTACCTACCTACCTCTACCAATTAGTCAAGTAAGGCAACACATTATCACAAATAACAAATCACACTATCACATCACATCACACTAATCTTATAAATGCGAAAGTTTGTATGGATGTATGGATGTATGGATTTTTGTTACTTCTTCACGCCAAAACTACTGAAAGGATCTGGCTGAAATTTATAAAATAAACATAGTCCTAGGTCTAGAATAAAACATAGGCTACTTTTTATCCCATAAATCAGTTCCCGTGGGATGAAAATCATCTTTTAACGTTTCCATAGGAACAACGCGTGCGAAGCCGCGGGGCGCAGCTAGTCAACTTATAAATAAGAATTCGGAAGTAGATCTGGATCGGTCACACTCTCCGCAGGGAAGCATGAACATAATCAGAGGCCAAGCTCCGAGCTAGACTAGAAGAACCCAAAAGGTGGTTTTTTAAAAACACCAGATTAGACGAACTAAAACAATCAAAATTCATCTTCTACGGATATTTTGGACCAAATATCCTATCGAAACGACATTTAGTATGTCACTAAAATATTAACATTCCATTTTGGCATCGACCTAGTAAGTAATTGTTTTTTGCAGTTATCTATCACCCATTGTTTACATTACTTGCCATTTTGGCCAATTGCCACGAAACTTTCGAGGTTCACTCCGCTCGCCATTATCTATTTCCTTGCCATCTCGGCCAACTAGCATTCTATATAAGGTTTATCAAACACATACAAACAAGCACGCTCATAAATTTTTGTTTATAAGTGTCAGAGATTCATACTACTTCTATTTTTGGGTTTTGCTAACAATTCATCTGAAATTTTACGAAACGCATCTTTTTGTCTTATTTCCGACCAAATCCGCGTTCTGTTCGGAGCTTTTTCATTTTGTCTGCCGGCAACACTAGCTCAGTCAGTTCAGTCCAGTCCTGCCCAGCCAGCGATCGTGCTTGTCTTGTTGTTTGTAATAAATTCAATTCAGCATTGCTAACTTTATTTGACTCCTTAATTCATTCAGCCAAAACTATTGTGAGTTCTCTTTGGAAAAAATTATACACCGAGTTTCTGTTGTGAAGCAGTGGCATGCGCGTTATATGTAGTAAGTACAAACCTATAATTTTTCCATCGATCTATTCGCAAGAGGTAACTTGTAAGTGCAGCAAGAAAATGGTAAGTCTAAATTCCGAGAACTTTAGACCAAAAGTTCTCGGAATTTCGACTTACCATTTTTTCTAGTCGGTATCTATCTTAGTACCTACCTATGATATATTATAGTTATATTATATTATATTAGGTATATATTTATATTATACTATTATATTATTATATAATATGTTATATTATATATATATATATATATATATAACTTACTCCCGAGGGATTAGTATTTATCATCATTATTCTCATCATCATCAGCGACGTCCACTGCTTGATTGCAACTGCGTGATTAGTCCACTGTTGTCATGCCTAGGCCTCACATAATAAGCGCCAGTAGCGCCCTGTCTTCAGGTTGACGCATCCAGCATCTGCCTGCAGTCTTTCGCTGATCGTCATCCCACCTGGTCGGAGGGCGTCCTACACTACGTTTGCCGAGTCGAGGTCTCCACTCAAGAACTCGTTTACTCCAGCGGTTGTCGGTTATGACTGGCACTTCAGCTTGCTAATTCTTTGAACTATGTCGCTTACTTTGGTTCTCTGTCGGATTAATTATAGAAGGAATTCGTTACGAATCCTATCCTTCAGAGAGACTCCAAGCATAGCTCTTTCCATAGCTCGCTGAGCTACTTTGAGCTGGTGGACCAGCCCTACCGTGAGTGGGGTGTACTACGGCATCTCGACACACGCTATCCCGACAGAAAACAAAAAGTGAACGCAATCTCGACGCACGGAATCTCGACAAAACAAATAACATAAATGTTATCTGAACGTTATAGCGACGCACGAAATCTTGACAAATCATAATGGTTCTCTGACCAACCGACTAATAACATTAGATATATTGTGTATTTAGATGCAACCATCTCAGCTCCGTAGGTCAAGACGGGTAGGACGCGCTGATTAAAATCTTTAGTTTTGAAGCTTGCGGTAAAGATGACGAGAATACTCGACGTGGTTTCCCAAACTCAGCCCAGCCTAGCAGGAGCCTCCTCTTAGCCTCCTTGTCAAAGAATTTGCCGAAGAGGTAAAGTGTACTCGGAAACAATTTGAGAGGATGGTCATGTACAATGAACGGTCCCGGATTAATGAGGTCATTGATCATGACTTTGGTTTTATCCAAATTCATGCCGGGACCAATCCGTCGCTATGCCGTCCAGCATCTGGTTCAGTTCCAGCTCAAGACTATATTATCAGCGAATCGCAGATGTGAGATGTACTCGCCGTTTATGTTATTGTCCTTGCCTTTCCATTCCAGCGTCTCTATAATAACAATAATAATACCGACGACGGCACGTCAAAACTGCATGTGTATCGTAGGTACATATATGAATTGTACACGTGTGCGTGTGAAAAAAAAGAAAAACTAAGCTCCGGGCCGTGCCGTGCCGTCGTCGTGCCGTCGTCGTCGTCGCCGTGATGTCCCCCTGCCGGTGAGTGGAAAAACGAGCCATACATTTTCATACAGTTTTGCGTCCACGGCACCCGTCCTATCCGCAGCCGTCTCCGTCGCCGTGGCCGTGCCGTCTAATGGAAAAACGTATGGCTAAGACCTTAGTTTCTGATATCTGTGGTGAAGACCATTGTATGGCGAAGACCATTGAAATGGCTTTCCAGGCCATTCAAATGCCAGTATAGGATGGATGGCTTTTAGCATAATCGCACGGGGTAATTTTCCATCGCCATTTTACGCACATGCGTCTACAAGTGTACGGAGTCTGATGTATTTATTGGTCTCTATTCAGATGCTGCCAAAACTAAACTTAACTAATTTGACAGGACTAAAAATGACACCGTCCCTGTCATAGTTTAGTCTGGTTTTGGCTCATCTGAATAGACACCATTGTCCAGTATCAGAGGTTATAACAATGATATTATATGTATGGTTATAAACAATACAGAGTGGATTTGTGTGAATTATCTTTTAGACTTATCGAGTCAGGTCATTTTAGCTTTACCTCCCCCACCTACTCCGTTTAGCAATACCTAGTCAGAATTCAAAAACTAGAATGTATGAGCGACTATAATACCAGATGGATTTCGAGCGAGATGACAAGATGATTGATGACGGATATGGTTTTCTCGCGAGTGAGAAGTACAGAGCAGAGACGTGCAGCGAATTTGCTATGCGCTAAAACAGTTTTTTACATTACAAGATAAAGAAACAACCAATCGAAAAATTAAAAGATATAACTAAAGAAATACTTCTAGATTTCTTACCAAAACAAAAAGCGAAGGAAAAAGTGAGCTGTTCCTGAGATAAATAGCAAAATGTGTGCGAAATATCTATTTAAAAAAAACTATCAAGAAACCTTTTACCAATCGTGCTTTTAAAACACGTAATTCAAGATAAAAAATCGAAGTAACATTTCCCTGAATATTAAGGAACTTTCACAGATTCTGAGGGTTTGATGGGAGCTTTCACAACTTCTGAGATAAATTACGATTTTAAGAATGGGCGGTTGTTTTACAAACAATACCTACAACATCAGAGTGAGTTCTATCTAATACCAGAGTGGTGTGGTGACAGAATTTGGTACGCCCCTTATAGTTTTTCTAGAAAATGTACCATCTCAGGAGATACCTTCTAATTCTTAGATGTGAAGTTTAAAAAACTTAAAATATACTTATTTATTTGCAGCAAAAACAATCACATTACAGCATGTTATAGGCACTTAATGGATAGGTAGGTAGAGAACATTATTATTTTTATACAATAGCCTATTAAACTTAGGGCTTGGAGACTATACCGTATCGATCGAGGATGTAGAATGTTAGTAAACAAACCACGACACAAATAACAAAAACTCACTTGCTTGGCGTCGATATTCAGATTTAGTAATTGTAAGCAGTATTTATTGAAGGAATGATCTCAAATCGACAAGTAATGTAAATTACGTTTAAAAGGACTCGCCAATAAAGTGAATTTGAGGCTACTAACATTCTACATGCTCGATGGATACGGTATAGGTAGGTATACTTTTATCGATGGATCTCACACTAGGGCCGGTATCGTGCGTGTGCGTGAGGCCCAGTTTGTAATTTGTTTCAATGTTCAATAGCACCACCGAACAATCCCTCCCGCGCTTGTCATTTTCCAGTTTTTGTAGTATGAGATACCTACCTAAACCATTTATTTACCTGAACCATCGAGATACCTGAACGTTTTAAATGAAAAAAATATTTATTTTATTATTAGTTATATATAAATTAATGAAAAGTACTATGCAGAAAACGTCAGATCAAGGTTAAGTTAGCAAAATTTGCCAGAGTTCACGAAATTCAATACCTAGCGGACAAAAGCACCTTCATGTGACCTTACTCCAATCAGGTTATACGAAAAATTAAACTTTATACTTACATAAGTATTTAAGTATCTCCTTGGAATGTAATATTTATAGAGGACCGATGTGGCGCGGCGGGCGAAAGATGTTGCGGGTTCGATTCCGATACAAAAGTTTGTACGATGATCTGCAGATTTTTGTTCCCTCCTCAATCTAATACCTACTAATATTATAAAAAGGAAAGATCATTGTTTTTTAGGTATTTCACAAAGAGTCAAGATCACGACTCAGAGTCAAATCGTTTATTTCTTGAGACTTATGGCTGGTTTACACAGTGCGTGCTGCTGCCTGGCCAGTAGACAGCTACTCGGTTTGTCTACTCGTACGCCAGTAGCTCGGCTCGCCTTTGCTGCAAAATAAGCACTTAGACAAGTCAAAATTTTACTATATAAACAGCTTGATAAATAGTTATTACTATCAAACAAGAAATAAGGTGCAAATTCAGTTGTAACTAGAAACTGAGTGTATTGAATAGGGTCTGAAATTACTGGACCTATTAAAAAAATCTTTCATCATTATAATAATAATAATGTTCGACAATCACACAGCATTATCTAGCCCCAAGCTAAGCAGAGATTGTGTTATGGGTACTAGATAACTGATTTAAATAATACAATACACTACATAGATAGATATTTTTTTATTATACATAGAAAACATCCAGAACACCCTGAACAAATATGTGCAGATCGTACACACATTTGTCCCGAGGTGGGAAACGAACCCGCAACCTGCTGCGTCGCAGGCGGACCATCGCCCGCCGCGCCACAGAGGTCGTCATTGAAAAGCTTACTTTTCAGGAGGAGGGAGGGGGGAGGAGACAGGCTATATTTTATCCCGGAATTCCCACGGGAACGGGAACTCTAAATTCAAATTCAAAAATGCTTTATTTCCATACAATAAATGTGCACTTAGAAAAGGTCAAATCATATTTAAAAAATACACTGACACGGAAATTATGTGGTATTTTTGATTTCGGCAGCTTCAGTATGTAGACTAAAGTAAAGAAACGACTAAGAAACCTTTAGCATGTTAGAGAGTTGGAGCAAAATCCGTCCCAAGCTTTTTTATCCTCTAGCTAGATAACTACGCGAGTGAAACCGCGGGGCGCTGCTAGTTTGTAATATAAAAATATATCCACGTAGTGTATTGTATGATATCTATATCGTATCCATTTTGAATGGAGCATAAACGTAAACAAACCGCCCCTAAAATTCACTTTGTTGCCGCGTCCTTTTATACGTAATTTACATTACTTGTCGATTTTAGCAATTTTTATTGAAGGTAGGATCCTTCAATAAAAATTGCTTATTTAATCTGAAACTCGACGCCAAGCAAGTAAGATTTTGTTATTTGTGTCGTACTTTGTTTACTAACATGTTTCATTCAAAATGGATAAACCATACTACCTATACAACACAAGCTCTGCTTAGCTTTGGCCTGGGGCTAGATAGGACTAGTGAATTGTCCAACAATTATTGATTTATTTATTTATCCGCAGCTTCGCACGCGCTGTTTCAATAGAAACATTTTAAAACTTTTTATTAACCGACTTCAAAAAAAGGAGGAGAATATCAATTCAGGATTAGAATTACCTGTATGCTAAATTTCAGCCCGATCCGTCCAGTAGTTTTGGCGTGAAGAGGCAACAAACATCCATCCATCCATCCATCCATACAAACTATTCCATTTATAATATTAGTGTGATATATACATATATTTACACTTGTTTCATACCTCATGTTGGATAAACGAACACATTAAAAAAGCCTAAGTTAAAACGTATTTTATAAGTCGCGTATAAAAAGTTATAAAATGAACAATATTCATCACATCACACACATCTCGTATGCGCAGAGCAGGAAAGAAGTAAAATACATAGGTCCCTAGTGAAAGTGTTATGGGCCCAGTGCCGACTGCTTTCTCCACCGCGGCGCAAGCCGAGCACGGAGCGCGAAGGCTTGATTCTTTTTAAAACTATAAAATATAGATCTCCAAAAGTTTAAGTGAAGCAATCGAAATAGGAAGTGAATCGATACGTGTTCAAGATCTTGAAAGAGTTATATACATAATACCTATGTAAGTAGATTCCGGGATTGTTGCGCTTAGTGACCGTCACCCGTTCTCGTTGAACCTAGGTATGTACGTACATATATTTATTTGAGTGATGTTAAGCAACGTCCAATGTCCAGCAATATTCTTGTCTTATATGACTTGCGTAGGTAGGTATTTTAGGGATTATCATCTCACTGCTATAGGTAAGTAAATATAATAAAATAACCTATAGTCAAACTGGTTTCTCTCATAACTACATTGCTAAGTGTAGTTAGGTAGAAACCGAGAGACCTAAATAACTATACGGACCTCAACCTCAACCTCAACAGCCTATAATGGTCCACTGCTGGACGCAAGCCTCCCAAAAAGCGCCTTATTCGCGTTTATCTAATGGGGCGCAATGCCCATAATCAACACGCTGGGCATGCGGGTTGGGGATCGCTGTTTGGTGACAGATTTGTTATGAAGGGGGCACTGCTACCCGCCCCCGGTGGTCCTTAGTCGCCTCGATCCACGGGAAGAGATAGGGTGGTGCAAATTCTAAGCCAGCACACAGCTATATGGTACGGACATACCTCTAGCTAATTATTAATTTGATAGGTAGGTACTAAGTAGTTTACCGTCTCTAGCGATGCGATTTTAACTTTTACCAATATAAAATGTAGGACCTACCATCTATGTGGAAATGTATCTAGTTTGCACGTGCTTCTGGCTTAGGTAAGTTTTGTAATAGGAACTAGGTGCTACTGTCACCACGCCGCCGCCGCGCCCCGCCGCGTGCCGCCCGTCAATCGATTTATCTTCTTTGTTCTGTTGTTCGCATAGCCAATATGCCTGGAATTAGGTAATAGGATACCAAATCTGGCACACAAATGCCGGCAAGCGGCGAGGCTCGGGATGATGACAGATGTCTTCGGTCTTAAACACGGACTGCATACTGTAGGTCTCAAATACACGGACGGCAAGTTGCCGAATGTAGCAGGCGACGGCAGTCGTCGACTGCAGTAGCCGTCAATCGCCATCGGCTGTAGTTGACCTTGAATGCAACTTGCAGTGCGTGTATGAGCCCTTAAATAAAACTCACCAAGAGAGTGAGACGGACTTGTACACTAACTAAGGCCATGTTTATGGAGACACGGAGCGTGCAGTGGCGCGGCCCGCACTAAATTCAAACATGCCATAATGTTTGAATTTAGTGCGGGCCGCGCACGTTGGTAGAGTGTTTTTACGTATAGGTGTTTTTACACGTGTTTGTTAGATTTGACGCGTTGCACGCGGCGTCGCACGCTGTTTCGCACGCGGCGTGTACCGCCACTGCACGCCCCGCCTAAAGTCAAAGTCAAAGTCAAATCGTTTATTTCTTTAGACTTACAAAATAAGTACTTAGACAAGTCAAATTTTTACTATATATAAACATCAACGTGCCTATCCATAAACATCAACGTTCATTGTGATATGTTTATTTACGCGTGCGATGATGGGGACGCTGCACGCGCCGCTGCACGCCCCGCCCCTCCTATAAATAAGGCCTCACAATGCAGTTTTGCACTGCATTCGACTCTGATCCGTGAAGTAGTATATAATAAGCATACGAAATGTATTTTTTTTAGCGTGCACCCACCGCTCTAAAGTTTTGCGAGATTTTGAAGAAAGATACAAAATTATAACCGATGTTAGGGTCAAAGTCTCCACCCCTTTTAACTTTTACTGCATCAATCAATGTATTTGCTATAGGTCTTATTGAACATTATATCTGTCAAAAAATATTTATTGAAACCAATCGTGATAACTAGATAAGCAATGGTGATAGCAATTTTCACGTGATAGACATATCGGCCATTGTGCCCGTCCATCTATAGTAAAAAAATATGTTTCGCGGGGAAATTTTACATAGACTTTTAAGCCTAAAGTACCTACCTACTCATTTTAGAGTTTGGGTTAACGAAACGTCACACTGTCCCTCCGCTTGCCCCTCTAAATATTCCAGAAACTAACAAGGTCAAAATAATGGGGTATCAATTAAATAAAAGGTGTTCAAATATACAAACCCATTCATATAAACGGTGCTTGAAATTACTTTAGATTTCTTAATGACCGTTCTCCCCCCCTTATCTCTATAGTTGCAAAACAAGAGAAATCTATATCAGTTTGTAGATATTTATCTCTTTTTCAGAAATTTTCTCCCTGGCCACAAACCAAAATGGCAAGTATGTCAGCTCAGCGTACCTCGCAGAAGAATTCTTCAATATCAAGCTCTGTTTCTAAACATTCCCCGACGAGTTCAACTTCAAGTAAGTTTTATAGTTAACTAGCTGCGCCCCGCGACTTCGCACGCCTATCCCACGGGAACTGATTTATGGGATAAAAATCTGACTATGTGTCTAGTCTACTACTGTTTGCAAAATTTCAGACCGATCCGTTCAGTAGTGAGTTAAAGTTCAGTTTTGAGTTAAAAAGCAACAAACATACATGTATACACACATCGCTGATTAAATTCCAAAGGGCCACAATGCAAAAAAAACCAAAATCCTTTTTATTCCAAAAATTGTATCTAAATCGTCTAAATTTTCATATTCGAAAAAGACACCCATGATTATAGCGTTAAAAATGGACCAATCAGACAACCGCCCCTTTCGCATTCTGACACTTTGGTGACCAACTTCAGGGCAAAAGGGCCATCTTGTCAGTTGAGTCCTTGTCGTCAGCGTAAGTGCACGTAATTTATGTGAAAAAGGGCCATATTGCGGAATAAGTCTGAGTTGCAGTAAAATTTTATAGACTAAAGTACCATATCTTGGAATGCGGCTGTGTGGAATATAAATATCACGTAAGTACAACATTATTTTGTATGCTAAAGTGCCACAATAAAGAATGTGTCCACTTTGCATTTAAATACTATGAGATTATGATTTATTTTTTAAGACAAAAGTGCAATTCTTGTTTTGCTTCTGTTTTGTATACAAGAAAAAGGTGAATACGATGGTATTTCTTAAAACAAATCAGACTCGTTTCTTTTATGGCTTTATTGATGTTTGTAAAGGTTGGCCTGAAGGCATGAAAATAAATACGAAAGCACACAACATGCTCTATTATTCTAGTAAGAAACTAATACTTGCATTGTGAAATGTACATTGTCGATACTAACATTGTTATTTAGCCGTGAAGTCCATTCATTCATTGGCTTTTTGTTGCTAGATTCATATAACTTATTTTGTATTTATATAAGCTGTAGGCCGCCTTCCTTGAAAAATAAATTTAATAACAAATTAGGCGGTATAATAGTGCCTAAGTTTTTTAATGTCTTATTTTTATGTTAACATCATAAGTTAACATGAATTTTCTTTGTTTATAGAATGGATAGCTAGGCACAAAAAAATATAAGTATGGTAATAACCAAAACTGAAAATCTTCAAACAACTTCAATAGTACATCTAGCATTAACTCAACTCCAAACATTGCTGATCAAGAATTTTGCTCACCGTCATTAGTGTCTAATGATATCCAACTGAGCACTACAAACAAGCTGGATAGCGAACAAGATAATCAATCAATGAACGACTCTTTTGATACGAATTCCATACGAGACAGCCAACTGAACCTTGATCTTTCTTTATCTGATTTTGAAAGTCCTAAAACAAGACCGAATTTCATCGTTAACGAAAGTACCTCCGCCGACAGGGACTCAGATAGTGACTCTAGCTCTAGCGATGTCTCATCAACATGCTCAGATTTTTCTGCTCATGATAGCGTTAAAGATCCCGATTTTAAAATCGACGAACCTGAAGCTTACTCTGATGAAGATATAGATCCACCTAGCGTTGTAACAGAGCCACCTAATGTTGAAGCTTCCGGTATTGAATTGCCAAGAAAGTCTCGAAAAAGAAGAGCCCATCCAGAGTTTTGGAAAAAGAACAAACTGATGCGAAGCGGCCGGCGCATATCAGTGCGACCAGAGTGCTCTCAGCGCGGCCTGCGCGTGGTGGCGCGGCTGGTGCCTCGCAGCGCAACCTGCGCGCTCTCTGCACGACCTTCGCGTGTTGGCGCGGCTGGTGCCTCGCAGCGCGGCTTGCACGCTCTCCGGCACGCCTTGCGCGTTGTTCAGAGCGGCCTGCACGCTCTCTGGCGAGAACTGCGCGCTCTTTCGTGGCTTGTATTCTGTCTACGCAGCCTGCGCTTCCCATCGTGGCTTGCGTGCTGTCTGGCATGTCTTACGCGGTTTGCGCTTACTAGGGTGTACCAGCGCGTAGAATGTCTCCTCATGTGTGGATTTTTGTTTACATGTTCGAACTGTGGCCTGCGCACTGCTGGTGGTCCTGCCTCGTCGACGACGTGTCCCTGGTGCGTGTGGCCCTTAATGTGTGGTGCAGTTGACCCTTGAGGTGTAGCGCAGTTGGCCCTTGAGGTGTGGTGCTGTTGGCCCTTGTGGTATGACACGATGGCCCTTGAGGTGCAACGTGTCTGAGGCCCTGGATGCTGGTCGGCTTTGCAAACCGATCAGTCGCTGTGTACCGTAAGTTCGCAGTGTGCTTAATTTAGCACGTTGGCTATGGTTGTGGTTGTTATGCAGCTGAATATGTTGTCTTTATACTTTGAGATTCAACGATGAATTTTTTTTAGAAAGTATTAGAATATTCATCTGTTTGTGTACTAGGAGTAGTACATTTTGAAACATAACACACTAACGTGTATAAAATGTCTCATGACATTTTTGTCACGGGTTACAGCAGCTGATGGTGCTGGTTGATTACCAGAGGTATTTGGTATCGTGTTTGATATTTTGGTAATCGATGGTGCTTGTTTGACCCGAACAGCCCATTGAAAGGTATCATGGTAATCGATGGTGCTCATTTGAACCGAAGAGCTCATCGAAAGGTATTTTGATAATCGATGGTGCTCTTTTGAACCGAAGAGCCCATCTGGAGGTATTTTGGTAACTGATGGTGATGGTGCTGGTTTGGCCCAAGCAGCTCTTCGACAGGTATTTATTTGCTGCAGCTAGTTGGACCCAAACAGACCTTTGAGAGATTTTTATTTGGTAATGCTGGTTGGTCCCCAAACAGCAAAGGTAAAAATGTTTTGGTAAAAATGTACGAAAGTACATGGTGATGGTAAAAATGAAAGTACTTGGTGGTTATGGTAAAAGGTACGACATGGTAAACCTGGTCGGAACGGCCAGGGTATCAGGAGTGACCGTGATGGATGTGGTTTTATTTGAGGTAACGTATAGTAGTCGCTTTACTATAAAAGCCAAAGGTGTGAGGGAAGTGGACTGATTTTGCTGCGATCGTCGTGCTGTACGGACGTGCACCCTTGAGTGCTTGTGGTATCGTTGCTTAAGTACCTTAGTGTAGTTCATTATCATCAGCCTACATTGGTTCACTGCTGGACATAGGCAACCCCTATTAGCTAGTGGCTTAGTGTGGTTGAAGTATTGAATTTGTCACTGTCTTGGTTAATTGAGTCGAGTCTTTCAAGTATAACCCTTGTAGGTTATGAAAATAGTGTTTCTTTTAAATAAATTAGGCTTTGATTGCTAAAAATATTATAATTGTGGTGTTGCCTTATCTGTAAGACAGATATTTAATTATAACGATCCGTAATAAGGTTTAGAGTTTTAACTTTTTAAGTATTTTGTTGCTTGTTTATTAGTTACGAGTATGTAGTAGTTTATCAACACGTTATTTTCTGTAGCATTTATTGAAAGGATCATTTTCTGTTATCTTTATTTATATCCCAATATCATAATATGCTTTTTGTGTTTAATTAAGGTTGATTGTCATAGTTTTTTCAAGAAAAACATTCAATAAACATTAATTATTTTTCGATATGTGGCGTTTTATTTAGTAGAGTAGACAGATTCAACAGTCATTTTTATATGCAAAAGGGACTCATGTGATATTTATATTTCGTAGATAACAGCTGCGGCAATTCCTTATTAATAAATAAATAAAGTTTTAAAATACGCATCGAATGATATATAATTCATAAATGTAGCATTTATACATTTGTAAAAAAAGTAAAAATATCACGATGAAAAGTTTGATGGGCTCTCCTGTGAAATTTACCGTTTTCGCCTTGTGGCCGTTTGGAATTTAACCAGCGACATGTTTGCAAACATTGGCGTTAACAATATTAGTAGGATAGGCATTGATTTATTAAAAACGAAGATGAGGTACTGGTTGCTCGAAAGTGGCAACCTCAAATTGTGTAAAATTGTGTTCTCCCACATCAGTCACCGTCTGACCGGCGGCACGGGCGGTCGTGATTCGCGTGGAATATTGTTGTCTCAGTCTCACTTCGGTCCTAGATACGTCTTTCCGTCTTTGTTCTTCTTTGTATTGCACTGGACTGGAAATATAACTGCGAGCGTATGTGTTTGCGTGTAGTTGTAACACATGCCAATTTTTGAGTAAGCGCTGGGAGAACGTAACCTGTCTTCCCTTTTTAAATCAATGAGGATAGGTAATCTTTTTCACTTGGGAAGCGTTTCCTGTCGTTTTGGTATGACAATTATAGAAATGACCTGCCGGCCTAGCACGGGGTATGTTGTCTAGGGTAGAATAGAGAAAAATGACATCGCAAAGACATTGCACTAAAGTAGGTCATATTAATAAGTTATGTACGGTATCATAAGTTTCAATTAAATTTGTACATTTCTACAGAATAAATATCGTTGTATAGTACACATTCCCGAATTCGTCTTGAACTCAACTAACCGATCAAGCCTTTTGTTAATAATAACACAAGCAGGTGGTCGGAAGTTAATAGAAAATGAATAATAATAGGTAGTAAAACGCAAGCCTCTTGTAAGGTAATAATGATCTAATAAGTTACTAATTTAATTTGCATTAATCGATATGTTGATAAGATAGGTTTTTTCAGTTTGTTATCTAATTAATGAACTTAAATATACTTAAAAAATTCTAAACAATAAAAGAAATACTGAAATTGTGTATGTATCTACCAAAAAGGAAAAAGAGTGAGGAATAGGTTAAGAAGGTATAATACTACTTACCTAGACTGTTACTCGGTGTGCGTGTGTGTGTATGTGGTGTCGGAAATTGGTGCTCCTGAGGACACCTGTCTCTTAAGGGACCCCGAGCACTAGGCTGCCTGGCTGCGCAGCCAGGCAGCAGCGGCAGCCAGTAAAACATTGACGTTGTATAGGAGCCCGCGCACTAGGCAACCACGAATTCCCGGCTGTGGCAGCCGGCTGCTATAACTGGCTGCGCAAATATTCTGGCTGCCGCAGCCTGGCTCCGCAGCCAGGCTGCCTAGTGCGCGGGGTCCGTAAGCAACTTGGAAGCTCCTGTTGCCCGGATTAGGGCAACAGGAGCTTCCAAGATGCGCGCGTGTGTGTGTGTGTGTGTTTGTGCGCTTGACTCTCCCGAGGACACCACAATAGGCCTCCCTAACTCTCATGGAGGCACGATCGTGGTCACCAAGCAAGTACCAAGGTCTGCATGGTCGCAGCCATGACTTTAATCACTACGATGACAGTTTGGACACTATGAGCTACTGCTTCACTATTCCTAGAACTAAGTTAACAGTTTACTATCGAAGTTTACTTAACAAACTATTTTAAAAAGCCAAAATGATTGAAAAACGCGCACTGGTACATTTTGTTAGGGTTCCGTACCCAAAGGGTAAAACGGGATCCTATTACGAAGCCTCCGCTGTCCGTCTGTCCGTCTCTCCCAGGTCGTATCTCATGAACCGCGCTAGCTAGACAGTTGAAATTTTCACGGATGATGTATTTCTGTTGTCGCTATAACAAAAAATAACAAAGTTAAATAATTTTAATAACTAAGGGGGGCAACGACCGTATCACCTTGAGAACCGATCACCGAGGTTAAGCAACGTCGGGCGCGGTCAGACTTGCATAGGTGACCGCGTCACCTTGACTTTTGTTATTTCACGAGGAAAGATTTGTATTTTTGATTTTTATAGATAATGGTACGGAACCCTTCGTACGCGAGTCGGACTAGCACTTGTCCGAGTTTTGGGCAACTTATTAATGAAAAGATGACCTAGGTTTTTTACGGGTCTTTATTATGACTTATAGCCACAGCTCATTTATGCTTTCAATATCTCGAAGCGGCCAATTTTCTTGTCGTGATTAAAATCTGTTTACAGTAATCAATATGGAGCCCAGCACATCAGCCCCTGCCTCGACAGAAAATCCGACTGACTCAGGTACTTTGGTACTATCACACTAATCACACTAATATTATAAAGGCGAAAGTTTGTATGGATGTATGGATGTATGTATGGATGTTTGTTATTGTTACCTCTTCACGCCAAAACTACTGAACGGATCTGGCTGAAATTTTGCATACCCGTAATTCTAATACTGGAATAAAACATAGGCTACTTTTTATCCCATAAATCTGTTCCCGTGAGATGAAAATCACCATTTATTTGTTTTCATAGGAACAACGCGTGCGAAGTCGCGGGGCACAGCTAGTACTTTATAAATCTGTAGATTCAGGCTAGTAGTAGGTACACCAAGGTTTTGTGACGAATACATTTGTCAGTAAAAAATTCCTTATTATTTTCTCTTTTTTACGCACAAAAAGTAAAGAGTCAGAGTCAGAGTCAATTCGTTTATTAACTAACGTTTATTGACTAACAAAATAAGCACTTAGACAAGTAGTTTTTGTAGCTTTGCAATTTTGCACCCATAGCACCTGGGTGCATTAAATCGTCCGGGCCCATTGAATTACCAAAATAATAAAGCCTTTTATTTCCAAAACTGTTACATTAAGTATATGAAATTAATAATAAACTGACTAAAATAACTGGTTTGTGTTTAGTTTCTCTCAATTCTGTGTCAGACTATATTAAAAAAAAAAAAAAGAATCCACATTAATATTTTCCAACGGCCTCTGTACTAGGCATGTCTCTTGGTTTGGTGTGTCATAGGCCTCCTCCAACTGCCTCCATTGAGGCCTATCCTCTGCGACTCTAAAAATTCCAGAAAAAACAATTTACAAATGAAATAATTAAAACTAAGTGACAATTAGCGGTCTTATCGCTCAAGAGCGATCTCTGTCAGACAACCTGGTATGGACAGAAACATCGGATACACATGGGGTCTGTGTGCATGTAATAATTATGGTACTACTTAAAAATAAATACTTTATACATACTTATAAAAATACAATACTTAAATACCTATTGCCACTCTATTGACCCTACTAGGGCCATTTTTTACATCATATGGTGTCAGTGTATTCTAGTCTAGCAGCTAATTAACTTCCAGTATCAAGCCCCAAGTCCATGCACGGATACTGTGTGGATATATCATGCAATACAATACAAAAATTCTTTATTGTGCACCATAAAAATAACACGTACATGGATACAATATATAAAATGAGCACAATGGGCGGCCTTATCGCTTAGAAGCGATCTCTTCCAGGCAACCTTTGGATGGATTCATCATCATCATCAGCCCATATTAGTCCACTACATGGTCCCCCAATGAGGGCCATAGCGCCCCAGCATCAGTATCTGCGTGCCAGTGCGGTGTGGATTGTCCAGCATTATTTATTTATTTAATTTACTTCCAGCATTTGAAGAGGCGGTGGCGTCAGCTTATGATGAAGAGGAGGATTCAGTTACGTCACTACGTCTGTCAACAACCACTACCACGTTAACTTTGCAAGATGATGTGAGTTACTCTTTATACTTCTATGCAAGGATTCTATGTAGGGGTTTGGGTTTTTTTTTACTAAAACATTCTTATTTGGATTTTTAATCGTTTCAAATAGTTTATTAATATTTATATCTGGCATTTATACCTGTATGCAAAATTTCAGCCCGATCCGTTCAGTAGTTTTTGCGTGAAAGAGCAACAAACATGCATACAGAACAGTATGTTTAATATTTTTCGCGTTTATAATATTAGCAGAATACTAGTATTATTAGTAGGAACTAGGAAGTATGATTTTGCTTGTCCATTATCGTTTTATTATAAACTGTGCAAAGTACAATTAGTACTACACGTCAGTATCAGTAGTGGTAGGTACTTGACCTAAGCCATAATCGAAGGTGAAGCTCTACGCGTGCAAGTATAACGAGCGTGCTTAAAGAATGGTATCGAAACTGTCCACAGAAGATTTGTAAATTTTAGTCATTTTACTTTTCTTTCAGAATATTATCATATTATTTTTATTCTTATTTGTTTCTCTATGTAACTAAACGTTATTGAAATTTACCACCTTTTGTCCACTTTTTTATATTATTTTATTCCATTAACTGTTTCAGTTGTATAAACAGCCTTGTTAACTCGCCTTTAATTAGTTCAGCGCAATAAAACAATGTTTATATTCCATTATGTAACGTTTATCTGTATTAACTGATGGTGTTCCAAATAAATAAATTATGCTATCCCGCTCAAATCGGATTAAAACTGAAAAGACAGAATAAGCGATGCCTCATGTCGTCTTCTCAGGTTGAATTAGATCTGTCACGTCATGCATTATTTTCAATACCATTGGATAGGTAGCATTGAGAACACATTGAGAATGATACATGTGTGCGTGAGGTCACAAATCCAACCTGCGTAGGAAGATAATAATATGCAATTCCTCATAGAAACGAAAACGAAGTTTCTGATGATGATACAAGCGACATAAGAGTTGGTTTTGCATGACAACGAAAACTAAACTTCGATTTTCCATTTCCGAGTAGGCTAAGCCTCCAGGTTAGATTTATCTATGGTTTATTTGGTTCACAAGGACAGCACAAAATACAGTTAGAAATAAACAAGTAGGTAGGTGTAATTCTGTGAAGACACGTTCATTGTAAGAATGGTTTATCTCTACGTATTTAAACAAGCAAAGAAAAAAACTAAAATTAGAACTTATGTTTTAGTGCACAAAATATAGTAATCTTAGAACTTAAACTAACCACGTGACCGTGAGCGCATTCATTGTTCCGAATTAATGATAGCACTCAACTGTCAATATAATGTTTAGATCGCTAATATTGATATAGTTTGGTCTGTTTTACCCGCGTGAGGGTTAGACGTATCCTTTTCGCGCGTACATATATTAAAATATACGTACGCGCGAAAAGGATACGTCTAAAAGGATACGTCAAAAGGATACGCTACTGTCCCATCCCAATAAATTGGGATGGGACAGTAGCATCGAAACATCCAATAAACTAAATTGCTGTCTAAGCTAATATTCTAATATTGTGAATAACCTCGAGAACACAGAAATGATCCAAATGTTTTTGTAGGTAGGCGTTTCGTTGTAATCCAATTATTTGGTATTACGTATTAGGTAGTAATAATATAATATGTTAAGCATTACTAGGTCGTCTATACGTGAGTGCACGGCAATTTTTGTAAACAAGCAGCGCCCTACGGCAAACCTTTAAAGGTGGTTTCTATCCCACGGGAACTCATTTATGGGATAAAAAGTAGCCAACGTTGGCCTCAAATGACCCGTATGAAAAATTTCAGCCCGATCCGTTCATTAGGCTTGGCGTTGAAGAGGTAACAAACATCCATCCATCCATACACCCATCCAAACATTCGCATTTATTTTTAGTGTGACTTGTTTCTGCCCGCGGCTTCACACGCGTCTATTATATGGATGCCTTTTATGATTATTTCTTTACCATATCTAATTATATTAGGAACACAACGTAAAAGCATACAGGTAGTACGCAAAATATTAGCCCGATCCGTAAAGTAGTTTTGGCGAGAAGATGTAACAAACACCCAGCCATCAATACATCCATAATTTCCTCAATCTTAGCCTCAACTTCAACAACTTTTAATGGTCAACTGCTGGACGCAGGCCTTCCCCTGATAAGTGCCTTAATGGCTTTTATCTCATGGGGGGTACTTCCCATAATTCCCTCGCTGGGCATGCGGATCAGGAATCGCTGTTCGATGGTAGAATTGTTTTGAGGCCCTGCTGAAGTGGATATACCTTAGTCGCCTTTTACGACACCTGCGGGAAGAATTGGGGTGGTGCAAATTCTTAGCCGTCTAAGCCGGCACATGCACACTTTAACATTTATAATATTAAGTGTGAATCTCGATGTTCAATAAGTCACAGTCATGATATATTTTCAGGATGTCTTTGAAGATGCTACCGATGAAGATTCAGTGTCGTAAGTATTAATAACTAGCTAACTAGAAAAGTTAAAAGGTGTTTTTCATCCCACGGGCACTGATTTATGGGATAAAAAGTAACCTATGTTTGATTCCAGGGTTAGTATTACCTGTATGCAAAATTTCAACCAGATCCGTCCAGTAGTTTTTGCGTGATGAAGTAACAAACATCCATACAAACTTTCGCAATTATAATATTAATATGGATGTACTTATACTAAACAACGTTTTTTAAATATTTTTTTATTTATTTAGGTCCCCTTTTCGTTTATATGTTTTTTATAGGTTTAGTTTTAGCTATTTTCAAAATCCATGTCTACGCTAATTGATATTCAATTTTGATGGTTTACTTCAACCCGAGATGTACTCCCGTAATACTTGAAAACTGTTTTTCAAGAAGAAGAAGAAGATTAAAGTAAGTTTTAGTAAAATAAATATTTAATTATTTCAGAGAATTTGATCTCCAGCTATCGTTCATTGATTGCGACGCAGCGATCACAAAGTTCTTTGAAAATGACCTACTTGGAGCGATGGCGATCATGAGGCCTTTGTAAGTATGAAACCGCTTCTAGTTAAATAATATTATAAATAAAATGATTATTTATTTTCAAAATCTATTATTTTTTCATAGCGTTTTTAAACTTTTGTATCTCTACGACCACCCCCATACGTTCAAAAAGGAGTAACTTTTAAACTAAATGATGAATTACTTTCAAATAAACTCAGCAATTATTAGAAACATTAGGAGCTCTCCATTAAACTGTAATTTAAAAAAAATCCCCGAATTAAAAGTTACGACGCTTGTTCTATGCAAAATAACCATTTTTTTTATCGATTTTTGTATAAATTTTAAAATATCTCAACAAAATCACTAAAAGTGGAGCCCATAATCTTTAACAGCTTAACGCATCCACTGCCGAGCCTCGACCCGCAGGCTTGCTACTGCTACACGGGGGCGGAATTGGGAATCTGCGTCTTGGGTTATGAATGAGTTAATTTTTTTTATAACTTTTGTGTTGTGCTCCAATAAAACCTATCTTATCTTATCAACAGTTTAGCTGTGGGAAACCAACGCCAATAATTCCTGACACTGATCAAACAAGATCATCATTTCTTTGCCCCCAGGTCGAACGTGTCATTATACCATAGCTTGGGACAATCTATCTTTGATTTCATCCCAGCCATGCTCACCTTCGATAAGAATCTGATAATGAAAGCTAAGCAGACTCTTAAGAAGTGCATTCCTCTGTGCGACTCACACCGACGGTCGCATACACTGACAGAGAGTCTGGGATCCATTGTAAGAATGGTAAGTATTTCGTCTTACGTTTATGTAATCAACTAATCACATTAATATACCTAGCCTGTGCAAAAAGAAGCCTCCTAGGAATTGAATCGCGCGTGTACCAATTGACAACTTTTGTTGCGTTGACAACAACATTCTATCATTTCAGTACGACTAAAAGTGTGAGGGGAGGTATAGTTTTGGTGTTGTAATGAAACGACTACATCTGACTGCGTGTGGTTTATTACTAATCAATATACTTGTCATAGTTACATACACCTCAAGTGTTAGTTCACCATAACGCTATGACGGTTCTCTTTTTGCACATACTCTTTATAAATGCGAAATTGTCCATCCATCCATACATCCAAACTTTCGCATTTTTAATATTTAGTGTAATGATGACTCACATGCTTTTTATCTGCTCTCTAATTTTCTCCTAAAAATACTAATGAGTTTCACCTTATCTACCTTTTTAATAAACTTTATGCACTATTTGTTGTTAGAGTCTGTTCAAAAAGAATAGTATCGTGGCGTTACGGGTTACGGTGAACTAACACTTTTAGTCGTACTGCAATGACAGAGGATTGTTGTCAACGCCAACAAAAGTTTTCATTTGGCACACGCGAGCCCTCCATTCACACTACTCTACTTTTATTGAACAGACTCTATATTATTTTTGATACACATGTTTTTAAGTGATACAATTTTATAATTGTGTACCTGCTTACCTACCTAAAATACTTCTCTTGATACTTTTCCTTGATACTGTTACTATTCCTGCTGCTTGTGTGTGTAGTACACACACAAGCAGCAGGAATAGTAACAGAAAAGTTAGGTAGGTAAGCAGGTATCTTAAAAACTCCATCTATTTATCTTAGTTATTTGTTCGCAACAGTTTGCAGTTAGCTCAATTGCTTCAATAATTGTAAATACTAGTTCGACTTTATTTCTAGTACTTACCTGGGTGACAGAGCTTCCCTCGGTTTTTTTTTGTAAACTGTGCTTATTAGAAATTATAGTAGTACTTACTATTCGCCAATAGATGGCAGGAATAGTCATATTTTTCAGTTTAATTAATAAGTTCATTAGGATAAAGTTGATTTTTGAAAACATAATTAAACTACTAAAACGACATTTTCGATTTATCGCCCCCTAAACCTCCTGTGTACTAAATTTTATGAAAATCGTTGGAGCCGTTTCCGAGATCCGGATTATATATACAAGAATTGCTCGTTTAAAGGTATAAGAATATATTTGGTTCTAATTTTCTTTTTTAATATTGAGTTTATCTACTGCATACCTATACTATACCGGTACATTGCTGGACGCAGGCCTCCACCTAACAAACGCCTTATCGGCCTTTGTAACATGGGGGGTAATAGGTACTCATAGCTCGCATGCGGATAAGGGATTGTTGTTTAGTGGTTAAATTGTTCTGCAGGAGGCGCTGCCTCCGGTAGATATCCCTTAGTCGCTTCTTACGACACCCGCGGGAAGAGTTAGTTAGATAGATAATTCTTTATTCATCACCTTAATAAAACAGAAATTTACATAATTAGACAAAGGGACATGAACAGCAATAGTACTAGCGGCCTTATCGCTTAGAGCGATTTCTTCCAGGCAGCCAAAACTATTGTAACAAAATAATGGCGGTGCTTCTTTACATAAATCTGAACTATAAATAATAATACACATAATACCAACTAAACTGTTCACTAATATATACAACAAATTAAAATTATAGTAGTTAGTAACTATAATGGACATGCTAAATAACTAACCTAGTGTAACAATACATTTAAATAATGACAAAAGACTTTCCTCTTAAAAGCATGATGTGATGTGGACTTCTTAATGTCCACTGGCATATCGTTCCAAACTTCCAAAGTCTGACAGCTTGAGCAGTGAAAGAGTTGCTTTAAAAATATGTTCTCTGTACTGGTGATACGAGGAGCAGGGTATCCGATGACCTCAGAGAGAGACCGTGAGAAGAATGTAGTAAATGAAATCTCTCCTTAAGATAGGAAGGGAAAAGGGGCTTGAAAAGAATGTTCAAATTCTAAACCGGTACCACACAGCTAATAATGATGATCTTTGTCTTATTTCCAGTATAACTACGCTAGTTGGACTGACCTCCAAGCGCATGCAGAGCTGTGTTACGCCGAAGCGCTACTTCTGAAGGCCGCATTGACCGTCCTTGATGGTAAAGACTACTCCAGTTATGTACGCGCAACTTTGCAGCTTAAGGATTGCTACAGCGCGTACAAGTAAGTAAAAATCATCAGTTGAGCTAAAACTTCTAAATCTATCAAGGTTATTAATACTCAAGTTATTCCGTGATCACAGCGCATTAAACTGTGCCGAAATATTGGAAAGTTCAAAACTCAAATCATGGTAAATATCCCGTTTTAAATAACTTTCAGTTGAGCTACCTGTAGATTGATTACATGACTTTGCAGTCAGCTCAATCGTTTCTATTGTAAAATACAGTTTAAATTTTATTTGGTTATTTTCTTCATGTCATGTGCTGATATGAAGAAATCAAATATATGTGAAATAAATTAGTACAGTAGTAAGTATCCCGCCATAAATTTATTCATAGGTATTTTATGAACCTAGTGAATATAAAAAAAAATGGCCTAGATCTCATTAATCCAAAAACTCACTGTCCCACTCCTATGAACGCCAAATCCTATGACTATCCTTTTCACAAAATGGCGTACTATGAGCCCTCTTAACAGCGCCCCGTCAAAGCTTCAATGCAATCGACGACCTTTGTGGCACAGCGAGTAAAGATCCGCCCGCGATCCAGTAGGCCGCAGGTTCGATTCACACGTGACAAATGATGACAAAACGATGTGCAGATATGTATTTGTTTCCGGTGTTTTTTTATATTTAATACAAAAATCTAGTATCCATAATACAATGTCACTTTTGCGTTCTACCTAATATTTTGCCGTAAGTATCACAAAAAAAACTGTTAATTTAACATTAGTGTGTTTATTTTTTGCTTTCATACAATAAATAGGTCTAAGGCATGTATTATGAAAGCTTGCTCAGTCATCGATCTATGCTTCAGCAACGCTTTTCTATGGCATAAACGTCACTCAAGCATAGATCTATGACTGAGCAAGCTTTCGTAATTTAGTGATTTAGTGACTAAACAATCACTACATGGACCGACTTTGTTGTCAACTCAAACTCGCGGGCGTCCGCGTGGTGGCACCTTATGTTAACTGTTTTTAACCGACTTCAAAAAAAGGAGGATGGTATCAATTGTCTGACTGAATTGACTGTATTTTCTTTTTTATTTGGTGGTCCGATCTTCATAATTCTTTTTTTATATGAAAGCTGGTGCTTCCCGTGTGGTCCCATTTTAATTTTGTTCAGTTCTGACAATGGGATCCATGAAAATTTATGAAAAAACTATAAAAAATTAAGTCGGTTTATAGTTTTTTAAAACAAAATTAATTATTGTTGTGGTCAACTCGCGGGATTGTGAAATCTGATGTATATATGTACAGTCATCTAAATATACATCTTTAAATAAGTTTAAAATAAAAGACAATATGGTTTTTCCGTGCCTTTCGCTTCCTATCTTATAATTTTTTGCTCTAAGCCCGTTTTGGGCTAATTCAAACATATCAGAGTAGTCACGGTTATATATCAGTGAATCTCTGATTCGGTACAGAATACATAACCAACTCCGGAATATATGGCCTTCGGCATTAAACATAGACTAAAACTTGAATGTCACGGTCATTTTTTGCAGATTTTTTTGTAATAATACACCTGATTCATCCGTGGAATTACATACCCATGCGCAATTATAGGTTATCTCTTCTCATACACTACATCACAGAGGATCGGTTAATGATAATGAAGACAATACAATCCGACTTTGGTTAGGTGCAATTTCACCGTTCGCTGCCTCATAAACATGTTTACGAAAACGAAGTTTACATCTGCCATTCAATAGAAATTGGACCTAATTCTATCTACACTAAAGTCGAAATTTTCACAGTTGCAATTGAACGCGATTAATAGTTATCTAGTCAAGTCACAAAATGTCAAACACGACGGCAAACAGAGGACAGACTGACATTCAAATAGGGATGAAAACTTCGTTTTCGTAAACGTATTCCCGCTTTCGCTCATCATAAATGGGGCTGTGGGAATACCATTCCGCTCGAAAAATAACAACTAACAGGTTTCTTCATCGATTCTACATACCGAAGCGACAGAATTAAAAAACATTACTTTATTACTGTGTCAGTGTTTATTTTATAATTTGACCTTGTACATTTATTGTGAATTAGAGTCATTTGCACCTTATTTCTTATTTTATTTTAATTACTATTTATCAATCTGTTTTAGATATTAATAATTAATTTTGTTTTAAAAAACTAAAAACCGACTTCAATTTTTACAGTTTTTTCATGAATTTTCATGGATCCCATTTGTCAGATCTGAACAAAATTAAAATGGGACCCACACGGGAAGCACCAGCTTTCATATAAAAAAGAATCATGCAGACCGGACAACCCAGTCAAAAGTTCTGAGGGAACAAACATAATAAAATAAAAACAGACGAATTGAGAACCTCCTCCTTTTTTTGAAGTCGGTTAAAAAAAATACATGTCCAAGTGATTATTATGTAAGTCTAAAGAAATAAACGATTTGACTCTGACTCTATTGTATTTATGGAAACAATGATTTTTTGATTTTGATGTCGAGTTATGGTTGTTACAGGACATGTTGGCACATCAAGGAGCGCAAGCAATGGGAGACGGAGGAGTCACAGTTCCACTTCGACAGCGGAGTACGGTTGGGAACAGCTACGTTCAATCTCATGGTTTCCCTCCTACCATCGAAGTTAATTTCAGTGCTTGAGTTCGTGGGATTTTCTGGAAGCAAGGTGAGTTATTTCACCAACAAACACTGTACGATATAGAATAATAGAGAATGCATCCAGAACACCCGAAACACATATCTGAAGACATCAGCTCGAGGGGTGGGAATCGTTAGAAGACTAGGATTTATTTATTTATTTATTAACTTGTTTACATGTTGTTATGTTACATAGGTCTTAGCAGTTAAGTGATAGTCTCAAACATGTACCCCGTTGGAGCGCTACAAAATAACTTAATACTAGTTAAAAAACTAATTTAAAATTAAATTAATTAGCTTCAAAAAACACTTCCTATCCTATTTATTTATTTATTTATATTTCAAAATATTCTTGAAGGTTGTAATAGCATTTTTCTAGTAAATATTCTTTTAGTTTCCTAAAAAAGGTTAAATCTGCCTCTATTGTTTTTATTTGAGGGGATACGTAGCCCGTTTATCCGAGCTCATAACTAGACAACGAATAGGAATAGAGAAAAAGTATACCCCCCCTCCCCACACAACTTCTAGGACTCACCTACAAGGAGTAGGAAATTTAGAGTAGTTTGTCTCCTAGATAGTCCAGAGAAATCGTTACGGATGAACGCGAGTTAACTACGAACCATATTTGTGTTGCGAGAACACCAACGTTCATCTCTTAACGAGGGACTTCAAACACAAATATATTTCGTAGTTAACCCGCGTAATTCCGTAATGAATTCGTCAAATTACGAAAAAAAAACGGTTTTTATAGTAAAACTAGCTGCGCCCCGCGGTTTCGCACGCGTTGATCCTATGGCAACTTTGAAAGGAGATTTCTATACCACGGAAACTGATTTATGGGATAAAAAGTAGCCAATGTTTGATTCCAGGATAAGAATTACCTTAATGCAAAAGCTTAACTAGATCCGTTCAGTAGTTTTTGCGAGAAGAGGTAAGGTCAATGTTGGGAGGTGTTGCCATATTGGCAGGCAGGTAGGCGATCTAAGCTACTATTATTAATACCAGACCTAAGAGCTAGTCTCTGTTCAGACTCTCTGGTCGAAAAGCTAACATTTTTAAAGTAATTAACCTGCTTTGATTGATGATTTTATACATTAACTAACAAATCTTGTTACTTGAAGCTTTGGTCGGATTAATGTAAATAAAAACATTTTATACCTTGGTATCACAACTCACCTCAACAGCCTGTATTGGTCCACTGCTGGACGATTGCCTCCCCCTGATAAACACCTTATCGGCGTTTATCAAATGGGGATAATGCCCATAATCTCCACACTGGGCATGGGAGTTGGGGATCGCAGTTTACTAGAATTGGTAGTATTATTCTGCTGGGGCGTTGCTGCCCGCCCCCCGGTGGATATACCTTAGGCGCCTCTTACGACACCCACGGGAAGAGATAGGGTCGTGCAAATTCTAAGCCAGCACCACACAGCTTGGTATCTATACCGCGGCAGTTCCTGGTTCAGTAAACGGTCCCTAAAACTATTAATTTTGGTTAATACGACGTTAACAGTGCTTGTGTTAAGTTAACACATTAAACTTTTTTTCCAGATGTACGGTTTGAATGAACTGGAGAAAGGAGCGAATTCGCCGGGAATGCGTGCCGTACTATGCAACCTTACGTTACTAATATATCACCTTATCGTGATACCGTCCATCGGGGGCGAAGGTAATGTGGAGGCTGCTGATATTATTTTCCAGAAAGTTTTGGCGGTGAGTATCAAATCAGGGACCTTACCTACGAATAAATGTCAAAGAAACAAGTCAGGAAGTCTAATTCAGAACAAATTCCAAAATGAAATTGCCGGGAAACCAAGACCATACCGCAGCAGGGTTGGTCGCATATAATGTAGGATTGATCGCATACAAGGCATGAGGAAGGAATAAGCAACTTTCTGAGCAGGTGTAACATTAAGTTTATTTTCCTTTCAGACCTATCCGAATAGCGTGTGGTTTTTGGCGTTACAAGCAAGGTCTGAGTTCTTGAAAGGCCATTTGAAAGACGCAATATTTTCCTACAATCGCGCGATCCACTCCCAAGAACACTTCAAGCAATTCCGCAACTTGTGCTATTGGGAGCTTATGTGGATCCATGGGTAAGTAAATTGAAATCTTTACACGATATAATTAATTTTGTTTTAAAAAACGTACTGACTTCAATTTTTATAAATTTTACATGGATTTTCCTGGATCCCACTCTCAGAACTGAACCAAATTAAAATGGGATCACACGGGAAGCACCAGCTTTCATATAATAAAAGAATCATGAAAATCGTACCACCCAGTCAAAAGTTCTGATGTAACAAACATAAAAAAAATTATATACATATACAGACAAATTGAGAACCTCCTCCTTTTTCTGAAGTCGGTAAAAATAGGTGACGCTGCCATATTGGTTCGAGTATTCCTTAAAATTTATTGCAATTTTATAAGTGTGATACTTAGTTTTACGGGCCAGCTGCGTAGATGGTACCTAGGTACCTACAGAACTCTTGGACAGTTTTAACGTGCTTGTTTTCGCGTTCCAGCCTAAATCTGGACTTCGAAGAGTCGGCAATACACGCTCAGCGTTTAGTGGAAGAGGGAGCTTGGTCTAAGACAACCAATCTGTATATCAGAGCAGCAATGCTTATGCAAATTGAGCCATGCGACACTACTCCCTTGCATCTGAAGGAAATCGACGACGCTATGCGGTAAGCATTATCACGTATAATCATCATCATGACGACCTCTGTGGCGCGGTGGGCGAAGGTCCGCCTGCGACGCAGGAGGTTGCGGGTTCGATCTCTGCCTCGGGACAAATGTGTGTACGATCGTCTGATCAGGGTGTTCTGGATGTATGTAGTGTGTAAATCAGTTATTTAGTACCCATAACACAAGCTCTGCTTAGCTTGGGCCTAGATGATGCTGTGTGGATTGTCCATCAATATTTATTACTAGTTGCTGCCCGCTGGTTCGCACGCGTTTTTTCTATGGCAACGTTTTAAGGTTATTTATATCCCAAGTAAATACTGATTTATGGGATACGGTAAAAGTATTACAGGTCTAGAACTACCTGTATGCAAAATTTCATCATGATCCCTTCAGTAGTTTTTGCGTGAAAGAGCAACAAACATCTATACAAACTTTCGCGTTTATATAATTTTAGTAGGATTTCCACAGGTGATCAGAATGCTGGCTTCTATTTCAGTCAACGCATTGTCATTCAACGTGGCAATGCTGCCAGCATTCTGACGTCACTTTGTCATCGAATGCGTAAAATGTTTGAAATTAATTCCTTCAACTTCAATAATTTACGCAATGTATGACGATGCGATGTTATTTTTCTCTATTCTACCCTAGACAGTATATCCCGTGCTAGGCCGGTTGGTGCGGCCAAGATTTTTAAATATATACATATATATAATATAAATTTGAAATAGTTTTGAGTGTAAATACTTTTTGTAATTATTTTATTTCGTTATTAATATTTTATTGTTGTCATACGAAATAATGCTATATAGATATAATATGTTGTAAATAAAACCGGCCAAGTGCGAGTCGGACTCGCGCACGAAGGGTTCCGTACCATTATCTATAAAAAAAAATACAAATCTTTCCTCGTAAAAAAACAAAAGGCAACGTGATGTGGTCACCCATCCATGTACTGACCGCACCCGACGACCTTGCTTAACCTCGGTGACACCTTACATTTCTATAGAACCATGTATTCGAACTTTCTATACCATAACGGTTTACAATTATTAAAATTATTTTACTTATATTGTTATAGCGGCAACAGAAATACATCATCTGTGAAAATTTCAATTGTCTAGCTGTCACGGTATCTTGAGATACAGCCTGGTGACAAACGGACATTCGGATAGGCAGACGGACAACAGAGGCTTAGTATAGTATAGTATAGGGTCCCGTTTGTTTAGGCTAGGGGACAATACACAAATCACTCCCATGCGAGAAGTCAGTGAAGATCCCAGTTCCACTTAGAATTAAAATTAGAATTAGGGTCCCGTTTTACCCTTTGGATACGGAATCCTAAAAAATACTGTCTACAGGACTAAATAGTGAAATTAATGTTTTCCAGGCTCGCGCCACTTGCCAAAGTCAAAAGTAATAGGGTCCCGTTTTACCCTTTAGGTACGGAACCCTAAAAAATACTATCTACAGGACTAATTAGTGAAATTAATGTTTTCCAGGCTCGCGCCACTTGCCAAGGTCCGTATAGCGGGGAAAAGTCTTCCGATGGAGAAGTTTATCGCCAAGAGATGTGAACGGTACAGACAGCAAGGGCTGAGGCTCATCCTGCCAGCCATAGAGCTTCTGTCTCACTGGAATATGATACAAATTCTAAAAAACAATAAGGATCATGTGTTTATGATTTTGAGGGTAAGTTTTATTCAATTATTTTATTATTTAGCACAAGTGGTCAGATTTTCAGTCATTTTATTGGCAAAAAATTGTTTACAAGTCAGGAAAATAAATAAATGAGGTACGTACTAACAAATTAAATACAAGCTACACAGCTACTCGACAGTGCCTAGCTTCATACTACACGGAAAATCATCGATTTTAGAATCTTCAAAATCACTTGAGTAAATTCAAATTGTGAACTCAAATAAATGTTGCAAAAAATAGGTTTGCGCACGTGTTTTTCTGATCGGGTATAGTGTAATTTATGAAATTATGACACTGGCCTGTAGTTTTGCATATATGACAGGTACGCGGATGTAGCCTACATGTCAAAATGTGCGTCCGCCGTGCAGCTTCAAAGTGTAATTCGTATTCCCAAAATCAGTCGGTAAATTTTTAAGACTTCAAATTTTGACAAAATTTAATAAAATCGCTTCCTTGGATTCAGATTCACAATAATATTATAAATGCGAAAGTTTGTATGTATATATGGATGGATGAATGTTTGTAACCTCTTTACTACTGAACGCACTGGGTTCAAATTTTGTGTATAGGTAATTTTAATCCTGGAATCAAACATAGACCTATTTCTATCCCATAAATCCGTTCCCGTGGGATAGAAATCACCTTTAAACGTTTCCATGAGAACAACACGTGCGAAGCTGCATGGCGCAGCTAGTTCCTTAATATTTTTTAACGCTCTCTTAGGACAAGGAAAATATCACCACTTGGGGTTGAATTAAGCTACAGTTTGAGCCATCTTCAGAGACAAGCGAACAAAAACTTTAGGTGTTAGCGGATCCCTCACGCGCGAGGTCAGTCTGCGCTCAGTTTAGTTATTCGCCAGTACGATAATTAAATAACAATGGCCTCCTAGCCGAATTTCGGCCATGGCGGCCAGTTTCAACGAAAACTAGCCAGGTGCTCAGGACATATTATAGTGCACAAGTGTGCGCGTAAACACAAATTCACTCTCCCTCACTATTATAATCCGATGGGACAGGCAGACCGACCGGGGAGAGGTTAGACGCAGGACCAACAGCTCAACAACGCGTTTTCCGAGGCACGGGGGACTAACACCGCCAACTTTTTGACTGCGGGCTGCTACTGGATTTTTTTCCTGCTAGAAAAACCCCAATAACAACTTTGGCTGGACCCGGGATTTGAACCCAGAGGACCTCATAATCGGTGGTTGAACATACTGACCGCTGGACCAACGATGCAGTCAAAATGATCCTATTGCCGCACTAGGCTTCACAGACAGCTATCTATGAAGCCCAGTGCGCCATTATTATTTTACTGTGTGCTTTATTTCCAAATAACATTTTCTATGCCTTTGATTACTGCGCGTAGTGTGAGATATGTAGATTTTTTCAATTTTAGTTACGCACGTTTAATACGGAAGCTGCCAACATCGCATGGCGGATTCGGAGTAACAACATTTAATCGTTTTATTTTTTATGAAAAATAACCATAACTAGAGTCTGTTCAAAAAGAGAAGAGTCGTGGCGTTACGGTGAACTACCACTTTTAGTCGTACTGCAATGACAAACCAGTGTTGTCAACGCAACAAAACTTGTCAATTGGAACACGCGCGCCCTCAATTCCCACGACTCTTCTTTTTTGAACAGACTCTACCGGCTGTATTTAAGAAAATTTCAAAAAAATAATGGATTTCCATACACTGTTCACACTTGTTAAACACGTGACACGTGAAATGAAATTCCATAGAGTATTCCCCTTGGATTTCGGTACGCATGCAAAGACTTTCTACCTTATGTTTGGAAAAGGAATAAGTAACTTTCTGAGCAGGTATAGTTTAAAGGAATAAGCAACTTTTTAAGCAGGAGTAGTGAGTATAATAATCTTCTTTTTCTGCAGATCATCGAGAAGACATATCATTCCATTCAAAAAGCGTCAACAGACTGGATGGGAGATTACGTTAGCGATAATTTTGCGCTAGTCTACTACCTCCATGGATGTGCTTTGGCCGCCATGGCGCTTCCAAGGCAGGCGATGGAAAAATTGCAGAAAGTTATCGAGTAAGTTCACATTTCAAGTCTTTAAATGTGGTTCAGCAGTTCGCCGTGTGGTGTCGGAGGCATAGAATTATCACCACTACAACTCTTCCGTAAGAAGCGACTAAGGGATATTTACTGGAGGTAGGCAGCAGCGCCTCCTGCCAAACAATTCTGTCAACACACTGCGATCCCCAACCAGCATGCCCAGCGTGGGGATTATGGCCATTACCTCCCCATGAGATAACAGCCAATAAAAAGGTGCTTATCAGGGGGAGGCCTGCGTCCAGCAGTGGACCAATATAGGCTGTTGAGGGAGGTTCAGCAGTTGTGCCGTGTGCTTAGAATTCGCACCACCCCAATGCTTTTTGCTAACTAACTGAACTTATTTTCGGCCCTTGTGGGGACACGGAAGGGGCCTCGAGACATAGGCCCGTTTTATGATAGCTTCCTCAAGCCTTACTTATGCAGTCATTACGTGAGTTCTACTCAAGCTTTGAATCTCTGCTCAAGTAAATCTTTATTATAGAACGTAACTCTGACGCTACTTAGTTAGCTGCAGTATCAAAATCTCTACTTGAGTGAGTACTCTTTTGTCTATGGTCTACACATTTATCTAGGCGAAAAACGTTCCTTTACCTTATAAACCTTATTATAATGTATTTTTGTTGCTTTGATAGTTTTTGTGAAACGCAACAATTTCAAACATTTTGGCGCCTTATTTAATTAAAAAAAAAAACGCTTAAGTGCGTAGAAATCCTTTCCAAACATTACTCAAGCGTGGTACAGACAACACTTGAGTAAAGATGAGTTCAAAGAATCACTAGGTAGAGATTTTAAGGTAAAAATCGTTCTAATATAGGCAAATGATGCTTGGTTACCGTTCCATAATACGTAATAACGTGGTAAGAAGGAAACTTGAGGGAGTGTAGATTTTGACATGAGCGAGTGTAGATTTTGACATCAGTGCCCAAGCATTGTTTTTTAATTAGTTTTTTTCTCAAAACTATACATAAGCATCACTCAAGCATAGGTCGATGACTGAGCATGCTTTCATAATACGGGCCGTAGCCTCTTTACCCCGCTTCAACTCGAGGGGTGACGACTCCTCGGTCCTTGGGTTAAGGCGTATACCCGAGCCAATATGACAGCGATACTAATTTTATCATCATTTTTACGTTTAACATAGGAATTTTGAAAAATCCTACGTTCAGTTTGTGGTATCTATTATAAGCTATTTTTTAATACCTATCTCATATAGTTTTTAGGAGATGCGAAAATAGAGTTTGGTAGCCAAAAAGCGCAACTTCGTATCTCTGCGTAAGCTTTACAAAATAAAACTATTACAGAGGCATTAATAAATATCTTTTAATAGATACTTACAACAAACTGAACGATGGATTTTTACAATTTCCTGTGTTTATCGTGTGGCGGCGCCACTAGTGTATGTGCCGTTTTTAAAGTGAAATAGTTCGTGTGTTGTTCAACACAGCGCTATCTGTGTCTCAGCGGCTGCACTACATACCCATCCGGTTCGAATACAAACATGTTATGGCAGTAAATAATATAAATGCTTTATTAAGCTCCTTACTTGGTTCGCGCAGACGCCACTAGAGGCGCTTTGCCAAACTAATAAAGGAGAAAACGGCGCTGACTGCCTAACTCAGCAAAGTCCAGTAACGCTGTCATGGTCATCTGCGGTGTTGACCGCATTATAGTTGCTGATTTTTTTTGGATTTGAAAAAAAAGCTGCTTCTTTCTGCACAACTAGACTTGTCAAACAGACCTTTTACCTCAACAACAGCCCTTAAGAGTGTGCAATGAAGTCGCTACGAAATTTATTTCGAGCGAGATGTCAAGATATGGTTTTCTAGCCAGGTATTTTAATTTTTACCTAATTACAAAATTAAAAGACAGAACTAAAGATATACTTCTATATTTCCTAGCAAAACAATAACGGAAGAAAAAAAGTGTGCTGTTCCTGAGATAAATAGCAAAATATGTGCAAATCATAAATTTTTTATAAAAATAAAACATTCACCAATCGTGTTTTTAAAACACATAATTCAAGATAAAAATTCGAAGTAACATTTCCCCAAATATGAAGGTTAGCTTTACACAGATTCTAAGATAATAACGATTTCAAAAATTGCTTATTGCACACTCTTAAAACGTTTCCATAGAAACAACGCGTGCGAAGCCCTGGGTAGCAACTAGTATATTTTAATAGATATATTCCTGGAGTCAGCTGTTTCAACCTGCACACACAGCAGGGTTGGAGGGGTCGCTTCTAACGTTGCAACCGCCACAAACCACTTCACACTAATATTATAAAGGCGAAAGTTTGGATGGATGTATGGATGGATGTTTGTTACCTCTTCACGCCAAAACTACTGATCGGATCTGGCTGAAATTTTGCATACAGGTAATTCTAATACTGGAATAAAACATAGACTACTTTTTATCCCATAAATCTGTTCCCGTGGGATGAAAATCACCTTTTAATGTTTTCATAGGAACAACGCGTGCGAAGCCGCGGGGCGCAGCTAGTATTTACATAAAAGATTCATGCGTTACTTTGCAGAAATCTAATACACTAATAATGTGAAAGTTAAAAAAAGAATTATGGATTGATTCCTATATTTTGTAACTGGCTGCGCCCCACGGCTTCGCACGCGTTTTTCTTATGGAACCCGTTTAAAGGTAACAAATACCTCTTCACGCCGAAACTACTGCACTGATCGGGCTGAAATTTTGCATACAGGTAATTCTAATCCTGGAATCAAACATAGGCTACTTTTTATACCATAAATCAGTTCCCGTGTTATACAAATCAACAACCTTTTAACGGGTTCCATAAGAAAAACGCATGCGAAACCGCGGGGCGTAGCCAGTTACAAAATACAGGAATCAAAATATTTACTAAGTAACAATTCCGCGCAAAACTTTCTGTATAAAGATCTGACAAAGGAGCTCAGGGTGGCAACATCTCTGGGGGGACTCTGCCGTTGTTGCTTGGCGCTCTCAGTGTCAAGGTCGAGTGTTGTGGTGTCCGTTACCGGTCCTGATCATGGCTCGTGGAGATTTGAAACTAGTTCACGGCTGATGATGATAAATTATCTCTCATTTTGTAGTTGGTGTGGTGGATTTATTCTTTAACGCGGACTACATTTTGTTAGATCTTATCGAAGAAGGTTTTGTGCGGAATTGTTACTTAATATTTTCCTCTCACCCTCAACCTCAACAATATTACAATATTGGTCCACTGCTGGACGCAGGCCTCCAGATAAGCGCCTTTTTGGCTGTTATCTCCTGGGTGGTAATGCCCATAATCCCCACGCTGGAGAAACATATTCATCCTTATATTATTTACTTAGTACCTGGGTAACCGAGCTTCGCTCGGTTTTTTTTTGGTAAATTGTGCTTATTAGAAATTATAGTACTATTCGCCAATAGATGTCAGGAAGAGTAAATTTAATACGATACATCTAATTATTTAAAACATAATTAAACTAATAAAACGACATTTTCTCAAAACGATTTATCGCCCCCGAAACCCCCTGCATACTAAATTTCATGAAAATCTTCGGAGCCGTTTCTGAGATTTATATGATACAGATTATATATGTATGCAAGAATTGCTCGGTTAAAGATATCAGATATATTTGTTTTTTAACAGCCTCAAGAAATCAATAAAAGAAGACACATTCCTCGTGCCCTACGCCGTATGCGAAATGGCCTGGTGTCAATACCAGATGGGAGATATGCAGAGGGCGTTGGAACTGCTACATGAGTGCAAGTAAGTCCTCATTTATTGCTTTTGTGTATATTTTCAAACATTACAAACTTTTGCGATTTCTTATCATAATGAATGATTAATTACCGGATATTTATCTCTTATAAAATAAAGAATCTTTAGACAGATAATTTAATAAAAAAGTGTACTTAATATGTCACTGTAAAAAAGCGTTTAACAGGATGAAGACTCCTAAACCTGTATTGTATAGTAAGTGAGTAGACAATTAGATAATGTACCTCCACGAAAACCGCATAACCACAACATTCATAAAAACGCTAAAGCGACAAGACAACAGAAGTCGCTGAAGTTTTCTTTCTATGTATAGTATACGACCGTGTATTCCATCCACAGGTGAAAATAGTTGGGTCTTGATTATCAAACAAAGGAACCCTGGGAGGATTCTAGGAATATACTTACTCCTTATTATTTAATTTGTATGTTTTGAGCGGCTTCCGCTGTCTTACGGGTTCAGCGTCTTCAGCGGATTAAGCATCAGTTATATTTATTTAAGTACTTAAAGATTATTAAAAAATAAAAACCACAGAGATTTGTATCGGAGCTATAATTAAGTGAGTCAATCTAGCGTTAATACAAGGTGTAAGGTTTTTGTTATTATTATAGTACGTAAGTCTCTCCGAGTAATTTCCCCTTTTTGGGATATTATTTGATTACAATACAAAGTGTTAGGTATTTTATTACAGAAAAAATTATGCATTATAACAACAGTAGGATAATAGAAACAATAGCTATTATAAACATCATTACAGAAACACTCAAGACTGTTCCAACGCTTTCTGGCGGTGACTATTAGGCGCATACCCGAGCCAATCTGACAGCAATTCCTATTTTATCATATTTTTACGTTTACAATAGAAATTTTTAAAAATCCTACGTTCAGTTTGTGGTATCTATTATAAGCTATTTTTTAATACCTCTTTTATGATTTTATCTCATGTAGTTTAGGAGGAGATGCAAAAATAGAGTTTGGTGGCCAAAAAGCGCAACTTCGTATCTCTTCCTAAGCTTTACAAAATGAAACTATTACAGAGGCATTAATAAATAGCTTATAATAGATACCACAAACTGAACGTAGGATTTTTAAAAATTCCTGCGTTCAACGTAATAATAAGATATAATAGTTGAGGGCGCCACTTTCGCTGGTGTATGGGCCTTAATAGTCAATCATTGATATAAGGGAAAGGATTGTCTATAGGCTTTGGGGGAATCAAACGTCCTGCGCCGCAGGCGGACCTTCGCCCATCACGCCACAGAGGTCGTCGTATTTTAGAATCTTATATCTATCACTATTCAGTTAAAATAGTATAGAATACCTATCTTGTTATAAATAAAAAATATTGTTTTAGTTTGTTTAATGTGTGTGAAATTTCAAGTATTTATAACCCAAATGACACCCCAAGACATGAATGACCTTCATTTAAACTGGTTTATTTTTGGGATAAGAACCGAAACGTTTTTAGTGTCGGGGACTGCGAGAAAGAGTCATTCTATATTTTTATTAAAAACGACTAACAGATGATAGAAAATTACATAGTTCAAAGATAAATCTTTTAAATCCATCATGGTTAATAATATTAAAGTTATTTACAACGGGATATTTACCATGATTTGAGTTTTGAGCTTTCCAATATTTCGGCACAGTTTCATGCGCCATGATCACGAACTAAAATGATCAAAAATAACTTTAGTATATTACATAGGTACACAATAAAAAAAAACATAGCGTGGATACCGACCGTGGTCCCCAATCATAGGTATTTACAGTTAGCTAATAGAAATAAATAATACCTAGTGGTTTTACATTTGCATGTAAGTCAATTTTGATTTCTGCATAAAATTAGATTTTTCTCATTCGGTCTGCTTTAGCGATTAGTTTCTCCAAGTCAGAACGCAGTAAGACGAATAAATAACTCGCTTCAATGTGAAAAAAAGACACATTTTACTTTACTTTTACTATAGCTCCGATTCAAAATCCTGTAATTTTTTTGTTTACAAAGAGGTTACAAGGCCTCTAAGCACAGAAGCTCGAAACATTTTTTGTGTATCATGTTTTCATTCATCATTTAAATCATATTTCTTTCGATTTCAAATTTCAACAATATTTGCTGCACATGTGATTTTATTAGTTTTTAGTGATAACCTGGACTTGCTATTTACTGTTATTGGAATGAGGATAAAGGAGAACATACATATTTGATTAATAATTTGATAATGGCTAGTTTGTGCCCACGGTTTCGCACGGTTTGTTTCTATGGAAACGTTTTTTTTCCTACAGGCACTGATTTATGATATAAAAAGTAGAAAGGAAGGTCCCAGGATTACCAAAATTTCAGCCGAATCAGTAGTTTTGGCTTGAAAAGTTTACAAACCATCCATCCAGCCAATCTTTCACGTTTTTAATATTATTGTGATTGTTACAGGAAAAAGTATTCGGGCTACAGTATGGAGATGCGACTTCACTTGCGAGTGCACGCTCGAGTGGAGGTCGTTCGCTCCGAGATCGAAACAAGTAAAATTACTCCAGCAGGGGGGCCTGACTTAAAAACCAAAAAACATTTTGAAGGCTAAAAATAGTTTTGAATTACCTTTCTCACACATCGTTATACTTAAAGGACTTAGCACAATTCAGAACCGCACGGCCAAACACTCAAATATGGGTTTAAACTTATTTTGATAAGAATTTATCTATAATGGATCTAATCAGAAATAAATCTATCAATGGCTCCACGCTTTCCCAAGTGGATCTAATGAGAAATAAAGTTCTCGATAGATCCGTCATGGATCTAGTCAATGGATCTAAGAGCTCATATACACGGACGACATGTTGCCAACTGCAGTCAACTGCAGTCGACGAAACGTCAGACGTCGACGGGTGCTGTGCAGCAGAGATTAGGTCCACATACATATGCGACAATACTTGTTGTACACAAATTCAGATTATTTATAAATAACGCTTGTTACATGTCATAAAAGTAGTACAAATGAATTGAATTATATAAAATAAAAAAATATTGGTGATGACCAATATTTTTTTAATTTCTTTATTTTTTTATCATGATCACAAATAATAACTTGTACAGTTCAATCACATTAAAATAATAATAATCATACATTAAATTATACAATATGGTGTATGTATAATGTTACACCGTGAGATCATTAGTAAAATTATAGTGTTTTATTATTGTGTCTAATAATTATTATAACAAGACAGACATACAATGTTTTAAACTTAATAGTGTCAAGAATAACTACCTAGTTCTTAAGAAATGAATGTGAAACTATATGTGTACCGTTTTAAAGGTTATCTAGCACTTAGTATTGTTGTTATATGTAAAGAAAAAAAGGATTTACAAACTGATATATGTAGGATGACCACATTTTCATTGTGTACATTGATAAGCTTAATGTATAAATCTGGATTACTCTTCGGTTTATATCGTTGGATGCGCCCTTACGCTTCTTTGAATATCTGCGTTAATAAAATGAAGACACACGCCCTCTATGAGTAGATAAAATGCATGTAGAGATTATATACGATTTTAGAAATTCATTTCTCAAAAGAATATACATTCACTTATAGAGAAATACAGTATTATCTTAATTAAACATGCAGAGCGGACTTATGTAACTAAAATGGTGATGTTTTTATTGGTACTTAAGTATAGCAACACGAAATAAAAAACACTTAATAATATATCTATAAGTACCTACTTAAATCCTAATTTTATGTGGAAAATATCCAGTATATAATGAACCTACTATAAAATCTCGATGATAAAATGTATGTGTTTGTCAATAAACCTAACTGTGCAATCACATTTTGCAAACAAGCACACCACAAAAACAAACAATTCACTGATTTCAAGTGACATAGACAAGTTTGAGAGTTCATATACTTCGTTTGGCCTCAAACACTATTATTATTATTATACGATTTAAATCTTTGCCGCTAGATATATAAAATACATAGATGAATTAAAACAATATTATTATGTATTATTATAAACTAAAATATTCTTGAGTAGCATTAAGCTGACTGAATTGTAGCTGTCGATTGATAGATACTAAGGTTATAGAAAAGAAACTACTTAGAAGATAAACATGTTTTTTCATATATGCGGTTTCGTCGTTTAGCGACCACTTCGCCAAGTAAAATTGCTCTCTTTTATCTGGAATTTCGCTGAAAATATTTTATAGAAAGGGATCACAGGAATGATGATAATAATGTATAAATAAGGTAAAGATGTGTAAAATAATATTAAAAATTATGGACTAAAAAATAATATTTATGGGTGTAATTGTGATATTTCATTATTCTTTAGTTTTTATAGTAGATATAATTTTATTGTTATGTTTGCAAATTATTGTTTTACCGTTTTATAATGGCATATTAAATAAATATTAAACCAAATCATGTGGCTCTTTTTCATAAGCTTTTATTTAACTTGCCCTTTTCGTAGGTATAGTCAGCAAATATTGCGCCTTACCACCACTAGGGTGATTTTTCTGTGAAGTGAATAGTAGCCAACCCCGGCTTGCTCGATATCTTTTGTTTTTAACGCAAAGCAAAATAGTTTCAAACGGGATAGGCATGACGTTTGGCGATATGAAACCTACCACGGGTAATTTTTGTGTAAGTATTTTGCCGGTACACTCACATGTGGCATTAGAAAGTCCCTGTTTACAGAAACCATCTACCTCCTAGCATCATCCTAGCTAGTCCTACATCTGGACTAGCTCATCACAATTTGAATAGACGTCGCGTCGGTTACACGGTACATGCATAAAGTAAGTAGGTGTATATGTGTGACACATCTTACAACAGGTTATTTGTACCTGTTGTGTAAGGGGGCCTATTTTAATTCTCTTAACGCAATTTCGTGTTTCGTTTCAGCCAATTAGCGTACCTAATACACCGTATTAAAGTACCAATTAGCACGAAAAAACGAAACGTTACAACCGGTTGCGTATTTTTGAGAATTATAATAGGCAGGTTCTTGAGTCAGAGTCAGAGTCAAATCGTCTATTCCTTTAGACTTACAAAATAAGCACTTATACAAGTCAAATTTTTACTATATAAACAGCTTGATAAATAGTAATTACCATCAAACAAGAAATAAGGTGCAATTGACTCTAATTCACTTTAATTTTTTGTCCACTAGCGGAAGAAGTTAAAAAGAAACCTAGCAAGTTTATTAACTTATACAATCTTTGTATAACTAAATCTAACTGTTCTTACATACTATTGTCGATGTGGAACTAGGCGACATCCGGCCAAGCATTACCATCATTAATGTAATCATCTATGTAGTAAGTAAGGCTTTCTTAATAATATTATCAAAAAAGAGGCTAAAAAAGTAGTGGAATGAAAATGAAGGTATCGTACAACGATTTTATGAAATAGCGCGCTGAGAAAATAGTGAAATCGTTAGAGGAAAACGTTTGTTAATATATTTTAACGAATTCTTAAAGACTTACAAACCTTCAACATTATGGAGTGTGTATTCTATGTTAAAGACAACACACAATGTACATTTAAAAGATTTTGAGAGACTAACATCGTTTCTCAAAATTCAAAATTATGGATTTAACCAAAAAAAACAAGGTTTTCACTTCTCAAGAGGCACCTAGAAAAAACCTTTCACTATCTATAACTAATTTTACGATAGATTTTAAATAAATATCTCACCTAAATTGATTTATGTAAAATAAAATTTTGTAATTTTTTAATTAGCTCATTCATATTTTTTTTTACTTTCCTTGTATTCGTAATAAAAAGCACAGTGTTTACCTCGGGTGAAAGTAACATTTAGTCCCCCAAACTATTATATATATTATATATAAACCCCGTCTCGGGACTAAAAAGTTACTTTCATCCCTTGGATGACAATGTAGGTTAGGTACTATCAAAACAATTTTTTTTTCTTTTTTATTCGCCTTTCTGTTGTCATAACCATAACCATGGCCTATACCTATAATTCAATTCCAATCAGTGTTATATTAAACACGTTCAACCAGTGTCACCTGACTCATTCGCCATTTAATTCTATGAAATGCTCTTTCACTAATATTTTATCGTCATCTGATGATAAATATGTATTGTGAAAATGCTTAAGGGTGCAAACGACACTAGTCATTTTGGGTAGTGTCGTTTGCACCCTTGACGGTGCAGGAACTAGGGTGCAAAAGAAACTACACGAAATTTACAATCTCGAGATTTTATGAAATAGCGCGCTGAGAAAATAGTGAAATCGTTAGAGGAAAACGTTTGTTAATATATTTTAACGAATTCTTAAAGACTTACAAACCTTCAACATTATGGAGTGTGTATTCTATGTTAAAGACAACACACAATGTACATTTAAAAGATTTTGAGAGACTAACATCGTTTCTCAAAATTCAAAATTATGGATTTAACCAAAAAAAACAAGGTTTTCACTTCTCAAGAGGCACCTAGAAAAAACCTTTCACTATCTATAACTAATTTTACGATAGATTTTAAATAAATATCTCACCTAAATTGATTTATGTAAAATAAAATTTTGTAATTTTTTAATTAGCTCATTCATATTTTTTTTTACTTTCCTTGTATTCGTAATAAAAAGCACAGTGTTTACCTCGGGTGAAAGTAACATTTAGTCCCCCAAACTATTATATATATTATATATAAACCCCGTCTCGGGACTAAAAAGTTACTTTCATCCCTTGGATGACAATGTAGGTTAGGTACTATCAAAACAATTTTTTTTTCTTTTTTATTCGCCTTGCTGTTGTCATAACCATAACCATGGCCTATACCTATAATTCAATTCCAATCAGTGTTATATTAAACACGTTCAACCAGTGTCACCTGACTCATTCGCCATTTAATTCTATGAAATGCTCTTTCACTAATATTTTATCGTCATCTGATGATAAATATGTATTGTGAAAATGCTTAAGGGTGCAAACGACACTAGTCATTTTGGGTAGTGTCGTTTGCACCCTTGACGGTGCAGGAACTAGGGTGCAAAAGAAACTACACGAAATTTACAATCTCACTAATAGTTTGGATGGATGAATGTTTGTTACCTCTTCATGCCAAAACTTCTAAAAGGATTGGGCTGAAATTTAGCATACAGGTAATTCTAATACTTTTTATTCAATAAATAAGTTTCTGGGGGATAGAAATCACCTATAAACTTTTCCACAGGAACTAGGCGTGCGAAGCCGAAGGGCGCAGATACCTATGGTTTATCCATCCAGCATGGAGCATGTAAGTAAATAAACCACGATACAAATAACAAAATCTCACTTGCTTGGCGTCGAGTTTCAGATATAATTGTAGGCAATTTTTATTGAAGGAAGGATCCAAAATAGACAAGTAATGTAAATTACGTATAAAAGGACGCGCCAACAAAGTGAATTTTAGGTTAAGTATGGGCGGTTTGTATACGTTTATGCCTCATTCAAAATGGACACGGTATAGATACTTTTACTTTTATTTTCAGCTTAGCCGTTCTAACATTGTCAGAGAACGTTATTTCACATGACTAGGTAATCTCGTGCAGCTTTGCGAATAATGTGATTATTTCTGAACCGTAATGATTAGAATCAGAGAGCACCCACGTCCAACCCTACCGCCGCTACTGCTATTACAAGTTATTCCCGCTCGTCCCCACGTTTCGACCCCAACGGGGACCAATGGGAAAATTACTTCCCGTTATATCACACGATGTGATATAACACAAGTTACAGCTTAGTTGTAACTTGCCTTTAGAGCCCTGGACGAGTATTTATAACATTAGAGTGATTTGATTCAAAACAAACTAATAATATAAATAAACGAAAGTTTGGATGGATGTATGAATGAATGTTTGTTTGCTCTCCAATCCAAAACTTCTGAACAGATTGGGCGGAGTTTTTGCATACAGGTGATTCTAAAGGGAATTCTAGGAATCAAACATAGGCTACTTTTTATCCCATAAATCAGTTCTTGTGAGATATAAATCAACTTTAAACATTTCCATAGGAGCAACGTGCGCGAAGCCGCGGGCCGCAGCTTGTTTTGAATATTATATTAGTGCAGCTTTCCTCATCTCTGCGTCCAAATGAACTCCTCTCTTAACTTATTTAACTTGCATAACGAAGAAACTACCCAAGTTGCATAATACGTTAGCCTGTTCGTTAGTTTGTTCTTATAATAAATTTAACCTTGAATAAATACGGATCAGCTTGAATAGATACTACCTGTAGATTGTTTACGCTTCCGACTAGTATTTATATGGGTCATTGAGCTACCTGTAGATTGTTTACACTTCCGACTGGTATTGATATGGATCAGTTGAGCTCCCTGTAGATTGTATAAACTTGCTACCGGTAGGTATAGATATGGATCAGTCAGTTGAGCTCTCTGTTAAATTGTTTACGCTTCAGGCTAGTATTATTTCAGATATGAGTTTTCTATAATTATATATAGGGTTGCCATAACTTTTAGGAACCAATATGGGACGTATTCCCTTCCAATGCCCGAAACTCATCATAACACATTCAACGCCGACACGCGGCTCTTCAACTACACCATACATAGCACGCATGTGTACATAGTGAGAGACAAACTACGTCTTTTCTAACAGATACCCAGACCCTTTGATCTCAATCATATCAAAAGTATAAAAAATTTAATAAAAAAAACTAAATTATTAAATCAAAGTTTTTATTCGAAATGTTGCACGTTGACAATTTATAACATAAATTAACATCTTATCATTAATAGGGTATTTATTTTTTCGCCGGCGGCGGCCCGCGCCCCTCACCTCTATTTCCGTATTTTGTCAAAATACGGGACAAATACGGGACATGTAGTAATACGGGACGGGATGGCCAAATACGGTGACAGTCCCGTATATACGGGACGTATGGGAACCCTAATTATATATTACTTATTCTAACTATTTATTACGTATTTATTTTTATTTTCATTGAATTCATAATCATCATCATCAGCCTATATTAGTTCACTGCTGGACATAGGCCTCCCCCAATGAGCGCGATAGCGCCCTGTCTTCAGCATCCAGTAGGACAAGGGTATCAACCCCTATATATATATGAATATAACTGTGAACGTATGTGTTTGCGTGAAGTTGTAACACACGCCAATTTTTGAGTAAGCGCTGGGAGAACGTAACCTATCTTCCCTTTTGTAATTAATCAATGTATTTTATACAATTCTCATAAAAAAATGGTAAATATTTGATCAGTATCTTAGGCAAGCGGCAAGACCGGCAGATAGACGCAAAATGCAATATGCAAGCGTCGCGCCCGCCGCGTAACATTTCAAGAGTAGGTACCTACTAGGGATTGCAAATTCCCGGTTTTTCGAGGAACCGAGAATCCCGGGAAATGTTGAAGTCGGAACCGGGAAATCCCGGGAATTCCCGGGAAATATATTTATTTTGTATTTTTACTGAAATTAGATAATTTAACTGCCTCTTAAGCCATGTCGCTTATATCACTTGATATAACATACCTTATATTGCATAGGTATGCGATATGCGATATAAGCTATATTAGAGCTGTATTTCTATACATCTGTTAAAATGAATGTCAAGTTCTTAATTCAATGTGGTCGATGTGTTTTGTTCCCTCGTTCGACAACAAGCTTTAAAACTATTCGTTCTAAAGAGTCGTGACTGAATCCAGCACCTACATTTACTGCACTACCTACAACAACACTCTCAAGGCAGCAAAACTCCATGAGGCTGGACTTGATCTTGATAAACCGAAAGTATCTTTGTGTGAAAAATCGCCGAAAATATGAATTAATTGTTACAAAAAAGCTATTTTAAATCAAATTAATCGGTTTAAAATTGTTATTTTTATCACAATCAAAACACGCTTTGGTCTATCCAGTTCATAGATTTATTACGAAAGGTTGATTCAATTTAAGGTTCAATCACTTAAAGTACGTAAGTTTTTTTCTTCAAAATGGAGGTACATTATGCATGCACACGGAAGCTTGATTTGGGCACTCTCTTATACATTTTGGACTGTTTCCATTCATCTTTACCACCCTGACTCTACAGCCGCGGGTGGGCTTAGATCTGGTAAAATGCGCCATTCTCTCCTATTCTTGGCTTTTTTTACTGCCAGTCGGACACTGCAATTGCCTTTAGGTCTTGTTGGACTCCATCGACCCACCTGGGTATCAGTCTTCCAGGGGGTCGTCGGCCATCAGGTTTGCCACCAGTAGTCACACTAGTCACCATCCAGGTACAGCGTCGAAGATTTGTATTTTTCTTTCAAACACGAGTCTTTAGGTTTTCTTGGTTAGAACCCATAAGTCATTTTCGAGGCTTACGTAAGAATTGGACGTTGTAGCGTTTTGTAAATGAGTAGTTTAGATCTTCTATCAAACTAAAGCGTAAATATTTGAAAAGGTTGAAGAAGAATCTATTAGCGGCTTGAATTGTTCTATTTATTTCCGCGTCCACCTTGTTTGTATCGGCTACCGTGAGCCAAGAAGATAAACGCTGTTATAGTTTGACCGAAACCGCTGTACCGCTCCTGAGGTATGCGCGCGGCGAGACGGGAAGGAAATATCGGCCCTCGTTGGTCGCTCCGATCCATCAGTATGCCGTCAACGCTCACGACGATAGGTAGCTTTTGTACCGTACTGTATATGCCAGATGCACACGAGATAAATGTGAAAAGATGGGGGAGCGCTATCTCGTGATGTCAAGACCATCATTCTTAAAGTGGCTGAATATTTTGAGAAAAGAAGAAACCTTTGAATATAAAAGTGATCGCGATGGTGGATTTAATATTATTAACGATCCATTAATAATAAATTTGCAGAACGACTCCAATTCAACTTCCAATGGCGAAACGGAAGATGAAATTGAAGTAGAATCTATGTCAGAATATCTGTAGAAAATTTAGTTATAGAAAAATATAATCGTTACATAATATAAACATTTCGTTTACCTACGATATCCTAAGAGCTATCCGACAATATCGATCTCATGTGTACTCTTGCTCTTTTTTCCCCGGTCCCCACCTCGCCGCACTTCCCTAAGGAGCGGTACAGCGGTTTCGGTCGAACTAGTATAGTTATAAAAAATGAAATGAAAATAAAAAGCTTGTATAACTATTGGTAACACCAATTTTGACACAGAAGGTGACTACGTTTAATTTTGCTTTTTCCTGCCTTTCTTGACTCTTATTTCAAGGCGTGGTAAGCATGTTTCATGGCAGTTAATTTCGCCCTATCAGATCCAAATCATCGGCATAACCCAGAACTTGAACTGATTTCAAAGGAATGGTATCGTTAATTTAAATTTTTGAGTTTTTCTGTACTTGTCAAGTCTATATTGAAGAGTAGGAATAAAAGAACGTCCTTGACAAGGCTCTGATATATCGTTCTGCACCCTGACAACACTAGCCAAACTTCTCAGAGTCATTTTGGTGAATGCTGTTTACTCTTTGATTGTAGGAAAAATAATTACTTATTGAAATCAAGTGATATAAATCATGTCAACCCTGCCCAGTACCGCGTAGGTACCCTATATATTTGAAATGCTATAGAGGAAAGAAATATATTAAGTTATGTCGTTTTGGTATTAGTATATAAATTTCCCGAAATTCCCGAAATTTCCCGGGAATTGAATTTGGATTTCCCGGTTCTGAAATGGGCCAAAAATTCCGGGAATTCCCGGGAATTTCGGAACCGGGAATTCCCGGGACCAAACCCTAGTACCTACTATACCCAATGAAATTATAGTAAAATATCATTGACTATACCCATTGATTAAGTGGTAAAAAGGAAAGGAAGCATGTGAAGATGTTGGTCTCTCGAGACGCCGGCCGGCGGCGGCGGCGGCTTAGGGCGGCTTATCATAGGGAATGTTCTAATAGTTAATCGTTTCTCTGAACACCTAATAACCTCAAGCCACAAGAATCCTCAAACTGCACGGACTAGGTATGTAGGTAGGTATAAGGTGTTGGTCAAATCAATATAAAATACCCAGCTAGGTACCCACTTATGATTTGTCCAGCATTATTTATTTATTTATATGTACCTACCTACTAAAGAAGGTTGCCGGCTACGGGTAGGTACGGTTTAAAAATAGTGTTCGCGAGGTTCACTGTTCGGAGAACTACTAGTTTAATTAGTTATTGTTATCTTACACTATGGATAATTTCTAAGAAATCTATGGGGGACGGTGTCGCTCACGTCCGGTCCGTAGGTGTTGACCATTGACCCTCTGTTACCCTACACGTTTTTTTTGTCATAACGCAGAAGTAGGTACTTGTTCACGGAGACGCGGGGCGTGCAGCGGCCCCGTCATTGCAATTTACAGTGATGTTTATAAATAGGCGGGGCGTGAATAGTGGCGGTCGGTGGCCGCCGCGTGCGACCGCAGAATTATACCTAACACCTCGTTATCGTAAATACCTAGTGTCACATGATCTTTTATTAATAAACTATATAATTTATACGTAGGTTGGTAGGTACTGTTGTCAAAACTCATGGTAGACATAGGTCTAGTTTACGGAGACAAGGGGCGTGCAGTAAATTTTAACATTAAGGCGTTGGTAGTGTTATGTTTATGGAGAAGCGTTTTTACACGCGTTTGTTTGATTTTATCGCCGCGCCGCTGCACGCCCCGCGCCTCCGTAAACAAGGCCTTACGGCGGCGCGTGCTCGTCGCACGCGTAACAAAAACAATAATCGCAAACGCCTACGCTACGTTGATATTTATGGATATAGGTGGGTCGTGCGCGAAGACTGGCGGTGGTGGACGCCACGTGCTGAGACCTGAGACGCGTGTAAAATAGCTTCTAATGCACGCACACACAATTAACCAACAGCATAATTTGTTTGAAATTTATTTCATCTCTGTGCTGTGGTGTGGGCCTGCCGCGAGCTCAGCGGCAGGCGCGGCAGCTGTGGTTTGAACTGAGGAGTGAGTCTTTTTGACGATTTTGACGTAATAAGCAAGACGTGATCGTGACGTCTCTATTTGTCCATACAATTAAGAACAGAGCTTCTATCATACAGACAGGGAACTACGCAAATCCCATATACATATAAAAGGAGACGTGGAGAGATTGGTTTAATTTCAATCCCTCCACACTCCACGCGCAGGGATTGGAATTAAACTTTCGAAAACTTTATATTTGACTAGCTGCGCCCTAAAGCTGCTAACAACGCGAAGCCGCGGCTTTGCACGCGTTGTTCATAAGGAAAAATAAATAGTTTTTTCATGGATCCCATTGTCAGAACTAAAACATAAAATGATACCACACGGGAAGCACCAGCTTTCAAATTAAAAAATAATCATGAAAATCGGACCACCCAGTCAAAAATACTGATGTAACAAACATTACAAAAAAACAGTCGAATTGAGAACCTTCTCCTATTTTTGAAGTCGGTTAAAAATTACGAGATAAATGCGAGAAATACCCGTGCATACCTTGCTATTAAAATACTTACTGATTGAGCTAGCGAGATTTAATAAAATGTCTAATAACACATTCATAAATCGTCCCTTCCTCATCAGTAGGTAATAGTAGTTAATAGTTACACAATGAATTGGTAGGTTCCTTCCTACGTATCAACCCGGCCTTCAATGATGTTGACTGCTTTGCTCAAATTAGCAACAGATTTCTAAATCGATACGTGTCGTGTCGGTATTTACCTAGTTGGCTGCTGTGTGTGTTAACTTCCGCTCACCACCCCAAATCTTGCCGCGACAGAGGAAAACACAACGAGGGGCGGGCAGGAGCGCCCCTTGCAGATCAATTCTATAAACAGCTACCAACAGCTACTAGAAAACGGCCATAATATCATTGATTTGAGTCAGAACTACGAAGAAGTATTACTTCTTCGTAGCTCTGACTCATCTCAATAGAGTAGAGTATTCTAGAGTCAGAGGGATGTCACGAGTGGCGCCGCCGCCACGTATTTATGTTATTTTAGTTAAAAAAATATATCGTAATGTTTGTGATCTATTATAATGAGTTATTTATGAATGCCTCTGAAATAGTTTTATTTTCTAAAGCTTAGGCAGAGATACGATGTTGCGCTTTTTGGCCACCAAACTCTATTTTCGCATCTCTGCTTAAACTATACAAGATAAAACTAGGTAGGTATTACAAAGATATCAAAAAAATACCATATAATAGATACCACAAGCTATACGATGGATTTTTAAAATTTCCTGTGTTAAGGCCCATACACCAGCGAAAGTGGCGCCCCCAACTATTATATCTTATTATTACGTTGAACGCAGGAATTTTTAAAAATCCTACGTTCAGTTTGTGGTATCTATTATAAGCTATTTATTAATGCCTCTGTAATAGTTTCATTTTGTAAAGCTTAGGAAGAGATATGAAGTTGCGCTTTTTGGCCACCAAACTCTATTTTTGCATCTCCTCCTAAACAATATGAGATAAAATTATAAAAGAGGTATTAAAAAATATGATAAAATAGAAATTGCTGTCAGATTGGCTCGGGTATGCGCCTTAAACGTAATAATATCATAAAATGGTGGCGCGCTGTCATATTGGCTTAGGTAACTATGCGCCCTAGAATGCTTTCAAATGTCAAATATTTTGGATGCAAAATTTAACCGTAATCAGCCTGCTGATACTGGTCGTAGTGCAGGCGCGTAGGCGGCGGCATGCGGCATGGCAATCCACGCGGCACCATAGAGTTTATATAGTATGGCGTCGTCAATTTACTGTGTAAAAAGGTTTGATACCGAGCAAAGAGGTGGGTACTAAACAACCTAATTGATTTATTTTTCGATTTTCAAACATTTCTGTTTTGACATTTATTGACTGACAAAAGAAGTTCGATCGATGACCGACTTCAGACCAAAGTGTGGGTGTACTGAACAGCAAAAATAGAAATAAAGACTTGTGGAAGTGACTGGCTGTTGCCGAACAAATTTGTGCTAATTATCTCGCAAAAATGAGCGATCAACTAAAAACCGTCTCTGCCATGAATAAACTTTATATCGGTAACTTACCGATTGAAGCTGATGAAGTAGCGGTTCGACAACTATTTGCAGAGCAAAATCTTACCATTGCCGAAATTTCCGTGAAGAGAGGAGGTTATGCATTTGTGGACTTCCTAGACCAGTCAGCTGCAGATCGTGCGATCGATAAACTTCATGGTAAGATAACTACTTTAATTGCAAGTACACAAGACTACCAACTAGACACATTCTAATGTGCTACGTTATGTAGGCAATTGGATATAATATACTAAATAATACAATTACCAGAGTGCGAAGCTATCCAAATATGATCACTTGAAGTACCCAGGCTGCCTATTTATACCAACTATGTCTATCCAACGGTTGATTGGTGTATTTCTCCCGTTTCTCCCTAGAGAAATTATCGTATCATTTTAAGAAAATAGTCTCTGAATATTTTATCTGAATAACTTGACGTAAGGGTGCAGTCTCATATACAAGGTACAACAATGTTGTTTTACTTTTCAACAAATGCTTAAGATAAAATCAACTTTATTATTTGTTAATTAAGACTAAGTAGGTATATTCATGAATTATTCTAGTGAAAAAGAAAATTACAATCAAATAATAGAAATAAATTGAAAGTAGCTCTTTACAGTTCAGCTTACTGCAGACTGTGGGAAACAACAAGGCGCAAATATACAAGTCAACAATCCTACACTACTGCCCTAGACAGATTTCTGTAACCTACACATTGTTGTGGAGCTCAGGGTTTCCGTGGACCAAAAAAATCCCTAAACATAAGGTTATAAGGTCCATTTTCATGTATTAATCCTGATCCACGATCTGAAACTTTAGAAGTTTCATCCATACAGTGTCCATTTTGAATGAAGCATGTTAGTAAACAAACCGCCCATACTTAACCTTAAATTCACTTTGTTGGCGCGTCCTTTTATACGTAATTTACATTACTTCTCGATTTTAGATCCTCCCTTCAATAAAAATTGCTTACAATTATGTATATCTGAAACTCGACGCCAAGCAAGTGAGATTTTGTTATTTGAATCGTAGTTTGTTTACTAACCTGCTTCATTCAAAAAGGATAAACCATAGGTACCTAATTAAGACCAGTGTTATTATTTGTTTTAGGTTTTTCTTATTGTGGACTGCCCTTGATTGTTGAACCTTCCGTCGCCAATAAGAAAGTGTAAGTAATTTTCTTTATTATCTTCTATTTAGCTGTAGGCACTACGATCACCAATTTTCGTGTACTGCCAAGTGTGGTGATTATGGAAAAAGACATTTAAGGGGTCATCAAAGCCGCCTTGGTTGGGTGGGGCATGATCAGTGGACGTATACCAACATGTATAGACCTCATCGATTACGACATCGGCGACCCTAGCTATTATGTTTCCTATCATGAGCTCTAATATGGCTCGCCAGACCAAACTTAGTCTTAAATACTCTTTTACACGCGTGGCAGTAGAGATGCCCCGTGGAATTATAGGTGTACGTGTAGGAGGGCTTTGGTCTTTCTTTTCGTATCTGGCGTTTGGCGTCTAGCGTTTCGTCGTTTATATTAATATATGTTATTTATATACGTTTATATAAATTCTAGTTTTATACCAACATGTATACTGAGGATGTAGTTCCTTCACAAGTACCACCAGATTCCTTCCTCGATTTAAATCTTTCCCGTTAACCTAGGAACCTAAAACTACGTCATTATACCATAAAGAAGGATACCTACATTAATAATGTATTATGTAGTCAAGTTACATAGTACAATGTATCTGTTTTGTTATTAGAAACTGGTTTATTTGTTGTAGTTTATTTACTTATCGATATAGTTTACGCGGCGTACACATACACACCAACAAATCTGCGGTCGGCATGATTTTAACCGACTTCAAAAAAGGAGGAGGTTATCAATTCGACTGTATTTTTTTATGTTTGTTACCTCAGTACTTTTGACACTGACTGGGTAGTCCGATTGTGATAATTCTTTTTTTATATGAAATATGGTGCCTCCCGTGTGGTCCTTTTTAATTTTGTCCAGTTCTGACTCTGGGATCCATGAAAATTCATGAAAAAACTATAAAACTTGAAGTCGGTATAGTTTTTTAAAACAAAATTAATTATTTTAGACATCTTCAACAAACAGACTTCGTTTTATTTTATACTTACACCTATTATCTTCTATACCTGATACCTCTATAATAAAAATATTATATTTAAAAAGGAGAAGGTTCGCAATACGTATGTCTGTTACTTCAGAACTTTCCACTGGGTGAACTGATTTTGATGATCCTTTTTTTATTTGATAGCTGGTGCTTCCCATGTGATCCCATTTCAGGTTTAGTTCTCAGTGGCATCCATGAGAAAAACCATAAAGTCGGTTTATAGTTTTTTAAATAAACCCCAATTATTGTTATCGTCAGAAGAAGGTTCTTATGACTTCCCGAGCTAAATTATCCATTTTCCGCAGTTTATCCTTAATGGTTTGAACCTTTCTATTACTGAGTAAGTAGGCAGAAATTTTATCCAATAAGAATGCTGTATGCATTGATTTATTAAAAAGGGAAGATAGGTTACGTTCTCCCAGCGCTTACTCAAAAATTGGCATGTGTTACAAATACACGCAAACACATACGCTCACAGTTATATTTCCAGTCCTGTGCAATACAAAGAACAACAAAGACAGAAAGACGTATCTAAGACCGATGTGAGACCGAGACAACAATATTTCTCGCTAGTACGATCGCCCATGCAGCCGGTCAGACGGTGACTAAGGTGGGAGCACACAATTTTACACAATTGTAATGTGTTTACCAGGGCTTCTTAAAATGTAAGCAAGTCGTTCCGCCTTTTTAGTACAATCCTTGCCTGAGTGACCTTGAGTCTGTAGATCAAGGCCACTCACAGCGGCAGCCAGGAATTGGCAGAAGTCCATAAAGCTGGCACTTGTAGCACCTAGCACCGTGTGACTAAAGTGAAGTGGAGTGAGGTATGGTACACATAAACCTACATTGAACAGTACGCTATAATATAGTAGTAGTAATTTAGTAATTCAATGACAATATTAATAACAATAATGCTGATAATAGGGTTGCATGTGATTTCAAAATGGCTAGCAAAATATATACGTATTATCTATTGATATAGAAACATATCTACATATTTATTTTTGCATTTTGAGATGTTTTTATTGTAGAAATTAACCATTGAAAAATTGATATTTTAAATCTCAATCTCAAAATTTCAAAACGCTACGCCATTGACTAGAGCGGACGTGACATCACTGTGCACATTTTTTCTTTTTTTATTCTGCTTGCTGCACCATGATTTGACACTATTCTGCCCATTTCGTATTGTCGATTATTTTCAGTTTTTTCGGAAAACCTCTTTCCTGAGATGATCACTACCGAGGTCGTCACCAAAGGTTTTAATCAAGTGTGTACGTCGACGTCACATAAACATGGCGCCAATATGGCAGCGTTTTTATCACCTGAAAATGATTGTAGTTTTGATTTGTTTTTTTTACCTTGTTAATGCGAAATTCAGTGAGCGTCTTATCATTCCTCAGTTAAATAATGACCTAAAGAATCGGTTAAAACAATAAAAAAAATCGATGCATATACCCTATTCACACGGCACTATCTAGCCCCAAGACACATGAAACCTACATTGAACAGTACGCTATACTATAGTATAGTAATTTAGTAATTCAATGACATAATATGAATAACAATAATGCTGATAATTCACACAGCACTATCTAGCCCCAAGCCAAGCAGAGCTTGTGTTATGGGTACTAGATAACTTATATACATAATACAATACACTACATAGATGGTTTTTCATATTATACATAGAAAACATCCAGAACGCCCTTAACAAATATCTGCAGATCGTACAAACATTTGTCCCGAGGCGGGAATCGAACCCGCAACCTCGTGCGTTGCAGGCGGACCTTCGCCTACCGCGCCTACTGTTTAAAAAAAAACATTAACCCAACATTAAAAAAACATTCTTATACCTTTAAACGAGCAATTCTTGCATATGTACCTATATACATATACATAAATATACTTTTCATTCCTCATACTCTGAAAATAGGTCGGAATTTGCCGGCGCAGCGAACGAACCTTTTTTGTCACTAAGTAGTAAAAAGTATAGGTACGAGTAGAGTCAACCCGCGTCACAGCACAGATGAGTCCCAAAAAAAAATCATATCCACCCTACATTACCTATTTGCTTCCATACAAAAATGTAATGTGTTTTCTTTTAAATTTAAAGTATCGCATGTAGAACGATGGATGATATGTCAACGTTTAGTTAAGAAATAGTTAAAAACATTGAACTAGCTTGATTTATCCTTGGAGGTTGAACCTAGCCAATACAGACGAAAACATGGAGCTCTCAGATTTCAAATTAAATTCTCTATAACTTCTTAAATGTTTAATTTTAAGTCGTTATTTCTTTTTTACAAATGCACACAGGTGCTAAAGTACAATTAATGAAAGTCAAATAATCTCTACATGTATTTTAAGGTATGTTTTGAACATTTTTTTTACTGACCTAGTTGAGATTGAGAGCTCTAGTTGAACCTCTATAACTTTGTAACAGCATTTTCTAGCGAGTTGGAAACTTTTGAATGGCTTTAGATCATTCGTAACTGGATTCTAATATAAAAATTAAAAACATAGATGTAATAATTTGTGAAAAATAGGCATATAGGTACGCTATGCCTATTTTTCAGGCCTGTGGACTGAGAGCTCTACTCTAGGGGTCATACCGCTTTGCCTTAAGTTTAACAAATTAATGTACCTTTTTGTATGTATGTTTAACTAAAATTAACTATATCTGTGATTTTTTTCAAGTCTATTTGCAAGGATTTCAAAAGTGAGCTCTCAGTTCACACGCACATGTTTTTAAATTGTCAACATGGCGTATGGCGCCTGCATTGTACGCAGCTCGTAGGCACTTAGGTAAGTTGATACCTACATACCCATTCCAGATTGGTCCGTAAGCTTATCCATTGTGTACTTCCAGACAATGAACACACACGATGTAAAGTGGAAAGATCTTTCTAGGCTAGGCAATTTAATTGCAGTAGCGGAGTTGGGCTGGGGCTTGGGCGGTTGGGCGATCGCCCAGTTGTGCATGCGATAAAACTATACCTATAATTGAGTTTGAAAGCCATTTGACTACCTCTGTGGCGCGGCGGGCGAAGATCTGCTTGCAACGCAGGAGGTTCCGGGTACGATTTCCACCTTGAGACAAATTATTGTACGATTTGCAGAGATTTGTTCCAGGTGGATTAGGATGTTTTCTATTTAAAAAACATATCTATAAAGTTTATTAAGTAAACCCATACAATTTCATATTACGAAAGACATTCAAAGGGGTTTCAAATATCAATGCAAGTTAGGATAGTATTTGCATAATCTCACAACAAAGCGCCAGATACATAGGGTGCCCGCAGGCATCCCTTATTATATTTGTCTATCAGACTTGTCAGATCAGATCAAAAACCATTATTACGCGCAAAGAAATCGAAATATTCCCGGACATTAGTCATGTAGAAAAAAAACGGCGATGAAAATCAGTGAAAGAGCATTTCGCAGAATTTATATTAATATAATGATAATTAATTTTGTTTTAAAAACTATAAACCGACTTAATTTTTAATAGTATTTTCATGTGTTTTCATGGGTGGCCCATTGTCAGAACTGGACCGCAATTAATTGAACAATTGTTGGAGTGAATGTTATGTTATGTTTTGACGTTATTGTGAGTCATACTAGCTATTTTGTCTATTTTTTAAGTTTGTGGTGACAAAAAATCTTACAGACACAATCCATTAATAATTTTGGTGGTGGGGATGTATGGATGGATATGTTACCTCTTCAAGCCAAAACTATTGAACGTATCAAGCTAAAATTTTGAATAGACTTGGTTGTTGGCCTGGAATAAAACATAGGCTAACCACGTAAATTCATCGTGGTGTAATCCACTTGCTGTTGGTACAATGAATATTGACTTTCTTTTATACTAAGGCCTCGAAGAAGAAGCCTCTCTAATAATCACCTGACCCACCACCACCGCAAACAAATTACACAAAAACGAAATACAAACAAACTATGATTAGGTGTTTCATTTTATCCATTGCCTTTTTATTATTTCGTATAATTCTGGCCTAGATCGCTGGTAGTACTCAAACCGGCTCTGTTTAATTGTTCCCTAATGGTTCCCAAGCACGATGTAGGGTGGATCTTTACTTGGTCTGAGGGTGGATCCAGGAAATGTAAATATTTATACCAACTTTAACTGAAACTGGCAGGCAGATCTAATGAGACTGGGAATGTGCACAACGCTATATCTCATGCAATCCCGCTCACTTCGAATTCGATCGATCTGATGACTCAGAATCAGATCTTTTTGTACAACAGTTGACAATAAATATATTTCTGATTCTGATTCAGCTGATGGGACAGCTTGAAACATGACATTCTCAATCCTCACTAAGTACGTCAAATGTCAAGTTATATAAAACTATTGAAAGTCCTACATCTGCCTTGCTATTGCAATCTGATCTCAACAAAATTCTAATTTGGTGTAATTTAAATCATATGACTCTGAATGTAAAAAAATGTTATCATATAAAATTCACGAAAAAGATAAATCCAATTGAGTCTTCCTACGAACTGGATGGCACACGTTTAGATGAAGTGAGAGAAGTTCGGGACCTGGGCATTCTGATAGATTGTAAACTTACATTCATTCCTCAAATCAATACCGTTGTTGGTAAAGCTGCAAAGATGCTTGGCTTTATTAAAAGAAATAGTAGAGAATTTAAACCAAAAACTAAATTACTTCTATATAACTCTCTAGTGCGTAGCCAACTAGAATATGCTTCTATAGTATGGAGTCCCTTTTACAGTGTACACTCACAGCACATTGAGAGCATCCAAAGAGCCTTTACTAGGCACTTAGCATTTCATACCCCTTACTTCTCTTACCGATATCCTTATGAACAGCGCTTATCTAAGTATAATATTATCTCTCTCCGCAATCGACGTAAGCTTCTAGACCTTTGTTTCCTCCACAAGGTAATAAACGGAGTATCAAAATGTAGTCAACTATTAGATAGATTCCCACTGTACGTACCATTTAATTATCCCAGGCAACCCATACACAATATTTTTAGCACACCTCGATCAAGAACCAATCTTGGCCTACAAATTCCTTCCACCAGAGTTTGTAATGAATATAATTTATTAAACAAGGAAATACCAGCTATAGATGTCTTTAACCAAAGTATAAAACAATTTAAATATGTCATGATGTGTCATTTCAGTACTTGTACTAATTATTCATGAACTAACTTATGTTTAATTTGTATCTTACTATGTATTTTTTTTATTTTCAATTTGTATTTTTTTTAGTTTTAAGTGACCTATTATTGAAATAGGTACTCCTTTCCTGTAGCACATTGTTTTAAATTTTTATTTCTCTGAGCGCATTCTCTATAAAACTAGTTATGTACGCAAAAAATTGTCATATGTATTAGAATAATTACCATTAAGATTTTGTTAGATATAGACATAATATATATGATGTTTGTGTTCTTTAAATAAATAAATAAATAAATAAATAAGTACGTTGCGTCGGTTATGCGAGTACCAACCAAGGAACATTATGTTGGACAATAGGGTATATGCATGGATGGACAATAGGGTAAATGCATTTTTTTTTTTTTTAATCGATTATTGAGGTTAATACATTAACAAAAAAAATATAACACCCAAAAAATTATTATATTAAGTATTAAATTATTGAGGTAAAAAACTAAAAGTTAAACTACACTCACCTCTATATCTTTAGTCGTTACGTCGACCTCGACTCTAACTCCAAATGCGTTTCGGTATGCTTGATCGTACAAAATTCCTTCACTCGAACTAACCTTAGAAAATTTTATCATACGAGTGGAGAAATGAACTGTCATCTCAAGGTACCTCGCGATCTACCTTGAATTCTCCTCCAAAGAGTTTGTTGTTATTTAAATGGATTTTGGGGACTATATTTCTATATATTTATTACATTTACAATGCCTTTACTCTATTCGACCTTTTTTTAGTGGAGTTGAGATTTAACCAAATTAACGACCAAGCATGCCGAACTTGAGTATGTTTTGGAAGAATGGTCGAGAAACCCTGAGTCGAGTTTGAGTGGAGCATTCGTTCAAGAATTGACTAAAGATATGGGGGTCAGTTTCGGGTGATAAAAACGCTGCCATGTTAGCCATTGCATTTTATGACGTCACGGATCGTCGAGTTCCATATGTAAACTCAAAGTCAAAACTTCATGCCCATACAAAAATGTTGTGTAATGTTAAGTATGACGTCACGCTTTACATGCCAATAGCGTTGCGTTTAGACATTTTGCTATTGAGACTTAAAATACTTTTCAATGATTTAATTTCACAATAAAAACATCATAAAATACAAAAATAAATATACAGATATATTTCTAAATCAATAGAGAATACGTAAAAAATATTAGCTTTTTTGAAGTCACATGCATATAGGTACCCTATTCACACATCATTATCTAGCCTCAATCTAAGCAGAGCTTGTGTTAGTATGGGTACTAAGATCTACACTAAAATCATAAAAATAAAGATTCGTATGTTTCTAATTTGTAACGAATAAACTCGAAATATACTGGAATAATTTCACAAATTATTTTATCCATTAGAATCATCGAGTTAGAATCCTAAGATGATTAAAATGCTTCATTATCCGTGAGTTATTCCCACGCGACGACGCGACGCGACGACGACGACGCTAGTAACTGATATACTTAACACATTACACTACATAGATAGATATTATTTATTACAAGTACTTAGAAAACATCCAGTTCACCCGGAATAATCATTTGCCGATCGTACAAACATTTGTCCCGAGGCTAGTTTCATCATTCGTAATCGTTCAGTACGCAGCGTAGCCCGTAGGTAATGTTACCTGGTAGGTTTACAGTACTCTTGTTCGCAGTTTGCGTAAAGCTCAGACGAAATATATTATTTCGTCAGAGGCGTAAAGTATGGACAGGACGGCCATGCGCCATGCAACCGTGTGAAAACACCTACTATATAGACCTACTACGCCTACTACCTACTACGCGCTTCAGCTCGAATATCTTTTAGAAAAGATTTTCGGCAAACTAGCGCGATTCCATTAAAAAGATTTAACCTAGCCTACTACCTACATAATATTTATATCTAAGATAAGACTTTTCTGATCACTTTTGTTTTCGACAAAGCTTCTAGGTATTTTTCTAAAAATATCACGCAGGCTTTTTATAAATTCAGTTGTTGTGATCTCATTAATCGAGTCGTCTCTCCCTCCCCTTACCTACTGCCCTGTTGACTCTACTCCTCAGTTGAATCTACTCGCTGTTGACTCTACAGTTTTAGATGCTCTAGTTTCGATAAGTTCAGTTCAACGAGTTGCTAACTAAAACTACTGCACTACTAACTAAGTCATTTATTTCATCTTTAAACCTATTATAATAAGCACTTATACATGTCGAGAGGTCACTCTTATTCAATATCATAATTATCTTGACAAAATAAAGATGTATCCGCTATAGCTTCGTCAACTGTATGGTAAAAAAAATCATTAAATGGTTTATACCATATTTTAGTAAGTAATTCAATGACGGGTTTTTGTCTTAGGTTGAGTCGTAATTTTTGTTTGCAACAGTTTGCAGATAGCTCTACTATTTTCTATTTTAAACACTAGTGCTTATATTGTACTAGGTATGTATATATTTTTATTATTTAAATGTCATTTTATTATACAACTAGCTGTTGCCCGCGGCTTCGCACGCGTTGTTCCTATGGAAACGTTTGTAGGTGTTCCCTACTTTGATGATGATCATGATGCTTACATGATTGTGCATTAGTTTTAGTATTTTCCTTAGTAATATGTTCCTTGTTTTTAGCTTGCTCTATTTCTAACCATTCTGTCAGTTGTTGTATTTTTTCCTGTAGCTCCTCAAGTTTCACGTTATGTATATCTTGTCTTCTACAGTTAGTCGGGCCTTTTTTCGTTTTCTTAGTAGGCTTGGCGAAGATAAAATGTCACTAGATTCGATTTTTTTGTAAAGTTCTATGATTTTATGGCATTTTTCCAAAACTTTTTTTATGTTTTTCGTTTTCTAGTAAAATTTTGTCTACTTCCTCATTTGCTGATGTAAGACAAAGTTCTAAAGTGTTTAATTTTTGTTCCAAATCAGTAATCGTCTGGCTTTGATTCATTTGTACATTAAATAAGCTTAATCTCGTGCCCTCCATATTATCTATCGAATATTTTGTGAGGTCCCCCAGCGAACTTGCTCTATATTGTCGGTACTCTAAATGTTATACTGTCAAAATCCATCTTTTTGTAGACGATCCTTATCAAAGTAGTATTTTCTTGAAGATTCTAATAATTTACTGGCGAAATATTTTGTTCAGTGTTGGCAACTCTAATCAACCATCCTGACGAATGACAGCTGTGATATGTGGCAGATGTCATGCGACGTCTGTTATGTCAAAGTGACGCGATTTTTTATTACTACAGTCAGCTGTGCGTTTACAAATACCGGCAATTTGGTTCATAAAAATGCAGATTATGAAGTTTATACTGGTTTTTGGTAAATAAATATGGATTTTGAAAGTTACCCGATCTTGGCGTCTTCAGTATTGTGTCAAATATTCCAGTGAAATCCAATTGTGCGGTGATTATTTGATGTTTTTTTGTGCCTCCTGCCGTCGTGTATGTATACCACCAGGTTTTTGCAGGTTTGGTCTAGATTTTCACTATATTTCAATTTATTTACTCAGCAGCTCCGTCGATCACGTCTTTAACTAAGGGTAGCGCACGCGCAAAAAAAAAAAGAAAAAGAAAGAAAAAGAAAAAGCCAAGGGATGAAAGTAACTAGATAAGTTACTTTCATCCCTTGGGTAAGAATGTACTATTTTCAATGGTTTAATTCTACAGTAAAAACATCTCAAAATGCTAAAATAAATATGTAGATTATGTTTCTATATTAAAAGAGAAGAGAGAATACGTATACTTATATAATTTTTTTGCCATTTTGAAGTCACATGCATATACAGGGTGTCCCAGAAATGGTGGATAATCCTGCACGTGCATGTGCGGGGCAGTGATGGGAACCCACAACCCCACAAAAAAAATCTATCTCCAACAGTCCGCTGTCTACGACATTTTTTCGAAAATTTTAAAATTATCCCAGTTTTCTTCACATTTGTGGACATCACGTCCGCTATGTGAGGCCTAGTTCGGATTTTTTCATTTGACGTGTTCAAAACGACGTAAACAAAATCCAATGAAAATGCACAACTCGGGCGGGAGGCCAGTAAAATGCCAAATAGAATTCTGTCACCGAGAATCAGAAATACAAGACCACATGCGATGTTGAGAACGTCGAAATACGCACTTAAATTAAATTAGTTTTAACTACGGTGAGAATACAATAACCAAACATAAATTCTATACCATACAAAGGAGATTTGTTGACCCTTTCAACCGCATTATTTCCAAGCTCAGTTTGTCTCGGTCACACAGCTTAGAATTTAACTGAATTAGCCGAGCAGGTAGAGCAAAGTCTAAGTTTAGGGTCAACAGCTCTACTTAACTGATAAAAACTAAAAGAAATATCTGCAAATAATTTTGCGATTTTGTAATGAAACGCCTACTTTTACACATTAGTATCTTTAGCTCAGTAATTTTAGTATGCTACTGTTTTAGAATCCTTATGTAGGATTTTTTTTATGTGGTTGGCTACACAACTCCAATACCTTTATTTACACCACAGGTGGTCAAACTAAGCTGTAAAATGAATTTCAGACATAAAATTTATGTTTACGGGGCTACTAGTTAACTAATATCCTGAGTAGTTGAGTTTTTTAAAGGTAATTTTGGATAACCAACATTTAGGGGACACATTAAAAGAAAAAAATCCGAACTAGGCCTCACATAGCGGACGTGATGTCCACAAATGTGAAGAAAACTGGGATATTTTAAGATTTTACAAAAAATGTCGTAGACCGCGGATATAGATTTTTTTGTGAGGTTGTGCGGTCCATTTCTTCCCGCGCACCGCACGTGCAGGATTATCCACCATTTCTGGGACACCCTGTATACCCTATTATGTAGGTATATTATGCCATAAATAAGGCTTCATAGGTACCTTCGGTTGGTACAGTGAAATGTTCATAAACTCTATTTAAAATAAATCATATTCTGGACTTAAATTATTAATAATACGGTAACTTTGGGTATGTAACCCTAAAAACGCCATAACTATGTAAAGTACTAAGAAGACAGCCACCGCACAGATCTCTTAATAATGTTCCTAATTATTACGAGTTTTGTGGTCAGTCACACGTGTAGTAAAGAAATGTGCCGTGTAGCACGGCAAGTATATTTTTCCACTTGCTAAATGTAATCAAATCACATGAAACAAAGCTTTGTCGGTGCCGTAGACAGAATTCGCGGAAACTCGTACCGTCAGACACACTTCTGAGGTGTGATCGTGTTTCACTATCCGAGTCTAAACAACCCGCCGCCGCCTCCGCCGCCAGCGTTAATTTAATTACTTACAGTCTTTGATACCCGGCCTGGGTGTCGTTTGTCAGCCTGGGCGCATACTCCTACACACTAGATCGCAGGTTCAGATTCGTTTTTGTGGAAACGCTCATCTTATGCAAACGGCAGAGTTGGTTTCGAACGGTAATTAAAGCAGAAGATGGATTTACCTTTTTCGTTTAGGCCCCCAGGTTGCCTGAGCAACGGGCTATTGTCGGCACAAACAAAGCAATAATAATAATAATACATGAGACATCGTGCACCTGTAGCGTAATCACACTATAATAATCACAGTGCTGATGCGGATATTTAACTGGCTTTTATATGAATTGTGATGTGAGCTATCAAACTGCAAAAATACCTATACCTACTTACGATCAAAAATACAAAGTTTAAAATTCCTTATGAATTAATGAATACAAAGTCCATATAACATACATTTGCCATTTAAAAATAGAAATACAAATTAAATTCAAATAATAACAAATTTTAACATTACGCAGTATGTAACTATGAGAGTGACTGGCATCACACAACGCTACCTACTCAACGCTATTGAGATCACGATTACGTAAGCACGTCTCCAAGTTCTTTTTTTATGGCGACAATTTTGCCAAAAGATAGTTTTCGATTACATTTTTGATAAATGGTAATTTTTGTCCAAGGTGTTTCATTTTATGCAGAAAAGTCGATGTGTGATAATAACTTCTTCAAAATGAAATGAAAATCAAAATAACGAATCGTAAGTAAATCTATCAGTGTAGTCATCAACAGGTAGATACTTGTTTGTTTACAATAAGTATCTGGTTTTGCAGCAGTTTACTTAATGTAGTTTAGTAATTACATTTAAGAAAAAGAAACTCGAGGTATGCCAGCAATCACGTAAAATTCTGAAGCAATTTAGCCTATTGCCTCGCTAGGTGTTGGCATTTTAATATTGGGCTATTTCTTTTGCCACTCTGTGCACAATCCGGTGCACTGTGGGTTGCTCCACCTTGAAAACGTCGCCGATGACTCTTTTACCAGTGGCGAAATATTAGAAGTTGAAGTTGGAAGAAGGTTGAATCGCCTTCTAGTAACAGGCTGAATGTTAGTCTCAATGAGAGCGCAAAGATGCTGAACAGTACTTTTATTGAGACGGAATCTCGATTTGAATTGCTCTTCATAATAAACAGAAGACGCGTCAAGTTTTTCTTCAATGGGACGACGACGCCGCTGTCCGACCAAATCTTCCTCGCCTGAAGATAGTGAAGGCAGCGAGGATACGGACATTTCGTTCACACAGCTTTCTCCAAGATTTTATTGAGAAACTTGTAGGTACTGCAAGTTACGAACTTTAATAAAATCACCATTTGAGATTGGTAGAGACCAGTCTTAAATATAAGCGCATGCTTATCGATCTGAGACGTCGTTTGACAGCTGTCAAAATTTAAGTTGCGTTTGTGAATACCAAAACAAGCGTAAGTCGTCGTTATAGCTGGATTTGAGATGATCTCAAATCAAGCGTCTTATTTTTTATAATTGACGTTTCGGTATACGATTTCCAAGTTTGAGATCGTATCACTCAGTTAACTGAGACGATCTCAAATATCTAAGATGCATTTGAGGTTAGGTGCCCATAACACAAGCTGTGCTTAATTCGGGGCTAGATATTGCTGTGTGAATTGTCCAACATTCTTTATTTAATTTTTTGTCTAATGGCCACCATTAGACAAAAAAAAAAAGTATAAAATTTGGTACTTATGCAAGCGGAGCCAGGTTACCCAATGTAGGTTTTAGTTAGACTAGGCCAGGCGAACGCATCTAGGCGACGACGCATCTATTTTCTATTTCCTGTGGTCTAAGTGTAAGCAAACTTCTCCCTGACCCATCCCAAGCTGGGTGGCGTCGGGCCCAATATGGCCTCTTCCACTGTATTCTATCAGCCGTCATGTTCGCACTCGCACCTTTCCACTATCTTCCTTGCCCGTTCATCTTCCAACCACCTTTGCTTTGGTCTTCCTCCTCTCTTATTTGCCAATACAGGTACAGGTTTGACCTAGTTCAGGCATACACTTTATCTAAGCCAAGCTAAGCATTTATCTTGAGAATAAAAAAATATATAGAGAAATATATATATATATATATATATATATATATATGAGACCGGGGCCAGGCCAGGCTAGGGGCTTGGGTCTGTAGATCGTTCATTTTTAAACAAAAATGTATCAAATCAACATTTTTTAATTAGTAAAGGTATCCGTAATTGTGATAGGTACACAATTACGTACACATATAACTAACACTAAGACATTTAAAAACAGAAAAATAGCAAACTCTACTATTTACGGTCTCCTCTGAATTGTAGCCTGTAATAATAATGCGCTCCTTGCCGAATTTCGGCCATGGCGGCCAGTCACAGCTAAGACTAGCCAGGTGCGCAGGACATAATATTATAGTGCATAAGTGTGCGCGCAAACACAAATATGCTCTCTCTATTTCCTCATTCTCATAATCCGATGGGACGGCAGACCGACGACGGCGACGACACGACCGGGGAGAGGTTAGGCGCAGGACCAACAGCTTCACGTGCTTTCCGAGGCACGGGGGTGTAACTCGGTAGGTATCATAAAATGCCTATCATATTTTGAAAATTCCTTTCATCAACGTAATAATAAGATAAAATAGGAGGGGGCGCTAGTGTGCCTCAGGGTAGGTATCTTAAATTAAAAAAATATTTTGCATAATCACCTTGATGTTTCCCATGATCAGCAGGGGTATTTAATTCGTCGGATTCGATATCGAAAACTTTTGACCAATCAAAATAGCGCTCTAAAGTTCCGCCGGAATATAAATCAAATTCGAATCTGACGTTATCGCTTCGAAATCGAATCGAATGAATTAAAATACCCCAGCAGTTCATCACTGGAACTATTGAAGATCCGTAACCCCCGAATACTCAAACAGAACTTAGATTTGTCTCAAGTCTCAAGTTTTCTAAGAAAATCTGTCATAAAATCGCGACATGAGACGTTAGCACTTAGCACTTTCTCCCTGACTCATTGTATACTCAAACAAAATGCTCCGAGCATAGGAACTTCTGCACGGCCCAAGTCCTAAGATAATTTATAAGTGGTCCCCGCGTTTTCCCCCTAGATACGGTACGCCGTCGTTACCACCGCAACCGCGCCACCCACCACCACCTCCGCCTAGGAAGAGTTCCCGCTAATTATTGGATCTAGGTCCAACTAACTACAAACAATTCCATGAACATTTGTCGACTATTGATTGCGGCGGGAGACACGCCCACGGAACTTTCCAGCACGCGCCTAGGGCTCATATACACGGACGGTAGGTTGCCACTGTTGCCAGGGGCAAGTGCACCCGTCAATTGGGTATATACATTTTTGGGTTCGTGGCTTAGGCCCCCGGTGTCTGACGCCCCCGTGGTGGAGCAACCATTTCGTTTTAGTAAGATAAAAAAATATTTGTTGAATAATTTTATCCAAAGTACAGTCAGCTAGCAAAGTATCTACATGAAGTGATTCAAAGTCAGTTTTTTTATATAAATCCATCGAGATAGAATTATATATAAATCTTAATTAAACATTAATAAGTATTAACAACATTAACAAGCAAAATCGCAAGTCCTAAAATAAAAAAAAATAGTATACTATACTCAAATTCCGAATCGAAGATATTTTATGTCAACAAAGACATTCGTCAGTGAAAACTTAACAAAATCTTATAACACAACATAAAACAAGGTAGGTAATTATAATAGCAAGGTTATCACTAAAAACTAAAACACTAACTTCAACAACGCCTAATTTCACGTGTGCAGCGAAAAATGTTTAAATTTGACTTCGAAAACTAAAGAGATGTCCATAAAATGATAAATGAAAACTTTCAAATTCAAAAATTGTTTCGAGCTTCTGTGTTTAGTTTCGATGATACCAATGTCCTTAAATATTTTCCAACAATATTCCTCAGGGTTTGTAACGGATTTGTATACAAAAAATATCCAGGTTTTTGAATCGGAGTATAGGTATCTACTTAAATATTAACAACACACACTTGATTTTTTATTTTTTCTGTGGAGATTATAAGCAAATCCGACATGGTAATAACATTCTTCCACGTAGTCTATTTGAAATTAATTTAAAATTACTTCGTGCTTAGCCCGTCAAAGGACCTGGACATGTCCGACTAAACTTATCAGTAACTTATTGTAACAATAACTTGACTTTTAGAAACGAATTATGATTCCAGTCAGAGTCATGGACTTGTAAAGTTGGCATTTATTGACTCCGTTTCGAGTCATTGGACAGTTATCGTGTTAAAATATCTACTTTTCAATTATTTTTCACAATTTAAGCATCATAAAATACAAAAATAAATATTCAGATATATTTCTATTTCAATAGAGAATACCTGCGTAAAAAAATATTAGCTTTTTTGAAGTCACATACATAATTTATAACCTATTACAGGCTAATGCACCCGTCGTCGTCGTGAAAAAAAAGATTTGGCCAAATTGGTCCAGGCGTTATTGAGTTATGCGCTTACCAACTACACATTTTTAACTATTCATTATTATATAATAGATAAATAGATAAACTTACAACGAAAACAAACATTGTTTCATTCAAGCTCATTCGAATTCTACTAATAGAATAAATGTGAAATTCTGTGTGAATGTTAGTTACTACATATCTCCGTAACTAAAGTTATTTAGATGATCCACGGGGCGACGGGCTAGTCAATAATAAATTATTATTGACTAGCTGCAGTAGCTGCGTCCCGATTCCCCGATAACGTGTGAGTCGACCAATCAATACACCGTACTTCAATCCGTACTTGTGTCCCTGAACAATGGTTCAAATTATATATTATCTAGAATGCTAGATTATATTTCTTATCGCTATTCTCTTCTGAGTCCTGAGCCACCTCGGCCCAATCTCCCATCCCTTACAATAACAACTGGAGTAAGACTAATCTCAGACACTTTTCTAGTGGACAACATGAAGTAGCGCTGGAAGAATATAAAGGACCACGAGTTTGTACCCATCGTATTTGTTTTATTGTTGGATTTGCCAAGACACATATTAACCTTTTACTGCCCAGTCCTGGCGCTGGGAATCGCAGGCCCACTAGTGGCATCTTTTATATGAAGTTGACACGTCTTATCCGACACCGTTTCATATAAAAAGTTACTACCGATTTTCTGTCGTGCCTGAGATTCTGTCGTCTCCAGACCCAGAAAGGTATACTATATTATATGGCCCTTGATTATTTTATTAGAGCTTTTTCCCAGGCTTCGCGTTCGCGCGTCCCGTCCCGTCTCGCCGCGGTGTCTCTAATGAGCACGCGTCAGATTTTGTTCAGAACCAAAGATTTAAACTATTTAAATCTTTGTTGAGAACGCTTTCAGCGCTCTGTATATAGGTATTTCCTACATCCATGTGCCTCTATTATGCTCAAAATATAGACATATTTTTGAAAGCATTTGTCCCGCGGGAATCGAACCTGTAACCTTCAGCGTCGCAGACAGGCATTCGCCCGCTGCGCCTCTGAGGTCGACATCACTTAGTCGTAATAATTATATGTCAAATAATTACTCTTTTAGAGCGAGTCAGAGAGAACCAAAACAACTTTTTACAGACAGATACAATTCAAAGTCAATGTCAAAGTCAAAATCATTTATTGCCAGTATGTACATTGATAGGTTGATAGGATTAATATTTACTATTATATTATTTAATTACTAGCAGACACACTTATGGGACTGTCAGTGCACTTCAATCCAGCGCACTTAATTGATAATGTTTTATACGTGTGTGTGTGTATGTGTACGTAACGTACAGGGTGACACGGAACATGTGTACTAAGCCAAAAGAGATTCTTGACCCCCAGGGATCATCTTGTGATAAGTATGTAGGTATGTATGTATACCTCAACCTCAACTCCATCCAACCTCGACAGCCTACATCGCATGGTATAATTGTTCTGCAGGCTCTGCTGCCCGCCCCCCGGTCGATATTCCTTAGGCACCGCTTACGACACCCGCGAAAAGAGTTAGGGTGGTGCAAATATTAGGCCAGCACCTGTATAAAACATCAGCTGTGTGGTGCTGGCCTAGTATTTGCACCACCCTGCTGATGTTTTATACATATATTTTGTATAGTTTTTCGACTTTTCGTATTCTTTTACACGCGCTTATGCAATATTTAATATTAAGAAGGCTACAAAGCTCTCCCAAATCTCAGCGGCCGGCCCGTGTGGATTTGTTGTTGTTTCACGTAGTCTACGTCAAACAACAACGTGTGTGACGTAGAGTAGTCGCATCGTGTTGGCAATTCGGCGGCGGCGTGCGCCTTGGAATTTTACCCCGTGTCACATCGCTCCCGTGTGTGAGCGAGCGGTTGCAGAAACTAGAAGGAATTTCACCAATTTTTTATATTTTTTCGTACTTTCCGATTTATTCTGAATAAACAGTTTCAGAAATATTTTTATTTATTTCTAATGATGAATATAGGTATATAAGATGTTTGCAGCGCGACAGATTTTTATATAAAGGTGTCTTTCATGCATCTTTCATGCATACAAAATAGCTTGGAAATGACTCGATTTGGTGGCCAGAATATGGCGAATTAGTTTCGGTCTTATTTTTAGAGATTAAATGTTTTTTAAAAAACTAAAACACTACAAACATAGCTATTTTCATCCGATTGTGTATGGAAAATGTCAATACGATCGGTGACGTAGTTTTTAAATAAAGCAGAAAATAGGTACGTTTGTATTTGGGCTAAGCCACAATAGAAGACAGTATAACATTGTAGCAGGTTTTTTAACCCTAAGCCGATGGCATACTATGTATGTAGGTACCTATAAAATACAATACGACCGGTACCTACTAACTAATCTAAATATTTTGTTATTTTACCTCTGCAATTTGTAAGAGTTTCGGCAGGTAAGATTGAGCAGATAGAAAGCGAGTCACATGGGGGTGAACTAACTTACCACATGTTTCGGCATCCTGTATAATATGTATATTCATCATAAATAAAGATAGGTTGGACCTAGGGAGAACTTACGTAAGTAAGTAATAGCCGTGATAGGTCTAGTGGTCTGGGTGGTTTGCGCTACTCAAATGGCATTTCACACTATGTTATTTTTTAAGTCTTTACTTTAGTTATTGTGGGTTGTTTGGAATAAAAGAGTTATTAATTTTAACTGAGTCTATTGATAACACACAACACTCGTACATGAAATACTATAGAATGCTTATCTTTAATCCTTAATTAGGATATGACTACTCAAAGGGGGCTCTACGAAGTGACTTTAATATAATCTGTAATCTTTAACTAGTTGTGTTTTCTGGTAGAGCTTGGTGGAATGACTGGCGAGACGCGGCTTAGCTACTGAAAAAGCTGAATAAGCGAAACGCGTTTGCGCCGCGTACTATAAGCTAAACTGTGTCTCTACATCAATCCTCCCCTTTTTTTAAATTTTTTACAAAACAAAATTTCAATCCTAATAATCCCTATATCCAATTTAAAACTTTACAATTCAAAATGTCTTAAAAGTTACACAAGTTCATGTCTTCATACACAAATAAGCTGACATCAACAATGCGATCATGTTACGGAGTCGCATTCCTAAGTTGGTAGGTACAATACAATCAAAGTTTATTCGAATGAACATGAAAAGTACAGTCAGTCTACAAAATTACATTTTGTTTTTAAATCTTTAAAATACATTCAAACAATAATCTTTTAATAAAGTCTTTAAGAGTAAACAATGAAAATTTAACTGTAAATAATTTTGTGATAAACAATAAACTGCTTTTTTTTTTAATTACTATAAAAATTATATCTTTACACAAATGAAAAATGCATCAATACATTTCTTTACAAAATACAAGTACTGTCGGCATAAACAATTTTTATACACAATTTTCAACATTAATTATAAATTTACTGTCCACATATTATTTCATCTTTATATTTTTCTAAACATACATACTTTTGACAAACAAACTGTAGTCATAACTTCATCTACCAAAAAAATATTTGCTTTAATTTTAAACTTTAACTGTAACAAATTACAGAAACATCTACAAAAAAAAACTATTCATTAATTTTTCAACATTAAAAAAATACAATCACATTAATAAAATAACACCAAAATTAATATTCAAACTGCGCAGGTAGAGTACATAATCTCAAACAACACAATTGCAAATTCGCTAACGCTGCAAATAGCTCGCTACATTACAATGTGGGATGAGGTCTCACGTTACCATATCGTGCTTCCGTTTAGGTACTCTACTTATGCGATAAATTCTATGAAATAACACTGACTCTAAAAAAAAAAAATTTTTTGCTCACTGAATTTAATTTTTGAAAAACTTTAAGCACGCACACCAATGATAAGCGTCGACCAGTCCTGCAAATCCAGCACCTTCTCGAAATCGCCGTCATTTTCCATCTTGGTCTCCATATAGCGCAAGAAAATCACATGCCAGTCACTCGCAGTGGGAATGAGCCATATCTCCAAAACCAACACTGCTTGAGTGAATCTGCAGGTATAAACACCATTTTCTACGGGATTGAGTATACCTCAGATATCGCTGGCTCCGAAAATCTTCTTAACATCTGCCGCTAGACCTCGTTGCGTAAATGGCTGGACCGCGGGTTAACCACTCCCCGGCCATGCGCTGCCATTTCATCATACGCTGCTGACCGGCTCCTCCATAGGGCTTCTCTGGGTGGCAGGAAAGGGATCTCCTGACGTCACCTTTTCATACCGCGTGGCGTCGCTGCGTCGATGTTGCGTCATCCTGCTAGTTTAACCTCCCGAGGTGTGGACTTCATCGGGAGGGAGTCATTCCACATTATTTTTCACTTTGATACAACCCACAATATTATTACATCACGTCAGGGGTCACCAATTTTGTATTATTTCCTTTAGTCTATATTTTACCTATTGTGGGTTGGTTGGAATAAAAGAGTTATTAATTTTAACTGAGTCTATTGATAACACACAACACTCGTACATGAAATTACTATAGAATGCTTATCTTTAATCCTTAATTAGGATATGACTACTCAAAGGGGGCTCTACGAAGTGACTTTAATATAATCTGTAATCTTTAACTAGTTGTGTTTTCTGGTAGAGCTTGGTGGAATGACTGGCGAGACGCGGCTTAGCTACTGAAAAAGCTGAATAAGCGAAACGCGTTTGCGCCGCGTACTATAAGCTAAACTGTGTCTCTACACAAGTATATGCCCGCGGCTTTGCACGCGTTGTTTCTATGGAAACGTTTTAAGCTTATTTATATTTCATGGTTACTGATTTGTGGATAAAAAGTAGCATACGTTTTATCCGATGCCTAGATCTTTATGGAGGTAGGTAGAGTCTGTTTAAAAAGAGAAAGAGTTGTGGCGTTACGGTGAACTAACACTTTTAGTCGTACTGCAACGATAGAGCAGTGTTGTCAACACACGAGCGCCCTCACTTCCCATGACTCTTCTCTTTTTGGAAGACTAGGTAGGTGAACAAAATTTATAAAAACATTTTCTGTCTCTACAATATCTACGATGATGATACACAGTTGGTTGATGCACTCGGCACTTATTTTCATGTTATTTTTTAGTTCTCTATTCTACCTTGTATTGTAGGTTAAATTAAGTTTTAATTTAGGTAATCGCCATAGGCTAACTGTAAACATATTTAAATAACTTCAGTAATACACTTTTGGTAGGTAACGTAAATTATGTATGAGCTTCTTATGCGATGCAATGGGATGTGATTAGAGTTGCCCACCCTACTATATTAAAAATAGCACATAAATAGGTACTATATTTGATATCGGCATACCTACTATATTTCTAGAAAAATACATAGTACGCGAAACTACTAGGTATATTTTTGTGGCCTATATATGGGTTCAAACCAAATGTCATTTGGACATAATGGGAAATCAATTATTTTTTGCATGAAACGGGAAGCATCCTCGCATTTTGGAGGACTTACCTAATAATTTTTTAGATTTCGTCTTTTGGGTTACATTTTTGTAACAGAAACACTGTTTTGTGATACAATTGACGACTTCGGTACCTATACCTACCCATTATTATTACGTATGTTTGTAGTTTAACCCTCATGCATTTCTCCCAGTTGCTCTTCTTATCATTATATTCTCAAAGCTTAATTATTTATTCAAAGCCGTAATAAACTTGGTAAAATAGAAATAGCGTCCAACTAATGGACGGAGTTCGCAAGAGTTGATCATTTAAACCTACAAAGGTTAAATGCATGCAACCATAATAATGGAATCTCGTGTTACATTAATTTTCTGCGAACATACCTAGACGGTTTTACTCACTGAACTCGTATATTATTCTGTGATTTTACTTCACTGTAATTATTCTTTAACACATTCACTGCCCAGCGAAAACCTTCGGTGTTTTCTTGATCTTCGTGATACACCGTCATCTATATCGTCACTGTGCACCTGGTCGGGTCACCTCATCAGCCTGTATTGGTCCACTGCTGGACGCAGCCCCCGATAAGCGGCAAAATGGATTTTATATCATTGGGATAATGCCCACAATCCCCACGCTGTGCATGTGGGTTGGATTGGAGATCGCAGCTCGGTGGTAGAATTTTTATGAGGCGCTGCTACCACCCACCCCCGGTTGATATCCCTTAGCTGCCTATTACGGCACCCGCAGAAAGAGTTGGAGTGGTGCAAACTCTAAGCCAGTAGGTAGAAGTAATAATAATAACGCTGGACAATTCACACAGCATTATCTAGCCCCAAGCTAAGCAGAGCTTGTGTTATGGGTACTAGATAACTGATATACATAATAGAATACACTACATAGATAGATATTTTTTATTACACATAGAAAACATCCAGAACGCACTGAACAAATATCTGCAGATCGTACAAATATTTCGCGAGGCGGGAATCAAACCCGCAACCTCCTGCGGCGCAGGCAGACCTTCGCCCACCGCGCCACAGAGGTCGTCAAAGGTCGCCAAGTCTAGCTATAGTACCCATCATAATAACACAAGCTCAGTTTAGCCAGATAATGCGGTGTGAATTGTCCAGTTTTTGTTATTTAATTATAATTATTGAATAAATAAAAGTAATATTTGAAAAACCTTCCTGTCTTGTTTCAGGGTAAACGTTCCAAGCCTGCAAAGCGCCAGTGCCACCCAGCTGAAGGACATTAGTAACGAGTCACCCCCCGGAGGATGGAGGTACGTGCGTTTACAAACCTTAAAATTAGCTTCCTGTTACTAGATTGATGATGTCCACCAAACCTCGCATTATATCTGGAGCTCCGTTGAGGCCCGGCCATGTTCAGTGGCCTGAGTAAGAAAAGAGCTTGCGAACCCTTTTCTCAAAGTACCTATCTCGACTCAAGGCACTTTCGAGCTAGGTCTATTATCTTCGTTATGTTACCAATGAAACAAAAACATATAATGCCAATTTCATCCATCTTCGGGCCAGTTGGCAAGTTGGCCTAATTGTCAGCTTCATAATCAATGACATCCAAAAACAACGTGTAGCGATTTTATACGAGAAGAGATTTTGCAAATGGGTAGACTTCTGTGGTAGACTTGGCTTTGGCTTTCGTTCTGCCTCCATCGTACGGTAAGGATTTTAGTGTACCTACTGTGATCATCATACTATCCTACCGAACCTAGCTTAGAAAAGTACATTCTGTTTCTACCTCACCAAGGCGCGGCTGCGAGGAGCGCCGCGCCGTTGCCGCGAAGACCAATTATCAGGTCACCCTAAAAATACCCACAGCGAGCGAGAATCGATAACCTTCGCGCACGCGTCAATCTTCAAGTGTACTTAGAAGAGGGTACTTGGTACCTACCTAATTAATTAGGTTGTGGTACCTACTCATCGATTTTTTCGACCCCCTGTGTATATTATCTTATTTTATCAAGGTGTTTAAAAGTTCTCGGTATTCTCCTTTCTGTTCCATCACCAAAAAATGAGACAAATCGACGGCGAAGTACCGAGAACTCCTAACCAGTGCCGTAAATAGCGCGGTTCGAGCGGTGCTCAGGCATTGGGATTAATTTGCGGGGGGCGGCGCACAGATGACCAGGAGGACTATGTATGATCTGTATAATCTGCAGTAGGTAATCAGTTTATACTGGTGATAACGCGCCAACAAACTGTACCTTAACCTACGTAATTCCAGGGCAGGGGAGGGGGGCGCAGACAACTATACGAGACAAAGATAGAGTAGGTAAATAATAATTTGGCGCAGAGAGCGATTCGCAGAGATTTTTAAAATCGCGAGAATCTGAAATACGAAATGCATTAAGATGAAGTTTTCGCCTATGAAACCGGCGTAGGGAACGACGTGATCCCCTAAAATCTCTTCGATGTATCGGTTCGCCGTCAATCCTCCCACTCGACCACCAGTTTCAATAAGAACCAACTCGGTTTTTGCCTCCATCGAAATGCCCGCCCACACCATCCAGGAACCTCCTCCAAAAGCCACATTTTCTTTGATGCAGCACTACGCGAATCTTTCTCCAGATCTTCTGTAGACTCAGCGATGTACTGACAATGAAACGGTCATCTCTCTCCGATTAAAGTTACCAGTCTCTTGGTAACGACGGTAAACTCTGGAAACAGCAGACTGGCTCATGTTCAACGCACGTGCCACTTCACGCTGACTCTGGCCTTGTCGCAATAGGGTGACCGCTTGAGCAGCTTCATCACTTGTTGTGTCCATTTTCAGGTAGAATTCTTGTTTGTTGATAACCGAGATGTGTATCGGTTGACGTTTGACGGCTAACTGATAAGGGTGGGTCAGGTAGATAACCTTTTATATGGGTAAGTAACCCTTAATTAGCACTATTGTAGTAAACAAGCGCAAAAAGGGTGGTTACTGATCACAACATGTTGTTGGGTTGTGTGAGCAAGAAACATTACAATATTTTATATCGTTTTGAAGCTAATAACAGCAGCTATATGATTTTACTATGAAAAAAATATTAACACGATCAGTTTTTTTTGCCAGTGACTTGCGACTACAGGTGTGTCGCCTGAGTCGATTTTTTTGCTCACGAGTGTACATTGATTTTTACAGAGATAGCGCTCATGTACCTAATTGAAAGAGTTTTGGTTTCAATAGTACATTGTTACCCAAGGGATAAAAGAAACCTATGTAGTCCCTAGACGGAGTTTGGCTAATAGTTTGAGGGACTAAATGTTTCTTTCACCCGAAGTAAACACTGTGCTATTTAAGGTAAGTAAAAATAAAAATATGAATGAAGAAAAAATACATAAATCATCAACTTACATAATATATTAATTTAAAGTCTATGGTTCTAATTTTAGAGCAATTATTAGTTATAGTGAAAGGTTTTTCGAACTACCTCTTGAGAAGTGAAAACTTTGTTTTTTTGTGAATTTGTTAAAAATAATAATAAATATAAAAAACGTTTTCTTATAACGATTTCACTATTTACTCAGAGCGCCATTTACCTTAATATCTTCTTGATACCGTCATTTTGATTTAGTTGGTAAAAGTTTTTCCACTGCTGCTTTAGCCTCTTAGTATAATTTATGTCTATATCACTGTAAGAACTCATTGTAATAATTGAAAGAGTTTTGGTTTCAATAGTACATTGTTACCCAAGGGATAAAAGAAACCTATGTAGTCCCTAGACGGAGTTTGGCTAATAGTTTGAGGGACTAAATGTTTCTTTCACCCGAAGTAAACACTGTGCTATTTAAGGTAAGTAAAAATAAAAATATGAATGAAGAAAAAATACATAAATCATCAACTTACATAATATATTAATTTAAAGTCTATGGTTCTAATTTTAGAGCAATTATTAGTTATAGTGAAAGGTTTTTCGAACTACCTCTTGAGAAGTGAAAACTTTGTTTTTTTGTGAATTTGTTAAAAATAATAATAAATATAAAAAACGTTTTCTTATAACGATTTCACTATTTACTCAGAGCGCCATTTACCTTAATATCTTCTTGATACCGTCATTTTGATTTAGTTGGTAAAAGTTTTTCCACTGCTGCTTTAGCCTCTTAGTATAATTTATGTCTATATCACTGTAAGAACTCATTGTAATAAACAAAACAATAGGGTTGCCGTTTTCCCGCTTTCTTTTTATTAGGCATAAACAATCTTTTTTATAGATGGCATAATAGCCATAGTAGCTCTCGCTATTCTACCATGGTACAATAAACATGGATGAATACCGAGATCTATTCTACCATTAGCTTTAATCACTTCAAAAATGGTAAATATTTTGTGAAAACTATGCTATTTTAAAGAAATAGTTAAAAGTAAATTATAATTATTTACCTCTAATTTATTTCAATTTTACATCATGCTGTAATTGAATGGCTGTATGAATTGCGTCAAACCAGACGCTAAAGCCATCTCGCAAGAAGTTGAAGTTGAGTTGCTGTATAGAAAGGTAGAATGCATGGTTCAATAGAAAAGAGTGAGGTGACAGCTGTCATTTGTTTTGTACTTGTCATTACGTTTCGTCCCTAGGGACGAAAAGTATAACTTTCATCACTAAGTACACTTCTGACCTACTTTCAGAGTATGAGTAGTGAAAAGATTATTTCATAGTAGTAGCACAGTTAGTAGGTAAACACTATAGAGGTAAGTTACACTCATAAATAATAGGTGAAAATCTGATGAGGATTATAGATCTGATAAATAGAGTAGCTCCTCAAAAAATATTGTGATTTGCTACTGCTAGCTACTAGCGCTACCTGTTGGTTCATCTCAGTAAAATTTAGTGTTCTTCTCGCGCCGCCGCCGCCGCTTCGCCGGCCGGCCTGCGGCGCGGCGGCGGCCTAGGTAGGTCTAGGTTAGGTACTATAGGGATTGTTCTGATAAGTATTCGTTTCTCTGAAGTTCAGAGAAACGAGGCTTGAGGTTAAGTGTGTAGTCTGAACACCTTACCTCAAGCTAAAAGAGTCCTCAAACTGCACGGACTAAGTAGGTAGGTAGGTATACGGTGTTGGTCAAATCAAATATCTTTTACATATATAACCTTAGATAAGTTTTATGCAAGTACTTTGTAAACCTTTCCTGAAATAAAAACTTTTATTATTATTATTATTTAAAATACCCAAGCCCAAGAAGGTTGTTCACCTGTTACTATTGATTAATATTTAGTAAGCAACCATATGAGTTATAAGTACTAACATTTTAAATTCCTGCTCAAACGATAAACAAACCCGTAGTACCTACTTTACTTACCTCAAATTAACTTAATGTTGGCGATTTTTAAACATGAAAAAAGTAGGTGGGTTCCTAGATTCCTACGTACTTGTTGATTTGAGATCAATTCTTCAAGGTACCTACCTACTATGTATATCTCTTTGTCTCGACTCCAAGCATGTGAATTTTAATTTATGTTATTAGGATTTTTTGACATAATTTGCAGCTTTATGACAAAATATAGATCATAGCCGCAAACTATTATATATAAGAAAATTTGCCTGTTTTCCTGCAAACAAATTTTAACACGATACCCGTGTTTTAAGAAACGGGTAGGTAGGGTTTAAAAATAGTTAGTGTTCGCGAAGTTCACTGTTCGGAGAACTACTAGTATTTATTATGTATCACTCGTGTGTCTTAACGCCCTCGGCTGGTCCTCGTGCCTCAAATGACACTATAGGAATTGGCCACTTTCTCAACTTGGTGTACAATCTACTATGGTATCGTGCCGCGGCGCGGCGGGAACGGAATTTGCCCATCGACTGCAGGCGACAGCCAGCAGTCATCGAATGTTTGCCGTCGCCTGCAGCTGACTGCCAGTCGGCTGCAATCGCCTACAGTTGATTCTTGCATTGGGCAACTTGCCGTTCGTGTATTTTCGAACTATTAGGACTTCGCTACGCTCGAGTGCCAAACCCCGTCTCGGGGCTAAATAAGTTACTTTCATCTCTTGGGAAACAATGTTCTATTGAATACTTAATCTGTAATATTTTTTTACAATTTGGCGGGTTTTAATCCCGGTTTAGGCTATACTCAGGAAATTGTTAGTTAGCTTTAAGGCCCATACACCAGCGAAAGTGGCGCCCCCAACTATTATATCTTATTGTTACGTTGAACGCAGGAATTTTTAAAAATCCTACGTTTAGTTTGTGGTATCTATTATAAGCTATTTATTAATGCCTCTGTAATAGTTTCATTTTGTAAAGCTTAGGAAGAGATACGAAGTTGCGCTTTTTGGCCACCAAACTCTAATTTCGCATCTCCTCCTAAACTATATGAGATAAAATTATGAAAGAGGTATTAAAAAATAGCTTATAATAGATACCACAAACTGAACGTAGGATTTTTAAAAATTCCTATGATAAACGTAAAAATATGATAAAATAGGTATCGCTGTCAGATTGGCTCGGGTATGCGCCTTAATCTATAAATTTATAAGTGAACTAGCAGCGCCTCGCGGTTTCACCCGCGTAGTTCTCGTTCCCGTAGTAATTCTGGGATAAAATATAGACTTTGTCACTCCTTGATAAGTAAGCTTTTTAATGATGATATATTTTTTTTAATCGGTAGGTACAGGTACATTCGTTTCGGCGCCTATTCAATACAAACAAACAAATCTTTCCTCTATATAATATTCGTATAGTATTAGAGTATTAGATAACAGTAAAACTATTATCGTCCTCAACCTCAACCTCAACAGCCCGTATTGGTCCACAGCTGGCCTTTGATAAGCGCCTCAGTGGCGCTTATCTCATGGGAGGTTTTGCCCATAATCCCCACGCTGGGATCGCAGTTCGGTGGTAGAATTGTTCTGCAGGGGGCGCTACTGCCCGCACCCCGTAACGACTAGTAAAAACTAATATCTTACGCTTCCAAAATTACAAAACACCAAAAGTAAATCTTAAAAAAGTAAATAAAAGCAATGAGGTCAATACTCTCTTTTCCGTGGATCAAAATAACAATTGAGACACAGTTTTTGTTCTAAGAACAGGTACGAGTATAAGATAAGTATAACTTGGGATTACCGTTTTAACAAGAAAGCAGAGAGTAAACAAAACTTTGAAATTGTTGAATGAAATTTATCAATGTGGATAAAATTAATTCAACAATTTCAAAGTTCAGTGCTCTCTGAACTTTGAAATAGTTGAATTAATTTTATCAATGCGGATTTCTACGAAGAGTATTGCCAAGCAATCTTTTTATGCTTTTGTCCATCCCCATTTACACTACAGGATATTCTTTTGGGGTAAGTCTGTCAATGTACAGTCAGCTGCCCTAATAGGTGTACACTCCCAAAGTTTCACATACATATATATATATATATATATATAGGTAATTACAGACACTAGCTCCTATTGTAAGATAACCCTGTGCTTGACACTTTACCCTATGTGTGTGCGTTGCATGTAGGAACTCACGGGTTGAATTATTGAATGTACGGGTGTATTATTTAAAATAAGCAGCGTTCCTACTCGCTATTAACTAATTTACGTAGCCTACTCTACGTAGCCTCACCCTAAAGCCTAACGTCTACGTCTACCTACGGACCCTAATCACGTACCTACTTTAAACTACCGCTACCAGCCCTAATAGTAGGTAGGTATAGCCCTATCAATGCGTGTGTTCTTACAACCCTAACAATGTTTGTGTGCCTACAACCCTATCCCTAACCATTATAAGTGTAGGTACTTTATAAATATACATATAAAACAGGATATCTGTTACCAGGAGACCTAAGGAACAGACGGAAGGTGGGAAGGAAATAAGGGCGTGTAGGTACGGCGTGCAATGTACACAGGAAAGGATTTTATCACTGCCGGTCAAGAAGACTCACAGGACCGATTAGATACTAATGGCTAGGGCAGTCTTTGCGACAGTGAGAGGATAATGGAAGCATCAATGTGTAGTTCATCCAGCCGATGCTGGGAACCTCTGGGCGGCTCCTACAGCGAAGGCTGGGAAGGGGAACGTAACAAACAGTTTTACAGTAAAAATATTCCGATTCTAATTCTTTTCCGATGGTTGATCTCATCTCATCCTACAATTTTTTTTTGTTTCAAAAATTAATAACCCTGGTAGGTACCTATTTAACTAAAATGAATGAGAGATTTTGTTGAAGCGCGTGCTCGAATCTACAAGAGTCTTGTAGCTTCAAGCACGGGCCTCCTGGGGCCGAAGCAGCAGCCACCTCTGCCGCCGCTCCGCGCCGCGTTGTCATCCTCGCCGCCGCCGCCGCCCGCCGGCAGCGATAACGTCAGCGGCAGCAGCAGCGGCGTTAACCTGCGGGGTACGCGGAGCTGCTCGCGCTGCACCCCCGCCGCCCCCGCGTCCCGCTTAATCCACCGCACCGCGCGCGTTTCCTCGCCCGCCTCGCATTGTATAACGACACGAAGCGACCGACCGACGCTCACACTACGCTGCGCGGCGCGACGCATTTTCTAACTAGACGAGCGCACCGGTATATTCGCGTGGTAACTTTTCCGATCCGTAAAACTCGTGTGAGGCCTGTTTTGCCGTTTGTTTTTCCAACCAACCCATCATCATGGACGGTGACTTGTCCCAAGGAGCTTCCGGCGATGACACTCCCACTTACGAAGATAGGTAAGTGACCGCTTTAGTTGAAATTCTTTTACGACCATCTATTCCTTCGTAAAAGTCAGTTCATTGTCAATAAGTGTGGATTGGTATTGGTACTTTAGTTACCTATTCAAAGCTCAGTTTACAGTCGTTTCACGTCACGTCTAAAAACTAAAATGTATAATCTAAGCTCAAAGCAGCGTACCTACCTAAGTATAATTTGACCGCAACCGCTCCTTAGGAAAGTGCGGCGAGGTGGGGGGCAGGGAAAAAAAGCCAAAGTAAACATGAGATCGATATGGTCGGATAGATCTTAATTTATGATATCGAGATAAACAAAATGTTTATTTTAAGTAACGATTATATTTTTTTAAAATTCAATTATCTACAGGTATTCTGACTTAGAATACCTGTAGATATGTGGATGACAGAGATTCTGCTTCAACTTCATCTTCCGTTTCGCCATTGGAACTTCAATCGGAGTCGTTCTGCAAATTTTATATGAATGGATCGATATTAATATTAAATCTACTAACGCGATCACTTTTATATTCAAAGCTTTCTTCTTTTCGTTAAATATTCGGCCACTTTAAAAATGATGGTCTTGACATCACGAGATAGCGCTCGACCCATCTTTGGATATTTATCTCGCATGCGTCTTACTACTTCCCCTCCGTCTCGCCGCGCGCATACCTCAGGCGCGGTATAGCGGTTGCGGTCAAACTATACCTACTTACGTTAAGCGCATACTAAGCAAGTAAGGTAGATAGGTATCATTTCCTTATCATTATTACATGCAAGTAGGGTGGTACGCCTCTCCTATGTTGGTGTTATACGGTTTGCATATCCTACCTACCTAGTATTTTATTTACCTACCGTCGCGTCTGTTTACTAGAGATGCGCCGAGTACTACAAGCTTAACCGAGTAACCGAGTACCAAGTTGACTCGGTTTGATGTTTGCCAAACAGAGTACTCGGCCAAGTAACTCGGTTCAATGCATTGATTAATTAAAAAGGGAAGATGAGGTACTAGTTTCTCGAAAATGGCAACCTCATATTGTGTAAAATTGTGTGCTTCCACCTCAGTCACCGTCGTCGGACCGGCGGCGGCGCGGCGGCACGGGCGTTCGTGATTCGCGTGAAATATTTTTGTCTCGGTGAGGCGTTTTTCAAAAAACATGGCCCGTTACTTATGTGGAAATCTTATTTCTATTGAACGAAAATCTCATTAAATTATGAATTTATCATCATTAACCTATAGATTATTAAATAAATTAACTAAATTGAATAAAATTTGTATAGATATATAAAAATAAACACAAAAGATATCAATCTGTTTTCAAAAGTTATCCACAGTTCCATTAAGTAATTTATTAACTTGGCATTTAGACAAATAAAACGATATGTTTATAATTACTAATTTGTTTTAAAAGCATATTTATATTAAAAAACAGTACAATGAACTAAAGATTAATCAATAAACTGGCGAGTATTTATCGGTAAAACATCCATTACGTCACTTTTCTGTCTCCATACGAAATATCTTTTATTTAACGTAACAGTAACTTAATAAAATTTTAACGTAACACAAAATGAAATGTCGAGAAATAAAACAATATTTGTAACTCTAATATAGCTCTAAGCTAATACAATTTAAAGAAATCTTAAATTTTAAATCACATTTTAATAGGACTGTTCTATGAATTAGTCTTGGTTTTTCATTAACTTTCAACTTTCAAACAATTTTTTTACTCCGTCTACTTGCTTTTTCTTGTACGCATCATATTTTTCTATACCGCTTTGCACGTTTTGCTCCCGTGAGAGGCATATTATATTAATTGAAAATATTTATCTGAAACAAAAAAGTTAAACGTATTAACGTAATATTTCTTGGAAGTATACTATTTTTTAATAAACAAGTAGGGTCGTAAGCATAACCCCTCTTACCTTCTATATTTGGGTAATTCTAAGAAATAACCTCCGAGAAAGTTAAAAATGGTGGTAAAGTTTTTATGGAAAGTTATTGAACCGAGTGAACTATAGTTCATTGAACCGAGTGAACTTTGTGAATAAAAGCCATCTATTAAAAATACCTATGAAAAGAATTTGGTTTTCATTGACTTTAGACTTTGTTTGTTGTTTGAAACTGGTGTTTGTGCAACAGTTTAGCGCGTTATTTTTGTGCGAGTTAAAAAGGAAAGGAAGCATGAGATGATGTTGGTCGATCTCGCCGGACGGCGGCGGCGGCGTAGGAGGCGGCGGCGGCGGGGCGGCGGTAGATTAGGTATGTATCAGAGGAAATGTTCTAATAGTTAATCGTTCTCTCTATGAACTATGTGTATGTACTCTATGAACATCTAACCTCAAGCCATAAGGAGTCCTCAAACTGCACGGACTAAGTAGGTATAAGGTGTTGGTCAAATCAATGTAAAATAACTAGCTAGGAGGTACCTACTTATAGGTACTGAAGAAGGTTGTTCACCTGTTACCACAGATGACAGAATGCGACTAAGGGGTTACTTTCCAGGACCCCAGTCCCCCCTGCACCCCCTCCCCATACAAGAATTTGATATGGATATCGTTTTCGACTAACATTGGGGTAGGGACATTGATTAATTAAAAAGGGAAGCTGAGGTACTAGTTTCTCGAAAATGGCAACCTCATATTGTGTAAAATTGTGTGCTCCCACCTCAGTCACCGTCGGACCGGTGGCGCGGCGGCGGCACGGGCGGTCGTGATTCGCGTGAAATATTGTTGTCTCGGTCTCACTTCGCTCTTAGATACGTCTTTCTGTCTTTGTTGTTCTTTGTATTGCCCAGGACTGGAAATATAACTGTGAGCGTATGTGTTGCGTGTAGTTGTAACACATGGCAATTTTTGAGTAAGCGCTGGGAGAACGTAACCTATCTTCCCCTTTTCATTAATCAATGGTTCAATGTAAATGCTTTGTCGGGGCGCAAACTGTTAAAACTGGCCCTCGAGGTGCTTTTAACATAGGTACATTTACTTGCCATGCAATTAAACATTTCGGCAAAGAACATGAACAAATTATGACGGTGCACCCGTCGAAGCACGATTAAAAGATGAGTTCACGCTAAAGATCGTGGATTTAGAGATTTTACTTCGAGGTGGAAGATAAAACCAAAGAATAAAAATTAACTTAATAAATCAATCCAATGTCCATATCCCTACCAAGTGGAGCAGGCACCTACCAATCACTGAAGATAAGCAATATCGCGTTCGGTACTTGGATGGGTGCCGCCGCCGTTGACCGCGTCACGATGGCTTTTGTTATTTTTACCATGTTTTTACCTGTTTATTAGGGTTCCTTTAACGAAATCTGTATGTACTATGGTACAGAACCGTCCGTGGTTTTATTTAAACCGGATACTCGTTTGGACTGAGTTACTCGGCCTATCTCAAGGTACTGTATAGGTACTACCAGATTCGTGGCTGTCCTTGGACAAGGTTCCAGTTGGTGTAGGTAGGTTATGTAAAGATAACGTATATTAATGTAGGTATATGGATTGGATACCGCCCATTCCACACATTGCCACGATTTAACCTAAATTATTGATAAAACATAGCTAGCTAAAATTTACTCTATCTTTATCTACTTTAATAAATTATAGAGGTACCTATTATTATAATTTTTAACCGACTTCAAAAAAAGGAGGAGGTTATCAATTCGACTATTTTTTATTTTTGTTATCAAAACTATAAAATATATTGAAAACTGGTGCTTCCCTTGTGGTTCATCATGAGAAAACTATACAGGGTGGGGCAAATTTTTGGCCCCTTCAGGGTAGATACTTACCGATTCTTTTGTAGTTAGTTAGAAGGTTTTGTCGAAGAAAAAAATATTGACATTTCTAGTTCTTTTAAAAAAAGTACGGTTCGCCTAAAAAATTACATTTGTCAAAAAAAAAACAAGTTGGTCTTAATCGACTCTATTTCCAACCGGGAACACTTTTCCCAAAGTAACATATTATCTGGAAAATGGCCGAACTGACATCCAAGGAAGTGGCCGTAACTGACTGGATCCTAATTTATTAGTACCTATCAATTGAGATGGCAAAAAACTAAAGTTAATTAGTTACCTACATGATCAGTAAGTTCCGGTTGTCCGCAGACCACTGGGTCCTTGGAAGAATCCGCAGTGGTCCACGACGCCAACCCGCCCGAAATGTCCGACCGACACATTGCTCAGAGCATTTGTCGCGGTTATTTATTTTATACCGACTGTTTACTTCCGGGTCGCTCCGCTAGTCGAAAATGCAGATTTTTTCCGTGCCTATTGTGTTCAGAACAACCCGGAAGCAACAAGTTTTTACACCGGGGTGTTTACCGGTCAGTATCCATGTTTTTGTCCAAATTTTTTGTCAATTATTTGGTAAACTTTTTTTTTGATCGAAAATGACTGAAAGAGACCGCTCTTTTAGTCTCTTTCAGTCAGATTCGATCAGAGTTTACCAAATAATAAACACAAAATTCGTACAAAAACAGAGAGTCTGGCTCCGCTTGCAGATAACATCGCAGGCGGACCTTCGCCCACCGCGCCACCGAGGTCGTCGTATTTGGAATTTGGATACTGGAAACATAGTCGTTCGTTCTATGGTAGAGCTACATAAGAGCGATTTCAGGAGCATGATACCAACCAATACTAGGTCAAGTACCCATTCCATTCAGCCAACTCAAAATGTCAAACTACAAACTACCATACACGGCCAGTTCTACGCGCGCACGTAAGATTTCAAAAGTTTGAATTCTTAACACCTTCGACAATTAATACAATCACTGCCCATTCTCGGCTATAAAAGTGGATATCAGTTAATTGTTTAATCATGCATTACTCTAGTTTCTTTGAATTTATAGCGCAGACGTGGACCAATGAGCCCGTGTATGTTGTTCTCTGATAGCATTAGCATCCTGCAATGGGCCGGATGCACTAAGCTAAAGGTTACTATTCAAAACTTATTCGCAGAGTAATTTATTAAGCTGCTTATTAACACTCAGTTTCTATCCAGTTCCCAATGCCATCTGCATAATTCCTATTAACAGTTAGCACCTATGTTTACTACAGTATTAACAGTAGTAAACACAGGTGCTGATAAAATTCCACCACTCTTCATTAAACATTTTAAATCATTTCTTAATATTAAGGGTCGGTTCACATCTGACGGAAGATGCACCGCAAATTATTTGTAGCTAAGAAATAAACTAAAATAGATAAATTTATAAAATACCAAAAAACGTTCCTAGACTTGAAAACCATAAATATTGATAAGCTTAGCGATTTCACCCTTTTAGGAATAATCCTAGAACAAATTTACAGTGGAAAGAAACAAATTGAAGCTACATAAATAAATAAGAACGTAGATAGCTTTTACGTACATATATCTAACTATATAGTAATAGTTTTAACATAAATAAGTTTATTTACCAAAAAACTACACACAAATCTAAACAAATTTATTTCCAAAACACGTATGAAATAAAAAATATCACTTTTAACCGACTTTACAAAAAGGAGGGAATTATTATTATTCAATTTTTCTCAATTAGACTGTATTATTTTGTTTTTCTTTGTTTGTTGCCTCGGAACTTACTGGGTAATCCGATTTTGATGATTCTTTTCTTTATTTGAAAGCTGGTGCTTCTTGTGTGGTCCCATTTTTATTTGGTCCAGTTCTACAATGGCTTTCATGAGAAAACCATATAATTGAAGTCGCTTTATAGTTTTTTAAAAAGAACTTATTAATTTTTAAGTTCTAATAAATCCTCGAGATACATTTTTCTATACTTTCGTCATTTCGAATCGAATGGGCAGTTTGCCGAGTTTGAAATGCCATACTGTTTGTTTACTACAAAGTTTGCGCTACCCATTGAATAATTATAAAGGGAAGATGGGTTACATTCTCCCAGCGCTAACTCAAAAATTGGCATGTGTTACAACTACACGCAATCACATACGCTCACAGTTATATTTCCAGCCCTGTGCAATACAAAGAACAACAAAGACGGAAAGACGTATCTAGGACCGAAGTGAGACCGAGACAACAATATTGTACACATAGCACGACCGCCCGTGCCGCGCCGCCGCCAGTCCGACGGTGACTGAGGTGGCAGCACACAATTTTACTCAATATGAGGTTGCCATTTTCGAGAAACTAGTACCTCATCTTCCCTTTTTAATTAATCAATGGCGCTACCTACTCTATTTTTATGGAAATTTGAAAGTCATGTTATAACTTCCCGCTTGAAGCGCTGTCACTATTCCATAAAAAATATAGTAACGCACCGGTTTTATTATTAGGTCCTGCCGTGAGATAATGATAATGAATGCAACTGAATGAAAACCACAAGAGGTTGCGCTTTAGCTTATATCCCGCGCCCTAATAAGTGAATCTCGAATCTGAGCAGGGGTCAACCCCGCCAACCAATCGTTTAGCCTTACCAATAGTACGAGTGCATTCATATAAAAGGGAAAGAATATCATAGTAATTATGCCATTTAGTTATTGTCGTCACTACACGGAAAAACCGGACTCTACCATAAAAGGTTTATTGAAATGAAACGAGTGCTTACGCCCCTTGTTACAACTCCAGCTGTATAAAAAGTACCCTAACAATTTTATACCTTGTTAGGTTGTCTTAAAAGTCAATAGGTGGCTGTGACACTACCGTATACAACTAAATGAGGATATAAGAGATATTCATTATGAATGTAAGCGGGTTAACTACTAACCTTGTTTGTGTTGGAAGAACTTCTATAGTAGAATATAAGAGATAAATCAGGCAACCACAAAGTAAGAATATATGCGGACGGCTACAAGACCGATTCGGGCACGGGAGCAGGGATTCACTCATCGGATCGCAACATTAGTGTATCAATTACCTTTTAGGCAAACCCACACACGAATGTCATTTGGCATTTGAGGGGTTTTTCACTAGAAATAGGTAGGATAACCCTTCAATGGATTAAGGGACATAGCGGTCACTAGGCAACGCTGCCGACGAATTGTTACGGAAAGGACACGCCGATATTAAGGCCACCTTGTTTCGATGATTTAGGCATTTTACTCGCCCAGTCGACTTGCATCCGCGTTACGCGGGAGCCGACTTCATATGAACTCCGGTGATCTTTATCGGCGGGCGAGAACGCCACAGTATAACATAATGCAGTAGGTACGGTGAGTTTAATTTTATTGACTGTATTCCTTTAGTATATTGATTATTTTATTGACTATATTCCCTTAGTATATTCTTTTATTTGATTGAAATGAAAGTTTATTGGATTTATGTAGGTATTGACTGTAAACATAATTACTCTTACTAAACTTTTTGAATAAGAGGTGATAATGATGATTGTAGGAGAGTTTGTGGTACATACCTAAAGAATACAAACAACAAATGAAAACAAACATAATTGTTATGTACAATATTTATTCTCATTTATTATACATACAGGTGGATTTAATATGAGGAATAAAATGCTTATTTTTAATTAAAATTCATGATAATTTAGAGTTCTAGTGCTGGGTCCAGGCTCATTTTCATTTATCCATATGGTCATATTATGTTATGACCCAAGTTTCATTTGGATCTTTATTAAGAAGTCTAGGTCCTCACTGAACTGCTCCGCGGGCAGTGCTGGATTTACACATTTGCCGCCCCAAAGCTTTACAATTTTTGCCGCTTCTACTAACTTCTAAATCTCTCTATAACTAGATACACTGTTCTAAATAAAGTAAATTCCTTTTTTAACCAACTTCAAAAAAAGAGGAGGTCCTTAATTCGACTGTTTCTTTTTTAATATTTGTTGCCTTAGAACTTTTGAAAGGGTGGTCCGATTTTCTTGTTTCACTTTTTATTTGAAAGCTGGTGCTTCCCGTGTGGTCCTATTTCAATTTGGATCCATGAAAAATCTTGAAAACTATATAATTCAGTTTGTAGTTTTCAACTAGGTAAATCAATTATTTTAGGGAATAATCTTGTTTCTAGATAATTTTTACAACTTTATTTGTTTATTTTTAAGCTAAGAAAAGCATAGCTTTGTTTTTACTGCACTACTTATAACTTCAAAGGTAGGCTAAGGACGATAGGTAGGTAAGGCCCAATACTGCTAACCATGCACCTGTCAACGTCGAAATATCCAAAAGTGGGCGGTTGAATATTTTGTATTTGCGTTTTGTACAAGCGAATCATGTACTTGCCGTAGAACTAGAATCATTTAATTTGGCAATAAGCTAGGACTAAAATAATGTTAATTTGTAGCTTATTCACAAAAAAAAAGTTTTATTCACGCCATAGACCAAACACTATAGGGTACCTATACCCACTTCCCGTTGACCTAGAATTTTGATATTTGACAAGAAACAAGATCTTACAAATATACAATAGAATGTCGCACTTGACATTTCATTGTACTATATGGTTTGTCGCCACGCCGCGCCGTAGAGGTTGTTAGTTTTTGAAATTTTGATTTTACAAATGTGTCTTTTTGGGTAGGTACATTTTATCTGTAGTAGTAAGAAAGAACTGAAACGGGATCAAATTCGAGGCAAACGGCTGAAGTAAATGTTGTCAGCGAGTGCAGGGAGCCGCGTAAACTTTACGTGTTTTTACAGTAAACATTTTGTGCGCCTGGGTATTTTGATAGTGACAAAAAGCTTGTAAAACCAATACAATAACGAGCGAAGCGAGATGAACTCGTATCTAAGAAAAAGGTAAGCAAAATTGTTCACATGTTACAGACTTTTACAGCCGCTGTCAAAAATAAAGGAAGCAACATAACGGCGAGCGGAGCGAGCCGCTTTTTGTTTAAGATTTTAGTGATCTTCTATCGATAAACGACTTGTAGACACACTTTTCTAGCCTGCTGCCGCAAAAATAATGTATGAAATAAACACACAAAAAAAACGGCGAGCGGGGCGATCGGTTAAAAAATGAGAAGTTTGGGTACGGCAATCAACATGCTCTGATGTAAGCGTACCACATATTGTTGATATGCAGTGCTGGATTAAGCCAGCACGGGGCCCGTAGCAAATGTGATCTAGAGGCCCTTGAATTGCATATTGTTTCAAATTTAGGATGAACGTAAATTAAATACTAAAGATTTCTGCTGTGGTGAGCAAAGTTACTTTAAACCAGGGTTAAGTTCTAATACTGACAGGCGGAGCAATACATTTTTGGTCTTATTAGGTACATTTTATCTGTAGTAGTAAGAAAGAACTAAAACGCTTGTAAAACTAACACAATACCGAGCGGAGCAAGCTGAACTCGTATCTAAGACTAAGGTAAGCAAAATTGCAGGCATGTTTCAGACTATTACAGCTGCTGCCAAAAACAAAGGAAGCAACAAAACGGCGAGCGGAGCGAGCTACGAATTTTTTTGGTTACGATTTTAGTGAAAGTCTATCGATAAACGACTTGTAGACACACTTTTCTAGCCTGTTGCGGCTAAAATAAAGTAAGACACAAATAAAAATAAAAAACGGCGTGCAGGGCGATCGGTAAAAATATGAAGAAAATGTGAGAAGTTTGGGTACTCAGCAAATAAAATAGCTAAGACAATGGTGAGCAGAGTGAACTGCACATATCTATGAGACTAATTCTTTTGTAGTCAAAAACTTTTTACTCGCTGCTAAGACAAAAACGCTAGCAGCTCTAGAAATAAACGAAAAAAGGAAAGTTTTGTAAGCTTTATTGTAAACAATAACTATTTGGCAGAGGTACCACGTTCCAGGTAGGTATGCATCCAACAATTAATAATGGTGCGTGAAATGAAACACAAATCAACTTGCGCTGGATGAAGCTAAAGGTGCTATGTAACGATGTGAAGATGTTTTTCAACGATTTTGCCTTCTTAAATAGCAATGTATCTGCAATAATTTTACAACATATATAATGTTTGACATTTATATCATTTTGACCGCAAGAGCCTAGCGCCTGGCCCCCCTAGGCGCGGGGCCCGTAGCTTTTGCTTCTCGTGCTACGTGGATAATCCGCAACTGTTGATATAAGTAAATAATTAAAAGTTCAGTGAGGATTAAGGCGTCTTTTACTTATTTTCACATCCACGCCGATTACGCCGATCACGCCGACCCCGCCAACCAATTCGACGCTGGGCGCCGCCATCGCACCGATGAAATGAGCATCGGCGCACATGTCTAATACATACCTAAATTAATTATTTAGATTCTCAAATCGAAACGTCTCATTGGCAAACACAATATCATTTTTTTAAGGTATTGCATAGCTTCTATCGCGGGCCTTGAGCGCGGGGACCGAATCCAGAAATTCCGTAACGAAAAAACCTCACGCTCCCCACTCCGACCGGAACAGCGGTGATACTTTTTAGTTTTGCCATCTATCGATGAATAGTAGAACTTTTAATGACTTTTTGTAATATGACGTTTGTCTCTTTAGTTCAGCAACTCGCCTCTAGATGGCATTGCAATAGCTTTACCGCGGCAGTCCCCGAGTGCGACACGTCTTTTTTTATGATTAATAATATTTTCTAAGTATAATGTTGAGTAGTTTTTTATACTGCAAAGTATAAAAAACTACTCCTCAAGTACCTAACGAAAAGGACACGTAGTCAGTCGAGGCGGCAGTAACAGGCCCTCCCTAGGCGGCAAGAGTGGGGAAGCGGCTGCTGCCACCGGCCGCCGGCCGCCCCGCTCCCACGCCACCGCAACAAAAAATTGGTAAAAAAATTGGTGCGCAAAAAAAATTGGCGCACTAATTTTTTTTGGGCCAAATATGCCGCCCCCTCTAATTTTGCCGCCCTAAGCTTCAGATTCTATGATAAATCCGGCCCTGCCCGCGGGTGACGGAATAGGACCAGATTGCAAATTAATAATGATTTGCGATAAAAAATTCTCATTTTCTTTATTTTCGGATTTGGTGGATTCGCATTCAAATGCCAGATTCCGTATAGGCATACCACGATATGTCTGGGGTTGACGATTTCTGGCAGCAGACAGAAAATAATTTACATAAATTTAAGCTAATAAAAAAGAAAGAAAATAATTTACATAAATTTAAGCTACTTTAAAAAAATATTTAATTAAAAACTGTTTTTATTCCTTGCAAGAGTTCTTAGATCTATAAATTTGTATTTAATGTGTTTATTTGTTTATTATTCCATTTTTTACTAATTTAATTTATTATTTTTGTAATTTGATTTATAAAAAAATATAGTAGCATTTAATTTTGTTGCTGTCATGTTAAATTTAAGTTTACAACTCTTTAATTCTAATAGGTACCTATGTACCTACTATGTTACTAATATTAATATGTATTGTAGTGCCCTAACCGGGTCCATGTTTGAAAGTATTTGTAGGTACCTATTTACTTCTTATCTAACCCACAACATGGTGTCAATAAACATTTTGAATTTGAATTTGACATTTGTGGTAAAAGTGTGATAACTTTGATTTCCAAAATTCATCATCTTTTTCGATATGTACTGGTTCAGATCAATTTTATTTTATTTTCGTAAATCACTGCACGTCGCACGTCGCGCGTCGGGCAGGAAGAGTACTGGCACAGGTCCGACGTCGGTAAGCGCCACCGCGCGACTGACGAAGCCCGCGGACGTCGCGCCGCTCGCGGTTTTGTAGGTTTTTAGGCATCATTAATAGGAAAATAACACTACAACATCCACCTCAGCGATTTGTACTAGAAAAATGATTTATCTAAAGATTGGTGTAAAAATAAGGTCAATAAGTTTATTATTTTAGGCACAGTATTGAAAATGATTTTTAAAAAGAGGCAACTTTGGTATTTTTTTCTATCGAGCGAAGTTCATCTGATTGTGTAAATGTAAGCGAATTGTACTCTGTAAGATCCTCAACTGAAACATATATTTTTTTCAGAAATTTACGTCAATTTTTGACTGATTCATATTGATTTTAAAAACAGCATTTGCGGTATAAGGCGCCCTTAATGACGACCATCTGTGGCGTGGTGGGCAAAGGTCACCGCAGGAGGTTTCGGGTTCGATTCCCGCCTCGGGACAAATGTTAGTACGATCTGCAGATATTTGTTCAGGGCGTTCTGGATGTTTTCTATGTATAATAAAATTATAAAATATCTAGTGTATTGTATTATGTATATTGTATATTAGTTATCTAGTACCCATAAGACAAGCTCAGCTTAGCTTGGGGCTAGATAATGGTGTCTATTCTGTTGTTTTAGGATTCCTAACCTAAATTTTAAGATTTCTAAATTTTCTATGCTAGGTAGACCTAAAAATTATGGTATTCTCTATACAGGTCCTAAAAATACCTATATTAGAACATTTTTTTAAATCGCAAAACCTCTCTGAGTTGAGTAGTTGGGTAAGTTGCTGTGAGCAAAGTATGTTTTTTTCTAAAATGTTATTTCAAAAAACTTCTTTACATGGATCAAACAGTTCATCCATTTGTATGAGAAATGGTTTAGAAATTCAAATCGATACCAGTTTAAAATCGATAAATTTTAATCATGACCTAATTAGATGCCTGCTAAAATTAGGTAGACCTTTCTAACCATAACTAAAATGAAATGCAAAGAATAGGGTTAAAGCTACTTTTAACTAAGTTAAATTGTTTTAGACCTATCAATCAATCTAATTTTAGAGCCGTCATCCGAATATTATACCTGTTAGTTTAATTTTTCAAGCAACTAAGATGTTACGCAAGGAATATGGTTAAATCCATTTTAACTTAATTGAGTTGTTTTTTAGGTCTGTCAGCTTAATTTTAGAGCTGTCATCCTAATTTTAAACCCGCTAGTCAATTTTTTCTTTTATTTTTTCTTTAGTCGTTTTTATCTATTTGAAATTCCTGAAATCCTAATTTTAGCTATTACTAAAACAACAGAATCGCCACCAATGCTGTGTGAATTGTCCCACATTATTATAACTATATTTGGCTCACCTCCGCTCCTCTCCCCCCCCCCCCCCCCCCCTATCATTCTCACAATTCCGAACATAGATAAGGCTAATAATAATAACCAGAGGTACGTATACCTTGGGCCTGGGTATGACAATAGTTATTTGTTATACAAGAGTGCAAAGTTGCTTTTTAACCGCGTGTTCAATTTTGATGACCGAGCAAGCGAAGGATTCTAAAATTGAATCACGAGCGCAGCGAGTTATTCAAAATTAGAATCCTGAGCGTTAGCGAGGGAATCAAAAGAGCACGAGGTGAAAAATCTTTGCACTCGAGTGCAACACGTAACTTTTCATTCCATCTCAGCGAGGAAATGACTAAATGCAAAAACAAACTTCCTCGTCGCTAGAATCACTCATTTTAGTTTTTTCACTTGTTTTCAAGTTTCTTGTTTTTAATCTAAGATTTAACAATGACGTGAAAAAATGCCGCGTAAAGAACCGCGTACAAAGCAAATTGAACAAAGAACACCAAGAAGGTTCCGAGAGTTTTTAACAAATAAAAAAAAAGTTGTATGATATATTCGACACCATAGAGGTAGCAGTAAATAGGTTTAATGTTTTTTTTAATTCACAAACTTAGTGCACACGATGTTCTAAATTCAATTTACTTTATCCTCTAGAGAATAAAAACGGCTTTTCCACTCAGATATTGAAGATTAAAAATACTCTTTCCGAGATGGTGGGATGAAAATGATATTACATAAAGATAACTACAATCAATTGAGCTTTTTACAGACTTTTGCAAATATCAACAGGTAGTTCAACTAACCTGATACTTTCTATATATATTACAACTATAGAGCGCTTTACCCGTATTATCACTACACTAGCAGCACCTCGCGGTTTCACCCGCGTAGTTTCCCTTCCCGTGGGAATTCCGGGCTTAAATATAGCCTATGTTACTCCCTGAAAAGTAAGCTTTCTTATGGTAAAAAAATATTTTTAATCGGTTCGGTATATACGGGCCAATCGGGCCCTCGTCACAATACAAACAAACAAACAATCAAAAAATGTAATATTAGTATACATTTCTGAGACACCGTATTTGAAACTTGAGACACCAAAAGCTGAACATGGGTTTTCCGAAGACGGCAGAAGTAATCTTCTCTTAGGTAAGAACGGCTTAGCTTAGACTTTTTCTTCTAAGGTATGAGTAGAGAAATACTTTAACTTGAATAACTTACGCTTCGTTAGAAATGTTCTTTATTCTATTCTAGATAAAAGCGCTTCATCTTTATTTACCTTAGGTGAAAAAAATAACAGTGCATATTTTAAAAATATTTTTCTATTTGAATCTTGGATAAATAAAATTACTACATTTGTATGGTTAAGTCATCCTACGCTGGCCTCTTAACTTCTAACTTCTAAAAAAACGCTCTAACTTGGATGAATATAATTGTGATTATTAGGTATACTACAAAGTGTCTTCGCCTTAAATAGAGACAATAAGAAAGTGTTAATTAACACTTTCTTGTTATCCGAGTATTTTAGCAGGTCAAATTTAAATTACTTATTAGCCTTGGACTAGATTGTAATACAATGATGTAGCTATTTAATAATAGGTACTTACTTATTAAAAACAAAAAAATATGTTTATTAAAGTTAGGCACTTTCTTGTCAGCAAAGAGGAAGAACAAGATAAAAGAGTTTTCATTTTGTTTCATAGAATTTTCAATCATAGGTAAAACGCGATTTAGACTGATTATGAACGCGGTCTAAAGCTAACTAGAATAATGGCTAATTAGTCACATTTCTTATTTAAAATTACTTTTAGGGAGAACGCGATAGTCTCAATACGAATTAGTTACCTTAAACAACAACAAAAACAAACGATAAAACCCGGATTCAGGCTGTCTAGTGTAGTGTCGTAATGCTAGAGGCTGAAAGAGCACACATAACGGCGTCCACAGCTGGACATGCCACCCTTAAACAAGAGGTGGTTTTGCCACGCTCGTCCAAAACACAAAACTGATCAAGCAACAGGGTTGACATCTGGGTTGTACTCAAATATTGAATGGCTGACCTACTTGGCACGTCCAAATTGATTTCGTTACGGATCTATCCCGCGAATTCTAAACCGCAAATCAAACTTGAACAGCAAGACTTGATCGAATCTCTTAGTTGGCGAGGGGTTATCAAGGAAATTCATTTAATTTGCGAGATCGCGCTAAATTTGTGACCGTATTTTGCGAGGGTGAGAATGCGCTCGTAACGCAAACCGAAATCTAAGCTAACCGAGTTATAGCCCGTTGTTCCATACCACATAGATTGGTGGCAAACACGAAGCGGTCTCACTACGGAAAGGGCATATCTAACGATTTAATTAAATCTTTGGCTTGGTGTGCATACTTTGTATCTGCATCTGAGTAGAATAGAATAGAAAAAAAAATATTACGAAAAATTGAGTCTGTTTTAAAAGAGTAGAGTCAATTGGTGGGACGGTGGGACACAGCGCCCTCAATACCCACGACTCTTTTCTTTCTGAACAGACTACACAATAAAATGAGACTTGCCTTTACCTTTTGAAATTAAACAAATAAATTAAGCTAAAAGGAGTAAGTTCAGCATTTTTCTGCTTGAATATTATTATGTTTTAATTTACTCCTCTCGGATAGCCTGGTCATCGAGAGGTTAAAGGGATACTTATCTTATTACAAACAATACTTAATTGGACTTGTTTTGTAAGTATATTAAGTATATACATATTGTGCATGCGTGTTTGAATGTTAGCTCCCTCGAGGGACCAGTCTCATAAAAGTCTGGGCAACGGATGTGATCTGCACACATAAAATACAGCGATTTTTTAGCTTTTTTAGGGTCAAGTTCACTGTCAGTCAACTATATCAATCAACTATAAAAATTAGCGCTGTACAAAGTGTTTTAGGACGTCACTATTCTATTTGAGTTCAACTTAAAATTATGTATAATAGTATTATTCAATGATATGTTTTTATTAATATATAAGTTTCTTCCTAATTAAAACAGTAGTTTTATCAAACACTTAAGGCGTCCTTGGCCTGTTGAGTGATTTATGAATTGTTCTTGTACTTATGTGGGTACGGCACATTGTTTAGTTTATTTGTATATAGAACATTCAACAGAAAAATCACAAAACATAAAATCACACTAATATTATAAATAATAGATAACAAAGTGGTCATAAGGTAGAGTGTTTTTGTAATAAATGGGTGCAAAGGTAACCTACGCATGAAAATAAACTTTACAAAAGCAAACATCATGCGCAAACCAAAAGCAAAGAGCACAAAAGGACCTGATAGAACAGCAACAACGTCACGCACGGTTTCATCGAGTAGGTGATCATCTCATCCGAGCAAGTCGTACGATCTCCAATCATTCTCCCTCATCTGTTTGAATGGTGCGTTCATGAAAAACATCTCGTAAACGATTTTGAACAACTCATTTCCATATCAAATTTCCAGAGTATGTTATGTACTACCATGTAACTTTCTCTGTTCAGCTAAGCCTTTCCATCCTCCACCAGAGTCCACCATCACCACATTTAAACCCTCTATCATAATTATGTTATGTTATTATATTAACATATTAATACAAGTCTTGTAAATATTTTGTTTCCGAAACGTCAGCAAGCCTACTTATCTTACGGGTACCATAACTAACAGATCTGTCACAGCTATGCAAATTTGCCAATAATGTACTACCAAATTACCGTTTATTGAAATTATCACAAAGGATTTGTTTGGGGCAGATATTGAAATAAAAAGGGTGCAGTGGCGGTTACAAATGCAACACCCTATACCAAGGGGGCAAGGGCTCATATACACAGACTGCAGTCTGCAGGAGACATAAGGCGCTATGCAGACAGAGCCACTTTTGTGGCTACGAGCAATTAGCAACTAGCTTTTTTTATATACCTACCTAGGTATTATCATAATTATACTACAGCTAACTTATGGCGTAATTCGGTTTACCCAATTTACCCATATGTCTGATACTGTGGTAAGTATAATTTAAAGAAATGGTATGGAAGTATAGACGTAAACTTGTGAACAAAATACACTAAACTCACGTCAGAACCTAAATATATCTAGGTTAGTTTCGGATAAGTAAATCTAGAAGGCAAGCAAGTACAATCGGGGTACAATGATCGGCTGTTTACATATTAACTTCTTAATATAAAATTAAGGAAGTTAATACAAATTAAAAAGTTGTCAGTTTCTCCAACTATAATTGCTCTGTCTGCATAGCGCCTAACATCTTCAACATTCAACTGAATAGAATATGTATGAAAAGAATGAATGTAGCTTATTGTTCGAGAGAATATTAAAGAACATCTTTATGCTATAGAAAGAGATAACATACAATACGCAATGTTCATATTCATAGCATAGCGTGTGACATTGCATCCGTTAGTTTAGTTTAGTATAACGCATTCACTGCCCAGTCCGCCACACGGGGACGTAGTGGGACATCTGCGTCATGGGCCATGAAGGTGTTAAGAAATTGCTGAATATCGTGGTAGAGGAATTTTTTGTTGCACCAAGATTTGTTAACGGCAAGCGGTGTACCCAGACCAGACCCGCTAAACAAGTCCTGATATGTGATGTGATGATATAAATGATGAGCCGATGTAACCGCTTCGTCAAGGCTTGTGCTGTTATGTGAAAATATGATTTTTTGCCCAATTCTAGACACGATAAATTAAGTTATTGAATGATAAAATAATTTCACCTACCTTGTTTTATTCATGATTTGATTGCATTGTTTTGAAAAAACTAAAAACACGGGTTCAAAATGTCTCTTAACAACACCGTTATGGACGGAGAAATCGACGAACATAAAAGTCGTATGTTGTAAGAAGGAAGTCATTAAAATTGTGCTTGTAAGATTTGTTAAAGAACAAACGAACATTGTAATTTATATAATAATAATAATAATAATGTTGGACAATTCACACACACAATTAACAATTTGCAAGTTGAATGCAACCACCGCCTCGCCGCCGCCGCCGCCGGCCTCTTGGAGGGTCCTTCAGACATAAATCCGCATCAGATATTCATAATGTTGTTAAATGAAAGCAAATACTTACAATACCTGCCGTAAAATTAAACTGATCTGCCACACGCATAAGTAGAACGGGTGACGGCGACCTTGTGCGAGTCGGGATTGCGCACCGATGATTCTGTACAAACTTGGTAGGTGGTTTTACCGTAAATTAGTAATTATTAGTAAGGTTTTCCTTTAATTAAGGAGAAATTGACATATTGTATGATTTGAGATCAACGGGTAGTGTCAAATATGCGGCATAAAAGTCCGTATCTTTTATCTTACCTAAGCGCTCAATACATGGCCTGCACGTGTCAAAAACACTGACGGCAATTGCCGACTGCATTTCTTAACTGCAGGTGATGGCAGTCGTCGACTGCCGTCACCTGTAGTTGACTGCAGTTGACGACAGTTGGCAACTTGCAGTCTGTATATGAGCCTCAGTTCTTCCGAGATATTTATGAGCCCTTAGAAGTTTTTTTTTTACAGCACCAAGGAATTGCAAACCTGTATTCAATTCCTTGATGTCTTCACGCGTTCTTGGTAAAAAGAGTTTCTTCACCGTCAGGCAAGGAATTGATTCGACACAGGCGTCTTCATTTCTTTTGACGTATACCTATACCTACGGAATCCTAAAAATGATGCAGGTTAATTCTTGGAATATTTAAGCTACAGGCGTGAACAAGCAATATTTAAATGCCGAGATGAAAAACAGGCTTCATCTTGAGAACGCGTGCAAAATTGAATGAACTGGTTTCTTTACAAATCTACCGGAAAACCATAATTTGGAACGATTGAACCCAGGGCGCCGCACGCAATATACTTACCTACTAGGACCCTTACATCCGGGCCACTGGGTTCATTTAGCCATGCCATGAGCAAAATATTTTTTATATGTAGGAAAATGGCACGTGCTCGCTCACCGAGTGCCTTCAAGCACCTGAGTATTGCCCGGTGAAATTGGTAAACATAATGATTTATAAATAGTAGGTAGGTATAGGTACTGGTAAAGCACACTTGGCATGATTATGATTACTGATTTAGTTATCTAATTTGACGGGGTGGACCACCACATGTAGAACTCCGCTCCGACGCCATCACCGGCGACAACCCACAAAACAAATGAGACCGAGACAACAATATTTCACGCGAATCACGAACGCCGGCCGGCGGCCGCGGCCGGCGGCACGGGCCGCCGGCCGCGGCCGCCGGCCGGTCCGAACGACGGTGACTGAGGTGGGAGCACACAATTTTACACAATATGAGGTTGCCATTTTCGAGAAACTAGTACCAGATCTTCCCTTTTTAATTAATCAATGGTTAAAGCAACGGCAAAACCTGTTTTATTTTGAATGGAATAGGTAGTCTGTGGGCTTCAAATGTCTTGATTTACTCGCAAGTATTATTGTTATTACGCGTGTGATTTTGGGGGACTTGGGACTCGTAATACTGTTGACGAAACATTTTACGCATTTGACGTCAAAGTGACGTATTTTTTTTCTATTCTACCCTAAACAACAATACCCGTGCTAGGCCTACAGGTAGGACAGAAAATCAGCGACGCTGGCTCTTTAACCTTGTTATACTATGTCTATAACTATAATACCTTGCATCAACAAAGTTCTTTGTTTATTAGGTCCTCATCCGTAATAGTAAACTGTCTAAATAAGTAAACTTCACTATCCCAAACGGCTAAAGCCATTTTGGCAATTAATAATAATAATTGATTAAAATAAGTACCGTAGAGTAGATCCTAAATGCAAAATTGTATTTGACATTGCGCGGGTTTTGAACTGCCTTTGGCAGAGCAGGTACTTGGTACCTCTATTCATTCCGTGGCATTTTAGTAGCCATGACCCACATGTCCAGAACTGCACGTCGTCGGCGGGTCCACCTCGGAGCTCAACGTTAAAACAGCTCCAAACTTCCAATTTCCAAAGGATCACTTGTATCATATATTTTGTGATCCCTGGCTCATAAATCAATCTGGTTCGACAAAATGGAGTGTTCGCTTCAGGGAAGGTGGACTGATATAGGAATTAACTCGACGCAGGGCGCAGGTCGGATGTTTGGAGAGAGGTTTGCTTAGGATTTTTAATTGAATTTGCTACCTTGCCATCTCAATTGAGTTAGTTCTCTCGGTTTTATGATTGCTTTTGATGGGCCATGCGGACGGAAGTGACTGTAGGTAAGGTAAGGTACCTGCAGGCAATTTATAGGTAAGTTAAACTCAATTAAAATAGCTAGGTACTTGCTTCCCGCGCGTCTTCACAAACCGTTCACTGAAGTGAAAAGTAAAATTTAAAAACCCGCAGTACTTAACCTCAAATTAACCTTGTTGACGATTAACTGTTAAGTAGGTACCTATACCTATGGTATATCTCTTTTATCTCCACTCCAAGCATGGGAATTTTTATTTATGTTTTTGGGATCAGTTGACAATTTGACATTTTAATTTGTAGTTTAAAATCAAGAAGTTACTTTTTTCTCGGATAAAAAGGGGATAGGTAAATTGGATTGATCGAGGTTTGTCAAAACCTTAAATGATAATGATATTAATTTAAGGATTGATTTGATAGGTACCTACTATTTATTTTTGTATTTTATGATGGTTTTTATTGTGAAATTTAATACTTAATTGAAAATTAGATAAGTATTTTAAATCTCAACCGCAAAATGTCTGAACTCTGAACGCAACTCTATAACTCTATTGGCACCTGACTGAAACGTGACGTCGTCGTCGATTTGAAAAATTTGGTCCGAAACAGCGCTACACACATTTTTGTATGGGCGTGAAGTTTTAACTTTGAGTTGACATTTGACATAGGGGACTCGATTGATTTTCTAAAAAATCCTGTGTGCCGCCGCTACTAGCGGCGGCTGGGCGCCACTTTCGTGCATGTATGTAATTTACTGGACATTTTATTTCACTTCACTACACATAAATATACTCGCCATAGTAATTGCACTGTGAAAAGAGTCTTTGTTGCAATAAACATAAATGCTTGAACGAAATAAGTAGGTAGGTAGGTATAGGTAGGTACGTATTCTATTTTTTTTACTGATTGTTATCATGTCAAACCGACTTTACGACAATAATGCCGTCCATTGGTCACGTCACGCAACGAGTAGGTTAGGTTGTTATAGGTACCTACACTACCTACCTAACCTAGTAGGTAGATAAAAAGAAAAGTTGCGCTCAACCAAATAAATAGGTACCTACCTACACTCTCTCTCTCTCTCTCTCTCTCTCTCTCACACACACACACACTGCAATATCTTGCCCCAAGCAAAATAATAGAGCAGTCTCTATTCTTCAATAATAGAGCAATCTCTACCTATACTTACCTACCTACCAAAGTAGAACATAGGTAGTAGATAGGTAGGTATGTTATAAGTACACCTAACAATCCGGTCAACTCTCAGTTTCCGGACCAAGTAGGTAAGTTAAGTAGGTAGGAGGTACCTACTACCTACCTAGGTGCCAACGCCTATAGCAAGAGCAGCTAAAATAAGTCAAGCTTATAAAAATATAGGTAAGTAACTAAGTAGGTATATTATCTCTTGTTTTCACTAGGTTAGGTAGGTTAGGTACCTACCTACCTACCTATACCTAACCTACCTATATGCTGCCGGGCGGCGACCGACGACACCGCGCGGCGGCGGCGGCGGCGCGGGGCGGCGTCGTCGGCAAGAATCTATCAGTTGTGTTGTTTGTTCCAAAATAAGTTGTACTTACTTACCTAGTAGGTAGGTAGGTATTAGGTACCTACCTATACTTACCTTCAACTACCTACCAACTGCACAATTCACAAAGCATCATCTAGCTCCAAGCTAAGCAGAGCTTGTGTTACGCGGGTACTAGATTAGATACCTACTTACCTAGATACCTACCACCAATAAATAGTCGAAACTCGTAGAAATTCCGCATAAGTAGGTTAGGTACCCATACCATACCTAGTCTATTGCAATCATAGTTGTGCAACCCTTCTCTCCTAGTAAAACAGGCTCTGTGACCCAATCGCATGTCAGCCACACCCCTCCCCTATAGTTGCACACACGCATCCCGCCCCTCCGCACCTACCCCTCCGAGGCACGCAACGCGACCACATCACCGGATATTGATAAACACGATCTGACCCAATATATAATATCATTGATCTAACCTTCCTACAGATAAATTCAACCGATATATAAAGGCACTCGCTCGCTGCGACCATTTGCCTGTAGTAATTGTATAACATCCCAAGATTCGGTAAGCATTACGATACAAAACTACCTACATCCCTGTCTGACGAGCATTCGCCTACTTTTTCTTGTAGGAAGGTAGGGGTACTAGACATAACGATTTAGTGTACCTACTAGACAACGATTTGGAGACAACTGTAATGTTATCGTCTTTTTTAATAATAAATAATTTGAATTTGAATTAATTTGAATTTGAATTTATTATAAGTATTCCGCAAATCCGTAGGAACCTAGATTGCTTAGCAAAATAAGGTCAATTGGGGCAAGTGCGGCCTAATTTTTTTAAGTTCACTTTGCACTCGAATTGTGTTAAGTAAACATTTATAAATAATTTGTTTCGGTAGGTACCTACTTACCTACCACATTCCCTGGTGAATTATATCCGTATGGATCTGACAATTTTAGAATTCTGATGTACTTAGGTAGTAGGTATTCTAAGTATTTCATTGAGTTTTGTTTGACTACTTGTACATAGCCGCACTTTCCCAACTAAATGGGACAGTTGTCTACAAAATTAAATGCCAGTAAATGACTCGTATCTGTAATTTCAACTTGAATATCAGAAAGAGGCACGTTCAAATAGAAGTCTATATTTGACTCTTGGATCCTAGGAAAACGGTTCACCTAATAAAAAAGAAAATTAAAATGGTAACGTCACTTTCCCAGAAAATACAACTGTTTTAATTGGGATTATAGCGTATTTCATATCGATACAAATAAAACAACTGTATAAATAAATACGAAGCTTAGGATCTAAAGTAAACACTTACCTACCTAGATTAGCCATAGCCAATCTAAGCACAAAACGTCGCACACGTGTCAACTTCGAACTGTATTGAAATCTGAGTGAAAAATAAGAATGACGTCAAATCCTATTTCCTTGAAGTGGCGCTCCCATTTTTTTCTACGAGTTCTGTATAAGTTCTCATCACTTTTTTGAAATTAGGTAGTACAAAATGCCCAAATAATCGTCTGCTTTAAGGCTTCTTAGTATGCTGGCTAGATAACCAGCCGCTGAGAAGACCCTTTCGGAGTCAACGCTAGTTGGAACCACATAGGTACACCTACGTTTTTATCACATATCACATCACACCTATTTTTCGAACAAGATCAATCTCGCTAAAAAAGGCCAAAATCTCGTGAGAACGAGATTGCATTCCCTAGAAAAATGAAGATGACTTAGTAGTGTCTAGAGCCATTACAAAGCTTAGTTTTTTTTTAATTTTAAACACTATATTTGGGTATTTACAAAAAAAAATGCATCCTTGAAAATAACGTGACCACGACTTTCGACTAATATTCTGCAGGCTGTTGTTAATAAAAGACGGTTTCTAAAACAAAACCAAACAAATTATGTAATTCAAAAGCTAGTAGGTAAGTACTATACATAACCAAAAGCTCATAAATAATTATATTGAACCTAGATTTTGTCAAAATAAGATATAAAAGAGGCAATTTTTTGAGTGTTTACCAACCTTAGTTTTGCAAATTTCCGAATGCAAATTTTTATTGTTGACCGGTTGCTTGTTTGAGATTTGTATGTTATTTGAAAGATTATATTAACAAAATCTTTATTATCCCCTATAATGCAGTGTCAAAAGAGTTTTTGAACTAAAAATCGATTATTTTGTCAGTTTGAATCGGTTAAGTACCTGTGTCCTTAGAACCTACCTATCGAAGTTTGTGTGTTTTGTTGCTTTATTATAAAATTTTATCAAACTATTAATTCTGTTGGATACTAAAATAAATATATAGGTACATAAATTAAGTGAAACCTGCTTAAAATTGTAGCAAGTAATGTTTCGAATTGAATTATAATCGATTATCCTAAATTCGACGTGAATAACTAACCCTTTAAAATACTTAATGCAAAATTCTAAAGACTGAACTGTTGCAGAATGGATAAATAGGATGAAAGCTAGAGATATAGTTTAATAATTTTAAGTCATGTAAGCCTTGCCTTATAGTTCCTAAACAGGGACCGTATTGAACGTGCGTGACGCTGTTTCCTTTATCGTCACTTGTTACTGTGGTGTGGTAGGTATTAGATTTAGGTAAGTAACTCAATTTATATTCAATTGCTAAGAATAATGCTCAAAGTTTAGACTAATAAAACGTATGATTACCTGTTACTATTACCGTAGGTACATTTAAAATGTTTTTGTTTTTACAAAAAAGGCAAAGTTATGACTAAATTGTGCAATTGAGCTTAGCTTACCATAGAGGTTAGGTACTATTACCTACTTTCATTAAGTGTACGGTATTATCATTCATAATCATACTTACCTACTTATTTTATGGTAGGCACACTTTTTTAGTAGTACCTACCTACCTAACCTACATCGATGTCGTCAGTCGTCACGTCACCAAGCAAACCAATCAACTAGTGTTAAAGCGTTCTCTCTTGCTGAATGAAAAAGTGAACGTTGGTTGTGTTGTTGTGGCAAAGTAGCATTACTTACCTAATCTGTGGTCGTGGTAGTAAGGGGGGGAGGGGCTGCCTGCCTGGCCTGTCGTCCCGCGCGCCCCGGCCCGTCCGTCCGAACGCAACGCTCATTGTCGCAATCGCAACGCTCACTGCGCTGGCTGCGTGCCGGCGGCGCGGCGCGGCGCGGCAGCGGCCGTGCATTTAGTCGAACGTTCACGGGAGCGGGCGCGGCGGCGGCGGCGGCGGGATTTATAGGCGGATTAATTTATTCATTCTAGTCTTGTTGACTGACAAAAGTCAGTCAATATTTTTTTTTGTGTTTTTTCCCAATTTTTTCCAAAACTTTTTTTACTAATCATAGATGACAAATATAAGTCTTTATGTAGATAGGTACCTAACTGTTGTCTGTAAGGTCATTGTGGTGCTTACCTACGTCTGCCTATCCATTAAAAATTTAAACTTGTTTTTTTTATACATGGCATCCCTAGGTATTCTAAACTAAATACCTAGATTTATTATAGAATACCTAGGGATGTCCCATCTATTGGGGTTTATAGTCATTCTAAGTAACCTCACTCCTGTCCGATAGAGGATATTATAATCTTTGGATGAATTTGGATGGGTCTCCTTGGCACGACTCTAGTAGGTTGGTAGTAGTGAATGTTTGTAAATTTGGAGGTAAAGCGGGACACGAGACTGGTGACGCTTATACCAGACGAAGTAGGCGGTGTCAGACGACCGCCCTCCGCAGGCGCCAGGCAATCGCTGTGGAAAACGATGGGTGCGGGGCGCCCGCCGCGGCGCGCCGCCACCGCGCCACGTCGTCGTCGTGCTGTGTTAGACTAACGCGTCGCGCGCGCGCCGCGTTACTGCGCCGCCGACACGCCCCCACCACGCGCGCCGTCGTCGTCGTTGTCGGCCGGTCGCTACCTATAAGGTCGAGCGGGGCAGTTCTGACAGTAGGGTTATTACGACAGATTTCATTATTATGTGCTGCGGATAGAACAAATTACAATTCGTTCAATAAACTCTAGATGGCATGGATAGTGCCAAAACTGATTGGTTAATTGATAGACAGAAGCTGCTATAATTGCTCCACTGTTGTCTTACACGAAGTTGCCAAAACCCTGTGATGAGGACAATAGGTACAGAAAACGTCGATGAATAAATGGATCGAGCAAGCATGTTAGAGGCAACTCCAGCGATATTGGGTTCAAAGATTACAGGCTTTGTTTGAGTTTAACGGACGGAAGAACTAGGTAGGGGTACCTTACCTACTTACAAAAGGAACTTGAGAAAATCGATACCTACCTACCTATTGCAATTAAAAAAAAACCCGAATTTTATTGTGAAAGTAAGTAGGTAGGTAGGTAGGTAGTAGGTACTTACCTACCTTTTCTGCTAAATATTAACATAAATATTTTCAACATAGAAGGAACTGTTATTTTTTTCCTTAGCCTGTCCCGTCCCGTCCCGTCCCACGGTTAAGCAAAGGCCCCAAATCTTTCCACTTTGTGAGATTTCCCACCAATCATTTAACAAGGCGTTGTTGAGGTCGTCCCGGTCATTTAACTAGTTTTCAATAAAAATAACTAGCTAGGTAGGAAGAAAAAGGCTGAATAATTTAAGTAGTAATTCACGAAGCCACTAAAGTTTAAAATGTTAAAGTTTAGCAACCGCACGCGCCTCCTCGCCCCGCGCCCTCTCGCCCGTGCGTGCCCGCGGCCGACAACGCTTGAAAATGCTCTACTCTATCTACCTACCTACTCTGGCCTGGGTTCTCTGAAAATCAGTTGGCGACCGGATCGACGACGACGGACAAACGCCGCCGGGGCAGGCGTAGTTTATGGAAAACGACAAATGGTTAATTAGTTCTATACGATGTTCGAGACAGTAGGTATATTAGGTTTAGTGCGCGAGCCGTACCTCGCTCGCGCACTAAAGGTTCCGTAACCTAACCTAACCTAACCTAACCTAGTTGTATGTAAGACCATTTGTGTCTTGCCAAATATCACGATGATTCTAGGTCAACGGAAAGTGGGTAGGTAAGGTACCACCCTTTTAGGGTTGCCGACTTTTATAAAAAGAAATAGAGTAGGTACCTATATCTAATTGAGGAGGTCCGGAACAAAAACCGATATTTCCATTATGCCCGTTTTTTTTTCTGTTAGTCTTCCTTTTAGGGTTGCCAACTTTTATAAAAAGAAATAGAGTATATCTAATTGAGGAGGTCCGGAACAAAAACCGATATTTCCATTATGGCCCATTATTTTATTATTTTTTCTGTTAGTCTTCCTTTTAGGGTTGCCAACTTTTATAAAAAGAAATAGAGTATACCTATCTAATTGAGGAGGTCCGGAACAAAAACCAATATATTATGCCCGTTTTTTTATAATTTTTTCTGTTAGTCTTGGTACTTATTCACGCAATACATCACTCAGGTCACAGCAAATCACGTTAAAAACGTAGTAAAGAATACTCTAAAGATGGGCAGCCAGACCTAAACCCGACAAATACACGTATTATTTTAATATTTTCGTATAGTCGCAAGTATTACCGATAAATCCTATACAATTTTTTGAAGATTTTTTCCTGTTCAGATCAAAAACAGACAAATGTATTTTTTCTTTTACTCTGTCCTTTTTTTCAAATGAAAACAATAGTCTTGTTGTGGCAACACTTGATTTCACTTATCAGACATAAAGTCATGTCATACACGTATCAATTTTCAGTTTCAAAAGTTTCAAAAGTTTTCTTCTAGTCCGTTAAAAGTTTTATCACCTGTCAAAAGCCACCACCAAAAGTTTTATCGATTGTCAGGAGTTGAGATAAATAAGAATAATATCATGGAGGAAACATTTAGTTGCAAGAAAAAGAGGCAGAAGAATGGAAACAATAATAAAGTATTTAATAAACACCTACAGAAATTACAGGAATGAGTCTAATAAAGAGCGTGTACCATTTTGTCTGCTAAAAAGAGGCAAACAGCACCCAACAGAACTATTAAATAAAAATAACTTTAAAGAGCAGCAAAAAACAAGACGTTAATAATTAAATGAAAAAGCAATTTGGTAATGAATGGAGTAGTAATGAGGAATTTAAGTGGTATAAAGATTTAATAGAAAATGAAAACCATCATGAGCATGAAGATGATGCAGACATTTTGTGTGATTGCAATGAAGAAGAAGTAAGCAATGTTTTAGTATAAGAATATGTTAATTTTGAATATTGAAACGACAAATATATGATTACAAAAATGAGCATGTATTTTAATTGGCTATGATGTATCCTTAATACAACAACTTAGTATCGGTAAAAGTCAGAAATTATGTAAGTACCGGGACAAAAGCCGATAAATACAATATAGCCGTTCAAGTCCCGATAATTCCTTTTTTAAAACTTAAATTGTCGGGAAACTATCAACACTATATTTTTTTAATCTAACCTAGGTCTATAAAAGGCATTCCTACAGGCCAAATTTACGGTAAATTAGTTTAGTTAACATAACAGCATAACCATTTTTTCGTAAATCATTTTTTTCGTATTTTCTGAAAAAAACACGAAAAGTGTATTAATTCGTTTTTGTTCCGGACCTCCTCAATTACAAACGAGGTACATAACGACTCTTAAAAAGAGTAGTAGCATTTATTAAAAAAAAATGTATAACAATTTTTCATTATTTTTAAAAGAATTATATGATTGTAAACATTCTAACTCTGAGCTTACATAAATCAGGAACGCAGTAATGAAGCCCTGTTTCTCTCTTCCGCCACTTCACAAATGTCATGACAGAAAAGACTCTCGGTAAAAGCTGAAGTGGTAGGAATAGAGAGTAATGTTTAATGCCTACTTTTTTTTATTTGGTAGGTACCTACAACACTGTAGCGGTATTGATAGTGGAGAATATTAATCTATAAATATAAGTAGTTGGGTCAATGTGCTCATGCTCCCGCATGACGGCATGCACACGACCGAAGTGCGTGAATGATGAACGCTGCCGCGCGCCTAAAATTAGGTATTTTCTTAAAGGCATTTCCACACACTCGTGCGCCAATCACGCGCGAAATCGCGAACCACGAATGAGGTCTTTGGATCCCGTTCGCATATTCGTCGTATTTAGTATTTTACTTTCATCTATCTATGGTCGCTTTCTTCAACAAATAATAGGAGTTAACTCGAGAATCACGAATACTTGAATACAGATGACGTCAACCGTGCCGCCCGCACCCATCCAGAGCAATGAGGTTATAATAGAACCTCATGGTGACTGTTTTGCACCGCGATCTGCGTCATTCGCGCGCGAGTGCGGAGAGGCTTTATGGGGCTTCATAAGCTGAATTAGCAACTCTACGACAGCTTCCTGTTGATTTAACCATTCTCAAAGCGTGCTCCGCGGAGACCCGGGGGTGCTCCGCTAAGCCTTTACTAGGGGTGTAGGGGTTCCGCGATAATACAACTAGTATTGTCATTAAATAGGTAGGTATAATTAAAACGAACCTAAACAAAGTTGCTGAGTAAATTATAAGTAGGTACACTAAACGATAATTAAATTAATTATATTTATAATACGTTATACGACAGTCCTTAGAAGTGAACGCGCACCCGTCCGCGCCGCATCCGGCAGAATCCGTTTACTCAGAGGATTTTGGTAAAATGCGGCGCTGATTATGTGCGCGCATTGCATTACATAGGTAATACTATTTTCATACAAAGATTTGAAAATTCGCGCGAGCGGCAGCGGGGCGGCCGGCGCGGCGGCGGCGGCGCGGGCGCACTTCAGTGACTACTTGTCTGGTCCTGTCCCTAAAAGACACTGTCAACATTTTTGAGACACGCACACACTTTCGCTAGCTCATTGAATGAACCACACTAGGGTTTATAGGAAACAAAAGGTCGTCCATAACAAAAAGTCACTAAAACTCAACAAAGAGTCAAAGAGATCATGTCTTAGTAGGAAGGAACCTACCTGGTATCGAGTTTAGTAGGTAGATAATTTATTCGTATGAGTCATACCTACCTACTACCTAACCTACGAACGAATTGTTGACGTCAACGGGGCGCGGGCGGCGCGGCGGCGCGGCGGCGGCGCCGCGGCGTGCTACGACGGACGCCGCCGCCGCCGCCGCCGGCCGCCCGGCCGTGAGCAACAGCTAGTTTGATGGCCTTGCGTAAAGTCGCCTTCGCGACGACAGTTGCGAGCTGGCGAGGCCTGCAATGGGGCAGCGCGGCGCGGGCGCGGCGCGGCGCGGCGGCGCGGCGGCGATGAGTTATGTAGACGTATGAATCGCTTTAGGTAGGTACTAATTAATATTTTTTCACACTTTCTTCTGTCCTCTCGATGGTCGCGGAGATAATGTTTTTATTTGTTTTCTGCAGGCTTAGCATCAGCATGATCGATCACCTTAAGTCTAAACAGCGTTTTGTCTATGGTAGACCAAAAAAATTAGGTAGGTTGGTACTATAACTTAATAGGTAAGAAGTAGAAGGTTACCTTACCTACATCATCATCGAATGCTTAAAATTGGTCAGCGCTGTCTGAACCATTTTACCTACCTACGCATTCGCTGACAAATTGCTTTGTCCGTGGTAGGTTAGGTAGGTAGTAGGTATAGTAGGTAGGTAGGTACAGACAGACCTACACCAGATAAAAATACCTACGTCGAAATTACACTATATATCATTGAAAGCAAAGCAACCTGTACCTAGGTATGACATTATTATTTATTTAAGCCTAGCCTTGACAACTTCTCTTCTAGGCTGTTCAGTGTTCAGTTCCCTAGTAATGTTTTCTGAAATATTTTGAGAATTTCTCAATTTTATTTAAGGTATTACGTAAGTATAAGTAAGTACTTACCTATATTCTCCAAACAGCGTTCGGTAGAAAATTTCAATTCTAAATTACCTAATTTAGAATTGAAATTTTCTACCGAACGCCTGCTGACCTACCTAGGTATGCGCCTTGTTCAAAAATCAAAACGACCAATGACCACGACTATGAGTAGTAGTAGAGTAGAGATAAAGTAAAATTGCATAGGCACCTTACCTTACCTACAACATCTACCTAGATGGCGATGACTAAACGGTTTTGAGTGTAATTATTCGATTATCATCTTTTACCCTCAGACCAAGGAATATAATATATTCCTTGGTCTGACCTTTAAAAAATATTTTTTTATCAAAATCGGAAAGCTCAGTTAAAAGTTGTGTGGTCAAACCTCTAACGAAATTATTTCGTCTGAGGGTCAAACATAAAAAGAACGCTGGCGGTCAAGCTTCGCAGTAGGTGATCTTACCTACTCGTCGACTTGAGATTGAGAACCTCCTGAGTTTTTTAGTCGATAAAAAAAATGTCACAGCATCTGACACAGCAACATTGTGTAGTATAAATGTAGAGTAGGTTAGGTAGGTACCTGTACCTACCTAGTCACCTCTGAACTGGAAATTCAATTTCTGTCCTTGGATAGTGACCGTTGGTCCGTTGTTGGTTACCTTATTTTATTACTATAACCCATGCCTAATAGATGTTAGGTAGGCAGGGTAGTTGGAACCGTCCATAATATCACCCATCTGTCTTTACATTACGTAACGACTTTAGAAATCCGTTAATTTTAGAGGTAGGTACCCTGGCCATAGAATTCCATAGAAATAAGATTCTCAAGATGGTTTTTATTCTACTTACACGTGCTTCGTATCTCCCCTCAGAAAAATAAAAATCGACAAATCAGGGCGTGTAACAAGTTTCAATGAATGGGTCCCAAAAAGGTAGAGAGGGGTACGTTGACGCACAATATTAAATAATCCACGAGTCCCGTCAGTAGAGCACCGGCCATCCGGCAGGCACCGGTCTATTCCGTTTGTAGAGCTACCGTTCCACACCCAATTTCCTCCCCTAACCTCACCCTGTTTAGGAGCACAGCGGCGGCGTGGCGTATTTTATACACCACCGTGCTAATGCTCGGCCGCGTTTAGACTTAATTTTTTTTGAACATAATTTGAAATAAAAACCTACAATATAAGATTCATAAGCCGAAACTTTTTCTAAGCTAGAAACGCGTCAAAAGTGTATCAAGGTTTTTTAAAAGTAAATGATATTACCCAAAATGTCAAATTCAAACTCCATCGAAAAAAATTTCAGTGATTTAAGTTTATCTCCCGACGACGACGATCAAGACCAAATATACGACCACGAAGACTTCCAAGATTTGAGGTAGGTTTTTTTTTATTTTAAGTATATTTATAAATAAATACATAAAACGTGTAAAAGTTTCAGATTGTCAGTAAGTAAGATATCTATCCTGAGATAATCTGAAACACTTACCGACGACGGTAACCGGGCTTCGAATCTGGCGATTTCGAGTTTATTCTGTGCACTGCACCTATTTATTAATAAATAGATAATAATTTTATATTTTATGCCTACTGTCTATGTATAATTTAGGATTTGAACGATATTATAGATAGGTAAGCATTGTATAAGTAGGTACTTATCCATTTCTTCTATTGAATTTTATTAAGGAGCTTAAACTCGCGACTTTTAAAAAACTTTAAAAACTAAGCTTTTTCAATAAAAAATAACGATGATTGTTTTGTTAAATAAAGTTCTTTATTTATCATAAAAGTTTTACATCGTGGATTAACTAATCTAAACACTGTTTAGAATCTAATTTACTACAAGACCAATTAATAATTATAACTCAACAGGCTAAGGACGCATTTTAAAAGTTTTTTGTTCAAATTACTATTTATATTAAATAACACGAACTAATAAATTACCTACATACAAATCAAATTTACATAAAATTGGATCGTCATTATGAACACTTTGTATAACGCGCATTTTTATAAATAAGTTTTGTAAATCGGTGATTAATCAGCATTACTTACATAACTTTTCCTTATTTATTGAATAAAACGATGATTTTGTATTAAATTTATATTCCCTTTTCTAATGAAATAGGGTTAGGGGATAACAGACGCCGAAACGTTTTGGCATTGATCCAATTTTCAATTCTTATTCTTAAATGCTAGACTCAGACTTTTTAAAGTCGTGTGCGTGCGTAAAAGTGTTGCACTCTAAAGAAAAACTCCCTATAATTTGGGTGTAGTTGAACCGAGTGAACGCAGTGAACGAAATTCAACCCGGGTCAACATTCTCGGAGTTTTGTCAGTATGTCTGTACTCCTCTACAGGTCGTATTTTACAACCGATCGTTACGAAATCTCGAGTACAGATTCAGCAGTTTTATAAAAAAAAAGACGTATGGCACTCGGGGACTGCCGCGGTAAAGCTATTGCAATGCCATCTAGAGGCGAGTTGCTGAACTAAAGAGACAAACGTCAAGGTTTTTTCGTTACGGAATTTCTGGATTCAGTCCCCGCGCTCAAGGCCCGCGATAGAAGCTATGCAATAGCTTAAAAATTGTCGTCGGGGATTTTTGATTAAATGTGTACTTTCCCCAAAAAAAGGCAAAATGAGAGCTTTAGAATATCTCCGCTTTGAGACATCTGATTTAGATGATTTTATTTTTAAATAAAAGATATTTTATACGGTTCTCATAAAAAATTAGTAAAGATTTGATCAGTCTTACCGCCGGTTTCTCGAACGCTTGTCACATTGAATGGATAGTCAACGGCTTGTTATATACGCACTGCGGAATCTCACAGCGTGAATTTTAATCTCGCGGAATATAACCTGCGTACAACTTAACTTACACGTACGACGAATAAAATTCCTTGCTATTTTAGCTACCTACAATTTTATAGTGCTCCAAACATTCATATTTTTCCGCTAGTGAACTTCCATTAAGTTACAGAATTCTGCAAAAAAAAAACCACGCGAATGATAAAAGCAGTGCATGTACGTACAGCCTGACAAATTGTCAACAATTTGTCAAAATATGAAGCGTTCGAGAAACCGGCTGTTAGGCACGACCAGCACATCAATAGACGCAAAATGCAATATGCAAGCGTCGCGTCCGCCGCGTAACATTGCAAGAGTAGATTATACCTCATATCACAGTCACGCGCATACTTGCAGTTTGTGCAGTACGAACTACATTGATTTTTACAGAGATGGCGCTCATGTACCTAATTGAAAGAGTTTTGGTTTCAAAGATTATTTCATAGTTTCATACTAGTAGCATAGTTAGTAGGTGAACACTATAGCGGTAAGTTACACTCATAAATAATTGGTGAAAATCTGATGACGATTATAGATCTGATAAACAGAGTGGTTTCTCAAAAAATATTGTGATTTGCTAATGCTAGCGTCCTAGCGCTACCTGTTGGTTCATCTAAGTAAAATTTAGTGTTCCACGAAAGTGAAGTCTTATACTAATGAAACTATATTATTAAATAAATTTTCAATTATGGAGCTTCAAAAAGCAAATTCAGAAATTGAATCAACCAAAATATATGCTTTGCTATTTACTAACGACTCCTATAATTATTTTACTTATTAATTTTGAATAGATAAATAAACGCCATCTATTAAAAATACCTAGGAACAGAATTTGGTTTTCATTGACTGTAGTGAGTTTGTTTCTTGGTAAAAAGGGAAGGAAACATGAGAAGATGTTGGTCGCTCGCGCCGCCGCCGCCGCCGCCCGGCCGACCGGCGGCGGCGACGGAGGCGCGGCGGCGGCCTAGAAAGGTATCATAGGGAATGTTCTAAAAGTTGATCGTTTCTTTCTATTGAACACCTAATCTCAAGCCACTAGAGTCCTCAAACTGCACGGACTAAGTAGGTCAGTACTAGGTAGGTATACGGTAGGTGTTGGTTAAAATACCCAGCTACCCACCTACTGGAGAAGGTTTTTCACCTGTTACCACAGATTAATATATAGTGAGAAAACACACATAGTATTCGATTTTTAAATTCCTGCACAAACGATAAACAAACCCGTAGTAGGTATATAATGAAAATAAAATAAAATAATTAAAAATATTTTATTGATACAATTGACGTCTTACTTATATTTAAAGAGAACTAGTTACGAACAAAACGGGTAATTTCTCAAATCTCAAAAAGTCGGAATTTTCCCCCGGACATAAGAAATACATTATCGCAAAAAAAAACCATACCTCCCCCTCCACCATCAGAGAGAACAATTATGTCAGTGAATCAGTGAGTCAGTGGTAATCTAGCTGTAAATATAGTGGGGTCCAATTATCTAAACTAAATCCTCGATTTAGTCTAAATAGCAACCAATTTTGTGAACCCTTGAAGCGAACAATAACAAATAGTTTGGGGTAATTTAAAAGCATACGCTGGTAACATTCGTGCTCTATGACACAGTCTTTTACATTGTCTTTGATAACAACATACTGTTCAGGTTTTGTGTTCCAAGTAAAATAGAAACCAGTATTTATTTGAAAGTTTTACGGTGTTATTCCAGTACTTACAAGTAAAACGTTATTCCTTCCGACTTCTTGACCTCTCTAATGTTATTTTTACAGTTTTTCACTGCACAGGAAACCATAATTATTCGTTTACACGTAGAAGTGTCCTGGCTCACACCTCGACGGGTACTGACGAGCACTGGGCATGGTTTGGTTTGTATTTGTGTGCGTGAGCGCGTGTACAAGTTGGGCATGGTTTCTGAGACTTCATTTTTTAGTTCACCGTAAGGCGTCTTTATTTTTGTTGCTCTGAGATGCTAGATAACTGCTAAATATATACTTACACACAATACAACTTATAAAATAATTTAAAACCCGACTACGGCGTTCACCGATTTAGATTATTATTTTATATAAAAAGTTACGATATTTTACACGAGAAATAACTTAGATATAATGGCCTATGTATCAATCTATTCGAAATATAATCTATTGTATTAACAGTGATAGATAATACCTCCACCTACTCTTAATAAAAAATCAAATAAACAAACATTTTCATCACTTGGGCCTTTAAATATTGACTCTGCAGCTAAGGAACAATGCAAAATCTTAGGTAAATTTGTAGGAAATAAATCGAATCTAGAACACTGGCATGAAAAGTTTCGGCTCAAATTGTGGTCATTCATGACTATGACTAACCCAAAGAAGTAAGAATTTTTCAAGATTATCAAAATATTAGTTAACTCCATAATATTTTAGTTTTTGTCTGAGTAGTACTACCTATGCAGAGAAAATTGCAAACATCAAATAACTATCGAAGTCGAAATTATTGAGGTCGTTGTTGTCTCCGCTACATTTTAATTTGACAATCAATTTTATTCCTGGTAATTCGTAAGCTTTCTTGACTATATTTCTATTCGCACCAAAAATATATACTAAAATTTCGGCGGTTGCTTCCTTCGCCATTCTTTTACTTTTGGTACTGTTTTTATCAAAGAAATGAGACATAAAAGTCTCAGAAAATGGCACAACCTCCTCCGCTCGCCGTTATTTCCATGTTCGCTTCCTGTTATTTTCGTCAACAATTCTAAGAATCTGAATGCCTTAACATTGCACGGTTTTGTTTAGTCTCCGATCCTCTGATGAAAACAGTTTGCTCAGGTAGGTAATAGGTACCTGCTCTAAGGCGCGAACGCAACAGCATGAGCCCAAGGTTGAGGCGAAGGATGTAATATCCTCATGAATAGTATAGCAAGCAGCCAACACATTACTTTGTTTATTTTACCCGAAGGCTTAGTTTAGGCGTAAGTATAGGTAAGTATACATGCGATGCCGTCGTTATGTCGTCGGCAGTTGGGAGCGGGCGTAACCACCTGCCGCCAGGTGGTCTTTGTGCCCCACGTGCCTTCCACCTTTTCACCCGTTGTGCCACTGATTACCTCGGTGTACTTTCTGCGATCCTCGTCTGTCTGTATTATACCAGTCATTTGCCTTTGGTAGTTTGGTAGGCAGGCAGGCGCTAGTTATTGTTTCTTTCTATAGGTACTTGATTTGCTTTGTCGTATCTATTCGTAGAGCATTTCTATACCTACCTACTACTGGAGTTGTCCAGGCCAGAACCAGATTATTTATGGTCAAAAATTGTCACTCTATATTATTATAATAGCTACAGTATGCATCAAATTTAGCCATCCCCTTTTTGCGATCGAAAAAAAAGAGAACATTTCGGTTTTGTGCCAAGAGAATCACTACCAGGTTATGATCGTATCAAATCAAATAAATTTCAAAATACAATAAAAGTACTTACTTAAAAAGGTCAAATTATAAAATATTGCACTAAAGAGCTAAAGAAAATACTAGCAGTTGTTAGTCACACACAGAAAATAAATGACATAAGTAAGTACTTTTTGAAAAATCTTAAATTCAACTTAAATAACATAGGTATTCGACATAAAGCTAAAACTGAAAAAAAAAATTTGAATTATTTTGGTGACGCGGTAACCGAAAATAATTTGAAACTTAAAGATCATGCTGATCAATGAGGCAAAATGCGGAAACGGACTTTTCAGTTAAGGCGCATACCCGAGCCAATATGACTGCGATATCTATTTTATCATATTTTTACGTTTATAAGAATTTTTAAAAATCCTACGTTCAGTTTGTGGTATCTATTATAAGCTATGTTTTAATACCTCTGTAATAATTTTATCTCATACCTATAGTTTAGGAGGAGATGCGAAGTTTGGTGGCCAAAAAGCGCAACTTCGTATCTCTACCTAAGCTTTACAAAATGAAACTATTACAGAGGCATTAATAAATAACTTATATAAAATAGATACCACAAACTGAACGTAGGATTTTTAAAACTTGCTGTGTTTAACGTAATAATAAGATAAAATAATTGGGGGCGCCACTTTCACTGGTGTATAGGCCTTAAGTAAGTAAGAATGAATGCGATACTAACTGTGGGTACTAATATACACCAGCCTAGCACGGGGATAATTGTCTAGAGTAGAATATAAAAAATACGTCATTTTGTTATCGAATGCGTAAAATGTTTGAATTTGAAATTCATTCCTTCAACTTCAATATTTTACGCAATGTATGATGATGCGATGTCATTTTTCTCTATTGACAACTCCTAGACAAAAATCCCCGTGCTAGGCCGGCTGTTTTATTTTTGAATTAGGTACTTATTAATTGATTTTACCCCTTCGTACCCCCTTATCTCAAAAACTCCTCTGACGGATTTGGCCTCTCTGTCACCTTAGTTATGCACCATACAGCCAAATCCCCCAAGCGACTACTAAGATCTTCGCTTACTCCAAAACATAGGTACTTAAATGTTACATAAGGATGTACGTACGTAAGTACCTAGGTAGGTAAGGTACTGTACTTTATCAAACAATAAACGGAACGATGTCTTGTCTTAGTAATGTATACAATACACCCGTTTTTTGGCACCCTGTATTTATAAGCAGGTGAAGCAAAATAATACGAGATCGTCTTTCGGGCATTCGGGCAGCAACTTAGGTACTGTTGTTTTGTTGGGTGCCTTTTATATTTTGTAAATTTTGTAAGGAGTGTGTAATGTGAAAAAATAAATCGGTTGAGTTAAATTGGATTTTGAGTTTTAGCATAACATTGAGCGTAACACGCTAGTGTAGGTTAACTTTAATAAACTCTATAAACTCGGTGATTTTTTGCCCCAAATCTCAAATCATTTTTTTCCAAATGCTCCAAAAGTGATTCAAATTCAAATTCAATAATGCTTTATTTCCATAAATACTACAAATGTACACTTAGAGAAGGTCAAATCATATTAAAAATATACACTGACAGGGAAATAACGTGGTATTTTTTATTTCGGCCGCATCGGTATGTAGACTAAAGTAAACAAAAGAAACCCCTAGCCTGTTAGTTGTTATTTTTCGAGTTGGAGCAAATTCCGTCCCTAGGTTTTTTATCCTCTGGATAATTTAATATTCTATAGTAAGTAAGCCTTTTTCCATAGTTAAGTTTTAGACAGTTTGTTTGAATTTATTTATTGATAATTTTTGCAGCTCAGTCATTATCATTAATATATCAATGAGCTCAGTAGGGGTTTTGTTGTAGAAGCTTATACATTGCCCTTTAAAAGATACATTAGTTTTATGAAGACTGGTTGTTGATACAGCGTGTTTGTTTCTAGTATAGTATTTCTAGTATAGTACGATTTAAACAATGGTATTATTTTACTACGTTTCATTAGATCAGGAAATACACCACAATCAATAGACTCGTCAAATATAAAAGCTAGATCTGGTGCAATGGTATCAATCAAAGTTTTAATAATTTTAATGGATATGCCCCAGAGATCTGCAGTTTTCTTTATAATTAAAAGTTTAAAGGCTTCTTTATAATATATTTTTCATCAACGTGGTTGAAATTAAATTTATTTTTGCATTTAGGTAAGTACAATTTCTATCAGTAAAGAATCGGCAATTGCTTGGGAAGAGTTCAGGCACTTTGTATTAGAGATTGGAATGTCAATAAAAAAGTTTTCAAAAGCTTGTGCTACTTGAATGTCATCTGATTGTGCAACTATTATTTTTAAAATAGTAATCAATAACGTAGGTAACCTTTCCAGTCTCACTATTTATTATTTTCCAAGTTTATTATATTACATTTTCATTGTTTATAATTTTGGATATATTTTTTGATTTTGACAAACTTTTTTGAGTAATTTTTTACTTGTCTTATAAAAATCATTGCTGAAATTATATTGTTTTTCACAATATCGTCCATACCATTTTTGTCTACTTTTATGTATAGGTAGTACCCTACCCACTGTTGCCCACTCACTAAAATTAAGTTTTTCTGAGACCATCATCGATTTGGGGTAATCAGGTGATTGTTTAGAATCCCAATCCAATTTCAACTGTTCAAATGGGCTTGTGTATACGGTACATATTATACATATACATATTTAATTTTTGTTTACAATTATTATTTTTTATTTGTATTTCTAGTTTAATTAGTTGACCCAAGTGGTCTGATTTTAAATTGCTTATAATTTTTTTACTAACTATTTTTTCATTTTTACAAACAAATATATTTTCTGTATATTTTGCTGAGGTTTCCGTTATTCTAGTAGGTTCCATAAATATTGGCCTTAGATTATAACAATTATATAAATGAGTTAATCTACTACGGGAGTAGACTTCTAAAAGATCAACATTAAAGTCTCCACATACCGTGACATTTTTATTGAGTTTTTGATATTCATTATTAGATTTTGATATTTCATATAGAATATTATCCATAATTCTCTCAAATATTTCAAAGGAGGCGGATGGTGGGCTGTATACGCTTACTGCAATATTTTGCTCCAGCTCAACACATGCTACCTACATCGATGTTGCTTTCATTCAACGGATAAGCTTATTATCTATATATATAAAAATAAAACCCGTTTTCCGTTGTCACGACATAACATGAAAACGGCTTGACCGATATGGCTGTTTTTTTTTTGTAGTTTTCTAATACTCTGTACAAGGTTCTTACGATAAAAAATCTCTCAGAAAATCTCTCAAACAGGCGGTACGAAGTTCGCCGGGTCAGCTAGTGTTAATTACATAATAACATTACGTTAAATAAATGTGAATCGAAGTTAGTTTTGTACATTTAGTACTTAGTTTTCTATTAGGTAGGTACCATAATAAATAAAATAATGAATACTAAATTCGTATAACTAGACGATGCGGCGCGGGCGCGGATAAGGTGCGTGGCGTGGCGTGGGGTTGCTATGATACTATTTCCATACAAAGATTTGAAAATGCGATGACTTCGGCGCGTGTGCACTTTGCATTGGCTTTTACAAAAATTCCATACATTGGTCAAAGTAAATTAAAGCACCTAACCTTTATCAAACGGGACCGGGTGGGTGTACTACATATACCACAGATGTAGGAATTTAATTTTAACTAAATTAAATTAGGTAGGTAGGCCCATGTAGGCCTAGGTATTCCTTCCTACATCAATGATTGCCTACTTTGCCTAGGTTACGAGATCTACTCCACACACACATGAGCATAACTCGGTCAGTCATCTGTGGGGTGGGGCGCGCGGCCGCCTCCGCGCCGCCGGCTAAAGTTTTGGATCTAGACTGTAAAAAACTATGTTTATGAAAAGTTAATTTCGCGCATGGCAAATTGGTTAGTGCGGGATACAGCCATGCCTACTAACTTGCATTTTTATACCTTTGATTTTATTATTTCAATAGCAACGCCTTGCGGTTTCAACCGTGTCGTTCCCGTTTATATGTTCAGATAAAATATAGCCTATGCCATGCCACTCCCTGAAAAGTAAGCTAAAGGCTCGAACCTAGTAGATTTATTAAAAAAAACTAGGCCTGGATCTCAGTAATCACGGGATCCCCGCGGCAAAAAACAAGAATTACACAAAAAAAACTTCGTTGCCTAGGTTGTGAAAAAACAATTCATTAAAAAAAATACGATAAAATCATGAAAGTGCTCTGTTTTGCACCTTATTTGGCTTAGATCGCAGGAACCCCGCTATATCTTATCACGGAATTCCAACGGGCCGGGAACGGGAAATTAAGCAGTTTAATAATTATTTAGTATCAAAAGAAAATTATAAAATATTAAAATCTTAGAAATAATCAACATTTTCTAAAATATGTCGTTTTCAACAATTCGAAAAAAGTGTATATAATATGGACCCTAGGATTTCAAATATGGACCAAAGATAATTGAGTTGAAAGTTATAAAATAAAACAAGTTATTGTATGTTACCTAAAATGAAAACAGTCAATTATTAATAAATTCCGAAAAGTAAGCTTTTTTAAATCGGTCCAGTAGTTTCGGAGCCTATTCAATACAAACAAGCAATCAAATCTTTGTTCTTTATATAATTAGTATAGTTATAGATTTAATAGTGAAGTCAGTGCCATATAGGTATATATACTTAGTTAGTAAGTACATAGGTACCTAGGTAAGTATATTATGTTTATTTGACAAACGTAGGTACGAAACCTTTGACGCGTGAGTTTCACTCTCACTTGACGGAACTGTATAAATTGTAGTTTTTTTATTATAGGTACCTTTATACTTATTGTACACAAGTCAAACAATACACAAAAGTTGACAACATAAAGGACATGTACAAAGGCGAGCTTAACCCTACAAGAGTTTTCTTACAGCAAACCTTTGGGTATACCTACCTAGTATAGTATAGACATTAGACACAGATTATCAGAAACTAAGGGTTAGAGAAAGGTAGTGCAATGAATATGGATAGTTGAGTGTACAAACAAAACAGAAAAATATGATAACTAATATAAATTTATCTAATAATCACACTAAATATAAAATTATTATAAATGCGAAAGTTTGTATGGATGTATAGATGTATGCATACCTATATCGTATCCATTTTGAATGGAGCATAAACGTAAACAAACCGCCCATAGTTAACCTAAAATTCACTTTGTTGGCGCGTTCTTTTATACGTAATTTCCATAACTTGTCGATTTTAGATCTATCCTCCCTTCAATAAAAATTGTTTACAATTATATCTGAAACTCTACGCCAAGCAAGTGAGATTTTGTTATTTGTGTCGTACTTTGTTTACTAACATGCTTCATTCAAAATGGATAAATCATAGATTAAAATCTATGGATGTATGATATGGATGAATGGGCGTTTGTTACCTCTTCACGCCAAAACCACTGAACGGATTAGACTGAAATTTTCCATAGAGGTAATCCTAATCCTGGAATCAAACATAGGCTACTTTTCATCCCATAAATCAGTTTCCGTGGGATAGAAATCCCCTTTAAACGTTTCCTTAGGATTAACGCGTGCGAAGCCGCAGGGCGCAGCTAGTCTAACATGAAATAAAACCATAAAATAAAAAAAATTATGTAGTACTTAGTTGGTTATAATAATGAATAGGTTGTTTAGGTTTATCATGAGCGCGCGGGTGCGGCGGGGCAGGGGGGGCGGCAGGGCAGCGTGCAATGCAAACATGCGGTGCGGTGGGCGGGGAGCGAGGTTGTGATTGTGAAGGCGCGCTTGTTGTGGTGTGGTGTGTTGGTTGTTGTGTGCGTGCGATCGTTTTGCATTGCAAGTCCGACGTGAACACTTGCTGCGTCCGCGGCCGGCCGCGCTGCTCGCTCGCGTTGTATTATATTGCTCACTTCACGCGGTTCAACCAGTCACACGCATAATAGTTGCGCCACAGGTCTTGTGCATTCTAACGAAGTTCACATGTTGCAACAATCGGATTTACAGGCCGGTATCGGGCGTTCCTGGAACTAGGTTATCAGTGGTAGGCAGTGATATTATCAAGTTTATTGGTGCATTAGAAACAAGCGTGCTTTGTGCCTCTTGCAGTGAATTACATTCATAATGGCCAAATTTCGAAGCAGGTACGTATGATATATTATTATCGGTGATATAGTAGGCGCTAACTACATAAGTAGGTAGGTATATAGGATGGTAGGTATATAGGATAACTCTATTACCCACCTAGTGTCTATTGAACCGGGACGGAAGTCTAGATTCGCGCGCCGGCGACGGCGGCGGTGGCAGCCGAGGTCGGTAGGTATTGGTATCGAGGGTTATTGCTCCTATGTCGTCACAGACTGCTAAAAACTCACTAAAAGTAGACAGACAATGGTATAACGTACCTAACGTGTAGGACCTAGATAATTTGAATGGATTGCTGTAGCTACAGGAACATTTTTTCATAGCATTTTTTGACTAAAAGTAGACGGACAATGCCGAAACATACCGTAGGTAGGTACCTACCCAACGCGTAAGACCTAGATATTTTGAATGGGTTACTGTAGCTACAGAAATAACTATGCTCATTATAAACTCGCTTATGTGAAATGCAATTTGCAAATTGAATGCACTGTAAACACGTGGTGCGGTAAAGTAAAATGGCGGCGCGGGTTAAGAATTCCGCGACACGACTGGCCGGCCTCCTTCCTCACCTTTCCTTGGTGAGATATCGAGCGAGAGATTGGGCGTTTTTCCATTACCCGGCCCGGCACCGGCACCGGCGACGGCGCCGGCGCCGTGCCGTTGCCGGGGAAGCAAAAATGTATGAAAATGTATGGCTCGCTTTTTCACTTACCGGCGCCGGCGCCGGCCCGGCATAGAGTCCTGCCGGCGCCGTCGCCGTCGCCGGGGTAGCAAGCTTCCCACCGGTGCCGGCCCGGCAAAATTGCATGTGTATTGCATATTTATTATGAATTGTAGCCGTGTGAGTGTGTAACTGCGCGGGGCGGGTAGGAGAGCGCACCGGGCGTAAACCAGCATCGACACCGGCGCAGTGGAAAAACGAAACCCCGGCGCCGGTGCCGGTGCACGGCCATACCGGTGCCGTGCCGGTGCCGGGCCGGGTAATGGAAAAACGCCCATTTGGTTCAACCCGCCCGTGATTAGAGGGTCCTCTTATCTCACGTGAGATTTTTTAAGACGTGAACCTAGCTATTTCTTCTGTTTTTGCATGTAGTCTAAGGTACCTACCTACCTACCTTCCTACTAATATTAAAAAAAGACAAGGATTTGATTGTTTGTTTATATTAATAGGCTCTAAAACTACTGGACCGATTAAAAAATTCTTTACAGTTGAAAAGCTTATTTTTCAGGGAGTGACATATCTCTACCTAACCTACCTACCTATGAGGAAGATACTCGGAAAGTAGGTCGAAAGTTGTCTGGGAAGCAGAATGAAAGTAGGTAATACTTCGCTTGCTCCGGGGAATAAAGTGGTAATAGCAAAATCATTTATTGTCAGGAAAAACAAAAGAAGGTTATTCTATTATTTCTAGGCTCCTAGATAGTGTATCCTGTTGCTCATTTACCTCTTCGTAAACATCTTGAATGCAACCATATCCACTTGTTCTTTCCCTGATGTCTGGAAGGAGGCCTATCATTGGCATCCACAAACCGGCCAAAAATGCGAACGAACCTTCCTCCTACCGCCCTATCAGCGTCCTGAGCTCCCTGGGGAACATCTACGAGCGTCTCTTTCTGAGTCGTCTCCGGGCCTACGTCAATGAGCATAAGCTCTTAGTTCGGCTTCCGAGCTCATCACTCTTGTCCCCAACAGGTGTTCTGCATCACGGAGCACGTCCATTCAATGTGGCACCATACATGGCCAGCCGATACAGGAGCTGTCTCCCTCGACGTAGCGAAAGCCTTCGACAAAGTTTACTAACCGCTCACCATCAACAGCATTCTCCTGACACGACATGATTTTCCCAGTAACCTTGACCCAGTTAGTTAATGCACAAAAAATAAAATCAAAACATAGACAAAGAATATGATATTACGAAGAGAGAAAGAGTTAACAACAAAGTGACCTATTGGGTCATGTTAACTCGCGGACTAGGGTAAAAATAACAACACTGTTTCATTTCCATTGAGAACTGATTTATTCGAAATTAAGGTTCAGAAGGCACCATTATCGCGAAACCAAGTGATAGCGCCTTCTAATTTTTCTACTGGTGACACCTAGTTATAAATTTAGGAACTAATTTTTTACAAAGAAACTAACGCCATCTAGCGGGGCGCGGTTGAACTATAGCTTATATTATTGAATTATTGAACAGTTTGTTTCAATTAAACAGGTCAGGTGGGGTGCAAACTGTCAAAAAGAAAGTCGTAATGATCCTTTACGTGTATTTTATGAAATTCTTTGATCGTTAATAGCAACTTACATTTTCAATCGAAACTGTCGTATTAACGTTTATGATTATTTTGTATAATTACAATTCAAACTAAAACTATCATTATGATTGTTGCGTTTTAATTCCGGAAAGTAATTTCCGCGGAATAAAGATGTCAACGTGTTTTTTTTACACGCTAAGACGCACGTGGAAGCTTGTTCATGATTTATAAAAAGTTGGTAAGGAACACGTGTTATTTTTTTTGTAAGAAACCTGAAAAAAATTACACGTATAGTACGTCACCTAAGGATGTCAAAAATGAAATAACAATAAAACACTCGTAATAGTGCTTTACCACCTTCTTCCCCGGAGCAAGGGACTTGGGTGAGATGGCTTCTGTCTAGTTTTCAAAGTTTCTCTTAATTCATTCAGCCACTCAATTACAGTGCAATGTAAAATTGAAACGTAGGCAAGTAGGCACCTATGGTTTATCCATTTTGAATGAAGCAAGTTAGTAAACAAACTACGACACAAATAACAAAATCTCACTTGCTTGGCGTCGAGTTTCAGAATTTCAGATATAATTGTAAGCAATTTTTATTGAAGGGAGGATCACACACACTCGTATCTACTTTTACGAAGGAATGAGAAAATTATTGTTTTCCTAATCAGCACTTGCATGTTTTATTCCCCCATATTAAGGGATTTTTCAATCGTCGTCATCATCACGCGTTAGGAATTACGGGTACAGGTGCGGGTTGCGGTACCTATTCGGGGGATATAGGGTGGTACACGTGGGCTTATCTAATTTTCAAATAGATGGTAGGTAAGGTAATTACTTAATTACTTTTTGCGAGTTTAAAAGGGGCGGTAGGTAGGTACAGTTTCTATGAAAAATTATTATTCCTTGGTTAGATTCGCTGAAAATTGGCAGGCGCGCCTATGTTTATCTGTTATTCTATAACCTAAATCTACTGGTTAGTAGGTAGGTAGGTACCTAGTTAAGAGTGCTGATTTGCATGATGCAATTTGATGCAGCAATTAACTTCAAATATGTACCTACTTCAAGATGTTATTTATCTCAGAATCAGTGAAAGGATTAGATTGGATTTGGTTTAAAAAAACCCAGAAGTATTTGTTCAGTTTAGGTACCTAGGTAGTAGGTACGTCTTTTATTTTAAAATTTTCAATTCGGTTTGTTTTAAAAAAAAAACTAAACCGACTACAATTTTATTGTTTGCACGGATGGCATTGTCAGAACTAGAACAAATTTTAATGGGACCACACGGGAGGCTGACTTTCAAATAATAAAAGAATCATCAAAATCGGATCACCCAGTTAAAAGTTCTGAGGTAGGTAACAAACATAACAAAATAGAATGAGAACCTCCTTCTTTTTTGAAGTTGGTTAAAAATATCACTATTTTATTCTAAGAATATGTAAGTCATTCACACGTTTATGTGGTAGTATCACTACGAACTAGGTAGGTACCTACCTACCTTTACAAAGATGAATTGATGTTTTTTATCTCTACTTAGCTACCTACCTATCTGTAAAAAACACAAAATATTGAGCAAAAATAACATTATTTATTACTAGCAGGGTCTCGCGGTTTTACCCGCGTAGTTCCCGTTCCCGTGGGAATTCCGGGATAAACTATAGACTATGTTACTCCCTGTAAAGGAAACTTTTTAATGAAGAATGTTTTTTTTAAATTTTGAACGATTTATTATAATATATATTGTTTGTTTGTATTGATTAGATATTAAGTTCAACCGGAATATTCCTTGTAGAACGCAGAAAAAGTTTAAAACCGAAAACGATGAAATATCGCGGGCAAAATGTTTCGTGCCACCCTACCCTATTTATGCCACTATGGGATGGGAACGTTCCGGCGCGGCGGCGTGAAAAGGCAACAGCATGGTCGAGTGATTTTTTAAAAAGTTCTTTTCCCTTTCGCGACGGGCCGCCACCCACCGTCGCGTCGCCGCAAATAATGGGGTTGCTTAGGGGTCAATCGATATAAAATTTATAGACCTAGGTAGGTACCTAACCTACCTACCAACCTACCAACTTACCTAAAAAAACAGCACCCTCGATTGAAAATCCTACTCGGTATTCGTAAATATTATGAATGCGAGAGTTTGTGGTAAGTAGCAGCTAACCTAACCTACCGATTTACCTAATTTAGGTTCAAGAATAACACATATCTAGGATACCTAATCTAATTATCAAATTTACATGAAAGGGTTAAAAAGGTAGGGAGGGCAAGATTCTATGGAAAAATGTATAGATTCACTCAAAACTGGGTATAGTTAATAAAACTATAAACTCTATAAAGTAATAATAAACGAATCACCTATTTTTCATTTTGTATTTACATATTTACTGAGCAACTAATACGATTAAATGAACTAATTAACTACATTAGTACAATAAGAAGTAGTGCTGTAATTACTGAAAAAAAGACGTGTGGCACTCGGGGACTGCCGCGGTAAAGCTATTGCATAGCATTTTGTATCAACTTATGCAATTATAATTTTATTTATTTATTTTATTCATGCAGTATTTCTTTTTCTTTGATATTAATTCAAGTTACACTTTTTGAGCGTGGTGACCCTATAACACCTATATACTTTCTCATAAACAGCTGCTTATGTATTCGTCCGATTTCGGAGCAGCTCGTCTCGATTCGTGCGAGTTTCGTAGAGTCGTACAATACGTCTAATCACACGCACACAACGCTGTGTCGAAGACTGCCGAACTGAAACGACGTTAGACGATGCACGGCCTTCAAGCCACACCTCCTTGCCCGGCGGAGTGGGGAGCGTGAGGTTTTTTTCGTTACGGAATTTCTGGATTCGGTCCCCGCGCTCAAGGCCCGCGATAGAAGCTATGCAATAGCTTAAAAATCTGATAAAATTAAGCCGCGCGGCACGCGGGCGATGCCGCGCGGTGCAGCTAGTGTATTATATTAAAATAGCCCGACTTTAAGCGATAGGTCATTAGGGTTAAGCGATTATGATCATAGATTCGAACGGTGGGCGGCGGGGCATGCGGTGCGGGGACGACAGTGTCAAGAGACAACGACCGAGAAGCCGGCCGGCGCGGCATGGCACAGGGTGTGCACGCGCGCGCGTGCAACAAAATCAACTTGTGATTGTATTTGTAGGCGACGCGACAACGACGGCGGGGTAGGGCGCGGGAGCGGGTGAGCCTCCGACGCAGTGCCAGCCACTACTTGCGTGTATGATGTCTTTGTCATCTCTACATCATACTCGCTCCCAGTCCGCCATTTTGTTACCAGCCGAGAGGCGAGCGATTGCGCTCTTTATAATTTTTATTGAATCTTCAAAACACGGCTCCAAAAGCGGCTCATCCAAGCAATATCCTGTCCAATCTCCGGGATATTCCTTCTCAAAGAACGCACGCAGCGTAAGTTAACGCATGAGCTTACTTACTGTTCTATCTTGCATATTCCGCCCCATCTATTGATAACTAAAATAAAACCATAATAATATATCTACATGCATGCATGCAATGAAAACTATACCTATTGCTGTCTTCTATGCTAAGTTCAGGCGAAAATGCTATTCTATAGATTATTGATCAAAATTAGTCAGAATAGGTAGTCAATTTTAACATTTCTCATTAGGTAATTATTTTAATTCGAACTCATCTCATTGAAATAATTTTGCCCTAACAATTCGGAAATTAATCAACCGAGAACCAACCGCTTCATTTCTCAAAAAAAAAACCATTGTATTGAAATTTGAAAACGAAGGCGACCGACCGAAAAAGGCCGTAAACGCCACAAACACCGACGAAAGCGGATGTTGTTCCAAGATGGAATTTATGTATTTTATGCCTGACGGGATAAAGCCCATCAATAGAATAGGCTATGCAGTGTGGGTTTTAAGTAATAATAATTAAAACCATTTCATAGAACTAAAGTAAAGATAACTTAACTGGAAAATGTTATAAAATCAAGCTCGACTGATTTTACAACTGTGTTTACGGAAATTCATTCGAGAATATTTAATATACGAGTAAAACGATATTAAATTCCAGAGCGATTCCTTTGTGAAGTTTCAACTAAGTAAATACAGTAAGTAGTACACCGCCGCCGGTAATATTAATTTCAACGTTGGTAGATTTTCAATAGCTGCAACTATGTTGCCAAACGAAAATAGTTCCATGTTTCTATTCTGATTTTACTGAAACTGATGCATAAGTTACGTTATTATATTACATACCACATACCACCACATCATTCCACACGAATTGAATAAATACAGTTTTAAATGCCCATTGTACTATAGGAATATGTAAAAGTAATGTTCTACAACAAGTGGTGTCGCTTGTCGCAGCCGGTCGTCAAAGGTTCTCATCAGTGGGCTTCCTCTCCATGTCCGCTTCGACAACATCGAGCCTCTGCTGTCGCAATACGGCAACGTGCAGCATTGCGACAAAGCAAACACTCGCGATGCCAGCACCCAAGCGGTGTTCATCACATTCGAGACTCCGGAGCAGGCGCAGCAGTAAGTATCTTGACTGTTTGCTGGCGACGGGATTCCGTGGGACGCATCTTCTCTGGCACGAGCGTGTCGCTTAGATTGGCTTCTTCTTTCTATTCGCATACTAACATAACACTGCACCCATTCTTGCATGATTCACAAGTGTGTGATTGATGTCTTTCGGCTTGCCATTCCTGGTTGGTATTTAGGAAACCGTGTAGTGGACACGACTTGGGTAGTTCTATCGTGCGGTACCAATGGAACTCTATTCCGACTTCTGGCTAGGATTTAGCATTAGTAGTTAAAACCACCACGCAGCCATTCGAGTCCATTCTATAATGATAATGTTTGTGTCACGCAGCTGCATAGCCTACTTAACATAATATATCATCATACTGTATTAGAAAACATAGTTGCCCAAGCGAGCGATTCTCGCTACAGAAGCTTCAAATTAAAGATCGATCTTTTTAATAACGGCTATCCTCTCTTGAAATTCCTTAGTTAAATCCTTCTTTTAAAACTAAATCAAAGACTATTTTCTTGCCCTATTCTGATTCTTAAAGCGTCTATTGAACTTCCTTTTCATTTGGTAGATTACAATGGAAAAGGTATACATACTACCTAGTACTTACTTAGGTACTACTCCAGAATAAAGTGGGGTCTTAATTTTCTGAGTGTCCTCCTTGTCTGTTGACACGCGATGCAATTGAAGCACTTATGCGAAGTGCAGTGGCCGGCGGACGGCACGAACATATGCTAATTCCCTAATGCATTTGGTCCGTCCCGTGGTTGAAATTTTTTGGCGGAGAAGTACGTAGAATCACAAGCGGTTGTATAATAAACTAAAAAAACGGCTAGCCGCGCGGTTAGCTGATCCCGCTGTTAGTACCCGTAGTATAGTTAAGGTACCCTTTAGTGTGTAGGAGCGCTTAGGGTAGACTTCCTATTAAATAAGGAATCCAGTGTTATAGATCTAGCTGTTAGGATAGTTACTCGTTGATAAAAACTTCCCATGCTGCAGAGGGCCTTACCTTATTTCTATTCTCTTTCGTAGTTTAGTTTGGATTGGTGGTTGGTTGCGGTTCGCAGTTGTCTGCACTTACGTTACGAGTCCAGTACGTTCGTAAAGGATACACTGAATGATTAAAATGCGCTGATTTTTATTTATTACAACATGTGTGGGCAAACGATTAGGTTTCTTCCTACATCCATTTATCAGTGTGCATTACGTGATTGTCGAAATTGGTAAAGCCAAATTAATGAGTTACTGGCTCATGTAATATGGTGGTCGCATCAAAATCTTGTGGTGTTGGGCAACTTGCGAAAGAAATTGGAATCATTAGGCGCAGGCCTATTGAAGGGATACAAATGAAGACCGTTCCAACATGTTGTACATGCATGCGTGCAACATAAGAGGATAAATCTTCAAGGTTAATCAAAGCATGATATTTGTTGTGACGTTGTTGTTGTTGTTATTGTGTTTTATGGATTGGTATTTAATGGCACAACGGATTACAGATAGCAGTTAATTTTGTTTATTTTTGACACTTGATAATACTAATATTGGGCGAGCCGCTCAATTAACGTATAACCCATAGCGATAACAGAACAAAACAAACAACACAAAATGATATAATATAATAACATGTCTTGACGGACAAACCGACTAAAGCTTGATTAAGTCGGAAATATCGTTAGCTGTAAAGTAAAATCATAACATAGGCAAGAGTACTTATGCTAAAAATAAATCTAGTATCTTTTGGTTGACTTATTTATTGTTCAATCAAAAACAAATACCTAGTCGTTATATTGTGAGCTTGGAGCTCATTTAAAAGTTTACCTACAGGTTCAGACAGCTAGATAGAGGCGTGCAATTCTCGACGTCTGATATTTATAAAACTTTTCTCTGCACAATATCTGCCGAGCACAATATCAGCCGAGTACCGGATAGTTTTCTGCATCGCTTGAGTGTTCAAATAAGTGTAACAAATGAGTTGTTATTGTTACAGAGCAATAAACGGCCTGAATGGCTGCGAAATAGAGGGAAGTCGTATGAAAGTCGAGGCTGCCGAGCAAAATAGTCGCGGTGGAAGACGGGGCAGGCCCGGCGGCGGCCGCGGTGGTGGCGGCGGTGCTGCTGGCGGCTCACGGCCCACCGACTTCCCATTGCGGCTGCTTGTGCAGAGTGACATGGTGGGTGCCATCATCGGCCGCCAGGGCAGCACCATCCGCCTCATCACGCAGCAGAGTCGCGCTCGCGTCGACGTCCACCGCAAGGACAATGTGGGATCGCTCGAGAAGGCCATAACTATCTACGGCAACCCCGAAAACTGCACCAATGCATGCAGGAAGATCCTCGAAGTCATGCAGCAGGAGGCCAACAACACTAACAAAGGGTGAGTACTCTCATACGGATGTCCTGTGCTTTAGTGAATCTGCATTGCACTAGTCTACTTGATTATTTTTCAAGTTGTATCACTACAATATTTTTTTTTATAGGGAAATCTGCCTCAAAATCCTTGCGCACAACAATCTGATAGGCCGCATCATCGGTAAATCCGGCAACACCATAAAGAGAATAATGCAAGAGACCGATACCAAGATAACAGTTTCATCCATCAACGACATGAACAGTTTCAACCTTGAGCGCATCATCACCGTCAAGGGAACCATCGAGAACATGGCCAAAGCGGAGTCACAAATTTCGGCTAAATTGCGTCAGAGCTATGAGAACGATTTACAGGTCAGTTTGTCTTTATCAGTATCACACACAGGCCACACAACAGGAAGGCAGGCAGGCGCCAAGAACATTTGCTGCAGCTTCGATGGTACCTAGGCGTGGCTTAGAGTCCGATATACGGACAGATTTCCCGACAAGCGCCTAGGTTCGCTTTTCGCCGGAATGATGTCTGTTTTCAGATTTTGAATAAGAAACGCGCCTAGCTAACATTGAAGCAATATGCCACTCTAGACGCCAAAGTGTGGTTGCGGCCTTAGTATTAAAAATGGTGTCTTGGTCTGAGGAAAGATGATTTTAATCTGTTGATTGTTGTAGGTACTGGCACCGCAGAGCATAATGTTCCCGGGCTTGCACCCGATGGCGATGATGTCTACCGGGCGCGGATTCTGCGGCGCTCCGCCGTCGTTCCCACCGCCTATCTACGCACCGCTGGCCGGCCAGGGTGGCGCGCAGCAAGGCGCTGGCGATTCGCAGGTCACTTATCTACTACTCTTCTATCTCTTGTCCTATTTTTAGGTTAGGTTAATCATAAGAAACGTATCTGCCTCTCTACTGGAGTTACTAGGTTAGCTACTAGGTTGCTAAAGTAATGAACAGTTTAAATTTTGAGATTTTTTACTTATATTTAAATGAATGAACACTTTTTTTGTACATACAAAATAAAATAACTTATAACTAAGTTAAACAAATAAAATAAAAAACGTACAATGGGCGGTCGCTTAAAACAATTTATTCCAGGCAACCAAATAAAGTTAGGCTAAAACTGCTCCTGTTGGGATATTCATCCTGATTATACAATTAAGTGTTTATTAAAGTTTGAAAAGTTTTAGGTTAAACTTTCGAAACAAAAGATTACCAAGTGATTCGTCGTTTTCACAATACAACGTTTATGTTCTTTTTTCATCACTTTTCTGATTTAGACATCCAAAGCAAAACCTATCGATGACATCATTTTCAGCCAAATCAATCTAGCTTTTGTAACACAGGAGACGACATACTTGTACATCCCCAACAACGCCGTGGGGGCGATCATTGGAACCAAGGGATCCCACATCCGCAACATAATCGGATTCAGCAAGGCGTCCGTCAAGATAGCTCCGCTGGACCCAGAGAAGCAAGCTGAGGCCGCCACTAACCCGCAGCAGGAGAGGAAGGTTACTATCGTGGGCAGCCCTGAAGCACAGTGGAAGGTACGGTACTCAAACTCTTAACTCACTATTCTTACACTCTTTAACAGATTCTCTCACTTCTTGAACACAACTTTCTCTCCTTCAAAACAGATTCTGAACACGACACTCTCTCACTCCTTAAACAGACTCTTACATCCCTTTAACCAACACACTTCTTGAATACGACATTCTCTTATTCCTTAAAAAGTTTTTCCTCACTCCCTAAACAGTTTCTGAACACGACATTCCCACACTTCTTAAAAATATTCACTCCCTAAACAGATTCTCACGTTCATCAGGACGCGTCGTAACCACGACCCCTTTCGCCAAAGCAAATAGAATGAGGGGCCACTTAATAACATAGGTCAGATCAAACGCCAAAGCAAATAGCTCTGGCGTTTGATCGTTAAAATCATATTTTCTATCGACCGGAGCTCACATAGTACCCCACTGACGGCCTAATTTAATTTCCTTTACATTTGAACGTGAAAAACCCACTTTGCCTTGGAAAATTCAATTAGGTCAATTTAAAATAACCGTCATGTTTGTTTACACAGGCTCAGTATCTTATCTTCGAGAAGATGCGAGAGGAAGGGTTCATGTCCGGTTCTGATGACGTACGGCTAACCGTGGAGATCGTGGTAGCTTCCTCCCAGGTGGGACGTATCATCGGCAAGGGTGGGCAGAATGTGCGCGAGCTGCAGCGCGTCACCGGATCGCTGATTAAGCTGCCGGAACAACCGCAGCAACCCGGGCAGCAACCGGGACAGCAGCCGGATCACGACACCACCGTCCACATCGTTGGACCTTTCTACAGCGTGCAGGTATGATACCATTAACTGCGTTTTACAGCTCACTGCACATTCGTTTCTGCTGAGTAACTGGTAGTTTATGAGTACATTTCTTTTTACAGAAAAAATTACAAACCATAAATTAGGTAACAAAAAGGTACCGACCTCGTCCTAGGTCTAGTGTTCTTTACAGGGTTTCCCTGTGTGTCTAAATTATGCGTAAACAATGCAACAGGATGGTAGTTTAATCGACAGGAAACAGCTCGGTAGCTTACACTCAGAACGGTAGCTTAAACTTCAGAACGTTAGCTTAAACAACGACTGTAGCTAAACCTACAACTACGTCTATCACTTACGCGGTAGAAGGTAATGTGCAGTCAGCTCTAGACTTGGTAGTTTAGTTTTCAGTGACGTTATTCCGCAAGACCCTTCAGGGAGGCCATAAGTACCTACGTAACATTCTAACAGACAACTGAGGGCGTAGCCAACGGGTATTCGCTATGTAACGAATCGAAAACAATTGATTTCGTAGGGAAAAATTCGAAACAGATCACGTGACATATCTTAGGCATAATGTCAAACCCATACTTTGGACTTTGGACTTTTTTACTGTAGTTTCGACACCGATTGGACATAGTCCTGAGCTGATCGTTAATCAGCTGATTTTATATTATGTCTGCAGGATAACCCGACGCGGACCCTGAAGGGACCACTATATCTCTTGTGCATATTAGTTTTTAGCATAGTTTTAAGGGTGGTGTTCTTTAAAAATTTCGGCTTTGTCGATTAACTTCACACGAATATTCTAATTTTATGCGAGTCGGTTAGTTGGTATCTAAACTGACATGTATGGGACTGTATCATGTGCCCGTTCCTAACCAGCCTAGCTCATTGAAGTACCTGAGCATGACTTTTGGTGGATGACATCTTCGGTTCAGCTTTTCTGATGGCGCGGACTGGCTTGACTCTTCAATGCTGTTTTTAGGTCTGACCTCCGCCACTAATATATTAAATGCGAAAGTTTTTAGATGTTCAGATGTTTGTGCTTACTTCATCAAATGAACGGATTGAGCTTAAATTATGGATGGATGTCGAACTGGATTAATATAAGGATTTTAATGCCAAGCCGCGGGCTAATTGATGTAGGTTAATTTGTTAGGGCTAATTTGTAAGAAAATTCTTGAAAAACTACGTCATCTCTTTATCATAAAGAGAACACCACCCTATGCGCCGCACTCTGAGACGTTAATGCTTACTAAAACAGTCACCAAGAAAAGGTATTTGTATTTAAATCTTTACTGTGACAGTTTTAGGGAATCATTAACGTCTCTGAGTGCGACATGAAAAGTGACAGCGTCGCCTAGTATTTGTACTTAGTAATGAAGAGTCTTCGCACTCAAAGACGTTAATGGTTAAAACTATCACTTGGTAAATATTTAAATACAAAAACCTTTTCTTAGTGACAGTAAGCATTAACGCATATGAGTGCGAGAGATACAATTTGTCATTATTCGCGACACTGGTACTCCACTATGAATGTACATGCATGGTATAATTATAGTAGCTGTGATTTTATATTTCTTATGCTTATAGAACTCTTCTAGATAATACTAACTTCGGAATTAAGGCGCTACTAACCAGAAAGCCTTGTATAGGTCAGACAGTATGTTTAATTATCCATCAAGTTATTAGAAAAGAGGCTACCGATTTATCACAGAGCAGCATCGAGTGGAAGTGCCTCTATTCTGTTATAATAATAATAAAAATGAATTGCTCTTTGCTGAAAATTGAGACGTCTTTTAAAAGCTTAAAATTTTCCTTCATAAATGTCCAAGTAAAAGTTAGTTATAATATATTTTTTATTTTGTGGGAAAACTACCGTAAGCTGAAGTGCTTTTGGACAGCATGTCTGTCAGGCCAGCTTATTATTAAAAACAAAACATCAACGTAATAATTTGAATTAGCTTTGCGTATTTTGATTTCTGAGCTTTATGTAAATAAGCTATTTGACCATGCGATTCAGCCTGGCCTGTTTTTGTTTACTACGAGTACTGTGTACAGAAATAGATTTTATCATTGTTTGAATACAGACTCTCCAGATCTGACTTTTGAATTTAGAAGTCGAAACCTGTAGTAATTAGCGGCGAATAAGTTATCTAAGTATTGGTACTAACATTTTTGTCTTGAAAAAAGATGAAGAGAGGAGAAATAACCTACTAAACTTTAAGCTCGCTTCACAGCTGCCCAAGCGAGTCCACCTTTGGTGATTTTATGCGGGAATTCAATAACGCACACAAGGCCAGGCTTAAACGCACTCGTTGCGAATTGGTCATAGATTAAAAGTAAGATCTTGAGAATTATAGTTAAAGGAAACTGGATATCGCTTGTGATGTCTTGTAGAGTAAGTTTTGTTAAATAATTAAATAACATGTTAACACATGAAGGGTTTAACAAATTTGCTGGCATACCTTTTTAGTACTAATCCCTACTAACATTACAATTAAATAATGCTAGACAATGCATTGTTACAAATGCGAAAGTAACTTTAGAATCTGTTTGCCTATCTTTTAGGTTTTCCCGATTGAAGGGCTATACGGAGCTAAATTTAGGAAAGAAATAGGTTTTATTCAGGAAAAGGAATCAGGTTATTATTGCCAATTTTTTGACAAAGGGATCATAGTATATCTGGCAGTGGCGCACTCGAATTGCTTTTCTTTTTGCTTAATTATATGCGGATTAATGTCGTTGCAATTACGTTTTTGTCTGTCCTTTAATGGCCCCGCTTATATCCCTCTATAGAAGCAGCGATTTTTTTTATTATTTTTTGCTTTTGCAATATTTGTTATTTGTGTTGTTTTTTTAAATAACAAGCGAGTAATTGCTTAATTTTGATAGTATGTTGAGTGTATGTTTGTTTGTACAGTCTGCCCAGAGGCGCATCCGTGCCATGGTAGCGCAGGCCAGCGCCCCCGGGCGCCGCCGCGCCGCGGGCTCGGCCCCGCCGCCCGCGCAGCCCCTGCAGCCCCCGCAGTAAAGCAACAAACACGTACACCAAGCGCACGCAGCACCAGCACCCATACCGCTCCCAACTGCCTCACCAGACTACTAGCTGATAAGAAACTACAATAGATAAGTACTTGCCATTTTTATCTCCGGAATTATCAATGTTAAAATCTATTCCTACACAATATTATTTAGATTACAAAAATTATATACTAAATATTCTTATACACTTTGACGATTGACGACGGTGATTGTTACATTGTTTCCACACTGTTAACTGCTATGTATTTTATACAGAGTTATTTCAAATTGCAATAGTTGATTTGATAAATTATGTTTGATATATACAATCATATTATACACATGTTAATAGCATTAAACTGATCCGAATAATTATTATCATATAGAATTCAAAATATTTTGTTGTTATATTAGATAATAGAATAATTTGTTGATATAATAACATTTCCTACTATTTTAATGTTATCAAACGGTACGGGCTGGTTAGTGCCGCAAGGCTTCGCTTTAACGGGCAAGCTCAACGGAAGAACGAAAGCTTTTTGCAATTATATTGTAAAAAATATCCAAACGATACATAGAATTTCTGCATTAAAAGAACATGCTACCAGCACGCTTAGCGCGTTCTTCGAGTGTTAGTACCTAACGAATCCAAAGAGTACGGCGGCCTAGTAGAGCTTGCGACGTCGCTGCCACGCCGCCGCCGCGCCGTCGTTGCGCTGCCGCCGACGGCCGCGAGACGCTTCCCGGACGCGCAGCGCGCACGCGCATTGAAGGCGCCGCGCTGCGCAATACTCATGTCACGAAATTATGATCCACCAATGATGGATACAAATATTTTTGATATATTAATGATTGTTGGAGGTGTAAGAAGGGAACTTAAAAGTTTTAATTTGTAAGTGACATTTGTTGATCGTTTTCTTTTGTATTTTTGTCTTTGTTAGCTTTGTAATTTTTTTTCCTTAAAATGTAATGGAATATTTTTAAACTTAAGATGATACCGTAGCGATTGATGACGCGTAGTGTGAGCGTCGTTACATCGGTCCTGTCGTTCCGGTACATACAACGTTCTATTCGAACGAACTGTTTGCGTTACAATGTGCCAAGTGAGAGATAGGTAATTTTAAATATGAGAGATTAAGATTAAGTGAATGATATCAAAATTGATGGAAAGCTTAGATGTGTATTTATATTTATAATTGTGATAATAATATATGGAAGTTTTGGCAAATATGTCACCGAGAATGGTTTACATTCTTATTTCCATTTTCTCATTTTAGGTTAGATTATGATAAAATTAAAGACGCGAAGCGGATTTAAAAGGTAGGTCGCACCTTCCTTTAATACACTCTTACTTCATCACTTGTTCGGTGTCCATCGTCGCGGAAGTATCATATCCCAATGCATCAAAATAATTGTCATTTCATTCATTGACTCCATTCATTGACCCACCGAGTGCTGAAGATAAGGCTATGAAGACGATCTAAAATAATTTTATTATAATTCTTATTCTGACATATTATTTTCTCTAACCACAAATCTTTTGACTTATAAATATTATTTTCTACTCTTCTTATCTTGGTTCTAAATTTTGTTTACGCTTTTTGACGGAAATATTGTACAGCTTCCACATATTATTGTAAATCTCACGTTTGGCAAGGCTTTGTAATTATGTTTAAGGTATCGAAGTTGCTCGCAATTACTATGTATATTTCCAAGCATAATCTAATAACAGTATCGCTACCTTATAATGATTACTGAAGAGTTCACATGATGTGTTAGGTGATTCAAATTGTAATTCAAACATTATATATAGAGGTTTAAATTCAGTTTGCTTCGAGGTTACTTTAGGACCCAGTTGTATGAGTAGTATTTTTCAAGCCAAACTAAATTTTTCATAACTTGAATGTGAATCCCTTCACTTGAGAAGTATTAACGTCGTTTTGTTAGGCTGGCAAAATTAGTTTAGTTTTAAAATATTGAACAACGTTGCTAATAATTTTAAAAGTGTTTTGCTATAGATAATTGTTAAGTTAGTATCTATGAAGATAACATTGGGGCACTGAATATTTGTATTAGTAATACGTTGGGTAGTTGAGTCGTTTCTCGGCCGATACGGCACGCACCGCGACACGTCTCATCCATCACGCAGCACGTTCTATGTATAGTCAGTATGCACTAGAGAACACCATTGAGGCCGAGACATGATCAACATGCATATTATGCATACCTCCAAATGAGTTGGTAGAGATCTATCTACTTAGCTCTAAAATGACTACTTTGCGCCCTCAAATCTTGTAATAGGACCTTTTATGACTTTATTCTATAGAGACGAATGCAAACAAGCCAATGCTGCCACCACGTGGCCCCTTCTTAGTATTGTTACGATGAGCAAAGCTTAAGTGCAAAGTTTTCGTCTTAGCGCTACATTTTGTGGACAAAGATGTAAATCGTTAGATAGGCCCTTTCCGTAGTGAGACCGCGCCGTGTTTTTGCCAATGCAAAATGAGATAGCTCAATTTTTGTTGAAAATTGTCACAAAATGTCATTGTGTGCATTTTCGATTTCATGGCACCATAGGACCTTTATTTTTTTCACAAAAATTAGTTCAATTAGATTGCACAATCAATGAAACTGATAATCATTAGGTTTATTGGCAATAACACTATTTTAACGGCTTATTGGGTAGAGTGCGTGCGTCGGCATTTTGTTAAAGCACACATTCAAATACAATGCCAATATTGGTGTCCAGGGTATATCTAACGATATAAATCTTTGATTGTGATTGCACAGATTTACCATACATTTCCGGTGGTCAGGCTCGCAGTCGGATATTATCTGGACGTTCGCAGAGTGCGCGAATTACACTAGCGTTCAGTTAATTTTACTATTATTAATGCAAATTGAAGTGTCCCTTGCACTGTCGCACTTTAAAATCATTTGATAGCTCGGATTCTGCATAAGAACTCGCTGCTATTAAACTATTTAGTGACCTTGAAAATGATTGGGTCCGACGGCAAACGGAATGTTTACCGAACTGCTAGGAATGACGGAGTTGGTATACGGGTCTGTCTCCTCGGCAGGCCTCAAAAGACGTGCGCGTCTCAATAAACATGTTCTCACTCAGACAACTCCCAATGCTTTATTTCCTTACCTCAACCTCACCAGACTATATGGGTCCACTCGCCTGACGCAGGCGCCTCCCTTGATAAGCACCCCACTGGCTGTCATCTCTTTGGGTTGTAATGTCCATAATCCTCACGCTGGGCATATGCGGGTTGGAGATCGCGGTCTGGTGGTAGAATTGATCAGCAGGAGGCGCTGCTGAACAATTCTCGAGTTGGGGATGTTTATTAATCGAATAATTTCTTAACTATGAAATTCATAGTATACATATTATTCATAGTAATTGCAAAATATTGTCCAATATTTAAAAACATAAGTACTTACACGCTACGGACGTATTGTATGCATTTGGTAAAGTACTTACATACGAAAATCGGCTTGACGGTTAATCATATTTAACTCGAATTTCTACGTTCTTTTTGTTTAAGTGGTTGTTTGTATAGTAGAGTTCATTTATCATATAATGAAACCTATACATACAAGACTGATAAAAAAAATTAAAACATGTGTGCGCCACGCGCCTCTTAGATTTTATAATGATAGATAGCTGTCACTTCACAAGTTACCACTATCAGTATGACCAGAATAATGAAAATATTTGTATAAATTAATAAATAGAAGTTCGTCTTAGGCGATCTAGCGACACTTGAACATGATTCGTGTAAGTGAAATATATACTAAGGACTCTTGAATTGAACCTGCAGGAGGCGGGATTCGTATTACTTCGCGATTTAAGAGTACCTGTCGATGAAACTTAATAAAAATATTCACATAAACGCTTGGAGGTATCCGCGTAAAAACATTCCAAAAATTATCTTTTGCTGAAAGATCGACATTATGTAGAATAGAACAACATGATAAGACAATTTGTATGTCCGACATTGCTCGGTATACACCATATGAAATGTACAATTGATGTAGGCACTTATCCACTGTCTTTACAGTTTTTCAATTTTGAATGTATGTTAATATATAAAGGTTTTGTCGTACCATACCATACAATTAGTAGATATAATATACTTATTCAATGTTTGACGTGAATTAAATGTGTGTTAAATGTAAGATCGTTGTAACAATGTTTGTATTGTTTAAGGGCGGGCTTAGAGGCCCGCCCGTGCCGCCGCGCGCTGCCGCTCGCCCATCGCGCGGGCGGCGCGGCGGCGCGGCGGCGCCCAGCACGTTTCAGTTCGCTCAGCCGACTCGACGCCTGCGCACCGCTTCGTCTACCAGACGGGATTAATTAGTCGGTTACTTTCACTGCGGCAGGAACTTAATAGGCATGTTATTCTTTACAAATGCAAGATTTATAAGTGGCGTTAGGATGCAGAAATAGTTTTAGTTGATTTATTTGTATTGTTTTGAAGTAGTTTAAGTTGAGTGCAGACGCGGCAGGCGCGCGGATACGAGACTGAATTACACCCCTGCCGCTGCACCTCCGCGTCTTACAATTACTTACATTCATTTTCGCTAATTATATACCTTTTCATTCTTGTTTAATGATTCTGCTATGATTACTTAACATTTTGTAACCGTTACCTTCTCCATTATTACAGGCGAGAGAAAGTAATAGGTTGCTCATGTATTCGGCGTGTGAGCGGCTGATTTTATAGTTTTATTTTCAGAGCATGAATGTATGTTCACTGATATAAGATTGTAGTTATTGATTGGTATTTGCATTGAATCTGTGTTGTTGATAGCATGAAACACACATAGCTGTATGTAGTAGATATTTCATTATCTTGAATTGTTAACTTGTTTAGTGGGATAATCTAGCGCTATCTCTTTCTGACGGTGTTGCGCCAGTCCCCTTCATTGTATCTATTCTATTATTGAATTTCAACGAGTCTATAGATAGTGTTTATGTACTATAGGTGTATGTATGTATGTATGTACCCTGGCGGGTTGTAGGTGTCGGGCCCCGCGCCCCGCGCCCCGCGCGCCGCGCCCCGCCGCGGTCGCGCGTGACCCCTCACTCATATAAATGTTTAATTAGATAGTCGAGAAACTGTTGTTGTTGCTTCTCAGCCCATTATTCTAACAAGCAATACATTATTTTGTTGTTTTTATTCAATATAATTATTATTACTGGATGTTATCAGATTGCAAGACCAATTTCCTTTGAATTTACTGTTATTTTTAGAACCATTTATAATTGGTATAAGTTCTGGAACTAATAACTACCTCAATATTACTAAATGAATATGATAATTATCTTTGTGCATGATTTTGGGAAAGAATTAAATGTGAAATTTCAATATAGTATAAGATTGCTATTATAATCGTAAATGAAATGTCAAAATTAGGTTTCTTAACGTAATAAAATGAATGGAAATAATCGAGTTTTTTATTTTACAATCCATGGTAGCACGCATACGCAATTAAGTTGGTAGGTAACGTTTTAGGAATTCAACGTTTAGCAATTTCGGATGAGTAACCAAACAATAGACGAATAAATTTTATCATACAATTTTGCAAATTCAATGAGTCAACTCAAAACGTCGCCTCGTTTTGAGTAAGAAAGTTGGATGTTAATTGAAGAGAAGTAGACGACTAAGCAACCCTACTTAGTCATCTACTACATAATCGTACTACATAATCGTAATGTAGTAGGCAACCCCAATTGGTCATCTACATAATATTGTTGGTCTACCGATATTATTACCTCATTATCAGCCCCAGGAGCTACGAAGCTGGACCCCACTGTCCTTGAGGGGAGCGAGCCGCGATTTGATGAAGATTTTGTATTTATTTATGCGACGTCTGTTGGTGGTAGACATCCCTAATTGAAATAGACTCGGAAGATTCAGCTGCTCTAAATAAAACTGAGGGTGTATGCAGTTTTTGTGGTGAATCCAGTTTTTCATCAAAGGGTGGGCTTAAGAACGGTACGGATACCTTAGCCTCCATACAAACGTACTTTCCGCTTCATTTGGAAATTTTCCATACATAATCGGATGAAAAATAGCTGTTTGTAGTGTTTTAGTTTTTTGAAAACATTATGATCTTTAAATGAGAGCGAAACTAATTTGCCATATTTTGACCACCAAATTGAGTAATTTTCAAGCAATTTTTTATGCAAGTTAGTAGACACCTTTATTCGAAAATCTGTCACGCTGCAAACATGACCATTAGAAATAAACATAAATATTTCTGAAATCAGTCGTTTAATCAAAATTAATCACAAAGTACGAAAAAATATAAAAAAATCCTTCAAATTTCTGCAACCGCTCGCTCAAACGCGGGGGGCTATGCGACACGGGGAGCAAAATTCCGAAATAACGCGAATGGCCAACACGGTGCGATTCTACGTGAAATAACAACAAATTCTGACGGGCCTGCCGCTGAGATTTGGGAGAGGTTCGTAGCCTTCTTAGGCCCGTATTATGAAAGTTTGCTCGGTCACAGGTCTAATACTTGAGTGACGTTTGTGCCATAGAAAAGCGTTACTCAAGCATAGTTCTATAACCGAGTAGACTTTCATAATACGGGCCTTAATGCCTCAACATTAAGCCATTCTTCGGTGCAAAAAAGTTCTTAATAAAAAAATGAAATAAAAGGGAGCTAAGGACCAGGCAATGGCGCTGTCAAATTCTGGAACGACACTAGTGTTTATAAGGGGGCCCTTACCGGTCCTACCACAAGTCCACAAGAATAGAGAAGTCTCTATTCTTATGGACCTACTATCATCAACGCAAGCGTGATTGAAAAGCTTGTTGTTTCATCTAGAGCAATGTTAGAGAAAGAGCGCCTGATCGCTTGGTTGGCATACGGTTACCTACTTTCGCCGCTCAATCGCGGGTAGTCTGCCCTGGGAAGAACAGTTTTCAATTTCATCAACTTGTTCCAAGAAATACGTGATTTGCAGTAGCCTTATAAGTTTGTGAAATAAAACTTTGTCGTTTAGAATCTCCATTACATTTGCAAGTTTTCTATCTAAACTTCACCAGAGCACACGAGAGTAGCGAGCGAGTGGTGCGAGCATTAACTAAAGTTTCTTGCAAAGGGCGGGTTTTGCTCATAATAACATCTAAATATGCGTTTAAAAATTCAGAAATCAAAGAAAAAGAAAGTCAGTGGATCTGGCCGCAAATGATTGGTGCGACGACGTCAAGAAAAACAAGTAAACTAAACAATAAATAAATATATAATTCTGGACAATTTACACAGCATTACCAAGCCCCAAGCTAAGAAAACTGATACTTAATGATTATTATGATCGGAGCGAGAAAATTAGGAGACCAAGACGGGTGTGCATCAGAATGGCGGGTGTAATGTTGCGAATCAGCATAGAATAAATGTGGGTCGAATCTACCTTGATTCTACCTAAATCTACCAATAATGAAAATGAAAGTACCTCTTTGAATACAGAGATATAACAAAAATAAAGTGAGCCGCCAACCTGACGTCAGGATGGCGGGTGTATTTCTGTTTCTGAATGAAAAACCAATAGGGTATATGCATTTGATTTCAAAATGGCTAAAAAAACGTATACGTATTCTCTATTGATATAGAAACATATCTACATATTTATTTTTGCATTTTGAGATGTTTTTATTGTAGAATTTAACCATTGAAAAATTGATATTTTAAATCTCAATCGCAAAATTTCAAAACGCTACGCCATTGACTAGAGCGGACGTGACATCACTGTACACATTTCTTCTTTTTTTATTCTGCTTGCTGCACCATGATTTGACACTATTCTGCCCACTTCACATTTCGTATTGTCGATTATTTTCAGTTTTTTCGGAAAACCTCTTTCCTGAGATGATCACTACCGAGGTCGTCACAAAAGGTTTTAATGAAGTGTGAACGTCGACGTCAAATAAACATGGCGCCAATATGGCAGCGTTTTTATCACCCAAAAATTATTGTAGTTTTGATTTGATTTTTTTACCTTGTTAATGCGAAATTCAGTGAGATTCTTATCATTTCTCGGTTAAATAATGACCTAAAGAATCGATTAAAACAATAAAAAAAATCGATGCATATACCCTATTGTGTATGTATGGATTCCCATACACCAGTGAAAGTGGCGCCCCCAACTATTTTATCTTACTATTACGTTAAACGCAGCAAGTTTTAAAAATCCTTCGTTCAGTTTGTGGTATCTATTATAAGTTATTTATTCATGCCTCTGTAATCGTTTCATTTTGTATAGCCTAAGATAGAGGTATGAAAAAATAGCTTATAATAGATACCACAAACTGAACGTAGGATTTTTAAAAATTCCTGTGATAAACGTAAAAATATGATAGAATAAGTATCGCTGTCATATTGGCTCGGGTATGCGCCTTAATCATAAGGTTAGGCTTTGTAGTAATTTTGAAAATAAAAATTTCCAATTGACTGCTATTACTAATTTGCCAGGCGCTTTAAAGCGCCTGGACTTTTAGTAATAGTTATCGGGCTCTATCTGCCTGCATCTTAATTGTTTTGTATCTTTGATACTAAATAAAACTTCTCAACTAATTCAATATAATTTCTTCACAATTGTCCAATGGCAAGGAGGCTGTAAATATATAATATATAAAAAATACTGTAAAATAATTAAAAATGTAAGAAATTAAAATATCTAAGAAAATTTCCAATATAAAACTCATTAAAAATAGTATAAACAAATGTACACCTACATATGGAATAATTAAACAATATACAAGTTTATACAAGTCAGCATAATAACATACATACATACAACGACAGACAAATTAAAGGTAGATAAATTAGATAAGAGATTCCACTAAAATTGACAAATCTTTTAAATATTTCTTTATTAATATTATTAAAATTCATTCATTCAATCCTCTGGTCAACATAGGTATTCAACACAGAATAACTATAATAGGATTTTTTTACCATAAATTTTTGTCGTTTAGAATAGTATATATATGTTGTCGAAATCTGTTTTTTTTTTAAGAAATTGTTGAAAGTAAATTATAGTATGATATTTTACTTTTAAGTTATTTCAATTTTACATCACGCTGTAATTGATTGGCTGTATGAATTGCGTCAAACTACACGTAGAAGCTATCTCACAAGGGGTTGAAGTTAGCTGTATAGAAAGTTCGAATACATGGTTCCATACATAGAGATTAATTTCGATGGTTCCATTGAAATGTAAAGTGACAGCTGTCACTACTTGTCATTACTTTTCGACGAAAAGTATTACTTTCATCCCGCTTCCCAGGCAAATTCCGACCTACTTTCTGAGTATGAGTATTGAAAAAATTATTACTTTTCAGGGCTATATTTTATCCCGGAATTCCGGTACGGGAAGTACCCGGGTGAAACCGCGAGGCGGTTCTAGTTAATTTTCATACGTGAAACAATGAGCGACTCCCGTAGGGACACTTCTTCAAGTGGCCTGGTGAATTCGTGGTGAACATTATGAAATTGACTATACCTAGTACTTTTCTGCTAGACTGATGTTGTAGGAACTTGGAGTTTGTTAAAATCGAACAAGCTGTTGTAATCGAAACCTTTGCCGGATGTAGGTACCACAGATATGTAGGTAGGTACTAATAAAAATACCATGACAACATAGAAAAAATATTTATTTAGGTCTAAACAGAGGTTCGACAAAGAGCATTTCTTGGATTGAAATAGCAAAACGGGTTGTTTTTAGAAAATGGAACTGCAAGTCGAGTGCTCTTTGATAAATGGATCTTGAAAGTGGGTTTGATAGCCGAAAAATATCTCGTGTTGCGCGTAGTCTTTCTTGATCTTCCCGGAGTGGTAGACTTAAGCTTGAACGGCTGTTGGTCCCCTTTCATTTCAGACATGAGTTCGTCTGCAACTTGCGAAAGCACCGGCTCGTCCATGTTTTTGACAGCATTTTCAGATTCTGAAATGTACGCTTTGGTGAACATAGATCTTGTGCTTAAACTTGCATCCGCGTCGGTGTCCGCAGCCCTTTGTGGTGCAACGTTCGCAACGACTGACAGCAACAATTGGGTACGAATGTATAAATTGTTACCCAAGTACTAATCACGTCCCTCGACCTATTAGCGCCAAATTCTGTCTCGGGACTACATAAGTTACTCTCACCCGATGTAAACACTGTGCTTTTCATTACGAATACAAAGAAAGTAAGAATAAATAAGTAATAAATAGCTAAGTAATACCTGCTCAACCTCCCCAACGGCCTGTATTGGTCCACTTCTGAACGCAGGCCAGGCCTTCTCCTGATAAGCACCTTATTGGCGTTTATCTCAAAAGTCAGCACTACACAGCTAAAGTAATACCTATATGATTATCAGTGATCGGAGTAGGTAGAGCGATTTGGGTTCATTGACCGCAAACGTTGATGTTAATATGGATATTCCACGGGATTCCGACTAATACTCCGGGATTCGATTATTATAATTATTTTTATCAATAAGTATAAAAAATGGTATTATGTAAGTCCATAAGCGCAGGAGCGACGGTGTCAATTTTACATCAGCAACACGTTGCCAAATTATTTTTATTCTTATTCTTATTCTTAATTAACTTATTGTTAAATGTTGTCTCCCTCGATTACTTCGCTTCTCAGAGTGCGCTTGTTTGCTTCCGGTTGTGTTTTGTTGTGTGGTGAATTTCTTTGGACCCTGGCTTGTTTACTGGATTCTGGAATCTCCTTACTACTACGACTTTGGCTAGCCTTTGTGGACTCTGATTTGCCCTTATTGGATTGGATATTTGGAGTTTTTTTTTATTGGATAATCATTTGGTAAGTTTTTTTGTTGTTAAAAGTAAATTTTGACTACAATTAATGTATCAATCTACCTTGAAATCATAGAAAAATTATATGTTTGGGCTTAGTGAAAAGCTTGCCTAAAGTCAAACCAATGAATAACATTTTGAATACAAAAATTAATGTAGGTACAGTGTTATTGTTAGCTAAACTTTTTTAATACTAATGTTATTGTATTCCAATCCAGTATTTTCTTCACTTTGATGTATGTCACTCTCTTAGCGTAAATTAAAAACTTTTAACTGCCTTTGCATTTTCAAACTCGTACTAGGAATAAATATTTTTACTAGTTTTGTTTTGTTTTTTTGAACAAATCATTATGTTTTGACCACTTAGTGTTTATGTGACTCTATTAAGCATTTCTAATTAAACGACATTTTGATTCAGGTGAAGTAAGTACTTCGACATGGCGTCGTCAAGTTTTGTTAAGCCAGTTGAAAAGTGGATAGGTACGTGAATATCCCGAGCTGATCTTTGACGCTGCTAGCTATACTATTTACTGTACCAAGTGTGAAAGCCATTTAACAGTAAAGAAATCTAATGTCAATCGACATATTGAAAGTGCTCAAAATCGAGGAACTTACAAACGGCCACAAGAAGAATTTTATTTTGACCTTATTCAGTTTTTAATTCTTTGTAACATTCCTTGGTCGCAAATGAAAAATAATGCTTTCAGCAATTTTTTTCAAAAATACTTGTGTTGTGTTTGCTTTTGTAATTGCTTGCACTCACAAAAAAATGCCTGACGTGTCAAAATTGCGTAACGTATATTTGGACAAATTTTATAGTTATAAAATTGCCTCCATCTATGAAAACATTAAAGGTGAGAAACTTTGGATATCGATAGATGAGACAACTGACGTTTTAGGTCGTTATATTGTGCATTTCTTGGTAAAGCCACTTAATGAAATCTTTTCTGGTCGACCTTATTTAATTGTCTGTTAAATGCTTGAGGTGGTCAATGGCCAAACCATTTCAAATTGTACTATAGAATGTTTGAAAAATATTTGGCAAGACAACTTTGAAAGAAAATTTGATAATGTTTTAATATTATGTACTGATAGTGTGGCATACATGTTGTCGGCAGGACGAAATTTGAAATTTGTTTTACCTCAATTAAAACATGTTACCTGTTTGGCACATGCACTTCATCGCGTATCAGAACAAATACGGTTAGAGTACCATGATGTAGATATTATATTAATATCAAATGTGAAAAAAATATTTTTAAAAGCCCCCCGCAGAATAAAAATATTGAAAGATATGTATCCAAACTTACCTCTTCCTCCACAACCAGTAATAACTAGATGGGGCACTTGGCTTAAAGCTGCTTCGTATTACGCAAAATATTATGAAGAAATAATAAATGTTGTTTCTCGTTTAAGCAGCTCTGAATCAATGGCATAACGAAATGCAAAAAATATTCTAGAAAAAGAAAATCTACGGAATGAATCAATATATATAGAAAATCATTATACGATTATTTTATTTTCATTAAAAGAGTTGCAGAAACAAAAATTAGCATTAAGCGACTCATTTTTGGCTTTTTATCAAGTCAGAGCTGTTTTAAATGAATGTAATTCTGATAGGATAAAAATAAAAAACTAAAAGAGTTTTAGATAGAAATCCTGACATTGATATCCTCAGAGAATATGAATATGACATAACAAATCCTGGGATTCGGGGAATATCCATTTTTCTACTTAAAAAACAAATCCCGGATTCGGGGAATATCCATATTATTCAAACATATGGCAAGTACATAAAATAGCTCCACCTACTCCGATCACTGATGATTATAATATGGTTATTCAAAAAATTACTCATATCAATCAATATCAGTCGGAAGTGTAAACAATCTACAGGTAGCTCAACTGATCCATGTCAATACCAGTTGGAAGCATAAAAATAAAAATATGAATTAGGCAGCAAATGAGTGAAATCAGACGTATATCCATATCTGAATTAGATGAACTCAAGTCATTTTAAAAAAAATCTCTACTATACGGAAGTATAAACAAAACTCTACAACTCGAAAAAACATATGCAGATTGCCGCTTCCCCACTTAATTTTTTAAGCTATTGCATAGCTTCTATCGCGGGCCTTGAGCGCGGGGACCGAATCCAGAAATTCCGTAACGAAAAAACCTTGACGTTTGTCTCTTTAGTTCAGCAACTCGCCTCTAGATGGCATTGCAATAGCTTTACCGCGGCAGTCCCCGAGTGCCACACGTCTTTTTTTTCCTTAGGCAGATTCTAGTCTCTGCCGAATGGTAGAATAGCTCTCGTCTCTATAGGCTCTAGCTAGAGGAAGGCAGAAGAAAGCCATGGTAGCGAGAGCTATTCTACCATGGCTATCCTGCCATTAATTTTCGTCTTCATCATTGAAAAATGTATTTTTTTTCCGAAATCTGTTATGTTAATTAAAAAAATAGTTGAAAGGAAAATAGTAATTTTCTTAGAGATATTTAACTAGAATGTACAGCTGCCGCCTGCAGCAGCTCTACAACTTAATTTCTCTTTTGACTGATGTCTGTAATATCTGTTGAAAAATCGTAATCGCAGCTCAACTCCGTTTACAATTTGAGAATTCAGCGTAGGTACCTAAGTACCTATGGTTGTTTTTTTTCTATTCTAGTACCATTTTGAATGAAGCATGTTAGTAAACAAACTATGACACAAATAACAAAATCTCACTTGCTTGGCGTCGAGTTTTAGATATAATTGTAAGCAATTTTTATTGAAGGGAGGATCTAAAATCGACAAGTAATGTAAATTACGTATAAAAGGACGCGCCAACAAAGTGAATTTTAGGTTAAGTATGTACATGCTTCATTTAAAATAGACACGGTATAGGTAACTACTCGTATACTCGTAGTAGCATAGGTACTTTCGTAGCTGTTGCAACTCTTGTTCGGTTAAAGGTGAAAGGGCTCAGGTTGTGGTTATGTTATGTAACTATGTTTAGCAATACATTTGCGTTGCGAGCTATTTTAAAGCCAGGAGAGTGGGCCGCGAGCACGCACTCACTATTGGTCAGCGCGATACTGATAAGCAAAGCGTATAAAACATATTATATAAGAATAATACTGATGAATACTGATACTGATCAATAATACTGATAAGCAAAGAGTATAAAACATTATATGACGGGGCGTCAGGATTTTGGTCCATTTTCAGGCAAATAAAAAGGTGTTGCAGAGAATCACGGTGCTTTTACAATAATTAGTTTTAACGGGGTAGGTTTTAGTAGTGTAACACGGACGGGGTAACAGTTTCGCGTCTGTGTCCGCCGAGCGCTGGGAATAGAATCCACTCCCGTGAGCGCTGCTCGGGAGTGACGACACGACTCTGTCAGGCGCGCGCGCTGTGAAGTTAACTTTCGCAACGCCGTGTCTGTGAAGTTAGCAGAGCATCTTCCAGCAGAGCATAAATAAATGAGAGTTCTGTTCGCATGCAGGTGAGTTCTATAGTTCCTGATACTTTTCAGGAATAGTTCTAGCGTTTTTTCCTGAAAAAATTGGGATGAAATAATGCTCTGCTAACTTCGCGTAGCAGAGCATTTTTCAGGAATCAATATAAAAACAATGTATTTAAAAGCTTTCGTATAATAGAAACAGTTCCTGATGGTTTTCAGGAATAGTTCCGGTGTATTTATAATTTTTTTTCATGAAAACGTACCTTGCAAAATTACAGAATCCAAGACATTTTTGACTAAAGAGAATAGATTCCAGGACCAGTTGAGTCAGTTTGATCATGTTAAAGACAAAACAACTTTTTAGTGTAATTCACATTATTTTCAAAACAAGACCTATTTAAGTTTTTCATGAAATCAGTCTTTAAAAATCTCAAAATCTTTAAATTTTTTGATTAATTGGTAAAGATTCAAACAGCTGTAAAGCCATTTAGATAGAAAATCTATCAGCGTGCATTCAGATTAAGAATAAACCGGGTTTTATCTTATGAATTTAATACTAAATTTTAGCCGACCTTCTGAAATTTTCATGAAAACGTAATTAAAAAATTTACAAAATCTCAGACATTTTTGTCTAAAGTGAAGAGATTCATGGTCCAGTAGAGCAAGTTTTATCAGAGTTCTTATCGCATGCAGCAGGTTTTAGAAAGGTTTAGGTATATTCTTATAGTTTTTATGCGTTTCAGAAGCAGAAATTTTGAGATTTTCATGAAAAGAGTCATAAAAAAAATTCAAAATCTTTGATTTGAACGTTAAATTTGTAAAGATTCAAGAAGCTGTTAGGATATTTTGATTAGAGTTCTATCCGCATGCATTGAGTTTTAGACTGAACAGGGTTTTATCTTATGAATTTGATAATAAATTTGAGCCGATCTCCTGAAATTTTCATGAAATCATTTTTAGAAAACTGACAGAATCTCAGACATTTTTGTCAAAAGTGAATAGATTCAAAGACCAGTAAAGCAAGTTTTATCAGAGTTCTTATCGCATGCAGCAGGTTTAAGAAAGATATTAGTTTATCCTTATAGTTTTTATGCGTTTCAGAAGCAGAACGGTTGAGAATTTCATGAAAATAGTCATAAAAAAAATTCAAAATCTTTGATATGAACATTAAATTTGTAAAGATTCAAGAAGCTGTTAAGATATTTTGATTAGAGTTCTATCAGCGTGCATTGAGTTTAAGACTAAGTAGGGTTTTATCTTATGAAACTGATACTAAATTTAAGCCGATCTCCTGAAGTTTTCATGAAAACGTTATTAGAAAACTGACAGAATCTCAGACATTTTTGTCTAATGTGAAGAGATTCATGGACCAGTAGAGCAAGTTTTATCAGAGTTCTTATCGCATGCAGCAGGTTTTAGAAAGAAAAAAGTATATTCTTATAGTTTTTATGCGTTTCAGAAGCAGAACTATTGAGATTTTCATGAAAATAGTCATAAAAAAAATTCAAAATCTTTGATATGAACGTTAAATTTGTAAAGATTCAAGAAGCTGTTAAGATATTTTGATGAGAGTTCTACCCGCATGCATTGAGTTTTAGACTGAACAGGGTTTTATCTTATGAATTTAATACTAAATTTGAGCCGATCTTCTGAAGTTTTCATGGGAACGTTATTAGAAAACTGACAGAATCTCAGACATTTTTGTCTAATGTGAAGAGATTCATGGTCCAGTAGAGCAAGTTTTATTAGAGTTCTTATCGCATGCAGCAGGTTTTAGAAAAATTTAGGTATATTCTTATAGTTTTTATGCGTTTCAGAAGCAGAACTTTTAAGATTTTCATGAAAAGAGTCATAAAAAAAATTCAAAATCTTTGATTTGAACGTTAAATTTGTAAAGATTCAAGAAGCTGTTAGGATATTTTGATTAGAGTTCTATCCGCATGCATTGAGTTTTAGACTGAACAGGGTTTTATCTTATGAATTTGATACTAAATTTGAGCCGATCTCCTGAAATTTTCATGAAAACATTTTTAGAAAACTGACAGAATCTCAGACATTTTTGACAAAAGTAAATAGATTCAAAGACCAGTAAAGCAAGTTTTATCAGAGTTCTTATCGCATGCAGCAGGTTTAAGAAAGATATAAGTATATTCTTATAGTTTTTATGCGTTTCAGAAGCAGAACTTTTAAGATTTTCATGACACCAGTCATTAAAAATTCAATATTTTTGATATGTACGCTAAAGTTGTATAGATCTAAGAAGCGGTTAAGCCATTTTGATAAGAGTTCTATCAACGTGCATTGACTTTTAAACAAAACAGGGTTTTATCTTATGAAACTGATAATAAATTTAAGCCGATCTCCTGAAGTTTTCATGGAAACGTTATTAGAAAACTGACAGAATCTCAGACATTTTTGTCTAATGTGAAGAGATTCATGGACCAGTAGAGCAAGTTTTATCAGAGTTCTTATCGCATGCAGCAGGTTTAGAAAGATTTAGGTATATTCTTATAGTTTTTAGGCGTTTCAGAAGCAGAACTTTTGAGATTTTCATGAAAATAGTCATAAAAAAAATTCAAAATCTTTGATATGAACGTTAAATTTGTAAAGATTCAAGAAGCTGTTAAGATATTTTGATTAGAGTTCTATCCGCATGCATTGAGTTTTAGACTAAACAAGGTTTTATCTTATGAAACTGATACTAAAATTAAGCCGATCTCCTGAAGTTTTCATGAAAACGTTATTAGAAAACTGACAGAATCTCAGACATTTTTGTCTAATGTGAAGAGATTCATGGTCCAGTAGAGCAAGTTTTATTAGAGTTCATTTTTTCAGTTTTATTAGAGTTTTCATGAAAATCTCAAAAGTTCTGCTTCTGAAATGCTTAAAAACTATAAGAATATACTTAAATCTTTCTAAAACCTGCTGCATGCGATAAGAACTCTAATAAAACTTGCTCTACTGGTCCATAAATCTCTTCACATTAGACAAAAATGTCTGAGATTCTGTCAGTTTTCTAAAAATGTTTTCATGAAAATTTCAGGAGCTCGGCTCAAATTTAGTATCAAATTCAAAAGATAAAACCCTGTTTAGTCTAAAACTCAATGCATGCGGATAGAACTCTAATCAAAATATCTTAAGCTCAGCTTTTTGAATCTATACAACTTTAGCGTACATATCAAAGATTTTGAATAATTTTTATGACTCTTTTCATGAAAATCTCAAAAGTTCTGCTTCTGAAACGCCTAAAAACTATAAGAATATACCTAAATCTATCTAAAACCTGCTGCATGCGATAAGAACTCTAATAAAACTTGCTCTACTGGTCTTTGAATCTATTCACTTTTGACAAAAATGCCTGAGATTCTGTCAGTTTGCTAAAAATGTTTTCATGAAAATTTCAGGAGATCGGCTCAAATTTAGTATCAAATTCATAAGATAAAACCCTGTTTAGTCTAAAACTCAATGCATGCGGATAGAACTCTAATCAAAATATCTTAACAGCTTCTTGAATCTATACAACTTTAGCGTACATATCAAAGATTTTGAATTTTTTTTATGACTATTTTCATGAAATTCTCAAACGTTTTGCTTCTGAAACGCATAAAAACTATAAGAATATACCTAAATTTTTCTAAAACCTGCTGCATGCGATAAGAACTCTAATAAAACTTGCTCTACTGGACCATGAATCTCTTCACATTAGACAAAAATGTCTGAGATTCTGTCAGTTTTCTAATAACGTTCCCATGAAAACTTCAGGAGATCGGCTTAAATTTAGTATCAGTTTTATAAGATAAAACCCTGTTTAGTTTAAAACTCAATGCACGCTGATAGAACTCTTATCAAAATGGCTTAACCGCTTCTTAGATCTATACAACTTTAACGTACATATCAAAAATAATGAATTTTTTATGACTGGTGTCATGAAAATCTTAAAAGTTCTGCTTCTGAAACGCATAAAAACTATAAGAATATACTTATATCTTTCTAAAACCTGCTGCATGCGATAAGAACTCTGATAAAACTTGCTCTACTGGTCCATGAATCTCTTCACATTAGACAAAAATGTCTGAGATTCTGTCAGTTTTCTAATAACGTTTCCATGAAAACTTCAGGAGATGGGCTTAAATTTAGTATCAGTTTTATAAGATAAAACCCTGTTTAGTTTAAAACTCAATGCACGCTGATAGAACTCTTATCAAAATGGCTTAACCGCTTCTTAGATCTATACAACTTTAACGTACATATCAAAGATATTGAATTTTTTATGACTGGTGTCATGAAAATCTTAAAAGTTTAGCTTCTGAAACGCATAAAAACTATAAGAATATACTTATATCTTTCTAAAACCTGCTGCATGCGATAAAAACTCTGATAAAACTTGCTCTACTGGTCTTTGAATCTATTCACTTTTGACAAAAATGTCTGAGATTCTGTCAGTTTGCTAAAAATGTTTTCATGAAAATTTCAGAAGCTCGGCTCAAATTTAGTATCAAATTCATAAGATAAAACCCTGTTTAGTCTAAAACTCAATGCATGCGGATAGAACTCTAATCAAAATATCTTAACAGCTTTTTGAATCTATACAACTTTAGCGTACATATCAAAGATTTTGAATTATTTTTATGACTCTTTTCATGAAAATCTCAAAAGTTCTGCTTCTGAAACGCCTAAAAACTATAAGAATATACCTAAATCTATCTAAAACCTGCTGCATGCGATAAGAACTCTAATAAAACTTGCTCTACTGGTCTTTGAATCTATTCACTTTTGACAAAAATGCCTGAGATTCTGTCAGTTTGCTAAAAATGTTTTCATGAAAATTTCAGGAGATCGGCTCAAATTTAGTATCAAATTCATAAGATAAAACCCTGTTTAGTCTAAAACTCAATGCATGCGGATAGAACTCTAATCAAAATATCTTAACAGCTTCTTGAATCTATACAACTTTAGCGTACATATCAAAGATTTTGAATTTTTTTTATGACTATTTTCATGAAATTCTCAAACGTTTTGCTTCTGAAACGCCTAAAAACTATAAGAATATACCTAAATCTTTCTAAAACCTGCTGCATGCGATAAGAACTCTAATAAAACTTGCTCTACTGGACCATGAATCTCTTCACATTAGACAAAAATGTCTGAGATTCTGTCAGTTTTCTAATAACGTTCCCATGAAAACTTCAGGAGATCGGCTTAAATTTAGTATCAGTTTTATAAGATAAAACCCTGTTTAGTTTAAAACTCAATGCACGCTGATAGAACTCTTATCAAAATGGCTTAACCGCTTCTTAGATCTATACAACTTTAACGTACATATCAAAGATAATGAATTTTTTATGACTGGTGTCATGAAAATCTTAAAAGTTCTGCTTCTGAAACGCATAAAAACTATAAGAATATACTTATATCTTTCTAAAACCTGCTGCATGCGATAAGAACTCTGATAAAACTTGCTCTACTGGTCCATGAATCTCTTCACATTAGACAAAAATGTCTGAGATTCTGTCAGTTTTCTAATAACGTTTCCATGAAAACTTCAGGAGATGGGCTTAAATTTAGTATCAGTTTTATAAGATAAAACCCTGTTTAGTTTAAAACTCAATGCACGCTGATAGAACTCTTATCAAAATGGCCCGCTTCTTAGATCTATACAACTTTAACGTACATATCAAAGATATTGAATTTTTTATGACTGGTGTCATGAAAATCTTAAAAGTTTAGCTTCTGAAACGCATAAAAACTATAAGAATATACTTATATCTTTCTAAAACCTGCTGCATGCGATAAAAACTCTGATAAAACTTGCTCTACTGGTCTTTGAATCTATTCACTTTTGACAAAAATGTCTGAGATTCTGTCAGTTTGCTAAAAATGTTTTCATGAAAATTTCAGAAGCTCGGCTCAAATTTAGTATCAAATACATAAGATAAAACCCTGTTTAGTCTAAAACTCAATGCATGCGGATAGAACTCTAATCAAAATATCTTAACAGCTTCTTGAATCTATACAACTTTAGCGTACATTTCAAAGATTTTGAATTTTTTTTATGACTCTTTTCATGAAAATCTCAGAAGTTCTGCTTCTGAAACGCATAAAAACTATAAGAATATACCTAAATCTTTCTAAAACCTGCTGCATGCGATAAGAACTCTAATAAAACTTGCTCTACTAGTCTTTGAATCTATTCACTTTTGACAAAAATGTCTGAGATGCTGTCAGTTTTCTAAAAATGTTTTCATGAAAACTTCAGGAGATCGGCTTAAATTTAGTATCAAATTCATAAGATAAAACCCTACTTAGTCTTAAACTCAAGACAAGTTGATAGAACTCATATCAATATGGCTTAACCGCTTCTTGAATCTTTACAAATTTAACGTTAATATCAAAGATTTTGAATTTTTATTATGACTATTTTTGTGAAAATATCAAAAGTTCTGCTTCTGAAACGCATAAAAACTATAAGAATATACCTAAATCTTTCTAAAACCTGCTGCATGCGATAAGAACTCTAATAAAACTTGCTCTACTGGACCATGAATCTCTTCACATTAGACAAAAATGTCTGAGATTCTGTCAGTTTTCTAATAACGTTCCCATGAAAACTTCAGGAGATCGGCTTAAATTTAGTATCAGTTTTATAAGATAAAACCCTGTTTAAGTTAAAACTCAATGCACGTTGATAGAACTCTTATCAAAATGGCTTAACCGCTTCTTAGATCTATACAACTTTAACGTACATATCAAAGATATTGAATTTTTTATGACTGGTGTCATGAAAATCTTAAAGTTCTGCTTCTGAAACGCATAAAAACTATAAGAATATACTTATATCTTTCTAAAACCTGCTGCATGCGATAAGAACTCTGATAAAACTTGCTCTACTGGTCCATGAATCTCTTCACATTAGACAAAAATGTCTGAGATTCTGTCAGTTTTCTAATAACGTTTTCATGAAAACTTCAGGAGATCGGCTTTAATTTAGTATCAGTTTCATAAGATTAAACCTTGTTCAGTCCAAAACTTAATGCATGCGGATAGAACTCTAATCAAAATATCTTAACAGCTTCTTGAATCTTTACAAATTTAACGTTCATATCAAAGATTTTGATTTTTTTTTATGACCATTTTCATGAAATTCTCAAACGTTTTGCTTCTGAAACGCATAAAAACTATAAGAATATACCTAAATTTTTCTAAAACCTGCTGCATGCGATAAGAACTCTAATAAAACTTGCTCTACTGGACCATGAATCTCTTCACATTAGACAAAAATGTCTGAGATTCTGTCAGTTTTCTAATAACGTTTCCATGAAAACTTCAGGAGATCGGCTTAAATTTAGTATCAGTTTTATAAGATAAAACCCTGTTTAGTTTAAAACTCAATGCACGCTGATAGAACTCTTATCAAAATGGCTTAACCGCTTCTTAGATCTATACAACTTTAACGTACATATCAAAGATATTGAATTTTTTATTACTGGTGTCATGAAAATCTTAAAAGTTCTGCTTCTGAAACGCATAAAAACTATAAGAATATACTTATATCATTCTAAAACCTGCTGCATGCGATAAGAAATCTGATAAAACTTGCTCTACTTGTCCATGAATCTCTTCACATTAGACAAAAATGTCTGAGATTCTGTCAGTTTTCTAATAACGTTTTCATGAAAACTTCAGGAGATCGGCTTAATTTTAGTATCAGTTTCATAAGATAAAACCTTGTTCAGTCCAAAACTCAATGCATGCGGATAGAACTCTAATCAAAATATCTTAACAGCTTCTTGAATCTTTACAAATTTAACGTTCATATCAAAGATTTTGATTTTTTTTTATGACTATTTTCATGAAATTCTCAAACGTTTTGCTTCTGAAACGCATAAAAACTATAAGAATATACCTAAATCTTTCTAAAACCTGCTGCATGCGATAAGAACTCTAATAAAACTTGCTCTACTGGACCATGAATCTCTTCACATTAGACAAAAATGTCTTAGATTTTGTAAATTTTTTAATTACGTTTTCATGAAAATTTCAGAAGGTCGGCTAGAATTTAGTATTAAATTCATAAGATAAAACCCGGTTTATTCTTAATCTGTATGCACGCTGATAGATTTTTTATCTAAATTCAAATTCAAATTCTTTTTATTTTCAGATAAATAAATCCATAGTTTGTTAGTACAGTTTCTTATATTAAAATAAATGGCTTTACAGCTGTTTGAATCTTTACCAATTAATCAAAAATTTAAAGATTTTGAGATTTTTCAAAGACTGATTTCATGAAAAACTTAAATAGGTCTTGTTTTGAAAATAATGTGAATAACACTAAAAAGTTGTTTTTGTCTTTAACATGATCAAACTGACTCAACTGGTCCTGGAATCTATTCTCTGTAGTCAAAAATGTCTTGGATTCTGTAATTTTGCAAGGTACGTTTTCATGAAAAAAAATTATAAATACACCGGAACTATTCCTGAAAACCATCAGGAACTGTTTCTATTATACGAAAGCTTTTAAATACATTGTTTTTATATTGATTTCTGAAAAATGCTCTGCTACGCGAAGTTAGCAGAGCATTATTTCATCCCAATTTTTTCAGGAAAAAACGCTAGAACTATTCCTGAAATGTATCAGGAACTATAGAACTCACCTGCATGCGAACAGAACTCTCATTTATTTATGCTCTGCTGGAAGATGCTCTGCTAACTTCACCAACATCGCAACGCCTCCGTTCATGTTGGATACGACATATATTTAAGAGTATGCATATAAAACATACTTGGGGCGTCGGTTTCAACAGCTGCGGCGGCGGTGGCGGCGGCTTCAGTTGGCTTGGGTGAGTTAGTTGGAACATCAGATTCGTCGGCTACAGTCTCTGCGGCGCCCCCCTCTGGGGTCTCACTAACCGCGGGATCCTCAGAAACTGCAATAATCATCTATGATGAAACAGGGCGAGGGCATCCGGACTTGGTGGATATACTCGTAGGTACCTCCCACTCTATATTGTATCCATTTTGAATGGAGCATAAACGTAAACAAACCGCCCATACTTAACCTAAAGTTTACTTAGTTGGCGCGTCCTTTTATACGTAATTTACATTACTTGTCGATTTAAGATCCTCCCTTCAATAAATTTTTTTTACAATTATATTTGAAACTCGACGCCAAGCAAGTAAGATTTTGTTATTTGTGTCGTATTTTGTTTACTAACATGCTTTATTCAAAATGGATAAACCATAGGTATTGGGGCGCTAACTATGAATTAGAAATATCTCAACAGTTCATGTTAGAATTGTGAATGAATTATTGAAACCGCGGTTTTGCGGTAAAACGAAAGTCTATCAATCATAAAATAGAATATTCGAAGAATTGAATATTCTGCACCGGAAGCTGGCTCAACGAGCGAATCCGATGGCAATTGATCTAATTGTGGACGACCTACTTCGAGGTGGTCGAGCCGTAAGCGGTGCAAAATCAGTTGTTTGCTCCTGTGATTTATTTCGCGGCTTCGCCATCGTGAAAAAAATTATGTCACATTCTATGGGAACGGGATAAAAAGTATCCTTTGTTGGCAATTTTCGGTCTACGCTAACTCCCCATCAATTTTCAGCCAAATAGGTTCAGCCGTTCTAGAGTTATAATAGTGTAACTACCACGACTTTCGTTTATAATAACATATATTTAGAGGTTTTGCTTTAATATCCTCCACCGCAAAAGGCCCATAAAAACTACAATAGCTGACTGAGGGCACTTCGGTGTCTATTCAGATGTCGCCAAAACTAGTCTAAACCAATCTGACAGGACTAAAAATGATGCCATCCTTATTATTTTGATCATTATGACAGGGACGGCGACTTTCTTTGTACTGTCAAATTAGTTTAGTTTAGTTTTGGCGACATCTGAATAGACACCAATGATGTCCAAATTAGTTTAGTTCTGGCATCTGAATCTATCTGAATAGATTCAGATGCCAGAACTAAACTAAACTAATTTTGACAGTACTCAAAATGTTGCAGTCCCTGTCAAAACGATTCAAATAATAAGAATGGCATCGATTTTTAGTCTTGCCAGATTAGTTTTGTCTAGTTATGCAAATATCTGAATAGACACCATTAGCATAAACTTGGACAGTCGTCACAGTCGGAAGGAGCAAAAGGGGTTTGCCTATCTCATCTAATCATAGCTGACCCTGGGTGCGACCCTGTCAATGACGTCCAATCTAACAAACTGCTTGTCAATTTTTTTTTATATTACTCACCTTCCTCTTCTTGTCTGCGTAGACTTCGAAAGACATCTGCAAATATTTTTTAATTTCAGTTAATGTAATCAGCTGTGATCACAGATTATGTCTATTTAGAAGACTCAGTGGCCCTCATGAGGTGAACTAACTGATGAGGTGGCAGGGAACTAGATGCGGGTAGTACAGGACTGGTCATGTGGCGATCTTTGGAAGCGTTTGTCCAGAAGTGGACGTCGTTCGGCTGAGATATTGAACACAGAGATATGGTAGAGTCTGTTCAAAAAGAGAAGAGCCGTGGCGTTACGGCGAACTTACACTTTTAGTCGTACTGCAATGACAGAGCAGTGTTGTCAACAACGAAACAAAAGTTGTCAAATGGCACACAAGTATCCTCAATTCCCACGACTCTTCTCTTTTTGAACAGACCTTGGGTAAAGTAAAAAATCTATGGGTACAACTTGCTGCAGATTAGAAAAAAATTAAGAAGGCATAGGTACAGTCAGTCGCTTAGATTAGGTACGCTCCCAAGTTTTCACTTATATGATTATTAATTACATTACATTATTATACTTACATACGAATTGAGAACGGAGGAGGTTCTCATCAATTCGAATATTTTTGAAGTCGGTTAAAAATGAAAGTCCACGGACACATTTTTCGTACAAAGTCGTCATAGTTACTTGTCAGAATGCGTTTTATAAACACTATTTTGTCAAATTGAAAACTCGGCACTGTATAATATTTTCGCAGCTGACAGTACCGTACCTAGGTACGCATCAGTACTTGGCTCTTCGTACCTCTATAGGTATATGTGAATTATTCCGTGCACGCCGATTCCCCCAGCGACGATTTCCCGTAACGTCGATTCTTTTCGAGGTGAATTCCCCCACGACGATCTCACTTTTTTCGCGTGGTGTACAGTCGTCAGCGGTGTAGATCAATTGAATAGTAATTTTGTCGAGCCAAATAAATAGTTACAATGTTTTTGTTTCTCACCAGAGCCATATAAATAACTAGAGGGCATCCGACGTCTGAAATTATCTGAAACATATAAAATTTTCTTAAAAAAACATGTATGTGAATTTTACCTACGCATGAGTTACCTAGAATACGAAAACGTACTGTAAAATGAAATGAAATGAAATTTGTAACATTCAAATTTCTAAAAGGTGATAATAGGCATTATTATTATTTTCTAACCTTGAAAAAGAAAATCACAACCAAATAATATAATTAAATTGAAACTAGTATTTACACTTTAAACAAATGAGCTAACTGCAGAATGTTTCAAACAATGTTCAGGTAGCTAACTAATTAATATCCAATAGCTCTATTTTTTACTATTATTTGATTGTAATTTTTCTTTGTCTTAAAATATCTTAGAACTACAACTATGCAAAATTTCAGCCTGATACGTTTTGAAGGTTTTGCGTAAAAGAGTAACAAACATATTATACCCTTAGGTACATACAAATTTCGAGTTTATATATTAACAGTATAGGATTAATGTGAATTAATAAATGTTTGTTAATTCTAATAATTGCCAAAACTGGTTAACGGAGCAAACAAACAGTTTCCATAGATGTAGTTAAATATATGTGTATAACATCTTCGTCCACATCGTTAGGTAGGTACTTCCTAGTATGCCGAGTGAGTAGGTTAGGTACAGACAGCGTCAGAATTGACCTTCCCCGGCATAACACATAAAGGGGCCTAATTCCACTGTTTTTTAAACAAAATGCTAAAATGGCGCCATACGATTTAGACAGAGATTTAGTCGTAAATTTATTTGGTAGGTATCTATTCTATATATACTATCTATTACCGTATGATTACAATCTCTATGACTTATAATAGCGTGTCAATAATGTGGTGGGGCATATAATCATAATCGTAATAGTTATAGACATAAACAATAAAGATCGTGTTATAAGAATACCAAAAGGTGTCAATGGCGGTGATTGTTACGCGGTAATGAAGCGATAATAATATTGTCATAGAGTTGAATGCAGTCGGCAACTCGCAGTACGTGTATGTATACGAGCTCTTACTGTTATTTTGAATATTTTGAATGGCTTTCCTTCTTGACAAATCGGTGTGAGACGGGGCCATCAACCCAAGGTTGCGTTGGATGATGGCTCGAGTAGTTGTAGCTGGTTGACGATTGGTGGCCGCTCGCGATGCAGTCGTGGACGAACGCGCTGTGACTTGCGCTGAAATATTGTGTAAAGCATAAGTTAGCACACACTTTATTTTCTGTTCTGTACTCTTGGCAATAATAAAAAATGAATAAGGCTGGGCCATCTACACAGCATCATCTAGCCCCAAGACTGCCAAAACTAAGAATAAGCACCGCTGAAAACCAGCGCTGCTATGATACAATTGTACCATAGCAGCATTATGCTGAGCCTGTGACCTTTTTGTGTTAAACGTAATTAAATTTTAGTTGATATGTTAATTTATCCATGTCACACAAATAAAGATTTTCTATTTCTATTTCTTAGCTTGTGTTATGATGGGTTACATATCATAATAACTAAACTTGATTCAACTATTTCTAAAACAACTACGGTCGATTCACCTACTGTTTAAAATACCTACGATCGTTTCACAGGATTTCCTTTTAACTTATGATAGATATACATACAGGATAATTCACCTACGGTTTTTTATAGTTTAATGTTGAGAGACCCGACCGCCCCTCCCGCTTCGCGGGGGTGGTATGCCTAGAGTCGTACAAAATTGGTTTTGTAAGCTCGTCACGTATCAATAAAGCTCAGCCTGATATTGTACGGTCATTATAATGTGCACCACGATAATCGTAAGCCATGTACTTGAATCATTACCTACTATATAATTAGCTGTACAAATTTGATCACCAATTATTGCGTACAATATTTTGTCTAGCCAACAATATTAGATTTAGCCTCGGCGATGCAACCCGCAGGGGTGCGCGCTTATTGATTAACCTTAACCGAGTCATCCATTCGGTATTTAATACACAGTGCTGACATCCAGTGCCTTAAAAAAATTTCGTTCGTTAGTGCGATGAATTTTAGTTCCATTAAAATTAGGTAAGTTAAACAGTAGTTGAGTCGTCCAATATGCGTCATAATAATGAACATACATAGGTGAATTGACCGTAGTTGTTTCAAAAATAGTTGAAACAAGTTAATTTATTATGATATTTAACCGTTATGGGTACTAGACGTCTGATACACATAATACATTACATAGATATTTAAGTATATATTTATTATGCATAGAAAACGACCAGAACACCCTGAATCTGCAGATTATAAAGATTTGTGCCGAGGTGGGAATCAAACCCGCAACCTCCTGCGTCGCAGCGGACCATCGCCCGGAGCGCCACAGAGGTCTTCAAATAGAAGAGAAACATGAAAAAATATGCTATTTAGCAGTTTTAGTGCTCATGATGCAATTCCAAGTATACCCAGCATGTAGATTTTTTTAAACCCTAAACAATAGAGAGACATATCAGACAGACAGGAGGAATAAAGAAGGCGTCCAGAGAATTAACAAACAAAAAAGAATGGATTGTAAAGATGGAAAACAACAGCGGGGGCCGAGAAGGTTGGTAGACAGGAAATACTTAAGATCGCAACGGATTACTACGCTAAACTATACAAAAACAACACAACTGAAAGAGAAATAGACCTACCAGAGAATGAAACTGTACCCTACATCATGCAGGATGAAACGGAAAAGGCTATTAATAGCCAGAAAAACGATAAAGCTCTAGGAACAGACGGCATAAGCAATGAAACGAAAGCAGCAATGATACATATACTCACAGAAATTTACAACGACGTGATCAACTCAGAAATCATCCCAGAGCAATGGACTTTATCTAACATAATCCTTCTGTTCAAGAAAGGAAATCACTGCAATATTGGAAACTATCGGCCCATTAGTCTCATGTCTAATATTTATAAGACCTTTATAGATTATTTTAAAAAGAATAGAAAATAAACTAGACCAGCTACAGCCAATAGAACAGGCAGGATTCCGCAAGAACTTCTCGGTACTAGACCACATCCATACTGTCAGGCAAATTATAGAAAAATACGCCGAATATCAGCTTACAGATTATATAGCTTTTATTGACTACAGTAATAGCATTTGATTCTGTGATACACTCTAAAATCTGGGAATCCTTAAAGGAACAAGGTATAGAACACAAATATATAAGGATTATAAAAAATATTTACAGACACAGTTCGGCATGTGGATACATGCCGAACTGTGTCTGTAAATATTTTTCCCTTCTTACTAGAAAAGAAAAGAAGGGAAATAGGTTTCAAATACAAAAAGGAGGAGACAGGGGGACCCTCATTCACCAACACTATTTCTGGCTGTACTTGAAATGATCTTCAGGAATCTCGAATGGAGAGAAAGGCATAACCATTAATGGCCGCACGCTAACACACTTACGATTCGCGGACGATATTGTATTATGTATTTGCAAAAACACCAGGTGATCTAAGCAAGATGATTAATGATCTAGCATCAGAAAGTGCAAAGGCCGCATTGAAGTTAAACCCCGAGAAAACATGAATCATGACCAATGGCAACAAAGATCCTGTAACAGTGAAACAGACTCAAATCTCCTGTACGGACGAATACATATATCTCGGCCAACTGATGTCTCCAGAAGACAACATAAACAAAGAAGTCGATAGAAGAATTGTGAACAGTTGGAAAAAATACTGGGGTCCAAAAGAAGTAATGAAAGAGTAATGAAAGCAAACTATTTAATACATGCATCTTACCTGTATTGACATAGGGAAGCGAAACATGGGCAACAAGAACATCAAACAAACTCTCCACATGCCAACATGCCATGGAAAGAAGTATGTTAGGGATCAGAAGAATAGACAAATTAAGAAATAGCAGCATCAGAAACAAGACTAAGGTCCAGGATATAACTTTGAAAATAAGAAGACAAAAGTGTTTTCTTTCCATAACTCGCTGAGTGACTCTGAACTGGTGGACCAGTCGTGAGTGTCCACGTTTCTCACTCAAGCGTTTTCCTTTCATATAATATTGACATTAATAAATTCCAGTTGACGCCCTGCCCACCTATCTATATTATATATTTGAAACTATTTTTTTCTTTTTAATAATACATATATTATGCAAATCTAAAACCGCTCATTTCTATACATATACAACCTCTCTATCCAGTCTCTATTCACCCCGTTTTACCCGGTAATTAAAGCTGCCAGTACTAATTAAAAGAGTAAAGAGTAAAAATATGTAACTTACATGAAGACAGTCGAGCGGTAGATGCACAGGTAGGTTCTTCAGGGGGTTCTGTGGCCGCTTGAAACACTCTTTGTCGCAGTACAATATTTTCTCTGAGTGCCCTTGTATACTCTATCAGTTAAAATTAATATAATTTATAGGTTGTTATCATCACACTCACACTAATATTATAAATGCGAAAGTTTGTATGGATGTATGGATGTTTGTTACTTCTTCACGCCAAAACTACTGAACGGATCTGGCTGAAATTTAAAATAGACATAGTCCTAGGTCTGGAATAAAACATAGGCTGCTTTTTATCCCATAAATCAGTTTCCGTGGGATGAAAATCATCTTTTAACGTTTCCATAGGAACAACGCGTGCGAAGCCGCGGGGCGCAGCTAGTAAGAAATAAATCCATGACAGTAGGTATCGCATATTTTCCGTTCGAGGGTTCTAAACCAAACCTTGTATAAAATTTAAAAATGGAAACTTAAAATAAACCTTTAATTCATGGGCTATATAAAGTCCATGTGCATCCTGCACATGGAAACACACTGAACACTAAGAAATGAAACAAAATCCTAATTTTTCGATTTTGATTGGAACCCGCGTCCTCCCCTTAGTACGGGAATGTCATAATCATAACCGCTAGACCACAAAGTCGGATACAGCCTCGGCCAAAATTCTCTGGGACTGTAAGAACTATGGCGTCGTGGAATTTTACTTCATTTCTAATAATAATAAAAACATTGTATACCTACTGCTCCATGGTGGTGGTAATAGGGTATAATATGCATTTGACTTCAAAAAAGCTAATATTTTTTTTACGTACTATTGATATAGAAATATCTATATTAGAAATATATCTGTTTATTTATTTTTGTTCTTTATGATGTTTTATTGTGAAATAGAATCATTGAAAAGTAGATTATTTTCAATCTTAACCGCATAATTTCTAAACGCAACGCTATTGGCACCTGAACCGTGACGTATGCCGTCACAATTCGGGTGCCAATAGCGTTGCATTGCTTGTACATTTTTGTATGGGCATGAAGTTTTTGTTGTAGACATTGAGTTGAGAGAAGTTGATGGGGGATCCGATGAACTGTGACGTCACAAAATGCAAGGGCTAACATGGCAGCGGTTTTATCACCCGAACGAAACTAAGTGTAGTTTCCTTTTTGTTTTTTACCTCAATAATTGAAAATATTTTGTCTGTTATGTTTTTTCGTTTATGTAACCTAAAAATCGATTTAAAAAATAAACCACGCATAATTCCCTATTGGAAAAACTAGGTGCACCGAGTTGGTACGAATATTATATTAAAGGTAACTTTAAATGGACTTGTCCTAGTGGACAAAGTTTGTAAAGCTTAGGCAGAGATAGAGACGAGTTGCCCTTTGTGACCACCAAACTCTATTTGCGCATCTCTGCCTACCTAAACTATACAAAATAAAACTATTACAAAGGGATGAATTTTTAAAATTTCCCGCGTTAAACGTAATTATAATATGTTCAAATAGGCGGCGGCGCCACAATGGCTCGGGTACGCGCCTTAATCTTGATTGAGTTTATGTACCATTTTTTAAAAGTTCAACCAAAAGTAGCGCTTCCTTCAGATTTTCGTCTTCGCCGGACTCTCCTCCGATATTGTTGTTTGCTAACTCATCGCCAAAACTTTGCGTGGCGCAAAATAATGTGCACAGTAATAAAAAACTTAGAACACATTTCCTATGTAAACCCATAACTAAACCATATTACCTATGTTCACATCAAAGTGTTATCGCCAGCCTAAGTTATATGTATTTTATGGGAATCGATTTATGGAAACATAACTACTTAAATGGTACGACGTTCAAACGGAGAGGATAAAATAGGTAGAGAAGTTTGCTTTATTCATGGAATAGCTGCTTGCGACAGAAATTATACAAGTAAATGCATACAACTTTTCAACCTAATTCAAACTGTTGTCATTTCATTAAATTTTTAGCAAATTTCCAGTGTATTAAGCTTTTGTGTAATAATTATACCTAACTGTGTGAACAGACATTGTCATTTTTTTATCATTATTCGAAACATTGAGAAAAAGTCCAGTCTATAAATGAGACGCGATACCATACAATACAAAGTGTCTAGACGTAGATTGACATTGTGTAGGCCAAGAACGTAGGATCCTAGGTCTACACAATATTTGACATAAACTTGCTAGTGATGTAGTCATTGGTGTATATTCAGATGTCGCCAAACTAAACAAAAAAAACTAAAGTAATTTCACAGTACTAAAAGTGTTGCTGTCCCTGTCAGAACGATCAAGACAATAAGGATTGCATAATTTTTAGTCCTGTCAGATTAGTTTTTGTCTAATTTTAGCCATTGTCGATTCTAATATTTTATGAAGCAAACATAGTTTTTAGTGCATCGAAATATCTTTTTAAAATTTGCATATTTATTCCGTCCGACAGATGACTTGGGTAGGGTTCTTATTTTTATAAGAACCCAACCCAAGTCATCTGGACTAATACATAGGGACTATGAGTTAATTGTAGTTGTAATAAACCAAAAACATTATATATTAAGTAACTCTACCTGCAATTTGTCTTGTGACACTTCAGATAATCATGATTATATATTATTTTGATTTCAGTTTAAAATTCAATTTTTGGTTTGAACTTACCTACTACTAAATCGACAACATGGGTAAATCCACGTAAAATCTAGTTGAATAATACCCATTATAAAGGATATAATTATCTCCTATATTATCGCTATTTAGTGCATTTATTTTGCAAAATTGTATCCGTTGCTAACAAAATTACCTCATGACATCAATAAAAATAAATGTTAGTCAAGCTCAAATTATAAACGTGGATGAGTTTACTCAAAAAAAATCTTATAGTGTATCCAAAATCTTCGTTGATTCCCACGTCCATGTTTTTCGTCTGTTTCGGTTTGCATCCTTGAGGTATCTTTTATATGTTGTTTGCGGGTAAACTACGGCACCTGAACGCACGTTCTCCTGAGAAAAAACAAAAAGTGAACGCAATCCCGCACGGAATCCTGACAAATATTAATTGTTCTCTAGGAACAAAATTAATATTCTTGTTCCTAGTTCCATAGCTTGCTCGTTCGTTTATAGTGTTTCGCAGCCGGCGAAAACCTTGTACAGAGTTATTGACAAAGAAAATTACAACCGATAGAAATAAATAATTTTGTGAATTTCCGATGTAAAAATCAAATGTCAAAAATGACAGCTATTGTCAAAAATTGCGCTATTTTTTAATAAATTAGTTTACACTTTGCTTCCCAAAGGGTCCACGACATTTGAAAACAAATGAAATTTCTTTTCCCACGGGTCCATGGAATTGTTTGGTACAGTTGGCTATAAAGGCTTCGATTAGATAGGACATACAGAATAAGTAAAAGTGACAGATTCTAATGTGAAGTGACACAGATTACTACGCAATAAAACTTGTGGAAGTTGAAGTAGCGTGACTTCCAATCCAACGTGTAAACGTTCGCGTACCTAAGTGGATTTCTGCAAGTTTTAGTAACTTGTCAAAGATGGTGCCCCTTGCCACGTGTGTTGTTAGTTGTTTAAAAGTAGCAGGCAGTGGAAAAAGTCAGCAATTGACTTCTGCAAGAAATTGCGGAAGTCACTCTCCAGTAAACACTTCGATCTATGCGGAACTCGAACACTCGCGCAATACTTCAGAAGTTTTAGTGCCTGGCTGAACTTGATGCAATCTCTCGTGTTCGCAAATAGACCAATCTCAGTTTGTGAAAATTGTTGTCAATTGACTTCTGCAAGAAACAGCGGAAGTTAGGTACGGGATACTTCGCTTAACGATATCTGTGCCATCATCATCATCTTCATCAGCCTATGCTATGTCCACTGCTGGACATAGGTCTCCCCTTATGAGCGCCATAGCGCCCTGTCTTCAGCTTGACTCATCCAGCATCAGCCGGAGGGCGTCTTACACTGCGTTTGCCGCGTCGCGGTCTTCACTTAAGAACTCGTTTACCACAGCGGTTGTCGGTTCTTCGCAAAATATGGCCGGCCCACTGCCACTTCAGTTTGCAAATTCTTTGAGCTAGTATGTCGATATCTTTGGTTCTCTGTCGGGTGTATTCGTTACGAATCCTATCCTTCAGAGAGACTCCGAGCATAGCTCTTTCCATAGCTTGCTGAGCGACTTTAAGCTGGTGGATCAGCCCCTATCGTGAGTGGTGAGTGGAGAGTCATGACGGGTAGGACGCACTGATTGAAAACTTTCGTTTTTAAGCATATGCGGCGGTATGGATGTCGAGAAGACTCGACGTAGTTTTCCAAACGCTGCCCAGCCTAGCCGGATCCTCCCCTTGGCCTCCTCCTCTTGAAATTGTTTTTACCCAACTGCAGAATCTGCCCATGGTAAGTGTACTCGGAAACAATTCCGAGAGAGCTGCCATGTACGTTGACCGGTCCCGGATCAATGAGGCCATTGATCATGACTTTGGTTTTATCCAAATAAAATAGGTAACTCATTTTACCTAATACTCGTAAGTAAAGGTCAAGTCCGGTACGATCGCATGAGAACATAATTGAGTTTGCTTTAAAAACCATAAACCGACGTCAATTATATGGTATTCTCATGGAAGGAACCATTTGTCAAAACTGGACTACACGTGTAGTCCCATTTAAAGGTCCAGTTTTGAAAGCTGGTGCTTACACCAGCTTTCAAATAAAAAGAGGATCAACAAAATCGGATCACACAGTCAAAAGTTCTGAGGTAATTAATACGTTCGAATTGAGGATCTCCTCCTTTTTTGAAGTCGGTTTAAAAACTATAAACCGAAGTCAATTTTATGGTTTTCTCGTGGATGCCATGGTCAAATCGGACCAAATTGAAATTGAACCACATGAGAAGCACCAGCGTTAAATTAAAAAGAGAATCAATCGTATCACCCAGTCAAAAGTTCTGAGGTAAAAGACAATCTCAAACCCGGTTTCCAGGTAGGTACAACCACTAACTACTAATCTCTTTTGTAGGTCGACTTAAGTTTTAAACAAATTTCTCAATGATAGAAAGTTTATTTAAAAGCAGTTGCTAGGTATGTACGTACCTACGTAGCTGAATCATACATGAATAAAGCTATGTAGCTGAATGTCTTTGTTTGCCAAAAATATCTTGAATTCTAGATAGAGGAAAAGCAATATTTTTACACTTTTTAGGGAGTGCTTACAGATAAAGTCGGGTGTATATGTAGTATAAAAAAATAATTATAGTTTCGTATAAGTTCACTTTATGAAAAAGGTAGTTTTAACATTCATTAATTAAAAAGGGAAGATAGGTTACGTTCTCCCAGCGCTTACTCAAAAATTGGCATGTGTTACGCAGACACATACGCACATATATAGTTATATTTCCAGATATGAGGTTGCCATTTTCGAGAAACTAGTACCTCATTTTCCTTTTTTAATTAATCAATGGTTTTAAACGAAAAATTTGAGGCAGAGCTCATTTGTCTTACTAACAAACCAAATGTTCTTAGCCTTAGATAATGCTTACCATGTCGGGATAATTATGTTCTTTGTTTCGTAATTTGACAATGGTGACTGGCCTGGAACGTTTGGGTAACGGCTCGAAATAGTTCTGAAAGAAATTATTTCCAACTTTAATGTCTTCTTTCTTTCTTTTTCTTCTTCGTGCGCCAAATCATTATAATGAGAAAAACCTTACTGATGAACACAATGAAAACACTACGTAGATAAATATATTATACATAGAAACTATCCAGAACGCCTCATGGGTCGGGTCATGGCCCCCTTGCCCCCGTAAATAGAATAGTAGCAAAAAAAATTCACTATGCATCTTTCGGACAATGTCCAAGGTTATTAACACCTTATTTGGTATAAATTCAGCTAGGTTGAAGTGTCGACATATTTACAAAGAAAAGAAAACACGAATTCCCAATTTAGTTTGCCTCTCAGTTCAATATTTACAGTGCCAATTTTCAGTGCGAATTTCTACGCATTTTTTTGATTTGACGCCCCTACGTGACAAAATAAATCCGATTTCAGACCCAGGTTTGCAAAACGGGAATCGTGTGTGACGTGTGAGTGTCAGTCCAAATACAGTGCTTCAAAGCGGCAGCCCTAAACAATTAAAAATAAAATTGACTAGTCACCAAGAGAGATTAAGTTTCGACACAGTACCGTAAGAATAAATAAAAACAGAGTAGAAGGGACTCTTCTTTGATGGAGTTCCAAATGCCGCTATTACTCAATTCCCCATTCACGTCGTCGATACGCTCCTTTGTCGTCCAGGCGTGTTGCCAGTTTTGCCATTGCTACTGTTTAATATTGCTTACGTATTGTAACATTTGTAACGTAGGTACCTACATTGTATAAATAATAAGTTATGATAAGTGCCATATATCCCCACGCTGGGCATGCGAGTTGTTGGTAGAATTGTTGTGAAGGGGACGGTGGATATCCCTTAGTTAGTAGCCTCTTACGACACCCGCGGAAAGAGTTGCGGTGGTGCAAATTCTATGCCAGCACCACACATTTAGGTTCTACTTTAACTAAATTTGTGTAACAATTGACTACACAACAAGAATGTTAATTAGTTACGCAAACCCAATTTTTAACCGCGGCCGAAAGAAGTTGAAGGGAATTGTTTTTGGGAAAGACAATGATTATCGAGTAGTTTGTTGAAAAATCACGAAAAAAACACAGGTTTTATGGCAAAGTTGTAAGGTAAACAGATAACCATTAAATTACCTATTGTATTACTCTATGGTTTATCCATCCAGCATGGAGCATGTTAGTTAATAAACCACGATACAAATAACAAAAACTCACTTGCTTGGCGTCGAGTTTCAGATATAATTGTAAGCAATTTTTATTGAAGGGAGGATCTAAAATCGACAAGTAATGTAAATTACGTATAAAAAAGGACGCGCCAACAAAGTGAATTTTAGGTTAAGTATGGGCGGTTTGTATACGTTTATGCCTCATTCAAAATGGACACGGTATAGACTAGACTGGCGTTTGAATTGTATTTGTTTACAGTTCCTGCAACCTAACAATTTCAAAAAGCCTTTATATTCGCTGACCATGTTACATTATGTATTTTGTCACGTACGACGACCTCTGTGGCGCGGTGGGCAAAGGTCTGCCTGCGACGCAGGAGGTTGCGGGTTCGATTCCCGCCTCGGGACAAATTTGTGTACGATCTGCAGAAATTTGTTCAAAGGCGTTCTGGATGTTTTTCTATGTATAATAAAAAAATATCTATCTATGTAGTGTATTGTATTATGTATATCAGTTATCTAGTACCCATAACACAAGCTCTGCTTAGCTTGGGGCTAGATAATGCTGTGTGAATTGTCCAGCATTATTTATTTATTTATTTATTTATATTTATTAAGTACATCTATATCATAATCTATACAGTAAGTGCTTATAAGTATGTAAAACTTGACTTTTTAGATCAGAACAACCGAACACTCCACAATAACTTGGCGCCATTGTACCTATAGGTAATTTAATTTAAATTAATTTGTTTACGAAACACACAAAAATGTAACAGCCCGTCTGAGTCATTCGGTTAAACCGAAGGAATCGCGTAGGCTAATTTCGTACGTGACCTTGAGTAGTTCAGAGCCGAAGTTTCCCTTCTACCCAGTTCTTGTCTATTCTTATGACAGTACCTACCTAGCTTCAGGGATACAGGGCGGGGTCAACTCTCTTTGGGGACAGCAATCCAATTTAGGTCAATTTGTAGCAGAAATCAACTGCATGTCAGGATTTTTGCTCCGAGCTCTTTCACAGTTTTTAGGGTTAAAAGCGCGGGTCGCTCTAGCTGTAATTTTCTCCTCTTGAATGTTTCCGCGAAAATGTTACCGAAGAAGCTATTAACTTGAAATTTAAAATCATAATAATTTTCGCCTGTACAGATAAAACGAACAAAAAATGACAATAAAAATTTGAGTAGTTCAAATTATGATTTCGAAATTTATTAAGAAACCTAACTAACAATTGACATGTAGGTACATTTCAAAAAAACATGGTATTAAAATTTTACTTGATTAATATTTTTCGAATTAATTTTAAATTAGTTGTGTAAATACTTAAAACACTATTTGAAAAAAATGGGAATTACTTCATCGAATGGGGTATCAAAACATATTATACATATATTTAAGAAATTTAATTTAAGAATACCATTTCTCAATAGAACATGGCTTATACCTAGCCATTACATGTTCTTATTCAAATTCAAAAAAATTCAAATTCTTTTATTGCAGATAAATTAATCCATAGTTTGTTAGTACAGTTTCTTATATTAAATGTTAGTGACTAAAGTTATTTATAAAATATAATAAAATTAATATTCAAATTCATTCTAATTAAATATAGACAACATTAGATTAAATCATATAAACTTATGCGAAGTAGTTTTGTTCGATTGGAACCCTCCGTGTGCGCAATCGCTCTTGACTGGTTTTATTTAAAACCTATTGGAAACAGCCTCTCCCGCAGTTTTATATCACCGGCGGCGTACAATCTAAAATGATCAAAGCGCCCCTGCACTGCCCCGGATAGAGTCCTGTCTTTTTTTTACAGTACTGGTTACTACCTAGTAGTCTATTGCCTATATCCTACTAATATTGGTAGGATATGATTGCACTTTTTGCGGATATTATTGCGTTGTATTTTGAACGCGAAAGTTTGTAAATACATATGTAGGTATGGATATTTGTTACTGACTAAAAGGATCAGGCTGAAATTTTGCATACCTACGGGTAATTCTAATCGTAAACGACACGTGGGCAGCCGCGAGCAATACACTCGAGGCTTCCCACGTGTCGTTTCTATGGAAATGTTTAATTGTGATTTCTAACCTACGTTTGATTCCAGGATTAGAATTGAATCGACTGAAGCCTCATCTGCTCGTTAAGTAGATTTTTCCGATGTGCATATAAGCAGCTGACGTTTTATTTAGCTCTGTTAAAAAAATGTCATTTTTTGGGCGACCCGTTAATTTTTTTCAAAAAATTTAAAATGGCTATATTTTTTTGTTCAAAATAAAACAGAAGGCCAAAAATTTGTCCCACCCTGTATAATCAATGACAAGTCGCTCCTGCAGGGGAGTGAGTATTATTTTCACAGATATCAGAAAATAAGGGTATTTTAATTCAATTAAAATGCCGTCGTCGGAAACCTTCGGAAACTTTTGACAAATCAAAATAGCGTTCTGAAGTTCCTTCGGAACAGATTTGGAATCTGACTTTTTCGCTTCGGAAACGAATCGAATGGATTAAAATACCCCTGCTGAACCTAACATGAGTCTGCTCTTTCACGGGTATAGAAATTTTAAATTTCATTTATCAATGGAGATCCGTCCTATTTACTGACGGACCAAAACGTGTCTGCATGGTAACGCCAGAAGAGGCCGAGGATACAGGCATCTGTAGCCTCCCGCTATACAACTGGTTTTAGGTGGAAAAGTATTTAATATCAAATAATTTGAATTGAATTTTACGCGAGTCTGAATCAGATTCCGCGTCAATGACTCGGGAGCGGAGAGTCCGAATCAATCTGACAGAACGCCAATCAAATTACGAATGGTTGCAGACGGGGGCCGGCAACCAATACCAATTTCAACACTTAGCTAAATTAACATGTTTGAGGCGAGTGAAAGTGGCGCCCCAACCTATTTTATCTTACACAGGAAGTTTTAAAAATCTGTCGTACAGTTTATTGTATCTATTATAAGCTATTTTTAATACCTCTGTAATAGTTTTATCTTATATAGTTTAGACAGAGATGCGATAATAGAGTTTAGTGGCCAAAAAGGGCATCTTTGTATCTCTACCTAAGCTTGACAAAATAAAACTATTACAGAAGCATAAATAAATAACTTATAATAGATACCACAACGATGGATTTTTAAACCTTCCTGTGTTTAACGTAATAATAAAATAAAATAGGTGTGGCGCTTTCACTTGTGTATGCGCGCCTTCAATGGAAATAAAATACTTATAATTTACGAAATAATAAATGTTTACGAATTGCAAACCATCCATCCAACCCCGCAAGGGTCTTACTAGCGATTAGCGTTTAGTATGGCCGCTCTTACCGTTTTGACAAGAACTGTCAAATAATCGCACGCGAAAGAACGCGCTGCTAAAACAGCATCACACTATTGCGTGTGCAGGATTCCCGCGCGCAATACTGACAGGATTCCGTATGTTCTCAGAACGTACAGGATTATCCTGTACGCTCTAAGAAGACGCGATAGAATGAACGTACCAGCGTTTTAGTTCACAGTTTTGCCACAGTCAACTCCACTATACTTAGTCAAACTCTACATACCCTACATGCGCGCCATATACCTGTTGCCTAGAATATCACGAGACTGGTGGCCTCAGCAAATCAACCAACACACACATTCAGTATGAAACATGAGATATTGATGACAGAATAGTTAGAGGGACTAAATAAGTTTCTTTTACCCGAAGTAATCACCGTGCTTTTCATTACGAATACAAGGAAAGTAAAAATTAATATGTAATAAATAGCGTTAAATCCATATGTGAATCAGATGAACTCAATACATATAATACAATGAATTTTCTAATTTAGAATTTGTTTTATTTTCAAATTTTCAGGGATTTCAGGATTATTTTAATTTCGAATCTACTTTCTATTGCCTTCAAAATTAGCCTACCAACTTAAAAAAGTAGTACAGTATACGAGTTTCAATTAAGAATGCATGAATGAGTGACATTATTGTTTTCACTTAGGTACTCGTTTTTTCATAGATGGGAATTGTTTTTTTTAGTTATTGCCAAAACTTACGATTTGATTTGGTATGTTACTTTGCAAAGTGTTCCTGGTTGGAAATAGAGTCGATTAAGACCAACTTGTTTTTTTTTGACAAATGTCATTTTTTGGGCGTTACGTACATTTAAAAAAAATACTAAAAATGACAATATTTATTTCTTCAAAATGAAACAGAAGGTTCCTAAGAACAAAACCTTCTAACTACAAAAGAATCGGTAGGTACCCTTAAGGGGCCAAAAATTTGCCCCACTCTGTATGTAGAGTCCAAGAAATGTTGTTGTCATCGTAGCACATATTACCCGTGACTCAACCACCCGGTGCGCAGGTTAGTCGAGGTTCTCAAGAGGCGCAAACATACAGGCGACAAAGTCTGGCACAATGGCTTGATTTACAAGCTTTCCACTCTTGGTGTGCCCGACAGACTCGTACTCATCCTGCGTGACTACTTGTCGAATCGTAGCTTTAGTTACCGCGTGGAGGGCTCTCTCTCTGACCCCAGACGCGTCCGAGCCGGAGTCCCCCAGGGATCCGTTCTAGTCCCACTCCTCTTGACGCTGTATACCAGCGATATCCCCCGCCACCATCAAGTGGAACTCGCCCTCTTCGCGGATGTCACAGCATAGAAATAAGGTGACACTATAAAAATCGGTACGCCCAGTCATGACGTACTCCTTATTAGTATTAGGCCACTCAGCCAATACGCGCCTTTCAGGTTGTCCAAAATAGATTCCTGCGCAAAGCCTCGGGCTGTTCTTACCTGGGAAGCGGGATGGAAGTTATACTTTTCGTCCCTAGGGATGAAAAGTAATGACAAGTAGTGACAGCTGTCATCTCACACTTCGAAGGCCAACTTCTTGTGAGATAGCTTCTGTGTCTGGTTTGACGCAATTCATACAGCCACTCAATTACAGCGTGATGTAAAATTGAAATAACTAAGAAGTAAAATATCATACATACTATAATTTACTTTTGCTCACTATAATTAACACTGTTTTAGTGCTGTTCGAAATCATGTGTACGGAAATATTGGTTCGGAGTAGTTGGTTCTGCAATTACGAGTATAAACTTTGATGCAATTAGCACAAACAAGTTACATAAATTAAAAAGTCACATTCACCCCAAAGTGGTGCGATAGCTTATTCCGTTTCAACAGTAATTATATTGTATACATATATTAAGTCTTATTATTCAATGTTATTTTGATGTGATAACGTTCATAGATATATGCTTTACCATATGAGTTTATTAGAATGTCAATTTAATGTGACGGGACGATAATGGCAATAGGTAAAGTTAGAAAGAAATTAATGCTAACTATATCTAGACTGGCACAATCAGCGGCCTTTCGCTAACAGCGATCTCTTCCAGGCAACCAGTCGTACGACAATGCCATTGTGTCCAAACGGAAGCGTCTTCAGTCGTCAAGATGCCTTTATAGACGTAATGTTTTAATTGAAAACTGTTATTTAAAATATTTGCTACTGACTACTCTTTGTAAACCAAAATAAGATTTTTGTAGAGTTGTTCCATTTACTCTCTATAGTGTATGTACCATGAGTTATCACAATTTTCACTCGCTAGCGACTGCAGTTAAAAAATTTAATGAAAACTTCTAAAGCGCCTCTAGTGGATAGTGAGGTACTAAAATGCGCCCTATGAGTCGATTGTAACGTCTGCGATCCAATTGTGACAACTCCTGGTAGACATACAGGATAATTCTTCCTGGTATTTCGTTTATCACAACAAACAACACCTGAGTTCCATTCACGGACACGACAAAACGATCCCCTTGCGAGAAACTATTATGTACCCAGTCTCCTGATTTTACATAACACAATACAATAGCAGACGGCTATGTAGCTATATAACAAAACGTCCACCCTATTTTTAAACTTTAATAATAGTTAGCCATCTATCTAGGTAGCAAAATTGCTGTTGATATAAGAAAGCCCTATCTACGATAGGGAAACCGGTGTGTTTGCTTGGCCCCTATTCTCAGAATTAGGGCATGCAAGCGATAATTATTTATTGGTTACTGCAACGCAACCGGGTAAATGAAATACATTCCGTGATGCAAATGAAAAGGGGAATTATTTTGAATGCATGTATGGTGTAAGTTAATACGTTTTTCTGAAAAGAATGCACACCAGTTTGATTGTTAAAAGTATTAACAATCGAACTGGTGTGAATTTTCTCAAAAAATTATATCTCTTTCGAAGAATTATTCAATAGGTTAATTCATATTTGTAATAGTACATTGTTACCCACGGGATGAACGAAACCTATTTAGTCCCGAGACGGGGTTTATAATTCGAGGGACTAAATGTTTCTTTCACCCGAGGTAAACACTGTCCTTTTCATTACGAATACAAGGAAAGTAAAAATAAAAATATGAATGAGCTACTAATATTATATTTATATATTATATAATATTTATTTGAAGTCTATGGTAAAATTAGAGCAATTATTAGTTATAGTGAAAAGTTTTTTCCAACTACCTCTTGAGAAGTGAAAACTTTGTTTTTTTTTGTTAAATCCATCATTTTGCCTTTTGATAAAAGATGTTAGTCTCTCGAAATACTTTTTAAGTACATTGTGTTTAGTACCAGTAGTAATGTTGTCTTTAACATACAATATACGTCGAAATATGTCTTTGAGAATTCGTAATATAACACAAAACTTTTTCTTATAACGATTTCACTGTTTAGCGCGCCTTTTCCCTTTCATTTTGATTTAGGTGATTTTACCACCTAAATGTACCACCTAAATTTTTCACGATTTTTTTGGTTTTCCACTACTGTTTTAGCCTCATTTTTTTTATTAAATCAGGCGATGAATTTATGTCTTTATCACTGTCTAAACTCATTGTAATAAACAAAACAACGAAAAACCAAAACCCAAACTCGAAAAATCAAATGAAGATAGGATTGCGGTTTTCCCGTTTTCTTTTTATTAAGCATAAACAATCTTCTTTATAGATGGCATAATAGCCATAGTAGCTCTCGCTATTCTATCATGGTTTAATAAACAGATCTATTCTACTATTCGTTTTTATAATTTCAAAAGTGGTAAATATTTTGCCGAAATCTATGTTTTTTTAAAGAAATAGTTGAAAGTAAATTATAATATGGCATTTAACTTTTAATTTATTTCAATTTTACATCATGCTGTAATTGATTGGCTGTATGAATTGCGTCAAACTAGACGCAAAAGCCATGTCACAAGAAGTTGAATTTGAGTGGTTGTATAGAAAGGTAGAAGGCATGGTTCAAGAAAAAGGTGAGTAGATAGTAAAAGGTTTTTTCCAGGTACCTCTTTAGAAGTGAATTCTTTGTTTTTTTTTTGTTAAATCCATTATTTTGCCTTTTGAGAAACGATGTTAGTCTCTAGAAACGGCCATCCTTCGTGTTATGCAGTCGTAACAAAACGGTTTCCTCTAACGATTTCACTATTTTCTTAGTGCGCCATTACATAAAATCGTTGTACAATTTTAGGTACCTTCATTTTAATTTGGGTGGTAAAAGGTTTTCCACTACTGCTTTAGCCTCTTCTTTTATTAAATCAGGCGTTAAATCTATGTCCATATCAATGTCTGAACTTATTGTAATAATCACACAAATTTGTACAACTCGAAAAATCATATGAAGATAGGATTGACGTATTACGAAAATCCTCTTTAGAGATGGCAGAATATAGCCATGGTAGCATTCGCTATTCTACCATGATTGAATAGATAGGAATATCGAGAACTATTCTACCATTAATTTTTATGCATAAAAAAATGGTAAATATTTTGCCGAAATCTATGTTATTTTAAAGAAATAGTTGAAAGTAAATTATAATGTCATGGTATTTTACCTGTAATTAATTAAAATTTTACATTACGCTGTAATTGAATTTATGGCCGTATGAATTGCGTCAAACCAGACGCAAAAGCCATCTCACAAGAAGTTGAGTGGCTGTATAGAAAGGTAGAATGCATGGTTCAAGAGAAAAGTAATAAAAAGTAAAAAGAAGTAGAAAAAAAGTAGACAGCTGTCATTCGTTTTGTACTTGTCCTTACTTTACGTCCCTAGGGACGAAAAGTACAACTTTCATCCCGCTGCGCAGGCAACTTTCGACCTACTTTCAGAGTAGTGAAAAGTATGTTTCCGATCTAGCCATTGAAGGCAAAAGTTATTTTTCCTCCTTGTTTAAGTAAAATAATAATAATAGTCTCTCCTTCTGAAGCAGATGTTGGTCACTTCACACAGCATTAACTAGCCAGATAACTGATATACTTTACCTAATACAATACCTACACAACATAGATAGATAGTATTTATTATGCATAGAAAACATCCAGATCGCCCTGAACAAATATCTGCAGATCGTACAAAAATTTGTCTCGATGCGCGAAACGAACCCGCAACCTCCTGCGTCTGACACATAGGTCGTCTAATGTTAATTATGACTCACTGTCGAACTTTAAGATGGCACCCCGTCCTCAGATTGGGCATCCTAACGTTGAAAAAATACCTAAAAAACATTATTGAAATAAGTTTCGATGTTTGGTAGCAAACAAAGATTTGATAATGTCATTGTTTAACTTCGAAATGTTTTCGTATTGTTGAGGTAACGTTAGCGCCTACGTAAAGCGTCCAACTGCCTCAACAAAAAGGAAACAAGAAGCCTTTAAAATACTTATTACAGAGGTCGGAGTAGGTAGAATGATTTAGGATCAATGACCTCAAATGATAAGTTAGTATGGATATCCCTCCTGAATTCCGAAATTTTAAAATTTATTATCAAGAATTTTTTCCGTAATTTCATAGATATTAAGGGGAGGCGTTAAGTGAAAAACATATCAATATTATCATCAATATCCGCAGCCTAACTTCACCCACTGCTGCTCCCTTAGGCTGGAGTTCACCAAAATATATCGGACACTCAGTCAGTTTCCTCGGTTAACTTTGACGTTTAATGTATAAAAACTTGTGTCAAAAACGTCTAAACAACAGTTTAAAATGGTACCATCAGTAGGTGAACTCGGATCTTAGCGTGTGCCGATCTCCACAGTCTTGTGCTTGTCTCATCTATGTCCGTTCCGCGACGGATGCTATATTGTCAACCCAATGGGCCGCTGGACGAGCAACTGCTACCAATTTCAGCATGTACGAGTATTTTGTAGTTAAAAACCTGTGTTATTAAAATACTTGAAGTAAAATCATAAATTAACAGGTTCAGATTAGTAATACACCTAAAAATAATAAATGTAGTACTTACCTACAAGTTCGTAAACAGGGTCTATTGTCACCTTATCTTAAACTCTGTACGCAGAGCGGTTGCGTTGCGACCAATCAGAGCAAATCATAAGAATAATGCGCACCGCATTAGGCGCAAAGCAAACAGAAGGCGGCGAGGCGAAGGTACGGTACAGGTACGGTGCAGGCGCGATATCTGCGCAAACAGACGCGGCGACGGTACGGCGGAGACTATTATTATACAAGGTGCTTTCGGGTTTTTTGTATCATAATAATTCCAATCAATTTCCAAAAGTGGTAGACGAATCATTACTTTGTGGTGCTTTCGCTCTAGTTACCCCTGTTTATAGAATATGACCGTGAGTAAATGTATGTAGACCGCTATGTACCTATGTTTGCGCTATGTTACCGTTAGTTTTGCTCCCTAAGAGTTTTAAAATATAAAAAACAAATTAAATTACTTCGGATTTTCATTAAAACCATGCATAAATAACCAAATGGACAAACAATTTAACCGTTTAAAACGTATCTTTGTTCATACTGTATAAAAATGCGAGACGCCGCTTGCGCCTTACCGGCATCACATCTGCTGGCGACGTGGCGGGGGGCGCGGAGCGGCGTGCCTGTGCCGTCCGTTGCCGCCTTCAGTCACGAACACAATAGTTACGCGAGACGCACGTCGCTTCGTATACAGGATGCGTGACGAAATTGAATTTAATATTGAGTTTTGCCAGTTAATTGAACAATATCCGAATATCTATGACTACACCAAGACAGGGTACAGTAATAGAAATGTACAAGATAAAATATGGCAAGAAATAGCAAAAAAAGTCGGTGCAACAGGTAAGTATGTTTTTTATTTAAACATTATGTCTGGTCTGAAATGGAATCGGAGATCGTTGTGTTAGATACGTTGTAAGATATTCCCTGATATGGTAGGCATTTTCTCCAATTAGTTGCATGTTAATGTTTGCTCCTATCAAGTTATTTCTAAACTGTGGATTTGATATTTTTCCATCACATGTGCGAATAACGTTATGCAATACGCACATAGCTTTTATAATATTATCGACATATTCTGGTTTGCAGTGAATAGGCGTGTTAAGTCCACCAAACTTTGACGCTAACATACCAAAGGCACATTCTACTGACTTACGTGCCCTTGACAACCTGTTATTATAAGCTCTTCTGTCATTAGTCAATTGATTTCGACCATATGGTTTCATAATATTTTTCTTTAGTGGAAAAGCTTCGTCTGCCACAAAATAAAAGGGAACATTTTGTGTTTCTCCAGGCAATGATGTAGGGTTCGGTAAATCAAGATCCCTTAGATCCATAGCTTGTCCAAAAGAGCTAACTTGTAATACTCGCCCATCACTATTTCGGCCGTATTCACCAACATCAATAGTTAAAAAAAAGCCATCTGCATCTACAACTGCTAACAAAACAATAGAGAAATATCCCTTATAGTTGATGAAAGTCGAACCAGAGTTGATGGGCGCTGTAATCCTTATATGCTTTCCATCCAAACTCCCTACACAATTCGGTAAATTCCAGAGAGTGTAAAACCGTTCAGCAACTTCTACCCATTTTTGTCGTGTAGGTACAGGCATAAATTCCGGCTGTAGACATTCCCACAAAACGCAAGAGGTTTCATGTACAATTTGCCTGACGGTACTGGCTCCTCTCAATACATATCCGGAAAGTGATGTAAACGAACAGCCATCTGCGTAGTATCTATAACAAAAAATATAATTCATTATGAATGTAAGCGGGCTAACTACGAACCTTGTTTGTGTTGGAAGAACAAGGTTCGTAGTTAACCCGCTTACATTCATAATGAATTCGACAAACTACGAAAGTTTCCGCCGCCGGTCCGACGGTGACTGAGGTGGGAGCATACAATTTTACACAATATGAGGTTGCCATTTTGGAGAAACTAGTACCTCATCTTCCCTTTTTAATTAATCAAAAAGGGAAGATGAGATACTCATATTTTGTAAAATTGTGTGCTCCCACCTCAGTCACCGTCGGACCGGGGCGGCACGGGCGGTCGTGATTCGCGTGAAATATTGTTTTCTGGGTCTCACTTCGGTCTTAGGTCTTTTAGGAAACTAATCTGCTTAATTATTTTTCAGCCCAAGATTGTAAAGAACGGTGGAAGAATATTCGATGTAGCTACAGCAAAAACAAGAAAAAGCTAGATTTGCCATCTGGATCAGCTGCAAAGACGATTAAAGAGTACTACCTTTCACCACATCTTCATTTTTTAGACAATTACTTGAAGTCTCGACCAACCAAAAGCAACCTAAGTAAATATGATAGTACAGACGGTAATGATAGTGAAGAAGTCGATGATACATTAACATGGCCTACTGGTCAACTAGCTTCTGAAAATTCAAAGGATTCGGATTCCATGTCCTATCACTCAACACCAACACCGCCATTGCCATCACTTTCAAAAAAATCTAGACCAATCACTTTAAAAGATGTCAATAAATCAGCACATGAATATTTCAGTCAAAAAACATTGCAAATGAAGACCATACATAGAGCTGAACCTGAAACAGACAGCGATCTAGCTTTTTTACAAAGCATGCTTCCAGACATGAAGACCATGACTCCAGCCCAAAAACGGAGATTTAAAATGGGTGTTCTCAGTTTATCGGAGCAAATTTTAAATGAACCAGTATCTAGTTATTCTGTGAGTCAACCATATTATCCACGAACTCCTTCTCAAGAGACAGAGTATGATCCATACGGAGGTGCAACAACCCAGCAGACTCATACATCCAGATCTAATACAAGTCCAGCACCTTCGGTTACCTCGACTCAGCAGACAGCTGGATCTTTTATACAACAGACTGCAGCTTACAAAGATCCGGAAACTCAGCTGACTTTGATATCTGGAGGATATATAAATGCAGCACCTCCAGCGGCGGTGGCTGTAGTTGAACAAATAGCTAGGCCTTTAGGACACCGAACTTATGATGAGAAAGCATATCAACTCAGCATTCAAGAATTGCAGCAGACTCAGACACCGGGAGCTTATGAAAGTGCAGAAACCTTAGCCCCTCCGGCAACTCCAACTAGATTATATATGCCAATATTTTCTCCTGTAACCCCAGCTACACCTCACCCGAATCCAGAGGCATCTCAAATTAACTATCACACTGAGAGCAATTTATAAATACCGGTTTAACCAATAAGACATGAAGAGCATACAGGAGACAATATTATGACAGCGCTACCAAATTTATCATGTTATTATGTTTAACGCAGTAAATTTAAAAAATCCAATGTACAGTTTGTGGTATTTAATATAGGCTATTTTTAATACCTTTGTAATCGTTTTTCTCATATAGTTTAGGAAGAGCCAAAATAGAGTTTGGTGGCCAAAAACAGCAACATCGTATCTATAATAATAATAATGTTTTATTCAGTAATAAAAGATACATAGTCATAATAATAGATGAAAACACCTTTTAAGTATTTTATAGAAACACTTGTGATAGGTGATTTCGCTCTTCCACGTTTTAACCTATATATATTTTGAAGGATACACTTATTTTTAAATCATTGCAAAACAATCAAAGTAAATTAAATTTAAATAAGGCAAGACAATATACAAAACAGTGGAGGGTAGGACACAAAATTACCTTGACGTCGGTCGTCTCTAACAATACATTTAACTTTCAGCGTATGGCCCAAGTATCTCTGCCTAAGCTTTACAAAATTGTACTATTATAGAGGCGTTAATAAATAGCTTATAGTAGACACCACAAACTGTACGATAAATTTTTGAAACTTCCTATGTTTAACGTTATAATAATATAAAATAGTCTAGTATAATAATATAAAACGCCACTTTCACGCGTGTATGCGCCTTAAGTTAAAAAACTTTTATTTTAAATTAATATTATCTTTTGATTTTACAATAAAATTTTAAACTGTTAAAAATAGTTTCACTTACCTTAAAGTTATCAGTAGTCTTTCCTCAGGACTGATAGGTTTTCTCCAATTTGTAAGTTGCTTCCGAAGTCCATCTCTTACTTTTGACAATATGATATGGTAACATTCCGGTGACATTTTATAAACTGTGCGAAAACGATCAGGATATTCATATAAAGTTTCCATTATCTTATGGAACCTGTGCTCTTCTGCTTCTTTCCACACTGGATGTATCCAATACCTTCTTGGTCTTTGATGTAAATTAATAATCTGTAGCAACGCCAGTGCATCTTCATCTTCGTCTGAAGAGGAATACATGTCTTATCTCGTCGATATCACCCTCTACAATGATATAACTTGCCGTACCGTCGCCGCGTCTGTTTGCGCAGATATCGCGCCTGCACCGTACCTGTACCGTACCTTCGCCTCGCCGCCTTCTGTTTGCTTTGCGCCTTAGGCTCAATTTCTTACTTCGGTTCGTAGCGTGCGTTTCTGTCTTTGCTGTACTTGTGTACTATTCTGGAATCTCCTTAAAACGACGAATTTGGCTTGGATCTACGGACTTCGATTCATTTCTCTTGTATTGGATCTTGACCCTGGCTTGTGTACCTACTGACTGTATTAATTTATCATAATTGTGAATTCAATAATTCTATTAATAATATTAGCAATATTTTTTTTAATAACAAACGAAAAATTTCGTTATAGCTCACAATGTTTACGCAGGAGTTCACGTCAGGTTGGTATCTAAACAATGGACGTAATAAAAGTTCTTCTTGTTGATAAAATCGATGACAATGTTCCTAAGATATCTTCGTAGGTGATAGATGGATCTTATAGTTTCAGACTTTCCCATACTGACCGATCTACCTGCATAATAAAGTATCCCCAACAATATATGTTGGTTATCTACGATGATATTTTGTCATATCTCTTTTGTGTATTAAATTGTTTGAATTGAATATATGAAATAGAAAATTAAAACGGGAACGCGCACGTGTGTGTGTACACGCTCAAGCAAAATCTAGTACGATACGTTTAATATCAGTTCGATACGTTTGTAGCCTGGATTCATTGCTGTGTGACTTAAAATTTTTACGTCAACCTTTACTCGTCCCGCGGCAGTCGTAAGAGGCGACTATGGGATAGATAGCAAACAGCAGCGCCCCCTGCAGAACTGCGTTCTCTAACCCGCATGCCCAGCAAGAGGTTTATAGGCAGTACATGATGTACTGCCTATAAACCTCTTGGCTTTTAACTCAAGGGGGATGTACTGTACATCCCCCTTGAGTTAAAAGCCAAAAGGGCCGTTATCATGGGGAGGCCTGGATGCGGGCCTTCCCATGATAACCCAATATAAGCTGTTGGGGTTGAGGTATTGCACAAGTGATTGGATTTGGAGCATAAAGAACGACTAAAGTAAAGAAGCGACGTTTATTCATTTTAACGTTCAAAAACTAAAAGGCACGTCAGGCACAGCACACAAAGGAAAATTCAGCCCGAGCTTTCAAAACATCCGAAGCTTGGGATTTTTTTGAATATTTTTTTCTTCTCCTTTATGCTTTGCTCCTAGATTTTGTAAAGCCGCTTTGAACAAAAAGGTTTTGACAGTTTCTTTGAATTTACTGAAAACCTTTTGCAACTCGCTAGTTTAGTTGTAAATTAGGGATAAGTGCTCGTAGTTGTAAGTATAGTCAGCAAATATTGCGCCTTACCACCACTAGGGTGATTTTTCTGTGAAGCGAATAGTTGCCAACCCCGGCTTACTCGATATATTTTGTTTTTAACGCAAAGCAAAATAAACTCGATAGGTATTACGTTTGGCGATTACATCAATAAATTTCGAGTAATTTGGTGTTACCACAGAGGTATACTTGCATGCACACGGATCCCTAAGTTCAATCCAACCATCCTACCCATCCACGGTTGTCTGGTAGAGATCGCTCTTGAGCGATAAGACCGCCAATTGTCACATATTTTGTAATGTTTATTTTGTTTGTTAATTATGAATAAGTGTGCAATAAAGAATTTTCTATCTATCTATCTATCTATACTTATTTTCTGATATCTGTGGGTGTTACACTAATAGGTAGGTACAGGTACGTACCGGAAGTACGTAGAGTTCCGGTCTATTTGCCCATATCTTCGCCAGCTTCGCTACCGGTGTCTTGACTCTGAATCGTGACTCATCGTCGTTGGCTAGTAGATCATCCTAGAAGCGAAAAAAACTTAGTTAACTCTTTCATGGCCCACGAAGCACATGTCCTTATTATCCATCATGGTCCTGTAGGTCTCACGGCCGAGCGAGGCCAGTAAATGTGGGGGGATCGAACGGGAACGACTTTCGTGAGACGTTGGGAATAACTCAAATATACAGTTTAAGGCGCATATCCGACCCAATATGACAGCGCCACCAATTTTATCATATTATTACGTTTAACATAGGAAACACGTCGCAAATATACGAACGTCGACTGCATTTAAATACAGGGTACTTACTGCAGGCGACGGCAGTCACGCTGCAATCGACGTTTTGATGAAAATAATTGTTTTTTCTTGGATCTTCGTAAACCAGGACAGAGTGTAGGTAAACAAGTCCCACCTCTATCCTACTTTAAATATTATAAACGGGAAAGTTTGTTAACATGTCTGTGTATGTATCTCTTCTCTCTTTCACGCAAAAACTACTGAACGGATCGGGCTGAAATTTTGCATACAGTAGTTCTAGGCCTGGAATTACACAGGCTACTTTTTACCCACTAACCAGTTCCCATGGGCTAGGCGTGCGAAGCCTCTGGGCGCAGCTAGTTGTAGATTTATGACTTAAAGTGTAAACGAAATAATTAAATTCGATTTTTAATGACCTGATTGGCTTATAAAAGTCGATTCCAATAATTAAAGTAGATGGCAACTTGCAGCCCGTTCTTACGGAAGACCTTTTTGACCAGGAGCGGCATAAATAAAAGAACAGTCTTTCAAACTTTGCATTGCTTCAAAGTTCAGCTTTAAAAGACGGAGCTATAAAAGGAGAAGTAAAAGTTTATTCCGGCTAAATTGGGCTCTCTCGGTGTTGTTCCACTGTTGACCAGTAATCGAGTGACTGTTCTCCGTCCTAGTTTATTGTTTATGTAATATAAACGGCATACAAACCAATGACGGGAGTGCAACATATTTATTTTTTAAATAAAAAACTATATATCGATAGGTGGCAGGGCCGTTTATTGGCAATTTGAGTATGTCAATGTCAAATGAAAGGAAAGCAAAAAATTATGCTAAATTGGCAACATAATCTAGAAACTTAAAAACGTTGGTTTTTCTTACATTTGACATTGATAAAAGTACTCTATTTGCCGATTGTGACACTGCCATCTGTCGAAGAATATGGAACTAACTTTTCTTTTAAATGCAAATGGAAATCCCCTCATTGCATTAGTTATTACTATGTTGCGATAAGAAGTCTTGAAAGTATGCAGTTTATTGTATAGATTGACCTACTTCACTTACACGTAGTTTGTGACCAAATAGCGATTTCCAAGCATAACTCTGCACTGTTTGAGCAAGGTAGTGTTTATTGCGCGCGTTTCGCGCCACTTTATGTGAAGTACCGCTGTGGGGCTCCCAGTTATCTGTTAAATAAAAACTAATTTAAAGATTGCAATAAAAAAAACAATTTCTATCACTTTTATTCGCTACTGAACCCAGGAGAAAGACTTTGGTTACTTTTGGAAAGGAGGTCATGAGGTCATGTTGGTCAGGTTTCCTTTCGTGGGAAATATCAGTAATATTGCACGCCTAAATTCTAGTAATGGACATGTTTTTGAAAAGTATGTCCTTCTGTCCAGTAAGCTGCAATCCCCGGGATAATGCAACGGGACTAATGAATTGAAATACCTACCTCAAAGTAGTTGAATGCTTATGCGAGTCGAGCCATTGGCGACTAGGGTGGCATCAGCCGCTGACAATCTCCCTCATACGATAGGTATAGCTTAGGGGAGTTGACTAATGCACTAGTTAGCGGTGTGTAATGCCTAACGCTCTCTACACACCGCTGGTTCGGCGGCTTTGCGTCCCCGCGGTTAGCCCCATTGAAGGCAGTAAAATTCATATACATATTTTAATATTTTGGTGTACTTACGAGTAAAAACTAATTCCTTGGGCTTTGTTATTTTGTTTTAGAGCTATTTGTACACGTAGTAAACGAACTCGAAGGCATTGCTGTAGTCTTTCAGTCATTTTAAATTACATAAACTTACGTTCAACACAATTGAACAGTGCCTAAGCTCCCCTTTTTAAATCAATGGTTCGCCCCGAAGAATTTCTCATGGTATATATAGGTGCCTATAGTTTGTAGAGGGCTTTATAGAGGCTGTGTCTATGGGGCGGGTCGTCTAGACCGAGAGGTATATTAATGGGGTGCCATTGCAAATGCCCCAATAGCCTAGTGCCTGGAATGATGGTGGGGTAACTCACCACTCATTGTGAGTTATTTATTTTATTCAGTTGAGCTACTTGTAGATCATTTGCAAAGTTAGCTCAATTGTTTCAATTTTAATAAATCACACTAATATTATAAATAGGGTTTGAGATATTTATTTTTCTCTTAAGAATTTACAAATTCACTTACAGAGAAACAGGCCTTTCAGCTTCTTTAAATAAAACAAGGGTAGGTGCAGTGTAGGACTCAGAAGAATGTCATCAAACCTTACCGTACAACGTTGCCCATAATTTTGTAATTTTCTTATATCTTTTTGATTAACATTTTACCGAAGATTTCACTTCCTTTATCTATCTTTATTACCGAACAACGTTTCTTTTATTTTTATTTTACTCGAATATTACGGACATTGGCAAAATTATGTCAACCCAGGACCCAGACGTAGACGCCATTATAAGAAGAAAAGAAAAAAGAAGAAGTGCGGTGTACAAAAATAATAATACTTAGTTTGAGCTATACGAAGACAAATCAGTCAGTGGAAGCAAATCCAATCAGTAGGTACTATGTTGCGGAATACTTCCACTTCCATTCCCCTTCTTCAGCTCATCTAGCTAAGTACGATGACGTCACGGAACATCTTTTCTCTTGCGCGGATATCGGCATGGTGAGGTTAGCGAAGACGATATTTACCGCCTATTTAAGTCGTTAGAGCTGAAGAAATCCTTAGGACCTAATAAAACATTATATAATACATATGTATACTTGCTATTTTTGCAACTAAATGTGAGGAAACCTTAGTCGTTCCCTCTTACTATTCTGTACCGCGCCGCTCATTAACAGAAGGTGTTTTACCAGAAATATGGATATCGGCCTTTGTAATTCCAATCAACAAAAACGGCCCTAGGACATCGTAGAAAATTATAGACCTATTTCTAAGCTATGTCTGTTTGATAAGGTCATGGAATAGGCATTTTGTAACCAAGAAAACATTACTCCGGCCATGTGGGATGACGATCTGCGAAAGACTGGGCGCTGCTGTGGGGATTAGGGGAGGCCTATGTCCAGAATTGGACTATCATAGGCCGATGATGGTGATACTCCGCATTACGACACGACCTCATGCCGCAGTAACATGGTTTTTGAGACAGGTATACATCAATTCCTCTCATCTGTTCTGAGTACTTGTCTAAGAACATGAAAGACTCACGAGTAGATACCATCCGAGACTTAGGTATGTCCTTGGATAGTAAATTACTTTTTAACCGACTTAAAAAATAGGAGGAGGTTCTTAATTCGACAGTTTTGTTTTTTTATTATTTTTATTATATGAAAGCTGGTGCTTCCCGTGTGGTCCCGTTTTAATTTGGTTCAGTTCTGACAATGAGATCCATGAAAAAACTATAAAAGTCTATAGTTTAAAACAAAATTAATTATTGATAATTATGTTGAAAACATAATAGATATATTTGATTTGTAGAGCATCTAGACTTCTTAAGTTGACAATCGAAGATCGATTGTCAGCTGAGTTTTTAGACCTATAATTTTATTTTGTATAATCGTGCGCGAGCTTGTCTTCGGAATACCTACTGTCAAGTGCTACATGAGTGCTACGACTGCTACGATATGCTACGATGTCTATAGATGACCCGAGTGCTAGGATGTCTATAGATCACTCGGCTCGAAAGTATTCATAACTAGCTGCGCGCAGCGTCTTCTCACGCGTTTTTCCCTTTTTTCCGTTTAAAGGTGATTTTTATCCCACGGGAACTAATTTATGGGATAAAAAGTACGCGAGCTGGATCATTTTAATGTGTTTTAATTAAAATTTGTTCAGGTAGGGCGGCTCAATAACATTTGGTAAAATAACATAGTTGATGCGGCGATGGCTTACAAAAACACCACAGAGGTGCTCGCTCATGCTCTTTAAAAGTTGTAGTGCGCTATGCTGAGAAATCCATTTATTTAAAACTGGTTTACGCCTGCGGCTTCGCACACGTTGTTTCTATGGAAGCGTTTAAGGTGAGTTTTAGACCACGGGAACTGATTTCTAACCTATATTTGATTCCAGGATTAGAACTACCTGTAACCAAAATTTCAGCCCGATCCGTTCAGTAGTTTTGGCGTAAAGAGGTAACAAACATCCATCCATCCATCCATCCATACATCCACCAAACTTTGGCATTTATAATATTAGTGTGATGTGATTGATTTTGTTTTAAAAATCTATAAACCGATTTGAATTAAATAGTTTTTTCATGAAAATAACCCAGCCCACCGCCCATCGCCCACCCAGTCAAAAGTTCTGAGGAAAAAAAGACGTGTGGCACTCGGGGACTGCCGCGGTAAAGCTATTGCATAGCATTTTGTATCAACTTATGCAATTATAATTTTACTTTTTTATTTTTTTCATGCAGTATTGCTTTTTCTTTGATATTAATTCAAGTTACACTTTTTGAGCCGAGCGTGGTGACCGATAAGAAAACAAATTTAAAATCAGCAATGTATTTAAAACACTGCCAACCTCTCACTCGAAAGCTAGTACACGTGCACTCGCTGTCCACAGCTGTAATCCGCCGCGGTCGTTCACCCGCCCGACACGTAAAACTCCCGCCGCCGCCGCCCGCGCCCGTGCGAGACTAGGTACCTAACCTACCTACCTACAAACTTATCATTCCATAAATTGACCTAACTACTACCTAACCTACCTACGATTAAATTTCCGGTCATGGCCTTGAGCATGCCTATCATTGATTAGAAATAAAAAAAAACACATTTAATTATGTCTAAAATACCCTCGGACACCCGCAGGCTATACCCCATAGCCTACGATACGAGAGTATTTTAGACAAAATTTAATGTGTTTTTTTGGTAGGGCCACAGCCACAACAGCACAGCTGAAATCCGTGGTTGTTCTCCCGCCCGACACGTAAACTCCCGCCCGAGCGAAACAAGGTACCTACAAACTTATCTTTGCATAAATAATTACCTAGTAGGTAGGTAGGTAACCTACTATTTAATCAGCGGCCATGGCCTTGAAAGCATGCCCATAATTGATGATAACTTAAAAATGTAAAACACATTTAATTCACATTCACATTTTGCCTTAAATAAGTACCTACCTACCCACTAGTAGGTACCCACTCGTACACCCACAGCCACAGCTGAATTCTGCGGTCATTCACCCGCCCGACACGTAAAGAGGAGCGAGCGTTTATTAGGTAGGTATGTCCGCGCTACCCTGCGGCCACAGGCGCCGAAGTCATCGCATTTTCGAATCATTCATCATAAAATAATAGGTAGGTACATAGGCAACCCCGCGCAAATATCCGCACCGCCGCATTTTACTCAAATCCTTTAGACTCACGGATTCCGGCGGAAGCGGCTCGGAAGGATGCGCCCTGCTGATGCGCTTTAACAGCAGTCGGCGACAACAGCCGACTGCAGGTGACGGCAGCCGACTGCAAAGGTCGACAGCCGACGACCGTTCGGCCAGGTGGGATGATGATCAGATAAAGACTGCAGCTGCCTGCAATCTTTAGAAGATCGTCTGCATGCTGGATACATCAAGCTGAAGACAGAGCGCTATGGCGCTCATTAGGGAGGCCGACCTATGTGCATCTGTGGATTAGTTATAGGCTGATGATGGTGATGATGCCTTTCCGTTAATTCTGGAGGGCAGGAACACATGCCCTACGATAGTCCTCTGATGGATCCCTACCTACCCAGATGTTTACCAAACATCTCACTTGATGCCCGCAGTTTATCGATAGCTACCTAGGTAAGCATTTGTCCATACCTACTCCCTCGCACTAAACATAATGTAATCATGATAAAAAAAACACTAACCTTATTAAATGCCTCCTCTAAGGATAACTATTATCTAACAAACTCACAATAATAAAACACACAACACCAATAATTAATAGGTATAGGTACACACATGATCTGCCTAGCCAACGCGCTGCGGCCAACGGCAAACATAAACTTATCTGCCTAGCCAACTGGCAACAAAAATGGTTTTTCGGTAAAAGTCAAAGAGTTTACACGCGCGTATGCGGCCTTTGCTTAGCCCGCCCGCCCCGCCGCGCCACGCCATGCCCCAAACGTACAAACGTAGGTTATAGGTATGTGTGTATGTACAAACGTAGGTAGTTACTTATTGTAGACAAAGTAAAATGTGTTTAAAATCATGGACCTAGCAAAATTCACGGACGGAGTCTCATTAAGAAATAAAATGAAGCACTCGATAGTCTGTCCACCCTCAGTACGTACACGAACACACTCACACATTGATATCATAGTCTGTCCATCGACTGCCAGCCATTACGGCTTTAGACGTCAACAGATGTACAGCGTTGTAAACAAATGTAAATAACGAAAAATGCATTCTTGTCTTCTTGTCGTGAAATGTCGCGGAAACCACAGTCGTTTCGTCAACATAAAACACGGGATCACATCCACAAATAAATTTATTGGTTCATCAACATATTACTTTGATGTGACACAAAATTATTATCAACAGAAAAATCAAAACAAAAACAAAAACTGTCTTCACTTTTGAATCTGTAGGATTCCGTCCGTAAATTTATCTACGTCCATGTTTAAAACATTGATTAATTAAAAAGGGAAGATAGGTTACGTTCTCCCAGCGCTTACTCAAAAATTGGCATGTGTTAGAACTACACGCAAACACATACGCTCACAGTTATATTTCCAGCCCTGTGCAATACAAAGAAGAACAAAGACGGAAAGACGTATCTAAGTCCGAAGTGAGACCGAGACAACAATATTTCACGCGAATCACGACCGCCCGTGCCGCCGCCGCCGCCGCCGGTCAGACGGTGACTAAGGTTGGAGCACACAATTTTACACAATATGAGGTTGCCATTTTTGAGAAACTAGTACCTCATCTTCCCTTTTTAATTAATCAATGGTTTAAAATGTTAAAGTTTCTAATGAATTATTGGCATACTTCAAGGTCATGGCTGCAAATTAAAGTACGTATGGTTTATCCATATTGAATGAAGCATGTTAGTTAACAAAATACGACACAAATAACAAAATCTCACTTGCTTGGCGTCGAGTTTCAGATATAATTGTAAGCAATTTTTATTGAAGGCAGGATCTAAAATCGACAAGTAATGTAAATTACGTATGCGTATACGGACGCGCCAACGTATGTTTACGTTTATGCCCCATTCAAAATGGACACGGTATAGGTAGGTACAAATCACACTAATATTATAAATGTGAAAGTTTCTATGTACCTATGTATGTATGTTACTTCTTCAAGCCAAAACTACTGGACGGATCTGACTGAAATTTTGCATACAGATAATTCTAATCCTGGAATCAAACATAGTCTACTTTTTATTCCATAAATCAGTCCCGTGGGATAAAAATCACCTTTTAACGTTTCCACAGGAACAACGCGTGCAAAGCCGCGGGGTGCAGCTAGTTATTTACGAAAAGATAAGTTTGTAGTCTCGTCTCGGGAGTTCTAGGGCATTTACACGGACTACAAGTTGACACGGACTGCAAGTTGTACACGCATCGACTGCGGTCGACGGCTTCCATTGGCTGCAGTCGACTGCAGGCGAGGCGTCGCCTGCAGTCGACTGCAGTGCAACCAATGGAAGCAGCCAATGAAGTGCCGTCGCGACGGCACTACCCGGCACGGGCCCCGGCCCATGCCGCGTGCCCGTGCCGCACGGCGGCGCGCCGCCGGGGCGCGCGCAAGGGCGTGGCGCGGGCGCGGGCGGCGGGGCTACCCGAAGGCCTTACGCGCGCGCGTCTTTGATTTTTACCGACAAAATTTAAAAAAAGGAAACTTGAGTCTTATGATTATTACATTAGAACTCATAGGAGATATGACAGCGCGATTTCGGTCGGCGGCTACTCAAAGAAATATTCGGCTTTTATAAAGGGATATAAATAATTTTACCTAATTTCACGAATGTTTTTATTATTTTGTTTTAGTACGTGATCTGATCACTAACTGGTCTGAATAGTCGCGCGCGGTGTTAACGTAGGTACTGACCGTTTCGTGTATTTTTTGATAATTATTAGAAGCAGTTTAGTTTATTAAGTTTTCAGTATTTTATTGAGTTAGTGTTATTTTTATTTATTATTGTTAGGAAGGTACCTACCTACCTACATTATGTTTAGTGCGAGGGAGTATGGACAAATGCTTATGTGCTACGGTGAAGCTAGAGGAAATGCGTCACAAGCCTTGCGAATTTACCGGGATAGGTACCCAAACCGGCAACATCCGGTTGATGCTAGAGTCATCACGGCGGCCTATCAGAGGGTTCTGAGTGATGACCGGATTACTCCTCAAAGGCGCGGGGATGGCAGAGAGGTAGGAGTTCAGGTGCAAGAACGGGTCTTGGACCTTGTCAGGAGAAACCCTCGTGTAGGAACGCGGACTGCAGCAAATCTGCTTAGAGGTCGTGGAACCGTAGTATCCCACCCGACTGTGGTGACAGGATCTTAAATAAAATGTATGTATATAGAGTACCTACTCACTCATTTTCTTTCACTATTTTTTCGTGACTTTCTTCATTAATAATAATTGCACTTTGTTCATTCATATTCAAAACACTTTATACACAAATTTTACAAGTACAGCTATTCACTGTTGTACATAAATACCTATGCACCTATATACTTTCTCATAAACAGCTGCATAAGTATTCGTCCGATTATATTATACGACGCACACAACCCGTGCCGAAGACTGCCGAACTGAAACGACGTTAGACGATGCGATGCACGGCCTTCAAGCCACACCTCCTTGCCCGGCGGAGTGGGGGGACCTCAGGTTTTTGCGTTACGGAATTTCTGGATTCGGTCCCCGCGCTCAAGGCCCGCGATAGAAGCTATGCAATAGCTTAAAAAATCAGTCGAATTGACAACCTCCTCCTTTTTTAAAAAGTCGGTTATAAAGAGACCTTTACGATATCTACACTCAGATGAAAGAAGTACCAAGTATTCAAGTAAAGAAGTATAGTAGAAATCTGTGTATCTACAGATAAATAAAAATAATATCTTCCAGACTATAAAATAAAATAACGAGATGTCGTAAAAGTCTCTCTCTCTGTCGGGGCAGAAAATGAATCTGCCCCTCTATGAAAGAAGATATTCGACCTAGCATTCCTTTTCAACAAATAGAATGGCAAAGTGGACTGTCCCGAGTTACTAGAGCTAGCGTCATTACGCGCCAGGAAAGCTTTGAGAAACCCGAATACGTTGTACGTACCGCGTTAATACAAACTTTAGGCAGAACGCATTTATTATATGTGATCAAATACCTAATTATTTCCTTCGTAAACGAAAACAAATGTCGATATTGATATTTTAATACATCAGAGGATAATTATTTATTTGTACTGTCAGAGTATAAATTAATAATCAAAATCTTTATTTTCACTAGAATAACATTACAATATAGCCATAGGTTTGGATATTGGGAAGGTAATTTTGTTTCAACTTATTGTTGTAAAAACATATCACTAAGAACGTGTCCAACGGCACATTCGGCACTTATTTTATTGTCTCTCTTTACGGGGAAGACACTTGGTTCATGTGTTCCTTAAAATAGCACTTATGCCGTTGCACTATATAGTTATAGTGTGTCCGTCACATAACTCATCCTTCTGTGAAAAATCTTTTTCAATCGAGGCTGTTCGACTCTGGAACGACCTACCATATGACATCAAGAAAGTTGAAACAAAAGATGGTTTCAAAAAACTGACTCGTGAGCAGTTTGTGGGAAAAACAATATATTAAAATATCTACATATACCTACAAGAGATACCTACAAAAATCTAAAAGTGTAGTGAAAATACGGTAAGTTAACTAGAAGACGGGTAAGGGACGGGCCTTACCCGTCTTCTAGTTAACTTACCGTCTTTTCACTACACTTTTAGATTTTTGTAAGTATCTGTAGGTAAGTATATGTAGATATTTTAATATATTGTTTTTCCGGGTAAGGGACGGGCCTTACCCGTCTTCTAGTTAACTTACCGTCTTTTCACTACACTTTTAGATTTTTGGAGGTATCTCTTGTAGGTATATGTAGATATTTTAATATATTGTTTTTATATAAAAAAATATATATACCTAGTTTAGACTTCATTATTTTTTTATCATAGTAAGTTTATGTCTTAGTTTAAGCACGCAGTTTTTGTTTATTTTTGACCTTGTGTGGTTGGCAGGTAGAAAATGCCATCGGCATTATGCCCACCATTTGTGTACCTACTTTTTTTTTATAATTGTGTACAATAAAGTATTAAAATAAATAAATAGTGTGGTGTAAGTAATAACACCACACTAACTCAAAAGGTTTAGTTCTTTTGAGTCTTCTCACTATGTTCGTATTGTCGAGGAGCCGGATAGCCTAGGTAGGCGTTCACATGATGATGAAGCATCTGTTTATGAGCCTCTGCGTATCTTTGTATTATTTTATCGGCAAATTCAATCTTTAGGTCCCGATGATCAATATCTAACATACCAAGGAGCATTAACGATTGCCCTTAGTACTTTATTCTGGAATCTTTGTGTGATTGCTACATTTGTCTTTTTGGTACAGCCCCAGAGTTGAATGAAAATTTCCATAAATACAATAAATGAAAAGATCCATAAAGATTATTTTTGGGCAGCGACAAATCGATCAAACTAAGGATTACATTTTCTAATTAGCCTATTACCTTACATATGTATGTGTAAGATAGATTGTTTTCATTTTCAAAAATTAAATTGACTTTTTGTGTGGTGTCTTTCTTTTGCTTGTTTCGTCGTCTATTGTTTTTACCAAAGTTATTTTTAGTAAATAGGTATGTGGAAACTTGTCATTACCCTTTAATTAATATATACTCGTAATTGTGTATAATTAATTGTAATAAGCATATCATGCATGTATCATGCATGCTTATCGTATAACATAGCAATACAACTGTAAGTTTTCTAGAATAGGCCTGAAGGCTAAAAACTTCAAATTAGTCCGTCAGTAGAGAAGTTTCCAGATTATCAGAAGATATTGGACTTGTACTTTTAGTCGTCAGGTTTTATTTACAAAACCCCCCTGGGTTGCATGTTTTCTTTACCTTTTGGAGGCACGGGAAAGGAGCGAATTTCTTTTGAAAACCAAACTGTCTATTTTGGTATTCAGACATTTTGACACTAGAACATTTTAAGAAAAAGCCACATAGACCGTCAGTTGTTATGAAAAGAACGTCTCACCATTTCCTATTCCTACCATTTAATTTTTTTCTGTTATCATCAGCCTGTACGTTTGTCCTCATACTTAAAGACTTTTGTTGACCACCGCCTTGCGATTGTCGCCCCGTGGCCACGATCGCTGCACTGCGGTAGAATTGTAGAGCAAAATATAACAAAAAGGTACGCAATAAATACCCGATAAATATTATTAATTCAGTTCAATCAGTTGAAGATAACTGGGGTCTTATTATAATTCTCCACCACGCGATTTCGTGTTTAGTTTCGGCCAATTGGTGTACCTTAATACACCTAAGTAAAGTACCAATTAGCACGAAAAAAAGAAACGTTGCGTATTTTTGATAATAGCTCTAAAATTCAGTTGCAAGATAAGGCAAGTTTTATAAAAGATAGTAGAAACGTTTACCAGAACAAAGTGTCTTAAGATTCCGTACCACCATAAAGTCCATCTCGCATATCACAATTCGCATAATATATAAATTCACCAACAATATATATTTCATAATTAACTTATAAAACGTCAATACAGCGTCTATTGAATACAGAAACTAACTGTGGGATCCCCATCATCTCGATATTTTGTTTACAAAGAATAACAAAATTGTTGTGACATAATTTCTGAATGTTTTGGTTCTGTTCACGGACCTACTTTACTTGTGTTTGTGTTGAGAATGAAATGCTGTGAACTGGGTAGTAAAGTAATTGGAATACCAAGAGGCTGAACTCTAGGTACAATAGCTCGGAACTGATTTATGGGATAAAAATCAAGATGCAGATGCAGCAGATGTTCAATTCCAGGATTAAAATTACATTACATTAGTTTTGGCGTGAAGACATCATCACAAACATCTTTGCACCCATCTATCTATCCATCCATCCATCCATAATTCTAAACATCCAAACTTTCGCATTTATAATGGAACGTGTTAAATAACGCTTATTGTATTATATTAAAGATTTTTTTTTCTATTCCGTTTTTTTATGTTGTGGTTTGTTTACAAGCATTCTACATCGAATTTGGTTAGTGTATGGGTGTACGTGCTGGGTGCTCGCGCTAGATACCTGGGCGAGACACCTGCTCTAGACACCTGCCCTAAACGCCCGCCCTAGACACCAGCCCCAGACGCCCGTCCTAGAAGCCCACCCTAGACGCCCGCCATAGATACCGCACTAGACGCCTGCCAAAGACGCCCGCCATGGATGCCTGCCATAGACGCCCGCCCTAGATACCTGCCTTATATACCAGCACTAGGCGCCTGTCCAAGATGCCTGTCTTAGACGCCCGCCCTAGACGCCTGTCCTAGATACCCGCACTAGACGCCCGCCCTAGACTCCCACCCTAGATGCCCGCCCTAGACGCTTGCCCTTGATGCCTGCGCTAGACGCCTCTTCTAGACGACCGCCGTAGATGCCCGCACTAGACACCTGTTCTAGACGTTCGCCCTAGACGCCTGCCCCAGAAGCCTGCCCTAGACGTCGCCCTTGTCGCCCGCCCTAGATGCTACTGCTAGACACCTGTACTAGATGCCTTCCCTAGATGCCACTGCTAGACACCTGTACTAGATGCCTTCCCTAGACGCCCGCCCTAGACGCTTGCCTTTGTCGCCTGCCCAGGTTGCCCGCCCTAGATGTCACTGCTAGACACCTGTACTAGATGCCTTCCCTAGACGCGCGCCCTAGACGCTTGCCTTTGTCGCCTGCTCAAGTTGCCCGCCCTAGATGTCACTGCTAGACACCTGTACTAGATGCCTTCCCTAGACGCCCGCCCTAGACGCTTGCCTTTGTCGCCTGCCCAAGTTGCCCGCCCTAGATGCCAGCGCTAGACGCCTTTACTAGATGCCTTCCCTAGACGCCCGCCCTAGACGCTTGCCTTTGTCGCCTGCCCAAGTTGCCCGCCCTAGATGCCAGCGCTAGACGCCTGTACTAGATGCCTTCCCTAGACGCCCGCCCTAGACGCTTGCCTTTGATGCCCGCGCTAGACGCCTGTCCTAGACCTGCCTGTCATATGTTTGTCTTTGTCTTGTTTTTGTAGGTATATATTTTCTTTACTCCGTGAAGTCACGAAACGAATCAGTCATTTCTATGTTCTTTTCTTTTATTTAAAATTATGTGCTTGAGTTACAAATAAACGTTCCTATTTCTATAGGGCGGACAGGAAACTACGCAAATCCATACGAAAAGACGACGACACGAGCACGTCTCGTTACTTACGTTCAATAGACTCATCCCTCGCTTCGCACACAGACTGGGTGATTACGCCGAGTGAATTGAATAGGTAACTTTCTGAAGATAATTTATGGGGCAGAGCGCTTACAATTCAATTCGTTTATTTTTTCCATTTCGCCGTCGTCGTATGAGCAGAGAGCTCACTTTTGATCCTTTCATTATAAGTAATCTGAAAGAACTTGTGCCACCCGAATGCCTAATTTTGTGTCGTGTGTGTGTTAGTAGAAAGATATCCGGGTAGTGACAACCCACGCCACAGGTCACTCCAAAAAAACTAAATATCGTATTATCCACCCTACATTGGTTACATACAAAAATATCGTGCTTTTCCTCCTAAAGTATGGCATGTAGAACGACGGACGATACCTCACAACAAAAAGTAAAGAATAGGTAGGTAGTTAAAAACATTGACATTTGATTTCTCATTTGCAGAAAGGAGGTTGAACCTAGCCAATATTGGCTAGGTTCAACCTCGTAGCCAAAAACAGCTCTCAGGTTTAAAATTATATTCTCTATAACTTCTAAACTGTTAAATTTTAAGGCATTATTTCTTTCTTACACACACAGGTGCTAAATTACAAGTACTAAGAGTCAAATAATCTGTATACGTAGATGTGTTATATATATATGTATGTATAATGCCCAAAACGAGGCTCATATTGAAAGACGCTCAAGTGATGGTGGTACCTCACATGTATCTAAAATGTCAAAAGAAAGTCTTGTGATATACTCCTGAGAAGAATAAATGAATGGAAACTTGTTCAAAGAAAGTGCTTAAGGAATAAATTTACAATGAGCAGAGGAAAAGCTGAACACGTTCAAAATTGAAAATTTAAGGCAGCTGAAATCAAAATTTCTCTCCTTATAACCAACGTAGACGTAGATGTGTCTGAGGCGGATATTGCGGACTACCAAAGCCCGAGATAATGTTGTGCCAATTAAAATGCAAGAAGGCCTTTAAAATTTTTGTGAGCAAAGGCAGCCTGCACATTTTTCTTGATGAATTTGAACTGTAAGCAACTAGAGGCTGAGGTCCTCATGCGAAGGAGAGAAGTAAGTTTCACTGCCTACGAAGTACAAAAAGTCATTCGGAACATGCAAAGGGGAAAGTCACCTGGACATGACGGCCTCAGCATTGAGCTTCTAAGGTTTGCTGGTATTCACCTTCCGAACGTGCTCTTCATGTTATATAATTTATGCTTATGCCATGGCTTACCTGAATAACTAACCAGAACCATCGTGTTACCTATAGTAAAGTGTAAAACTGGAGACATAACAGATAAGAACAATTACCGGCCCATCTCACTTGCAACTATAATATCAAAGGTTCAGGTTCTTGACAGCTCGCTTAACAACATTCTCTTGCAGCACGTCAAACTGCACGATGCTCAGTTCGGTTTTAGGGCTGGACTATCTACAGAGAGCGCGATTTTGTCTCTTGAGCTAGTTGTCAGGTACTATACTGATAGGAAGACGCCGGTCTACAGTTATTTCCTAGATTTGTCAAAGCTTTCGATACCGTTTCGTATCACAGGCTTTGGACAAAGCTTGGGAACGAGGGTGTACCGGCCGAAGTAGTGTCCACCAACAGTATGTGTCCATACTGTTGTCCAGCAATGATGTCCACCGACAATATTGGTACAAATGCCAAAAAAATCCGGTGAAATGGGGCGGCGCTCTATCTGAGGAGTATAGCGTGGAGTGCGGCGTGCGACAGGGTGGAATAACCTCTACTCTGTTGTTTAACTTGTACACGGAGAGCTTAGCAGCACCCATACGGGTTGTTTTCTTGATAATGTTTGCCTGAACAACATAAGTTACGCGGACGATATAGTGCTGCTGGGTCCATCGGTGCCTCGGTGGGCTCTATTCAAAAACTTGTTAAAATTTGCTAGAACTATGCGGCGGAACATGGGCTGACATACAACTCTAAAAAGAGTGAAGTCCTTATATTTAAAACGGTGAAAGTTTTAAATTCATTCAGATATTAAGGACATTGTAAATAAGTCTCCAAGCGATGACACAGACGTGGAAAGGGAGCGTAGGGTCATGGCTGTACGGGGCAACATGATTGCTCGTCATTTTTCACGATTCTACTCGAGTAGCCTCTGGCTTAACTGCACCCGCCGCCGGGCAGCCAGTGCTCTACGTGTTCAGTACAATAATATTTTTAGGATGCTGATGCGGCTGCCTCGCTTCTGCAGTGCATCTGGTATGTTCGCGGAAGCACGCACGGATGGCTTCTATGCGATCATTCGCAAAAAAGTCTTCCCTGCAACAGTGTGCGCGAGCCAGTAGCAACAGCATCCTGCAAACGATTATTTCGCGCCAGGACTGTCCCATGCAAAATAAATGTATGAAAATTCTGATGGGGTCTAACTCTATATAAAATGGTCGTGAGGATAGTTTGTTAGTTTTTAAATTTTCATTAGGTTATTTATTATTTTAATATATTTAATTGTTAATTATTTGACCGCATTTTGTTTCTTTTTGTTCTAATTTTATTGTGTGATTTTGTGTGACTTTAAATAATTTGTTATATGGATTTTAAATCTAAAATAAAGAGATAATAAATAAAATAATATATAATATGGCATGTTTAAATTTCTTTTGTACTGATCTGAGAACCCTAGTTGAACCTCTCTACTCGTATAACTCTCTATAACAGCGTTTACTAGCGAGTTAGAAACTTCTGAACGGACGTTTAATTTGTACGTTGACAACCTGATAGATGACCTCAGCAGCATGCCAGTCAGATGCTCTATTGACAGCGTTTGTGTTAATTATATCAATTATGCTGATGACATGGTCCTGCTAGCGCTATCAATCGGGGCTCTTAGAATTATATTGGCTAATAGGGTATATGCATCGATTTTTTTTATTGTTATAATCGATTCTTTAGGTCACTATTTAACCGAGGAATGATAAGACGCTCACTGAATTTCGCATTATCAAGGTAAAAAAAACAAATCAAAACTACAATCATTTTCGGGTGATAAAAACGCTGCCATATTGGCGCCATATTTATGTGACGTCGACGTACACACTTGATTAAAACCTTTGGTGACGACCTCGGTAGTGATCATCTCAGGAAAGAGGTTTTCCGAAAAAACTGAAAATAATCGACAATACGAAATGTCAAGTGGGCAGAATAGTGTCAAATCAAGGTGCAGCAAGCAGAATAAAAAAAGAAGAAATGCGTACAGTGATGTCACGTCCGCTCTAGTCAATGTGAGTAGCGTTTCGAAATTTTGCGATTGAGATTTAAAATATCAATTTTTCAATGGTTAAATTCTAAAATAAAAACATCTCAAAATGCAAAGTAAATATGTAGATATGTTCCTATATCAATAGAGAATACGTATATATTTTTTTAGCCATTTTGAAATCACATGCATATACCCTATTGTGAAGCCTATGCTTATGTATTTATTCATCTGACCGACCTGAAAATCAATGATAATAATTTAGGTTGTAAAACGTTTACTATACCAAACTATAGATATATTGTTTGAGATATAATTAGGTTTTCTCATAAAAAAGTGAAATATAATTAGATTATAATGTAATGGAAGACTTTGTCCAAGTCCTTGACCAGTAGAGTAACAATCCAGTTCGGATTGTTACTTTTATTAGAGTTCTTATTTAGTGAGGTAAATATGGCATGAACCGATGAAGTGTTTCTTTGAATATTATATGATATATTAGTTAGAGGTAAATTATAGATTCAGTTGTTTGACTTTGTTTGATCAGGTAGGTATTTGTACCATAATGAATATTAGAGATATTTTTTTATTTTGATTTGATAACACACTATAGACTTTGTTTTATGTTTTATTCCATACCAATCCAGAGTAAAATTGATGTTTAGGAGATTTCCTAAACATCCATTTTTATAAGGAACTAAAGGTAAATACTATTTGATTCCGCACTCCTACTGCTTACTTGAAATTTTACCTATCTTCCTAATTTTCGTACATGAGTACCTATCCTAACCTATTCTGGCTAAATATTGTTTATCAAACTAGAAGTCAAAGCATAATAATTTTTTAAAGTCCTATAATACCTAGGTTGTTTTTATCATATATCTGAGATTCATTAGGTAGGTACACTCAAAACCGTCTTAACTGCTATTGTTTTAGTATACTTACTACCAAAGCTTGTTTCGTTTGTCCCTATCAATGCTTTAAGTGTTCTGATTTTAATTCCAGCAGCTACTATAAATACCTACTTGGCGAAAACAACTATGCTTCCTATGTTAATATTAAAGAGATTTTTTTCAGTAATTGACTCTCCTTTGCAACTACAACTACAGTTTCTATGTTTAAAATATTAAAAAGCCTTTGTTCTTTGTTATTTAAATGCAAGAGCTAGTCAACTTTTTAACCAAAACAATTATAGCTACTTCATTTCTTTATATAAAAGGTTTTGTTCAAGTAGCTTCTATATTATACAACTATATTTAAGCCTTTGGTTCACTAGCAAATTATAAGCGTACCTACCTATATTTATATAGGTTGTATATATTTACTACTAAACCAAAGGCTTATTCGTAATAACAAAGAAGCTACTAGAACAATTTCTTTTTTATACAGGGTTACTTTTAAAAGACCGGCAACCTTCGGTGATCAACTTCCCAGCATCATCAGCAACAATGTTTGTTCTACGACTTTTGAGATAACTCAATAGGTACATTAATAGGAATTATTTAAGTTTTTATTGTCCTGTCGTGACTTTTGTAGATCTATGTTGTATCAAACACGACGCACACTTGCGCGCGCTTTCACTGGTGATAATAATAACTACCTAACCCTCAGTTATTTACCTACCTACCTAGTTGATATTAATTACTCGCGGGGTTTGTAGGCTGTAGGTATGCAGTGAGTCCACAATCCCTTCATAGATACTTGACGAGATTGTGTTAACTCTGGCAGCTGAAAAATGGAAAAGCCCCCGGTGGGGACAGAATAACATCAGAGCTCTTGAAAGCCGGAGGAGCCCCTGTAATACAGGAGCTAGAGAACTTCTTCAACATCGTCTTTTACAGTGGGAGATGATTTACCATGAGAGAACTCCAAAGGCGTGGAGCGGGAGTTTGGTGGTGTTCTTTTTTAGGAGATAAGACCCTCCTTAAAAACTACAGACCCATCTCACTCCTGAGTCACGTCTATAAGCTGTTCTCACGATTGGTCACGAACTGTCTCGCCAGGAGATTCGACGAGTTCCAGCCACCAGAAAAGGCCGGGTGTAGCGGAGGATTTGGCACCATAGCATAGGCCACATACACACAGTGAGACAGATTATACAGAAGTCTGAAGGGTATAATCAGCCCCTGTGTCTGGCCTTTGTGGATTATGAGAAGGCCTTTGACACCGTCATAACCTGGGCTGTTCTGGAATCCTTACAGCGATGTCAAATACACTGTCGATGTATCGAGGTACTGAGATGTCTCTACGAAGCCGCTACCATGAGTGTCCAAGTACAGGGTCAGCAGTCTAAACCCATCCAATTGCGCAGAAGAGTGAGAAAGGGGGATGTCATATCCCGAAACTGTTCACAAGCGCTTTGGAAGATATGTTAAAGACGCTGGACTGGAAAGGTTAAGGCATTAACACAGCGACTACATCTCACACCTGCGATTTGCTGATGACATAGTTTTAATGGCGGAGTTGCTAGAGGAGCTGAACTAGATGCTGGACGGCCTAGCTTCAGCCTCCCGAAAGCATCGGTCTTGGCATGAATTTGGATAACACCAAAGTCATGATCAATAGCCACATTGATCCAAGACCGGTCGTACATGGTCACCTTCTCGAAATCGTTTCCGAATACACTTACCTCGGGCAGATTCTGCAGTTAGGGAAAATCAATTTTTAGAAGGAGTCCAAGAGGAGGAGTCAGCTAGGCTGGGCAGCATTTGGAAAACTACATCGAGTCTTCTCGTCATCCATACCGCAATGCTTGAAAACGAAAGTTTTCAATCAGTGCGTCCTACCCGTCATTACCTACGGAGCTGAGACGTGGACACTCACGATAGGGCTGGTCCACCAGTTTAAAGTCGCTCGGCGAGCTATGGAAAGAGCTATGCTCGGAGTCTCTCTGAAGGATAGGATTCGTAACGAATACATCCGACAGAGAACCAAAGTTATAGACATAGCTCAAAGAATTAGCAAAGTGAAGTGGCAATGGGCCGGCCATATCTCCCGAATAACCGACAACCATTGGGGTAAACGAGTTCTTGAGTGACCGCGACTCGGCAAACATAGTGAAGGACGCCCTTCGGCCAGGTGGGATGACGATCTGCGAAAGACAGGCAGATGCTGGATGCGTCAAGCTGAAGATAGGCGCTATGGCGCTCTTTAGCGGAGGCCTAATGTCCAGCAGTGTGTATTATTTATTATTATTATTAATTTTTCACTTTCCAGCATTTCAACTCCGGAGTTCCGGAATTCCAGAGTTGAAATGATGAACATCGAAACTCAATACTCAATATATTTATTGTAACATGTTGTACATAGGATCCCCGGATAGGGCACGGCAATATTTAGCTGGCTTATAATTACTACTTATAATCTAATGTCTTATTCTAATTATTATTCTACTCACAAACATAATATTAATAGATTTTATCTTTTCTTATGTCTAATGAGATCTAATTTATTAAAGTAATATAATTTAACAAAGAAATTAGAAATCTAAAAACTCTTGTAGAGAATAACATTAATAGCATTTTAGAGAAGGGTATATCTAGGCTATTATTGGGTCGGAGGTTTGGTGGTCTTGTATAAACTTTAAAGAGGTCTAGATTTTTTTTTTCTCATATTTATAATATATTCTCAACTCCAGAGCTGAAAATTAGTCCGAGTTCCAAGCCTTACTCTACAAACCAAAAGGTTGAGACGCTGGGGTAGCCGACATTTTTTATGACTGTTTGCATTGATGAGTCATACAATTATTTTGGGCTATTGCAGCGTCTGTCAGAATTTCTTTTAATCACGTATGTTAATTTGCAATGATGCGTCAAACCATTTTTTCGACTACCGCAGCGTCTGTTAGCCCTTCTGTTTTAAGTATGCAACGATAATTCAAAAATTTTTGTCAGCTTCCGCATGTGAAGATTAAAAGCTAGTATTCTATAATCCTATGCTAGGATTTTTGTGCATTCGAGGAGATTCAGGTCGTGACTGTTCGATCTAATAAAGTTTAAAAGTAATAAAATAAGTCCTCAGGGCACAGAGCTTCAGGCCCTGAGGCTTTGTGCACTTTAATCCAATACATCAGCGGTACGGTAGCATCCAGTTAGACCAACCAGTACAAAAATGGGTATTCAAATATGCAACGACAAAATAGCTTCCGACAAGCTTCAAACGAGTGGTCCGAAAGCTGTCTGCCATCTAATGTCGTTAATATGAAATGCATCTAAATGATTAAGCAGTTAAAGCCCATATTTAAATGCAGTCAAATTTACGACAAAGACAACGTTCAAAGGGTGAGCAGGACACCCCTGATTACCCCTCGGGGATACATCAATACTTCTCAGCCCTGCAGGGGTAATTTTAATTTATTCGATTTATTTCCGAAGCGAAAACCTCAGATTCTAATTTGAATTCTATTCCAACGGAATATTAGGCGACGACGGGATATTTTGATGTCTCCCAGATTGGGGGTGCAATAAAATGAGAAACGAGACTGACAATGATAAGTGCATCCGATAAAGTCTTTTTCCATCAAGAGAAATCTTGTCATTACAGGAGACGCGACGCGCTACCATACAAAATTTACTTTTTCAACAAAGACTACATCACAAGCAAATTAAATTTACGTAAATTTAATTTGCTTGTGATGTAGTCTTTGTTGATTATATAATATATCTAAATTTAATATTGCGTATACATACATTTATCAGAGTCCTACCCTACACATCAAAGGGGCTGTGAGTTAAATGTTGATAAAATAAACCGAAAACATATATATTAACCTCTATCTGTCTCTATCTATTTTCGTTTTTTTACTCTGTTTTTGGTGTGAACTTACTATTTAATTGACCACATTGGGTAAATCCATGTAAACTCTAGTTATATCTACAAACCAAAAGGTTGAGACATTTCAAAAGGGTATCTTAAATACTTTCTCTATTTTGTGCATTTATTTAGCAAAATTGTATTTATTGATTTACAAAATTACAACGACATCGATAAAAAGCTCAAATTATGAACGTGGATGAGTTTGTTCATCACTCAAAAAAGGTCTTATAGCGTATCCTTTATAGCGTATTTTCCCTGGTCGAAGTCTTTTTCACGTAGGGTAGGACGCATTCTGTGACGTTTCTTTATGACAATAGGGTATGTGCATGGACTTCAAAAAAGCTAATAATTTGTTTACGTATAGAGAATACGTTAAAAAATTTTTTGCCCTTGCATTTTGTGACGTCACGGTTCATCGGATCCCCTATGTCAACAGTCAAATTTTATGCCCATACAAAGATGTCTAAGTTTGACGTCACGGTTCGGGTGCCAAAAGCGTTGCGCTTAGAAATTATGCTTTTGAGATTTAAAATATCTACCTACTTTTCAATGACTAAATTCCAAAATAAAAACAATATAAAATACAATAATAAATATACAGATATATTTCTATATCAATAGATACGTAAAAAATATAAGCTTTTTTTGTAGTCACATGCATTATACCCTATTGTCCAGTATTATATTTGGGTTAATATCTTATCTTCTCGGTTTAAAACTAGTAAAATCCAAAGCGCACGGGCCTAAGCAAAGTGCGTGGCGAGTTGAGTAGGAGACTTCACTAGGAGTTCGAGTTTGTTCATTCTGTATGAATTTTCTAACTACTACATGTGTTTTAATAACAGCCTTCTCTCTGTAAAAGGATATAAGTGGACTTTGGCAAATCTAAATATTCTATGGGGTGGGATAGCTATGATATGGGATAACTGTTTTGGTATAACGCCCGTTGCTGACAAAACTAATCTTTTGAAGACGCCTCATACGAGTTATTTCATTATTCGGTCTACACATTTTGATAGTTTCTCTGCGAGCGATGGTGTTTTGTAGGTTGTGCGTGTTGGCGATCGCAATTAGAATGAGAGGTGCTTTAGGTTTTATCTAGAAACTATTGTAGTGTGTGGTTATGTCGGTGAGGATGGCTCTATCAAAGTAGATTTGTGGGTGGCGTTTTCCAGTACAGATTCTTTTTGTGTATTTGTAGTAGGGTACTTGTTTATCAGTTATCTAGGAGTTTGTATTTACGTGCTAGGTTCTGATGGACAATATTAGCTGCCTAATCATATCTGAATTTGTAATCGGTTTAGGCGATCGCTTTACAGGCTCCAGTGATGTGCTGCATGGTTTCGGAACCGCTGCTACAGCGCCAGTTCAGTATTGTTGGAAGGCTTCGGATCTTCTTAATATGTTTTAGTAATTACGGGTTTTAATCAGCCGGCCCTGTATCACGATCATGAATCCCTCAGTCTCAGGAAAGAGTTCACCTCGGCTGAGCCATTCGTCCGACGACGCCTGTTTGACGGTGGGCCGGGTCAAGTCGTGATGGTACCTTCCGGCAGAGAGGAGATATGCGCGATGATGTCTGTGCATACTGTGCATGCAGTTTAGTATAGATTTTTCTAGAAAACCTACTAGCGTATTCCTTTTTCGAATACAAATTTTATCCTAGGCTGTGAATATATTTCTTTTATTAACAATTAAATAAATTAAAATAATAAATAACCTAATGACTGAACTAACATAATGAAAACTAACAAACTAACCTAACGACCATTTTATTTAAATTGACAAAATTCGCAGTTTGCTGGGTGACGACTCTCTCAACGCACTTGTGTCACTATGGTTTTATTATCAAAACAAAAAAAGACGACGGAGTGTGCCTCCCGCGCGCCCCGCCATCTGAGGGGATAATAAGAACATTTTAATTCAAATTTATGTATACCTATGTAAAATACTCGAAAAATAACAGAAAACCGGTTAACCGGTTTTGGTAAAAATTTAACCGAAAAACCGGTTTTTTTAAACAACCCGGTTTTTACATGCCCTAGTACGTACCTACTTTTCATTTCATTTAATTTATATATTTATTTCACAAATGGAGTTATAGCTAAAACCAAAACGTAAAATAGTCAGGTTGGTAGGTACATGATAATAAAATAAGGTAATGTAAGTCAAATCTTGAAAAATAAGCACAATACAAAAAAACGAATACAAATATACCTATAACTTATTATGTCAAATATTATTATTATTATTTTTATACCTACAAAATATTTTTTTTCATAATATCAACTAAAAAGTACTTATACAATTCGAAACTCCTGAAAATTTTATTTAGACCATCATGAAACCGGCTGTTCCGATTTTAATAGCAAAGCTAGAACAATTTTGACAGTCACTTATCAAATAAATAAAATAAATTTCGCAATCCGTTTCATGCCACAGACGCAGATGAACACCGCGGCGGTAATTTTTTCGAAGCAGCATTTTAAGTAGCAAAAGGAAAGGGTCTGGTCGTTGGTCAGGCTAATGCTACGCCCCACTCCTGGACGCTATCCCACTACTGCCCGATACGGGCACTTTTGGCTGCCGGGCTGCCGGCTGCTTTTCCCCTCTCGCCCGGTTCGCACCTCCTTAGTTAACCTGCACCGCCTAGACTCCTCCAGGCGATCCATGTTAATACCAGGCATAGTGTGGACGTCCAGTCAACATGGAAAGCGTAGCACTAGTGGACGCCCCTGACCTCAGACCATCCACCAGACCCGACCTCCGAGAAGCCGGATTACAGGAGACGCCACGCTCCCAGTCAAGTAATACGTCGAAATTATCAATCCCTTTCGAAAAAATGAACGCCGGTTCGAATCTCATCAAAAATCTCAGATTTATAAAGTTGTTTATACCGACATTATTTTTTACAACGATTCGATTTATATTTTTATGATTTTTTTGAAAATTAACGAAATACTTTAGGAGATATTCAATGTCATTATAAAAATGTGGCGCCATCTGTGGAACGTGTAGAGAGCTACGCATGCATAGCATGCTATTGGAAACACGAACCTTTCTCAGTCGGTGTCCTATCCGTCACCGTGTTGCACGGCGAACTGCAAATGTTTACGCTGCCCCAACAAAGTTATTGATGGAAATGCAGGCTGCATTTTCTCGCTAAGGTAATGCTGGCTGATATTAGAGGTAAGGTTGGATTTTAATTCCCCTTCATCGAGGGAAACCATTTGATGACATTATGTGACGCGGTGATCTATTTCTTCAGGGTGTTCTGGTCGTGTTCTATGTATAATAAAAAATATCTATGTAATACATTAGTTAATGTAGTGGCTATTCAATGTGTAAAGTGTCATAAAAGTTATTATCAGGTGACTTGTACATTTTAAATAAATCAGCTTTTTCTGAAAAACCGGTACAACTTTCAATACTTGCTAAATGCTAAATTAGCTTGTTTTATTCCGCTACATTAACTGTACACTGAAAATTCTATCTTATAAGGGGTGTGTAGTGCTACAGTAGACTAACAATCATCTCACACAAAAAAAAAACCTCATTATTTCCACTGCAGAAATAAGTGTTTAAGGAACGTGCAGCGTCATCTATTGGTCAGAAGCAGAACTTTATAAGATTATAGCAGATTATTCTTATTCTAAGAAAAAATCAGGAACAAATAAAGAAAAAGGTGCTTATAGATATTATTTCCCAAAACAATGACTGCAGCACCAGAATCAAGTAAGCCACAGGCGTCAATTATTATTGATTTTGATATTAACCTAGGGACGAGAATCGTTTAACGGTTAAGAGTCCAGAATTGTAGAAATTTTGATAAGCAAGATAGGAATTTTGGCTTAATTTTATACGAACCTTCAGCTCTTCCTATGCCCCACGTTGGGCGCCAGTGTCTCGGCATAGAAATGCCGGTTTTAAAAATAGTCCGGTTTAGTAACTTCCCGGTTTTAGGAACTTGGGGAGCTATGGGCTACCTAACCTACTAGAGTAAAAATTAAAGTAACGTTTAAATAAATTATAATTTAATTAATAATGATCAAGTATCGAGCCGGAGGCTATGATGCTTACAAAATTATAATAAACTAACTCGCCAGAGGGGCTATAGAGTGGGTTCGTTAAATCCTACAGACGGCTGATTCTACCAGGTTAGGAGTCTTCTCTTTGTTTTCCTCTTCACCAGTACTGTCTTTTAGTGAGCCGTGAGTATAGGGTTGCCAGATGCAGGCTTATCATTTCTAAACATTTCTGGGGTTACGGACACGGGATTACGTAAACGGAGTTGGAGTTAAAGAGTCCAAATCCAACTACAATTGTTTGCTGATGAGATGAACAGCTAATAGAAAAAAAATACTAGACAGATATTTTATAAGAAAAAAATTCAAATAAATTTGAAATATATTTAGTTTTTTTGAATTTATATAATATATAGGCACATAATAGTAAATAACATAACTCACACACTGTAAACATTTTATTTATTTATTTATTTATCCATAAAAATAACAAAATACAAATGTTTCCTCGTAAATAAAAACAAAAAGTCAATGTGACGTGGTCACCCATCCAAGTACTGACCGCGCCCGACGTTGCTTAACCTCGGTGATCGGTTCCCCAGGTGATAAAGACATTGCCCCCCTTAATTATCAAAATTATATAACTCTTATTATTTCTTGTTTTAACGACAACAGAACTAGACAGTTACACTTTCACATCTTCTGTAAAAGTGTCAACTGTCTAGATATCACGGTTCATGAGATACGACCTGGTGACAGACGGACAGTCGGACAGCGGAGGCTCGTAATAGGGTCCCGTTTTACCCTTTGGGTACGGAACCCTAAAAATCAACTTTAGTTGTTCTCAAACATATAACAAAACTTAGCTTAAAATGTAAGCACCTAATAATTTTAAGGCAAAATCAACATTCAATATTATCTAACGATAAGAAATTTACGTTGTAATTAATTTAATTTATTTTCTATATTAGGTACAATGATAATTTAATTATTATTTTTGTATGTAAAATGTTTATTTAATTTGTTATTTATTATGTACCAACTACCAATGCTGTGACTTGTAAATAAATGATTTTACCAATAAAATGACTATCTGGATATCAGACTATCTGAAACAACTTTTAAATCCTGCACAAAATATAAACAAACCCGCAGTACTTAACCTCAAATTTACTTTCTTGTTGATGATTTTTAAACATAATAGAACTCAAGGAGAAACCCTAGAGTCTTCGTAGCTTTTGCTGTGATCTTTTCAACGTGCTTATCAAACAATAATTTTGAGTCCAGCCAGAGTGATTCCTAAGTCAATAATTGTGTTAGTTCGAGGAAGCGCCTCACCATTAATTTTATAATCAAACGTAAAGGAAGGCGAAGTTCTGTGGAAGGATATACAGTCATAAAATAATAATAATAATAATAAATAAAGCCTTTATTTCCAATTTCTACATTTTTAACATATTTGCACTTTACAATTCTCACATTATATCATCTATTTATAGTATTAAATTTCTTTATAATAAATATTTAATCGGACACCCAGCATTGGATGTAGGCCTCCTCCATATACAGTCATAGATTAATTAAAAAGGGAAGATGAGGTAGGTACTAGTTTCTAGAAAATGGCAACCTCATTTTGTGTAAAATTGTATGCTCCCACCTCAGTCACCGTCGGACCGGCGGCGGCACGGGCGGTCGTGATTCGCGTAAAATATTGTTGTCTCAGTCTTAGATACGTCTTTCCGTCTTTGTTCTTCTTTGTATTGCACAGGAAAATTAGGGTGCTGTGCAAAGCACTGAACTACTATTAGTTATCCGTGTTATAACTAGATGTCGCTACTACACGTGGACGATTGCTGAATCGCGGTGATGAAGCCTTTCGGGTTCGAAACGTGAATGCTGGTGCTTCCTGTGTGGTCCCATTTTAATTTTGTTCAGTTTTGACAATGGAATCCATGAAAATTCGTTCTCGTGCTGTCGTCCGGTAAAATACTCTTTATACTCTCCTGGTTCTACGTTTATTAAACGTTGAAACGGGAATAATATTGTTTGACTTTGTATTACAAAGTCGAACCAATATTAGTCGATTACAAAGTCTGTAATCGTCTACAACAACAATAGGAAGTTCTCTATTCAGATTTTATGTTTTTGTGTGTAGGGCTTCGATCCGAATTATATTAATATCAGGTGGAGTCGTACCAGAACAGACTTTAGCACAAGGGTTATTTATCATAGAAAAACCATTGAATGTATCTCTCTTCAAAATAAATGTATTTAAACTTATTAAAAACTAAACTATGTCGGCAAATCCTTCATTTTAGAGTGTTATTTTATTTCGCCCAAAGTTATGCTAAAATTCTTGCTGAAATACGAAAGTTTAGAAGCTTGTATTTTTCAAATGTATACTTTTTTTGCTGTTTTAGTTGTATATAAACATAGTTTATGACGGTATAAATTGATTTCGTCCTTAGTTTTGGATGGTCAACATCAAACAGCCTTGTAGTTGGGTGGGAGTACCCTTCCACGTTTGTATGAAAAAAATAGCGAATAGTTCCACCTTGTCTCAGCCACGTACAGTCGTATACCTACAGTAACCCAATAACTCAAAATCTGGATACGTCTGACCTAGCTAAGGATGATGAAAGTGATTGGCTTTGGTATTTAGATCTGATAGTTTGGGAAGAATAACACCACACCACACTAAGCTAATTTTCAACCGGGCAAGCTGGAGACAGGACGCTATGGCATTAGGGAAGGCCTATGTCCAGCTGTGTACCTACTAACTAACACGTTTGATGATGATGACGATTTATTTTTGCTGCTCCATTCCATCGTCGGTTACCTGTAATTTTTTTCCAGATATTTTTCAATTTTTTCATTTTGCTGTTATTACGTCCCGTTTGGTACCTAGTCCTTGTAATAAATGAATAAATAAATCCCATAAGAGAGGTAAAATCTATAGAAGTATAGAGATTACATTACACACAGGTGTGTTATAAAATATATTGGGATTATATAAACACCGACGCACGTGACAATATCAAATATTTATATATGTTGATGTTCATATAAAATCGATAAAAAACATATCCTGTGAGCAGGTTTTATATGCTAGCTTCGGGAGCTAGTCGGCTTCTCTCTTTTCAAAGCTTGGCCCGCTTTCAATTGACAGCTGTCATCCAAAATGTAGTCCAAATTCGTTCGTTGAGCCAGGAACTGAAAGTCTATTGTAAAGTAGTTTCGGAGATAATTTTGACAGCTGTCATCGAGGTTACAGGCCCTGCACAACCTGGCCCTACGATGGCCACGCTACTGCTCGGTAGCTCAATCGGTGTCTCGTCCGTCGGCGTGCAGCGCAGCACAGGCGGCGCGCGCGCAGGGCCGGCGCTGCACCTCTAGCTCGCCCGGCGCGCAGCGGCCGCCGGCGCACACCCGCCGCCGCGTCATGGCGCCACCGCCGCACGTCACTGAACATTTACCCCATTTGCCCCATCGGCTCCACACTTTGCGACGCTTCATTGATGTCTCTTCGTCGTTTGGCTCTGAGGAAGGATAACTATTTCTATATTGCGAAAAAAATGGAAAATTCTTTTTTGGGTTGGTGCACTTTGCTAACTCATTTAAAAAATAATTATTTACCTTGTTAGTTCTGGTGTACACGCTGTAAGCCAGGCTAACCTAATTGTTAAAATAGAATAAATAAATAAAATGTCTTCGTAATAAAATTCATTCACAACAGCAAAACTTAAAAAGTTTTGTTGTTTTTTTATCATCATAACTTTAGAAGTCAAGTTCAAGTAGTTGCTTGGATCATATTTCTATTTTCTTTTAATAAATTTAAGTCTGATTTTAAACAGATAGACTGAATCTAATCCTGAAATCCTGAAGGTAAGTTGAGCAGAGGTAATGTATCAGGCAAATTGAGCACTAAGAATGTCTAGCTAAACCATGGGTTCAATGTTAACTAGAGATGAAATAAAATATCTGTTTGACAATCAGCACTTTATTTATATTCACAGAGGAACAAAACTTAAAGCAATTTTCTTTGAATTTAACTGAAAATAGAATTAATAAAACATCAAAGTATCATAAGACTAACTTCAGGATTAGATTCAGTCTATATGTTTAAAATTAACAGACTTAAATATATTAAAAGAAAATAGTAATAAGATCTTAGCAATTTTATCGTCGTTGTCACTGTTGCAGTAAGATCAGCACCTGACACATATTTTGTTTGTACCCATTCCCTGCGACTTGCGAGTGTAACTGACCCCAACCCGAAATTTAATACCTAAACCTCAATTTATACCTAAACCTCAAAAGTGCTAAAGTGGAACTTTATAGAAGATTAACTGTTCTTAGTTCCTATCATAAATTAATAACGTGGACTTCGTACGGAGTTGTGGACGTGTGTGTGCCTACATTTGACGCGGGTTTGGTACGAACGAATTGAGGTCGATCAAACACACATGCGGTAACACAAACATAAAGCCCGATCAACCCAGTTGCCTAGTCTCTGAGAACTTTACTCGCTTAGGTCACTCGATCTAGGTCTCGAATCTGGGTTATACTCAATGATATTATAGTAAACATCATTGGTTATACTAATATTATAAATCTGTAGTCATCTCAACCATCTTTTCGATAAATTCTGCAGTACCTACGTTCTTCAGCGTTAACTCAACATACATACAGGGTTACAGAAAAAATCGTGCAAGATCCATTGAGGGCGTGGAGTACCCATCATTTCTGACTTATTTGACTATGAAACACCCTACCCTACCCTTTTCGAGATATTCTACTTTTAATTTTTTTATTGAAACTTGCCGATTTTTAGGCTTCAAAATTATTTTTTGTTTATTTTGTGTGTCTTATTATTATTATTTTTGCATTTTTACATGTTTAATAAGATGCTTTATTTAGGACGTCAATCATTAAAATAAGACCTTAGTAGACAAGTGAAAGTTAAGAAATTAAAAATAATATTAGAAAGTTTATTTTTCTCTAAGGGATATCTAAAAGAAATATTATGGCTGTTGTTCGGCAGATGTTTTTGAAAATATCTACGTTTCATGAGCTATCTAACGAGGTATAACAATCTAGGGTTTGTAATACATTTCGTGGAAAAAAAGTAGTTGACGAATTCATTATGACGATATAACGTTGGTGTTTATCCAATACAAACAAGGTTCGTAGTATATTAATAGCGAAGCCACTAACCGGTATTTTTAGTAGGTACATTACACATTTATATTGACAAGCATTACTCTACACTCGCTCGACGCATCTGTTCCCCTCTTAGACTACTGGGATACCAAAATTTTATCCGACAATATAGCGACAACGAAAACGAAACTTCGATTTCTCTTTTCCGAGTAGGCCTCCAGGCGTCCTGCTTCTGTTTTTCCGGACATTGGGAATGGTGTCTTTTAGACCGTCGTGATTCACCGTCGGCTGCATCGGCCGCATTTCTAAATACCATAAGGTGAGTATTGCAGTCAAACGCAATCTACAATCTACTTACTGACTTTAAAAACAAGTAAGATATAATTTTTTTTTAAGTTTAATGGTTTTTTTACCCGACTTCATAAAAAGTAGAAGGTTTCATTGAGGCTTTAGGTCAAATTGAGAATTTGACTGTATTTCATATTTTCCTTTTTTCTGTTACCTACCTCAGAACTTTTTACTGGGTGGTCTGATTTTCATGGTTCTTTTTTTATTTGAAAGCTGGTGCTTCCCGTGTTGTCACATTTTAATTTGGTCCAGTTCTGACAATGGGATCCATGAAAAAACTATATAATTGAAGTCGGTTTATAGTTTTTTAAAACAAAATTAATTATTTAATTTACATCAGAACTAAAGATGCCTATCAAACAGATCAATGCGTCAACTGGAAGAGGGTCAAATTTGAATTTAGTTCTAGATTTGATCCAAACAAGTTAAATAAAGGCAAGTTAAATAAAACCGTTTGATAATAGTTACAACGGCAATTGAAGCAAAACTTGTATGAACAACCTGTTGCGGCAATTTCCGTCGTCGACGCCTGCAGAAGGGATAAATCACCCTGTTTCCGGTAGCCTTGCTCTTGAGTCTTCCGCTGTTCCTCTAGAACCTCGTCAATGAGTTCAACTGGACTAAGCACCATGGTGGACTCTTCGTAATGATGACTCGAAATTACGGTAACAAATATAGTACATACTAAGTAAAATATAACCATATCTTGTAAAATGTAGAGCACTAGTGATTAAAGCCTTAGAAATATAATATCGAGTAAATAATCAGAACAAAACTAATAATATTTTTAACACTTTGACAATACTTTGACAACTAAAACTGCATACCCCAAAGTACAAATACAATTTAACTACAAAGCAAAGAGAATACAATAACATCGTAAGACTACAAAGGTGGCTAGTACTATATAAACTCTATGTATGTACAAAGCTGAGCCGCAGACACATCCGAGCTGTGCGCGGCGATGGACGTGGTAGAAGCACTTAGTTTGTAGGTACAAGTGTGTAAGTGTGTAAGTATGTAGACGAGCGAGGTCTGTATTTAAAGGTGCCTGTAAAACGGGCCAGATAGTTGCATCTGGCCGGCAATTTTGTTGATCAATATAACGCAGTATATTTGCAACTATACCCTTGCTGCAATTTCATAGTGCAATTCATTGCCGAAACTGCATTGCTAAGGAATTTTGCATGCCAAGCTATATTGCCGCCATCTCAGTAAAATGTCAAAATGGCGGATACCGGCGGCGAAAGGCGAGCGAGTGAAAAGAGATTCACCTATACGTCAGAGCAGAGAATATGTTTAAACGGCGATATTGCAATAAATACAAAGCGGTACAAATCATGTACAATTCTAGCCGGCTAGACATAAAATTCTTGCAAGAACTTGAAATATCTTTGCAACATCGCCGGGCTACCACAGCAAGTATTGCACTGTATTTAGCGATATAATCAGCAACTTGGCGGCTTTACAATTCCAGCAAGAAATTGCCAAAATTACCTATAACCGGTTTACAGGCACCTTTAGGTAGCCTACAGGGGTTTTATACTTAGTAATATAACTTCTTTGCAAGATTTGGGTGCTTCTGTATTGTGGTTCTGTTCGTCCAAATTAACAGTTATGATTATGAATGTCATTATCACACATTCAGAACGACAATCTGTAGGAAACGGATACAACTTTCAAGATTTACTACTTACTGACGGGTGGTTTTCTCAGATTTGGGGCAAATGGCCGTTTATTATTCAAAGAGAATATAAACACTACGTTTTAGTATTCATCTATGGGCCGCTGTACAAGAGCGAGCACATCGTAGATCGATCTCTTCGGGGGCCAATAATCCGACAAGGGGCAGGAAACCCTCCAAAACCATAAAAAGCCGCGTCTTTATATGCACCCACCACAACCAAGACTGCTACGTCATCAGATGCGCCAAACCGACCCTCGCCGTCAACAGCTGCGTCCTCGGATGCGCCGAGGCCAACCCGGAGGGGGTTGGCCTCTCATAATGTCTCGGCTATCGGAGCGCCCCTCGGTGCTCCTTCGAAAGAGATGACTATCGACCTGGCAGCACAGCGGCCGCCATGCCACCACCCGCGCCAAACTGGAACCTTGTCACCCACAGTAAGAACAAGAATAAGGGCAAGAAACCCCAGCAAATCCCAGCAAGTCCCAAAAGGCAGAGGCAGGAACCGGGAAGACGGCTACTGACGGTGAACAGCAGCTCGGACACAGATTTATGATCGGGACTTTATCAAGGCCTAATAATTTTTAATAAAACCGGCCAAGAGCGAGTCGTACTCTCGGACGAAGGGTTCCGTTCCGTACCATTTTCTACAACATTCATTATCTATAAAATCTAAAAGTCAACGTGACGCGGTCACCCATCCAAGTACCGACCGACGACGTTGCTTAACATCGGTGATTTTTTATTTAAACACTTTATTGCACTGAAGTACAAAGGGTGAGCTTAATGACGAGGCATTTTCTACCTGCCAACCAGAAACATTGTTTTTACTGTTGAGCAGAGAGCCAGCCAGGCGGTGTGTAGCCTAGCCTAGGCCTAGCTTTGTCCGTGTAAATCCTACACACAGTGGATGCACAGTGAAGATAGGTTAGGTTGGTGGGTTGGAACCGGCGAGTGAAAATAAACGAACAGAATCACATAGCACAATAGTTATTATTGTCTAGTGAAAACAATTAGGAATTACATTATACGATTAACACTTAATTATTGGATATAGAAAATCAGCTTTATACAGACATGTTGTGTGTGCTATTTCAGAACAGAGAGAGAGAAAGTAATCATTACGTTGATTGTTACGCAGAACAGATTTTAGAGTTGAGTTCTGTCAGTGTCAACGAGACGACATTGACAGATGTAAAGCATTGATTTAATCATAAATCCTTACTTTAATCTCAGCCTCATAGACAAGTTGAATGGTGTACCAATATATATTCCAACACTTCCCCTTACACCATACAACGGAACTCCAACCCTCATTACAGTTATACAATACAACTTCATGGAGTTCTTACATTTAAATGAAACCTAAAGCCATTATGTTTACAGGAAGACAAAGCTTTTGTTAGAATGTCAGCTATCATTTCCGTAGTAGGCATGTATGAGACACAAATACAATTTTTAGAAATCAAATCTCTTATAAAGTGATAGCGTACATCAATCTGCTTTGTCCTTTTATGACATTGAATAGATTTCAAGATTTTCTGGGCACTCTGATTATCATTAAATAGTTGACACTCAATATTTCTATTCATTATCTCAAACAAAAACTGTTTGATAAACAGAATGTCCTTACAGGCGTCACTTATGGATAAGTACTCTGCTTCAGTACTTGACATAGCGACGCAGCGCTGTTTTCTGCTCTCTCAATTAACAGTATTAGACCCTAACTTTATTACAAAACCAGTATAAGATTTTCGGTCAATAGGATCATTCGCCCAATCAGCATCAGCATAAGCTATAAGGTCTAAATTATTACATTTACTAAAAACTAAACCATAATCAATAGTTTTAGCTAAATAGCGAAGGATCCTCTTTCCTGCTAACCAATGAGTCTTATCATAACAATTATTAAATTGACTTAAAACATTACATGCATTATGTTATATCTGGCCTAGTACAGACACTAAGGTACATTAAACTACCTATCAATTCTCTAAAATTATAATCATTGTCAGACACATTATTATCACATTTATAAAATAATTAAATTGCTAGAGTTTCTCTTAACATACACATAAGGTTCACATTTTGTTTGAGAATAACCATTAGTAAGTAGCAATTTATTTACAGTTTCATTCCACGCCCTACTTGCTTGTTTCAAACCATAGATGCTTTTCTGTAACAAACAGACTTATTATTATCAGTCATAAAACCTATAGGTTAGTTCCATAAATATTTCCTCCTTTAGTTGACTATGAAGGAAAGCAGTAGTTACATCTAAGTGCTCTATGTCCATGTCCAACTCATTTGCCAAATTAAACAATATCCGCATTGTTGAGTGTCTGACTACTGGGGAAAATGTCTCATCATAATCAATACCATGTTTTTGACTAAAACCGCGAGCAACTAGACGAGCCTTATACTTGTCAAAATTTCCAGAAGTATCTTGCTTGACTTTAAATACCCACTTACATTTAACGATGTTTTTATCCAGTGGTCTCTCGACTAATTTCCAGACACCATTGCTTAACAAAGAGTCATACTCGGCTTGCATGGCTGCTTGCCACTTCGCGCGAAAATGACTGGCCATAGCATCCTCATATGATAACGGTTTGTCAAATGCAATCTGCCCATGAGAGTAGAGAGAATAATCATACTCGCAGTCATCATACCTTTAAGGTGGCATACCCCTTGTACTCCGTACAGGACATTGATTTGGCAACTCAAAATTGCTCGGTCTGCATTCAGTATCCAGCATAGAGTTGCCCTCAGACTCCACCATATGGTCGCTCTCCTCTGCCCAAGACTGCTCATTTTCTTCCACCTGGTCGCAGTCGACGAATAATGGCGATGCTGACCCATCAGCACTGGCAGACGTGTTTGTGCTGGGGGCCTCAGTCCCAACACGTCCACTCTCCATTTCACCACCTGAAATTGCAGAAGGAGGTATCAATTCACTAGAATTACCATTATCACAGTTCAACATTGGAACACAAACTTTGTCATTAATATTAAAATTATTATTATTCATCATTTTAGATTTAATAATATTATCATTGTTTATCATTTTAGATTTAACATTACTATTATTATTTATCATTTTAGATTTAATAATATCATTAGTATTTATATCACAATCCAACTTATTAGAATTAATATCACAGTTCATCATATTAGATTTTACATTAAAGTCCGTCAATTCAATAAAATGGACATTTCTGGATTTAATTATTTTCTTTGGTTCAGTTGGATCTACTAATCTATAATAACCCTTGGACATTTCACAATAACCCACAAAAAAAATACACTCCTATGACATTGCATTGAGCTTGTGACGGTTATGTTCTGAAATCAATGAAAAAGCTTTACAACCAAATACTCTCAAGTGGCTTAGGGTCACTTTGGAACCTGTCCACACCTGTTCAAGAATACTGCCGGACAAAGCAGCCGTGGGGCTTCGATTCTGTAGGTATATTGCAGTAGCAATAGCCTCTCCCCAAAAACGCTTGTCGAGGCAGGCCTCAGAGAGCATACACCTGGCTTTTTCCATAAGGGTTCTATTAAGGCGTTCAGATACGCCGTTCTGCTCAGGACTAGGGAATACTAGTTTCATAAATAATGCCCTCACTAGACAGAAACTTTTCTGAGATTTTACTACAGTATTCCCCTCCATTATCTGTTCTGAAACGCTTGATTGTTTTACCCACTTATCATGACTTCATTCTTATGACACATAAGATAAACAAAACTTTTTCTAGAGAAGTCATCAGTAAATGTAACTAAATAACATGCACCACCCCAGCTATTGATTGACATAGGCCCACAAACATCTGAGAGTATTAACTCTAAAAGATCATGAGCTCTTTTTGCTTGGCTCTTAGGGAAAGATTTCATTGTAAGCTTCCCCTTAAAACATGAAATACAAATTTTCAACTTACCATGACAGTCATCTTCAAAAACAACATCATCTGCAAGACTCCGTATTCCATACAAACCATGCAAGCTCAAATGCCCAAGTCACTTGTGCCATACTTCCAATGGCACACTAGAAATAGCTGCTAAAGAACTTTGTTCTGCTTGCTTACAAGCACCTGTGGTAGCAACATTACATTCTGAAATACAATTTGGGTTAGAAAAACAATCAAGTTTATAAATACCCCTGAAACATGTTGCACTAGTAAAAGGCTGGCCTTTAGGATCCATTATTTTGCAATTATCCTGTTCAAATACTACTCTAAAACCTAATCTAGTTAGCTGACTAACGGATATAAGATTAGTAGTCAATTTAGGAACAAACATTACATTTTGCAAAATCTTTAGATCACTACTATTATTGAGATTCAAAGAGACGGCACCAAGACCCTGACATTTCAGTGCTTCTCCATTAGCAACTGTAACTATTGATTTAAAATTTAAGTCAATGTCTCTAAAAAGGTCCATATCACAGCACATGTGCGAAGTACACCCGGAGTCCACTATCCAGTCCACGCTTCCGTAAACAGATAAGAGTGACACTGCTGATACCAACAGTGTGTCCGCAGACCCCGCAGCTAAGTTGACATCGCTACTGCTTTGCTTCTTCAAATCATTCTTCAACTTGAAACATTTTGATTTGACATGCCCTTGCTTCTGGCAGTAATGGCACTTAAGTGGTTTACTCTTCGTAAATAAAACCACATCATCATTTGATTTGCCATTTTTAGTGGATTTTCGGAACTCCTCTTGAAGTAGTCGAGCTCGCACTGCTTCGCTCGTGAGAGTTTCGGAGAGGTTTGCTGTTTCCAGACCAGAAACCAAAACATCAAAATCCTGTGGTAGACCGCTTAGTAAAATTTCTGCAACTTCTTTATCATCAATGATCCTTCCGATGTCTGCAAGTTGTTGTACTAGGGTCATTATTCCTTCGATGTAAGCTGCCATTGAATTATATTCATGGTAGTCGGATCTATGAAGTTTTCTTAGAAGCACAACCCTCCGATAAAGTCCTTTATCCTCAAATACATCCTGCAGGATTTTCCAAGCTTGCTTTGCGCTTGTAGCATCGCGCAAATACTGGATGCAATTCGGTTTAACTGCCAAGCATATTCTAGCCAAAGCTTTTTGATCCGTGCTGCTGCTAGTCTCAGAACCATCAATACATGACCATAAGCCTTCCATGATAAGCGCCATTCGCATCTGGAACTTCCAGTTGTGATACGAGCCAATTCCATCCAATTTATCAAAAGTGTACAGACCTGCTGGCGACACATGAGGCGTGTGCCCGCCAACGGCACCTTCTTGCGGCTGCTGTGACATTGCACACAATATAAAATCCGCTTCCTCGTGTTCGTGTCCTCGCCGGCACCCAAGTGTAGAATGTCTTCCTCTTCTTATATACTGTGCCCGTAATCAGTTGTGGATAATCCTGGGACCTGGGCCCATAACCTGTTGAGCAGAGAGCCAGCCAGGCGGTGTGTAGCCTAGCCTAGGCCTAGCTTTGTCCGTGTAAATCCTACACACAGTGGATGCACAGTGAAGATAGGTTAGGTTGGTGGGTTGGAACCGGCGAGTGAAAATAAACGAACAGAATCACATAGCACAATAGTTATTATTGTCTAGTGAAAACAATTAGGAATTACATTATACGATTAACACTTAATTATTGGATATAGAAAATCAGCTTTATACAGACATGTTGTGTGTGCTATTTCAGAACAGAGAGAGAGAAAGTAATCATTACGTTGATTGTTACGCAGAACAGATTTTAGAGTTGAGTTCTGTCAGTGTCAACGAGACGACATTGACAGATGTAAAGCATTGATTTAATCATAAATCCTTACTTTAATCTCAGCCTCATAGACAAGTTGAATGGTGTACCAATATATATTCCAACATTTACAGGGGGTTGGCGTGCTAATTCAAGTTTTACAGATTACCCATACATAAAAATGATTATATATACCTACCTATTCATATATAAATGGTGATCGGTTCTCAAGGTGAAAAGGACGTTACCCCCCTAATTATTAAAATCATTTAACTTTTATTATTTGTGCGGCAACAGATATACATCATCTGTGAAAATGTCAACTGTCTAGCTATCACGGTTCATGAGATACAGCCTGGTAACAGACTGACAGATAACTAATCACAAGTGTTCTTCCCGGATTAAAACTTACTATAAATAATGCTGGACAATTTACACAGCATTATCTAGCCCCAAGCTAAGCAGAGTGTACCTACCTACAACTTGTGTTATGGGTACTAGATAACTGAGACATAATACAATACACTACATAAATTAATATTTTTTATTATACATAGAAAACAACCAGAACGCCCTGAACAAAATATCTGCAGATCGTACAAATATTTGCCCGATGCGGGAATCGAACCCGCAACCTCCTGCGTCGCAGGTGGATCGTCGCCCGCTGCGCCACAGAGGTTGGCAAAATATAACTATGATAATCCATACCTAGAGCAAAATTTTAGCTCTGTAGGTAGGTACATAGATACGCTCATAATGGTAATAAGTACCTACGTTATGAGCGTAGGTATAGTCAGCAAAAATTTCGCCTTATTTCACCCTAATGGTGGCATTACGGTGATTTTTTTGTGAAGTAACTAGTTGCCACCCCCGGCTTGCTCGATATCTTTTGTTTGATAGGCGTTACGTTTGGCGATGGTAAGTACGTGCCAAGCCGGTCAAAGCGAGCTTTCCATCATACATACTATGCATGATGGAAAGCTCGCTTTGACCGGATTGGCAGACTGTGGGGAGTTAGGCTTTGCCTCATTCGAACGAAACAAGGCAGTAAAGCCAGTTTATTAGAATTCATCTATGAGTAAAGCCTTCAGAAAGCGGGATTGGGCCTCTGGTTTTGCTTAGAGTTTTATGGAAGTAAGTAGCTTCTGCTCGCCTAGTATTTACACGTGCTACCAGTCACAAGGAAGGTGAGCTCACGGGCGGACCAGGATCACCCAGGATATAAAAAAATGAAATAGCTGGACCCTGGTGGTTTACAATTTTTAGAAACCCGTTTCCATTGTAAATTATATGTACCAGAGTTCATTTTTAGTCGATAGGCACGTTAACTGCATCTCCCTAAATGGGTAGGTAGGTATTTTAAACGAAATTATATTTGTTTAACATAACGAATGGACCCCCCATCTATTAACTGGTTTTGAAGAGTGCAAAAAAACGTAAATTTTCGGTCCCCTTATAAATAAATAATGTTGGACAATTCACACAGTATTATCTAGCCCCAACCCCAAGCTAAGCAGAGCTTGTCTTATGATGGGTACTAGATAACTGATAATACAATACACTACATAGACAGATATTTTTTATATATAGAGAAGCCCAGAACGCCCTGATCAAATATCTGCAGATCGTACACACATTAGTCCCGAGGCGGGAATCGAACCCGCAACCTCCTGCGTCGCAGACGGACCTTTGCCCACCGCGCCACAGAGGTCATCATAGTTCGGGTCGGTACTGATACCTTCTGGTTAAACTAGGTACTTAAAGAAACAGGTCAAATTCTGACAGAAGACGACACACTACAGTTGGTATGTTGCAGTTAATATATTATGTAACATAAATGAGCGTATATGCTCATTTATAAAAACTGCGCATGCGGCAAGTTAGGTCAAAAATGACCTAATTAATCAGGAGATCATTAAAACAATATATTGGATTGAGTTACCTTTATTACATAGATATTTTTAGGAAAACATTCAGTTTATTTAAATACAATGTCATGTTCTAATAATAATAACTCGGTAGGTCATCATAACATAAGACAACATTCAGATTGTTATTTACATAGGTAGGTAAGAGTTAAAAATTTCAAATAGTTCTGACGACTAAAACATTCTAATCAGTCCGTCGTCGTCAGTTACCCCCAAATACTCAAACGCATCTCAGACTTAAGCACGTCTCAAGTCAAGTTTTCAATGAAAATCTGTCAAAAATTCGTCACTTGAGACGTGCTTTTAACTGAGATGTGTTTGAAGAAGTTAATAGACACATGTCATAAGTCCAATATCTTCTGATAATCTAACTCCCGGACTAATTCGATTTTTTTAGTCGTCAGGTTAATAATAAATTCAAGAAGTACATGCTTACAAAAAAATAAGTAAAAATAGGACCGATAAAACCTTTAAATCCATCATGGTTATTAATACTAAAGTTATTTACAACATGATATTTACCATATTCCGTGATCATCGCGCATGAAACTGTGCCAAAATATTGGAAAGCTCAAAATTCAAATCATAAAAGGTAAATATTCCGTTGTAAATAACTTTAGTAAAAATAGGACCATTTTTAATCTGAATTTTGTAAGGAGTAAACGGGATAACGACATTTTGATCAGCAAAGGCGTTGTTAACAAGGATCGAATTAACCCAAGATTAACGTTTTTCTTTTTCAAACAGATACCTACAAAGTACGAGATGTATAATAATAATCCTATGAAAAAACAAACAAGAAGACAAAGGGCAATACAGTTTTATAATTAAATGTAATTATAATAATTTCATGCGAGATGATAAGTAGATAATATAGGCAAACAAACCTAGATAAACAACATATTTTTAAGTGTTGTTTTTTACAAGACAAAACGCTACAAATCCAGGCCTCCAGAAGTGCTTCCAGTATACAAAAAAACAAAAGGAGCATCACGCCAGCTTTTAAAAATTGACCGAGCCAATGTGGTGCCGCCACCTTTTACCTTATTATTACGAGGGCGCATTGCACGCCCTACTTATATGTTGAAAGGAATAAATATCATTGGATCTGGCGTTCATAGGAGCGTGGCAGATAATACATTTTTGGAACAGCGTAGACGCAAAAATTATGTTTTTGTATATTTACAAGAAAACTACACCACTTATGAAAAAAAACAACCGAGGAACCAAACAATTAGTAACGAGCTAAAAATCGAAACAAAAATCTATAGACAGCGGGGTTCCTGAGATCTAGACCAACATAGGTGCAAAATAGTGAACTTTCATGATTTTTTTTATCGTAATTTTTTTAAAGAATCGTGTTTACCCGTGATTCCTGAGATCTAGGGCTAGTTTTTTTTAACAAATCCACTAGGTCACTTGTAGTTTTTGCGTTGTTTCGGGTCAAACACAGATCTATCGTTGTAAAGACACACAACATAGATCTTTACAAATGGGTTTGTAGGTTTTTACCCTAACATCATCGGTCAAATTTATTTCGCTTTTTTTAATAGCTGCGCACAATAATCAATAAACATATATTTCAAATAAAAATATTTGATAACTTATTCTTTATTTGTCTGAGTATATTCTATTAAATATAATTATGGAGCGTGGAGATACTGAGAAAAAAAAGACGTGTGGCACTCGGGGACTGCCGCGGTAAAGCTATTGCATAGTGTTAGGTTATTTTCGTTACGGAATTTCTGGATTCGGTCTCCACGCTCAAGGCCCGCGATAGAAGCTATGCAATAGCTTAAAAACAAAATAATTTTGATGTAACCCACCATACACAAGTCCTTTAAACCCTTTATTTATAATACGAGTAGGTAAGAATATTATATTGGTATGTATACTAAGGCGACGGCATAAAGTACTTATCATCACGCATACCTATTAAACACAATACAATTTTCTGTCAATTCTAGAATCAACCCAGTAATAAAACATATGTAAATCATCTACACAACTACCTCTAACAATTATTATAAGTGGAACGGTTTTGAACACAAAAAGACTTCCATGTACCTAATACTAGATACGTCTATAAGGGTGTATATAAGTTAATTGGTAGGTACCTATGTATTATGTTCGATTTGTATTTTGGCTTGACCCGAGAGCTGGTGAGTATATATCAATCTATCAGCATTGCCATAGGTACAAGGGGGCTTTGCAGCCAGCGCGCTAGCTGGATTGCCCCCTTATACCTTGCACCTTGACGCTACAGCGTCTTGGGTACGCTTTCGACTAGTATTCTATATGGATCAGTTGAGCTACCTGTAGATTGTTTACGGCACACTGCGGTTAGCTCAATTGTAAATACTAGTTTTAATTTGATCTATTTAAAGATTATTTTTGTTTTGGTAAAATGACTTATTCTAGCTAACGGCTAACCTCATTCTGATGTTCCGTTATTCGAACTTTTAGTGAAACCATAATATATTTACTTAAGGCGCTGTATGTCGACGATTACTCATAAGCAAGTAGAAAAAAAATATACTTCCGAACAAGCCACGTCTCCAATTTTTTTATATTAAGTATCTATACTAATGAATGAGGAAAGATTTTTAATATTCCAAACAGATATGTGAATCAAACGAAGGGGATCTACACAGCTATTGAGAGGTATTTTCAAATTAAAAGTTAGCGATAAGATCAGCTCTAAAGTTACTCTTACACATGCTCTAAAATAGCATGCCAAAAAGCGTGCTCTTGGGTATGCTCAATATGAGCATGCTTATGACCAGTTTACATTTGCTAGCAATAGGCATGCTAGTTTTCAGAATGCCAGTAGCATTCTGAAAACTAGCATGCCTATTGCTAAATAAGCATGCTCAAAGCAAACACTTCAATACACATGCCATTTTATAGCGTGCTCTCTCGCTTTCTGTCTCAGTTCAAACAAAGAAACAGCTATCCGTACGGAACTGAATAAGATCGTCCTTTTGCTGGCGATGCAATGCATCCAGAAGCTCATATCAGCTCGGCAAAAAAAGAGAAAGATTTGGGTTTGATTTTTGAGCAAACTCGAAATGAGCATGCTCATTATCAGCAACGTTTCACTACACATGCTAAAATGAGCATTTGCTCAATAAAAGCATGCTTTCCTGCTTGTAATAACCATGTGTAACAGTAGCATAAGTTTTTAACCATTTCTTAGGAAACTTATTTAGGTAGATGCTATTTTCACGGTAATTTCAGAATGATAATTAATTTAAATAATTAAAGTTGAATTCAATTTAGTATGTACTTGCTAAACAAAATTGAGTGATAATACGGCATTTTCATATTTAAATACCTATTATTTATTTATGCTGAAATTATAGTAAGCATATGTTACTTATCGAGTATTCCATAAAAACTACTTTAAAAACATTGTAATCGTCACTTCTAGAATATAATCGCATCAATTTATTACTAACCAAATAATACACTAAATAAACTTACAGACTTACCCTCTTATTCATAAGTCTGCTAACTTAGCACACTGCTAAATCTCGCTGTGTCTTCTTCTATTGACATAAGTCAGAATGAGAAATAACACTACTTAGCAGCTGTTTTATGTTAGCAGACCAGAATAAGGGGGTTAGACAGAGCACTGATGTCTGGTTCAACGACAAATCACTATCCCTATTCTCTGCTAGGTATATATTATAATACATAATGTTATCGCTGTTATACACAAGTATATATATTATAGTACACAAGACCACGAAATTGCTCGCTTACACCAACCTAACCTACGTTAAAGTCAACGTTGGTAGTTTCTTTGAAATTGATGATTAAGAAGTTTAGAATAAAAGGTACTTCAAGCCTCTGAGAGGCGAGAAGAAATACGTTTAGTTATAAAAGTTTATCCGTACAAACATATTTCGCTGTTTTCTCCTACTAAATGGAAATATTATTTGCGGGAGGAAACAGAGAAATACGAAGTACTACTACATAATGAAGTAAATTTAATGAAAACGTACCTACAGCTACATTCAGGAAGTATTTTATATTCTATAGTAAATTATCTATATCTATTGAAGATCCCTGAAGGAGACAAATAGTAAAACACACTTAAAAGTGTCAGCTTATTTCTAAATTGTTAAAGCGCAGTATCCAATGTAAAATCATTCCGCTGATGATATTGTACTCTGTGGGTATCACTTCAGATTAACAAACATGCACATATTAACTAAGCATATCAAACATCACAAATTACGCTATATATTGTACTCTAGGAATCTTTAAATATTGCTATGGAATGTAGAATAACAACATTACAATAATATAAATCTCATTTAGGATACAGACAATAAATATAATTTCGGTAACCTACTCATTTTCAAATTAAGCAATAGCTGTGCACTGCCATTAACATTTTGACTAGACAACCTAGACTAGACTTAGTATATTTAAATACATAATAAATACATTATGTGACTAAAACACCACAACTTAACAGGCACTCTTGAGAACGCTATATCAGGTAATGTCAGAAAACAACATTCTTTATTAGATTAATTCAAAACAATTACCTATACAAAATATAGCTGCATGCAACCCTAATGTCAACGACTGGCAATAAACTCTTGAACATTATATAACAGGAACGCCACAGCCTACGCATTCGTATTGTCTTTTTTCTAAGTATCTGTATGAACCTAAGCCTATGTAAAAGGTTACACCTTACTCACAATCAATACATAGCGATTTTACAGTTTACGGTGTGACCTGAGTCTTGAAATGCTGTTACATGGCTTAGCGAGTCTCATTAAATCGTGTAACAGCATTTCCAAAATAACTTTCAAACTTGTGTGGTTGGTATAACAACTCGACAGTTTTATCGCAATCAAATAAGTAATGTGATTATGAGTAAGAGATTTTACTTGGACTTTATCATCAAAACCTTTATTCAGAATTGATTTCACTATTTATATAATAATATTGCCGACTGTTATATATTATTAGGTACCTTTACTGAACGGTGTGAGTGGCATATTTATGCAATATTACGAAGTGTTACTATATTTCTGTATAGATACAATATTAGAGTAGTTATTTTGGTTTTGTACTTAATAGCCTGTTTTGTGTTAATATATTTGAACACATGTCTGGAATCCTTAAAACACTTATAGTTATAGGAATTCAGAAAAGCACTAAAAATAGCAAAGTTTATGTACAATGTTTATACTACTGACAAAATATGTAATAAAATCGGATAAGATCATTTAGGATTTAATTTTTTTTATAAAAACCAAGAACTGACTACATAATCCTTAATGACAGGTTTTTTTTTATTTGGACCTGGGGAATAAAATGATGTCGGGTGCAAATGCATTTCGTTTGCACCGCCTACCAATAAGAGAAGAAACATCAGACTCACGTTTTTACAAAGTTTACTCTGATTGCATGGCATGTCTATAATATATGTAGGGGGCGGTACACACTAATGCATGTTGTTGGATGTTAACAGAGACGGTTTTGCACGGCATTGTTACTAAAGGTTAACATTCCAACATTTACTACTTATTTATCTAAACAACAGATTATTATTTGTTGTGGATTCAGACCACCACCGGTTCCTATATCCTATAAAAGATTTGACTACGGAGAGTTCAGTGATGACAACTCTCCTATCCGCGAAATACACACAATATTAGAAACTAGCATAAACTAACAACAAATTATGGCGCGACAATAATTTTATATTTTTTTTAGGAAAATTTCACTGGTTTGGATAATAGACAAATTCCATACCAATCGAAATCAAGCCTATAGAGTATGCAAAATTTAGGTTGACTATTTTTTTTTAAACAAAAACCAGCTAGGTGACGGTCACGTCCGGTCACGAGTATATCTATCTCAGACTATTTCTAAGTGACTAGTGATTATATGAAATGTGTTGAAATAATTTCTAATTTAGAATATATTTTGAGACTGTACGTCACTTTAGTCACTTCACTTCTAAACTAGTTCTTGTTTACAAATATTTTTTTATTGCGATTTGCCTTTTAGATATTGCAGGTATCAACACGTGTACCGGGCCGGCTGTATTTAATCCAGTCAATGAATGGTTTTGGACGAAAAGGTCGAAAGCAGAAAGTTTGACTGCGGAACTTTGTTAAAAAAAACAACAATAAACATACTAAAACTGTAAGGTCCAAAAGGCCTAGGTCACAAAGGGTTTGTTTTTTAGTTTTATGCTTACATCTCAGAAATGAGATCTGAAATTTAGTTACTGGCACTACATCATTAAAGTTGTAGTAATCATATTTTATTGATGAATAATTCAAAATTAATTTATATACTTTGCTAGCACTCATTGCCTGGACTAAATGTGTAGGTAACTTTTTTCAGTCAATATTTTAACCAATAAATGCCTAACCAAGCAAAGTAAGCTTGTTCGCTTTTATTTTATTAAAATAACAGTTTTTTTTGTTTTTCATATTAAAAGTATACGCTATGGCAAGTTTATCTTAATTATAATAAAGCTTTTTTCATTTTCATATCATGCCTTCTTACAGCAAGGCAATTTCAGCCTTGTGACTAGTTGGCTAAAATTAGCTGTCACTTTTATTCGATTTTAATTGATTTTTCCAGACATTTTTGTATAAGTTATTTTAAACATTTGTGATTTGTTAACAAAAGGTACGCGATGAATACCCGATAAATAATCATTCTATCATATTTTTTTATATATTGCATTTAGAGTATTACCGAAAAACAATAAGTTAAATCGATAAGCGCTTGAAAAAACATCTAATTTCTAACCAATTCAACAAAACAAGCCAGCGCCATTTAGCAAAGTGCTGCTCAAAACATATCAACAAATGTTCAATTGTGATAGTTTTCCTAGAAGATGCACATAACATCAGCAACCGTCACAAACTGTTAAAATTGTGATCGTTTTCCTATACGATGCACAAAACATCAGCAAAGACAATGTAAAATTGTGATAGTTTTCCTTTATGATGCACAAAGCATCAGCAATAAGCAAATCCAGTTAAAATTGTGATTGTTTTTCTATACGATGTACAAATGTCAAATTGTGATATTTTTCCTATAACAACATTTACTGGACCCAAGAAGCGGGGACCCAAAGCGGTTCGGACTGGACGCGCCAGCTCGCTTTCAGGAGTTGCGATAAAGCGCTCGGTAGGTCTTCGTTAACAATCTCTTCATCAAACATATAGCCGTAGAGAAAACTGATTCGCGCTGATGACCGCATTATGTCCGCAAACTCCTCTTCCTGAAATAGTGATTAATAAATATATAATACTGTACAATTCAGATGGCATTAAAACAAACTTTATTCGACAGCACAAAAATTATGGCCCTTATCATTTGAATTGAGTAGCATATTTAATAATACCAGTTTAGTTGTGTTTACCTATATGTACAAGAAGATTTTCCTATGTTAGGTAGGATATTAATATTTTATTGATAGGTCCAAAAGCAGTTTAGCGTGCGGTACTGTAAAATGCGACTAGCGTTGGTGGTGAAACAACAGGAACATAAGACAACACTTTTGCCTCAGTTTTAAAGGTGTACTGCCCTCTGTGTGGTGCTAAGAATTTGCACTACACTAATTCTTCCTGTGGGTGTCCTAAAAGGCGAATACGGGGGTGGGCAGCAGCATCCCATCCTCACCGTGAACGCTCGCGAAGAGTCCTTGTCTGAGGTGGAGCGTGCATTCTGCGCTGTCTGCGTCTGTCTGAGTCGATCGAGGGTCGGTGGGCGAATGATAACGATGTCTGGTCGAAGTAGAGACACTCTTGCTGTTGGAGACTCTACAGTAGCTGTTGTTAACTCACCGTGAACGCTCGCGAAGAGTCCTTGTCGAAGGTGGAGCGTGCATTCTGCGCTGTCTGCGTCTGTCTGAGTCGGTCGAGGGTCGGCGGGCGAATGAAAACAATGTCTGGTCGAAGTAGAGACACTCTTGATGATGGAAACTCTACAGTAGCTGTTGTTAACTCACCGTGAAAGCTCGCGAAGAGTCCTTGTCGAAGGTGGAGCGTGCATTCTGCGCTGTCCGCGTCTGTCTGAGTCGGTCGAGGGTCGGCGGGCGAAAAAACACGATGTCTGGTCGAAGTAGAGACACTCTTGATGATGGAAACTCTACAGTAGCTGTTGTTAACTCACCGTGAACGCTCGCGAAGAGTCCTTGTCGAAGGTGGAGCGTGCATTCTGCGCTGTCCGCGTCTGTCTGAGTCGGTCGAGGGTCGGCGGGCGAATGAACACGATGTATGGTCGAAGTCGCGGCGTTCGCAGCATCTTGAGGGCCTGCCAGTGTGGGCTAAGAACGCATACGCGGCCTAGGATAAGGAAATACGTAAATGAAATAAGATCAACTAGACGATTGTAACGTAATACGTTACATACTTTCGTATTTATAAAAAAACATTTTAAATTAATTTTATTTTAATCGATTATTATAATACAATTAGTCAAACGCAAAGCCACTCGACTAATTGCGAGTCTATGATAGACGGCCCATAGATAAGTTCGTCAACACGTCGCTAACTTCACGTCACTCCCGATGACTGTCTATGGGCCGTCTATCATAGACTCGCAATTAGTCGAGTGGCTTTGCGTTTGACTAATTGTATTATAATAATCGATTAAAATAAAATTAATTTAAAATGTTTTTTTATAAATACGAAAGTATGTAACGTATTACGTTACACGATGCTATTATTCGTCACAATCATAACTTCATCCGCTGCTGGACGCAGGCCTCCCCTGATAAGCGCTTTTTGGCGTTAATCACACTGTGGGTAATGCCCGTAATCCCCACGCTGAGCATGCGGGTTGGGGATCGCAGTTAGTTGGTAGAATTGTTCTGCAGGGGGAGCTGCGGCCCACCTCTCGGTGGATATCCCTTAGTCGCCTCTTAGGACAGCCACGGGAAGAGTTGGGGTGGTGTAAATTCTATTCCAGCATCGCACAGCTAATCATAACTTATGTTACAAATAAAGTACCCGTGCAAAGGAGTCATTCTTTCACCTTCTATGCCTCTCAAGTCTTTATTAATGCCATCTATTTCATATTTGCATTAACAGCTAGCATAGAATTATTATTATTATTGTACAATGTGATCCGAAAAAATTGGTTTCCGGTAGTTCTGGGTATTTTCTATGTACTATAAAAAGGTCTATCTATGCAAAATATTGTATTAAGAACATCAGTCACCCATAACACAAGCTCTGCTTAGCTTGGGACTAGATGATGATGTGTGGATTGTGAAGCATTATTTATTTATTATACTACTCTAGACAACATATTTCAAGGGTTCATATGAGCAGTAGATATTTGTAAATTAGATTATTACAAAAACTGGTTCGGTTCGGATGCGTTCCATTTCTATCAATATTGCTAGGGTAGACAAAAACAAGATCGCTTTGACACGTTCTGATCATCATCATGATGGGATCTTTCTGTATTCTGTTAAAAGGACAAGGGCTACATTTTAACCATTTTGAGTTGCGTAGCTGCAGCTACAACATGCTCCATCCAGAATGGATAGGGTATAAGGTGCACCTTATACTCTATCCGTTCTGGATGGAGCATGTTTACTAATAAAACAAATCAGCTGTTTTTTAGGGTTATCACTACGTATTGATACAGGCCTAGCAGAATTACAATGATTTCACCTGTAAATTTTATTAGATTTTAACTTTTTAAATATTTACGTCAATTTAATGCAAAATCCAATTATTTCAATTCACAAAATCATTAATATGTGTTCAAACACGAAATATTATATTAACCAGAGATTTTTAACTTTATAGCAGTGCTAACCATAACGAATCTAAGTTCTGACATCCTGGGTGGCAAACAATTGGTTACTTTTTATTACGATTCCGAATTTAACAAAGTACTCTAACTTTACATCATTCATAGAGTGACAGTTATGATTATAGAAGCTAGTTTATCATAAGGATTTATTGACTTCAGCTGGAAATTTGAAGAGCAGAAGAATCATAAGGGTATTGTCTCACCAGAGTTGACAATAGCTTCTACGCTCTCCGCAGATGTCCCGTATAGGTTTCCTTTGTACTCGCCGTGTTCGATGAACTTTCCATCAGCAATGTCTTGCTCCATCTTCTCTCGACTCAGGAATGTGTACTCTTTGCCATTCTGCTCGCTAGGCTTTTGAGGCCGGGATGTGACTGAAATGAATATAAATATAAAGCTTGAGGAAATTCATGAGCAAAATTTTAATAAAATGTCTAAGTACCTCACTTTGTACTTTGAAGTGGATTCGATCTCGACAGGAGGCAAAGAAACACTATCTATACATATATTATGTAGTTTCTTGCTGCCTGGTTAAATTAAAAAGACCGGTTCATATTGCGGCTAGATGCGATGCAAAGTGATCCTGTGCGCTTACTTTTTATTATAAGCGGTGAACTGAGATTTGCTCGGACATCATGTATGGGATTGTGTTGTGCACTAATAATAATAATAATAACAATGCCCTCCTAGCCGAATTTCGGTCATGGCGGCCAGTCTCAATGAATACTAGCCAGGTGCGCAGGACATATTATAGTGCACAAGTGTGCGCGCAAACACAAATGCACTCTCTATTCCCTCACTCTCATAATCCGATGGGACGGTAGACCGACACGATCAGGGAGAGGTTAGGCGCAGAACCAATAGCTTAACGTGCTTTCCGAGGCACTGGGGTGTTACACCGCCAACTTCCTGACCCCGGGCTGCTACTGTGATTTTTTCTTGCTATAAAAACCCCAAACTCAAACCGAGATTTGAACCTAGGACCACATAATCAGCGGTTGAACATGCTGACCGCTAGACCAACGACCAAGGTAGTCTCTGTGTATTGTGCACTATACACCTTCCCAAACAGGCCCTAATCAGCTCCTTGATGTACCGGAGCTGGACTTAGTGAATGACTGCTTTGTTTCAGCATTTCTGTGGATGTGGATGGGGTTAATGCCTGAGACCAATAAGACTTTTCGACCCCATCTTGAATCTATTCTCCTCTGTAGCTGTGCAGTGTATACCACAGCATGTACCGCAGTCTCTTCTTCTTAGGAGCAGCCACGACACGCCAAGCGTCTGGTGGCTCCATACTTGAAAAGATGGTGTAAACCATCATCTTTTCAAGTATGGAGCCACAACAGTGACCTGTGTTGATACCCACCATCCTTCTCAGGCCCTCATGGCTCATCTTGAGCATCGTGATTGTCGTTTTCCTATATCTTTGGAGGGTAATATTGATTTAATATGCTTTTAGTCTGTTCGTTTTGCTGTAGGCGGGTTCGAGAGACCTCTTGTTGTGTTGGGGTATGTTGCCTGTCTAGGACCATAACTCTCCATCCATTATAGAGACTGCTGTGTTGGGAAAGATCTGTAGAGCGTTGTGGCGTTCTACAATCGCTTTTGATCCTGACTGACACTTATATCCCGGTCACAATATCTGTGCACCTGACACTCTACAATAAATATTAAAAAACAAAACAACAACAGAGCGAAAATATCAAAATTATCGGGACGTGTATCGGCAACGAAGATGCTAACCGTACTGTCGCACCGGGGAGTGCGCGGAGAGGTGACAGGGGAAGCGGGAGAGCCCGCCGCATTCCAGCTCCTGCACAGATATTGTGACCGGGTTGGCTCAGGGTTATGGGCCACCTCGTATGTAGCGATGAGCTCGCGGTCTGTACTGTTCGCTACTCACAAGGCACTGGCGTATGGAACTTGTCCGGGTCGGTGGCCTGCAGCCGTCGCCGCAGCTCGTGCCGGCCGACGCCGGGCGCGCCGCAGAGCACTAGCGGCCGCACGCAGCCCGGTCGAGGGTACAGACGAGCCACCTCCTCGTATGTAGGGATGAACTCGCGGTCAAAGTCGTCTTTCTCTGCGGAAACAAATGACTGGGTAAATATATTTATAGAGACGAGAGATAAGATGTCACACCTTGCCAAGTGTCATAAGGTGTGACGTCACGTGAAACTTTTAAATATAAATATTATAAATAAACATTAATGCTGGACAATTCCCACAGCATTGTCTAGCCCCAAGCTAAGCAGAGCTTGTGTTATGGGTACTAGATAACTGATATACATAATACAATACACTACATAGATAGATATTTTTTATACATATAAAACATCCAGAACGCCCTGAACAAATATCTGTCCCGAGGTGGGAATGGAACCCGCAACCTCCTGCTTCGCAGGCGGATCTTCGCCCGCTGCGCCACGAAATTTACTGGTCGCTTTAACTGGCTATATCTTCTTATGTTTTTGTTTAATTGACGAGAAAAAAAACAGGTGAAATATCTTCTGATAATCTTATTGACAAACTTATTTAAAAAAATTAAGACACTAGCCTATTAGATGACTTGTATAGGCTTACCTTCAAGATCGTAAATAATCTTCTTAACCTTAGGCACTGACTTGCAGGGAAGCAGGGCTGCGGCGGCGGTAGCGGCGCTTGGCGTCGGCGAGCAAGGCGTCTTTGGATCGCAGTCGCGGGCCACTGTAGGACTGCATAATGCTGCAGCTCCTGTAATATAACACTGACGCTTAAATTCATCATCTTCATTACCCTTATGGGTTCTTATAGATTGCAAATTGCCTATCGATTACAGGCGACGGAAGTCGCCGACTAACGTCGCCTGCAGTCCCTGGTTTTGCGGCTACTTGCCGTCCGTGTATTCGAGACGTGTAGTCCATGTATAAAAGCCCTAGCAAAGTCATCTTGTACCCATAACAACAAGCTCCGCTTAGCAGAGAGCTAGATGATGCTGTGTGGATTGACAAGCATTATTTATTTATTACCAATCAAGCTGGATGCAGGTGTTCTTTTTTCTGGTCCGTTTCCCGCCTCGAGACAACGAACAAACGATCTGCTGATTTTTTTTCTGGTGTTGGTATAGGTATCCGTCAAGTGAGAGTGTGAGAGCGAGGGTTTCGAACATTTGTCAATTATATAATAATAATATGTTTATTTCAGAAAAAGGTTAACAAAGTACTTTAGTTTAAAATTAAATAAATTTAGCACATAATTTCATCATAGGGTAGTATGTAAGGTGGTAGGTAGGGTACAGTATTTCGGTTGTGTACGTACATCGGATTAATCTTTGAGTTCAGAGGATAATGTGACCGTTGATCTTTGATCAAAGGTCAAATCAGGGGTTCAGCTATAATCACAACGCTTGGCTGCCATGATCTCTTCTGCGAACACCATTCCACCTGCAGCCATGCGGATTGATGATTGCAGGTGTGTATGGGCCCAGTCGCCTGTATCCTCGTTAAAAATACACAGCAAGGTGCTGCAACCCTCACTCCGGTAGGTTCCATTAGTCAACTCTATAGGTATCGGTTAGAGATTTTGCCATTTAATTATTTACTAAAAATAGAAGGTAGTTAAATTTCTTCAGCGCTTTTCACAAATTACCATAGGTTTTGGTGCTAGAGCAACAAGCTCAGTCAGGAACTTTATACGCGCTTATCTGGTAGCTGAGTGGGTTACTTGGTACCATGCCAATACTTATCTGTTTTTTTTCTGTTTACGCGTTCAAGTACTAAGTAGTCTTTTATTTCAGTACCAAACTTTTCTTGTGTCTCATAAATAATTTACTTTCTTTCTGAGTATGTAAGCCTACAGAAATTTCAAAAATCTTAGAGTAAGTCTTGAGGTGTACAAACCGATACCTTTCATTTGTTACCCAACTCAGAGACATACCCTTTTAGTGTTTTGAAATTGTAAGTTTGACATCACCAAGTGTTCCATTGAGAGTTCCTATGGTTTTCAACCTTTTGAAATCGACCGTTTTTGCGTAAATGACTAAACTTTTTCGACCATTTTTCAAATGCCGTTTGTTCTTGATAAATATAGTTTTTTGTTTCGTGAACAACTATTCCCTTTGTTCAAAGCTTTCCATATTTACTACTAGCTGTGCCCCGCGTTTTTGCACGCGTTATTCTTGTGGAAACGTTTAAAGGTAATTTTCATCCCACGGGAACTGATTTATGGGAGCCTATGTTTGATTCCGGGATTAGAATTACCTGTATGCAAAATTTCTGCCCGATCCGTTCCGTAGTTTTGTCGTGAAGAGTTAACAAACATCAATCCATACAAACCTTCGCATTTATAATATTAAAGGGAATAGTAAAAGCATGTGTTGAAGTGCATGTGTGTGTAGTGTTCACTAACCTTCTACAGGGGGTGGATCAGCCTGCCTCTCGTGAATAACGCGGCCTTCCTGCAATGCCCTCGATGGTATCAAACCGGCCCTCATGACGCGATCTCCTTCGCGCCGTGCTTGCCACCTGGCAGGAGTAAAGAATTCACTAAATAAAACCGGCCAAATACGAGTCGGACTCGCACACTGAGGGTTTTGTATCATCATCAACATTATAAAACACTAGCTGCGCCCCGCGGCTTCGCACGCGTTGTTCCTATGAAAACATTATAAGGTGATTTTCATCCCACGGGAACAGATTTATGGGATAAAAAGTAGCCTATGTTTTATTTCAGTATTATAATTACCTGTGTGTAAAATTTCAGCCAGATCCCTTCAGTAGTTTTGGCGTGAAGAGGTAACAAACATCCATCCATACATCCATACATCCATACATCCATACATCCAATCCAAACATCCATACATCCATACATCCATACATCCATACATCCATACATCCATACATCCAACTTTCATTTTTTATTAGTGTGATAAATATATAAACGGCAAAATTATCAGGTCTGCATGGAAGCCCCCTAAAATATTTATTTTTATTCTGTTTTTCCGTATTTGCTGTTATAGCAGCAGCAGAAATACTTCATCTGTCAAAATTTCAACTGTCTATCTATCATGGTTCATGAGATACAGCCTGGTGACAGACGGACGACCAACAGTTTTTTAATGGAATTGAAAACATTTGACCTACGACGTGATACCATAACAATTCACATTGACAATAAGAGTACGATGAAGATGGTTGATGGTTGATTGCACTATCGTCGAAACAAAAACATAGATGTTCAACACCATTTTATAAAAGAATGTGTTGATAATTACCTGATTAGATTGCAACATAAGCCATCGGCCGAATTGGATGCAGACCTTTTCACCGAGTTCTTGTCAAGGGTCAAGCATATTGTTTGTGAAAACTTTAGGTTTGATTTAAGTTTTTTATTCAGTTGTATCTACTCTTGCACCTTATATTTTGTAAACTAGTTAATTGTAACATTTGTTTCTATGGTAATAGTGCCTCGAGTAAGAGGCAGTGTTAGAAAAATCTTTGTGAATACAAACTAATCTCCTTAGATTTGTTTGAACTTTCTTCAGAAGTTTAATTTCGATGGTTGTCAATAATTATGTAAAAGTTATTCAGTGTAAAACATATATTATTTGAGAAAGCACTGTTCTTGTGACTTATTAAGATTTAGTAACACCAGTATCAAAGTAACACAATTTGGTTGAGATTGAAGCACATATGAAGCACATCTCCCTTACTAAAGTTCAGCCCCGCTTCCTTGCAGGGTATATAGGGGTCTTCAGAGGAATCGTAATCGAAGAGAGCTCGTACTCAAAATTCATTTGTTGAATAAACTGAATGCTGAATAGTATCAATTAGTAGAATAGACTTACCAATAAGCATCGTCCTGCGAGACGATATGAAGCACATCTCCCTTACTAAAGTTCAGCCCCGCTTCCTTGCAGGATATATAGGAATCGTAATCGAAGAGAGCTCGTACTCAAAATTCATTTGTTGAATAAACTGAATGCTGAATAGTATCAATTAGTAGAATAGACTTACCAATAAGCATCGTCCTGCGAGACGATATGAAGCACATCTCCCTTACTAAAGTTCAGCCCCGCTTCCTTGCAGGATATATAGGAATCGTAATCGAAGAGAGCTCGTACTCAAAATTCATTTGTTGAATAAACTGAATGCTGAATAGTATCAATTAGTAGAATAGACTTACCAATAAGCATCGTCCTGCGAGACGATATGAAGCACATCTCCCTTACTAAAGTTCAGCCCCGCTTCCTTGCAGGGTATATAGGGGTCTTCAGAGGAATCGTAATCGAAGAGAGCTCGTACTCTCACTTTGCTCTCGCGGCTACCGCCTTTCCCGAACGATGGTACTAGCTTGAATGTTATCGTGCCTTCTGAACTTTGCTGAAAGCAAGGAGAAAGAATTGTAAATAAATAAACGAAGATGAAGACCGAAATGATGGTAATGGTCAGGTTGAGATCCGGATAGAGTGCTAGAGGTTCGCATGAACGGCTCTACCATAAAGGTGGTGGAGCGGTTCAAGTACCTAGGGCCGGTGCCCTAGGACCCCTGACGGGGACGCCGAGGGACCTCGAGGGACCTCGAGGACATTGAGCGGGAAGGGCGCTCTCGGTGGGGAGTAACATGCTCGCACGCCGCTTCACGAACTGCAGCGCGGACGTCTAAAACACCCTGATCCGTGCGTATTGTTTGGGCATGTACACATGTCAGTTGTGGTCAAACAGCGAGAAGGCCATGAACACCATCAGAGTCCAGTACAAAAACGCGTACCGAGCACTCATGAGGTTACCGAGGTGCTGCAGTGCGTCGAGCATTTTCTCCGAAGTGGGAGTTCTCAGCTTTCTCGCTATTGCCCGTTCGCACGTCGCATCTTTCTGGAGTAGGTTGGTCCGCTCCTAAAATAGCATTTTAAAGGCCTTCGCTGACCAGGTTTACAAAAATCCTATTTATACGCATTGGATTATCATTAATATGGAGGGAAACAGAAAGTGACGTGCGGTAGCTTTATGCGCAGTGTTATTTATATTTTTGTTTATTTAAATTTTTATTGTTCTTTGGAACTCTTGTGATATTTTTTGTGTGATATGGGTTTTTGGCCTGAAATAAACGATTTTTTTAATTATATTTTTTATAAACATGCTGGAAATGTGCTGTCTGTGGTAGTAGGTTATTAGTACCTAATAAACTGTAAATTTATTCCGTGATTATGGAGCATGACACTGAAATGTTGGAAAGCTCAAAACTCAAATCATAGTAAACTTCCCATTGGTTGTACCTAAATTACTTTAGTAATAAAATGCAAGTCCCTAATAACAGTTGCTACCTTTCTAATTTGCAGCCAGCTATGCGTGGAGATTATGGCTACCCTTGTTTGGGGAGGCATCTTCAGCAGTGAACGTAGGTAGGTGTGCTGATATGTGGTGCCGGTCAAGAATTTGCACCACCCACTCTTCCCACGGGTTTCGTTAAAGGGGACTAAGGGGTTTCCGCCGAGGGAGGCCAGCAGCGGCCGCACCACCGAGCTGCGATCTCCATCACGCATTCCCAGCGTGGGTGCATTACCCCCATGATATGGGTTCATTTTTATACATATATATAAATAATAAAATTGTGACTTACCAATATAGAAAGCACATCAGCAGGAGTCTTATTCTCGACACTTATCCCGTTGACCTCAATAACCTCGTCACCCGCGTGAATTAACCCAGATCTATCGGCCGCGCCGCCGTGCATCACGCGAGCTATCACGATCTTGCCCGTTTCCTCGCACGTCTTTATTGTAGCACCCTGTTGACACAATAAGAATCAATAACGTTTATTAGCCTAGTTGAATGAGCACTAAGGGTTTTATCACACTGGAGATTTGCAAGCGAATCCGACGCGAGATTCTCGCGAGAATAGTGCTGAAAGGAGCTCGTCGTGATTTAGCCCGCGACGTATACGCCGTGAAGACACCGGGCGGGCGCGCAGCGATCTTGGGCGAGCAATTCACGTTTCGACACAAACAACAGCATTTTCTTTCGGCATTGAAGTGGCTTATCGCGGCGCACTCGCTGCGAGGCCGCGGTGTCTTCGCGGCGCCGCACGCTTTCTGGGCACTCGTCTACATTTGGACTCTTGTTAATCACCAGTGTGATAGCGATCTTAGAAAGGGTCAAGGGAATTTTAACTGGAGCAGGACGAGGTAAAATAACTTCATCGAGCACCTTTGACTTAATACTAGTAGTATTTCAAGTTTATAGAGGCCAAAATTATGTATGTACCTATGTACGACTAAATACTGGAAATACCAACTTGGCAAATGTATTTAAATATGTTAGACTGATAGATAAAGATCGGGATTGAAATTGACACTCTCTTGGGATGTCTCGCTTAGATGATATTGACATTTAATCAAATATTATCTCAGCAGAGTAGTTTGAGGGACACTTCCAATCATTATCTACGCTACTTATGACAGTGATGTCTATTCCTATAAATGTATATAATAATCCTATAGACAAGTTGACGCAAGTAATGGGGCCAACTACCTACAACAAGCTCCCAGATAAGGTTAAGGACGCACAGAGTCTTGAAAATTTTAAGAAAAAACTAAAAAATGGCTTGTGTAGAGAAGAAGGCATTGATGAATTGTTAAATTCTGATTGTTAATTAATTAATTATTCATTAACAATATCATATTTTTATTTTATTACTTGTAAATCAATGTGACGTACCTATAATGTGAAAAATTATAAATAAAATGTCTATCTGTTTTTCTTCGACCGATCTCTGATTCTTTGCAAGTAAATGAACCTATTGAAGTGACATTATCTTATCTGAGGATTATATTCTTACTCTACCGCCAGATAATATAATATTCAAGTAGTAAGCATGTGGTACAGCAATATGAAGTGATTTATATGAATAAATAAATATCAGTTGTGTTGAAATTGTGCATAAACAGTAAGTTTCGATTATAATGAAACATGCTAAGCATTTCTAATACTGGTCATTAAAAATCTACTCACTGTTTATTTTCCAGTTAACGAAACAAGGAACGACAAGTTTCCTCAATAAAAATAATAGGTTTGATTATTTATGACCAGTGTACAGTACATAGGTACCTTACCTATGGGTGATGGTGCCAAGGTTACAATCATCAGCCTTGTTATTGTGTTTGATTCAGATACCTAAGGCCTCATATAGACGGACGGCAACTTGCCGAATGCAAGGCAACTGCACACGTCGACTGCAGTGAACAGCAGGCGACGCCAGTTGTCGGCAGATGTTGATTAGACGGTAGAGTCGACTGCAGTCGAGCCTTGCAGCCGGCAACTTCCTGTCCGTGTATTTGAAACGTGCAGTCCGTGTATTTACTGCTAAGAGCGCTAAGTTACTGTGAGTTGGCACAGAATAAAAAACATTCACATCTAGAGATAGCAGCTTCTTCCATTTTCATTCAGAGATATAGAAAAAGAAGGTTCGGCTAAGAGACAGAGAATTCAGGGAGTTAAGCTTCAGGCAGTGTAGTTTAATAGGAAAATTTATAAAGTACAAATGAGATTGAATAGGATACAATGTTAACATAGATACGAATAACAATGATTTCAGGCTGGGTGTAAGTATTGCCAATAAGCATAGGTACAACAGAAATACAGAAGCAAGAAATACAATTTGGTAAAATGACTACAAATAATTATTTCATACTTACCACAATTGGTTCTGCACTCAAAGCTCCACCCTTTTGATAAAAATGAGTGTTTTCAATTCTTTTTAGACAATAGGGTATGTGATTTCAAAATGGCTAAAAAATATATACGTATTCTCTATTGATAAAGAAACATATCTAAATATTTATTTTAGCATTTTGAGATGTTTTTATTGTAGAATTTAACCATTGAAAAATTGGTATTTTGAATCTCAATCGCAAAATTTCAAAACGCTACGCCATTGGCTAGAGTGGACGTGACATCACTGTTCACATTTCTCCTTTTATATGTTTGGCGCTGCATCATGGTTTGATACTATTCTGCCCAATTCACATTTCGTACGGTCGGTTTTTTTCAGATTTTTCGGAAAACCTCTTTCCTGAGATGATCACTATTGAGGTCGTCACAAAAGGTTTTAATCGAGTGTGAACGTTGACGTCAAATAAACATGGCGCCAAAATGGCAGCGATTTATCACCCGAAAATTATAGTTTTGGTTTGTTTTTTACCTTGTTATTGCGAAATTCAGTAAGGGTCTTATATATCATTTTTCGGTTAAATAATGACCTAAAGAATCGATTAAAACAATAAAAAAAAACGATGCATAAACCCTATTATTCACTTTTACTACATCCAAATTAAGTTAATTTATTACAGTTTTATTACAGAGAGTTAATATATTAGACATACAATATACCTTTTTTATAATAAATAATATAATAAGATAGATATCCAGAAAGCTTGTAGTCAAATTTATGTATAAATATTATCTTGTATTGTACATAATATAATACATTACACCTTCATTGTAGAAACCTCTTGGGCTTGGGCTCTCACACACATTTGTCATAATACAAAATGTTCTAATGTCCTTTGTCAATTACCTTAGCTGCTATTTCTATATGTTTTTATTGTTCTGCCATGGTCCTTGCAGAGTTCTAGTATACTACCTTATAGTTTATAGATACTTACAAGGGGTTCATCACTTTTGACGAGTTGAACTATTTTGACTGTTTCCTCTTCCTCTTCGGCATCAAAAGGGACATCAGGTAAGTGTGGGTAGTAGTCTTTTTGAGCAACTGCATCGTGAGTGCACAGGATTGCCTGTAATGTTAACTTATGGGTATCATTTGCTTGGGATGCTTAGCTTCTCTAATAACATGAATGTCATTACTTAAAACTATCACTTTGTAAAGATTTCAATACAAAAATGTTTACTTAGTAACATTTTAAGCAAGCATGAATATCTCTGAGTGCATCGCTAAGCATAGATTTTTGTATTGAAACTTTACTAAGAGACAGTTTTAATGAATCACTAACACCTTTGAGTGCAGCTATTAGTGCCATAAATCCATCAACATAAGAAACATAATATTACATAAGCAGTTAAATGTACATTTAAACTTGTGTTCCCATGGACTTTATGCTAGCCTTCATCAAGATTTTGCTATTTAATGTAGATTAAGCCATTACGTTATGGGGTCTAATAGTAAATTATGCACCAAGGGATATTGGGAGTTGAATTTGGATTCTCAAAAAACATAAGTTTGACCAAGAAAAAACCTTTCATAACAATGTATCAGCTAAACATGATGATAATTGATAACCCACAAATACTCAAAAGCAACTGAAATGATGATTTTATTATGGAACATCATAGAAAATTGACAAAAAATCATAACTTGATATGTGCTTTATATCTGAGTGAGTTGCAGTGTTTGTTTGTATTCTTGGTAAGAGTCTAACAGCTGCCTTCAGAGACTAATGATTACTTTAACTGTCACAAAGTAAGGTTTTTGTATTAAAATATTTACTAAGTGACACATTTAAGTAATCATTAACATCTCTGAGTGTGGCTGTAAGACCCAATTGATCATTTGTACTATAAAAATAACTTACTTGAAAATGAGGTTTATGTAAAACACTGAGCAGCTCTTCATACTCCTTAGCAACGGGCAAGACTCCTGCCAAAGTCTGTAGAACTTCAAGAGTGACTTGCATGGAGTTAGACAAGAGGGGGTAAAACTTGTCATCCTTGCCTTTGGCCGCAATCTTGTTGTGGACATTCACTAGGGCATGCAGCTGTTTGGATTGGAGGAGCTCACTCAGAAAGGCAATATTTTCCCCATTGTCAACATCTTTTAGAGATGCAAGTAATTTTAGAAGAGCTGCGAAAGATAAAATCAAAATTACTTAGGTACAGGAAGACTAGTTTATGCAGTCAGTAGTTGCACACCTTATTTCTATAGAAACATTTAAAGGTTGTTTTTATTCCATGGTTGAGGGGATAAAATAAAATAAGAATGTTTGTAACACTTTGTCTTTATAACTGTACCTTTCTTTACCCTGTATGTTTCCTAAAAATATATTGAGTATTGAGTAAGATATTTGAATGGGTCAGTCATTTTAGTGGGTTGGGTCTAAAACTGGTTGATATGAACTGGAGAGAGAATCATGTATCTATATTGATTTGTTTTTTAATAAAAGAATTTATAATAATTTCATTTTTACTGGAAAAGGCATTCTATCATCACTTACTGAGATTCTAACTGTATTACTGGATCAGTGTGGCTAATGGATTTTAGGAGTTTCTATGGTTTTATGGATGGTAAATATAATTATGTGACAATTTTACTTACCAGGGTCCCAGTTCTCAAATGCAGAATCCATGTCCAAGTCCCAAATTATATCAGCAATGTGATAAAGACCATAGCACAATTCAATGATCAGATTAGACTTGATGATAAAAAGCAAATAGAAGGGGATATTGGAATGTTACACTAAAATCACTTGACGAAGAGTGACGGCATCTAAAACAGACAAATGTATCTTACAGAAATTGCGAGCAAAAATCTTCTCTCGAGACTGGAGCTTTGATCTTTAGAATCTACTGTCCAGTTATTTTCAAGCACTTTTTTCAAGTACATTTTCAAATTTCTCACAGGGCGGTTAATAGCACAGACAGATGTAAAAATACAATAACTACGTAAGAGTACTATGAATGATAGTAATATTATGATAATCAACTGAATTGACATGACAAAAGAAAAGAGCAAAGCGTCATCTGATCTGTGCTGTGTGTATGTGTTTTGCTTACATTTCTATGGTTCTCTGCTTATTTTTTCACATGAAGAAAAGGAAAACGTACCTACTATGTTAAACTATATTTTTTGTACAGTACAAACCTACCAAGTTCACCAAGTTATGTATTGTATTCTCTTTGGTAGGTATCTATTCCCTCCAACCAATTCGTGATTGGAGGATATATAACCCCCATCTAATGTCAAAATTAGTTCAAAAATGTCAAGGCTTTCCTACCAGACTGTCGAAAACCGTGTTTGCAGAGGTCACCTCTGCATAATATCCCTTGTAGGGGGGGGATGGCCACTTTTGCCACCCTTATAAAATAAAAATAAAATATACAGTCCGACCAGAAGGAGTAGAAATTAATTATTATGGAACTAAAATTTACTATAAACTGGCAACTCTTCAAGAAAGACCAGTGTGGCCGCTTAAGTGAGTTTGTGGCCAGATTCTGCTTCTCCTTGCAAATTTGAATTATGCACGTATTTTTTGATAAAGTATCGTCATGCTTAGTTACTTACCTTCTCTTGCTTATATTTAAAAATCATGCTAAATTAAAAGAATCAAGCATTCAAAATGTTTTGTTGACATTTTGAATGCTTAAATGAAAAACATGGCGAATGACTAGGACAAAGCTAGATTACATAAACTGCGATTATAATTAGACATGAACTGGAGGAGGCCTGTGCCCGAAAGGGGTCCAAACCAACAAAAATATGTATTACAATTTTAATCGACGTTTAATTATAAATATTTATAACATGAATGCAATTGTAAAAACCTAGGAACCTAAGTACATAATTTAATTTTAATTGATAATAAAAATAAAGTAATTTAATAAATATTACTCTAAACACCTAATAAAATTTGATCTCAATCACTGTAGTAAATGAAATTGTTTTGTTGTATTTTTTTGAATTTATTTAAGTTGACATCAATTTGAAATTTTTTGTTTAGAACTGAATACTTGTTTGACTAACCAGAAAAATTTTCCGCTAGTGGAAACACTGCAACTGTACAGTCGTTTTATTTATAGTCGGCACTGTCGGTCGTCGGCCCATCCGACTCACGGAGAGTCCATCGAGGCGACTAATGTTCCTTGATCGAGGAGCTCCTTAGATAAGTGGAGCTCGAGAAATCCTGGCTGTCAGCTGTCAGACGTCAGGTTCTTTCTTCCCCTCCCCCCCAAAGACTCCCCCCTCTTGTTCGTTTGCAAAATGGTTGCATGTTTAATGTATTGATCGATCGGTTTTATTATGATTACCTTGAGCCCGGGCGCTTAAAAAATAAGGCGAAAATAAAATTAAAAGAGTGTCACTATCATAAATCGGTAAGTCTGAAACAGCAATCAATTTTATGAGCGGAGTTAGTAGTCATCACTGTTTTTTTTCTGGTGTAGGAAGTATAGGATCAAGTTTCTTTAGTATTTTGCGATAGGAATACATAATTGTGTCATTAGTTTGTGTTTTACCCACCTAGTATATGGTGGTCTATAAATAAATAAAGGTTGCGTCACTGAGATCCAAAGTTATAGCTAATCTCATAAGCATACTTAGAACATGTAGATTACTTCAATTCTACCATATATGTGGACTCTTTCTACTACTGGTTGGTGGTTGCATTGTAATAAGTCTATTCTGTCCTTTCTGACCCTAAAATGATGTCCCACCATGATAAAATAACAACAAAAATAATACATATCACTCAGCACCCTGAAAATTATCATGGAATCTAGTAAGAAAAGTTGCTTTACCTATTTTGGTGATGTCTTCTGCTGAATGATGTTTCTACATATAGATTTTAAATAAAATTCAAAATCACATACCCAAAGGAAATCTTGACAACTAGTTACATATGAGACAGCAAACAAACTAAAATAAGTGCTGCAATGACTAAATTCAATACTGTGTGATATAGACACATCAGCCACAACCTGCTCTTCTATTATCAATAAATAAATTATGTGTTTCTGTTGTCGCTATAACAACAAATACAAATCAGGATAAATGAATATTTAAGGGGGCTCCCATACAACGGACATGATTTGTGTTCAGTTTTTATACATAATGTTGTGGGGCTACACTGAAAACGGAAATTGAAGTTTCTGTTTTCGCTTTCAAGCTTATCCATCTCTTATGTCACTTGCAATGTTTGCACAAAAACAATTCAGAAACTTAGATTCTCGTTTTCCGTGTAGGCCACCCGATCAATTCAGGTGTATGTGTGAGTTCATAAGTAATATTTTTCGCCACTGATTGGTAGCACTTTGATTAACATTATAAATCAAAAGAAAATGATCAGAGAATGAGCAATGGAATTGTTTTCATCCTACTAATATAATAAATTATAAAGTCTGTGTGAATGTGTGTTACCATGTATCTTCGTAACTACTGAACAATAAATTTCTGAAATGTGTATGATTTTATATACCTATGAGTAAGTTCAAGATCAAATTACTATTGAAGCCTGTACATATGATAAATATGCAGAGGATGTACAATTTTCGCAATTTTAATCAGGAAACCTAAAATGATGTCATAGGTACCTAAGAATGGGTACACACATTGCCAAACAATAGTCAGGCATGCATTAATACATGTATAGTTATTTATTGTCAATGAATTAATGTTATGGGATGGAGAATGTAATAATGTTTTAATGAACAATAGGTATTTATGACTTTAATGCATAAGAACTTAATGTACTTATGCCATAGGTGACTTCCATTGAAATAGGTTTATAATCTTGAACATTGTGCCTTAGAAGTTAATTATAAACTAAGTTAAGTTTCTTTATTTGCTTACTTTTAATTTTTTTGTGATAATTTTTTTGCGATAATTGTTTTGATCTTTGAGTTGTACAATTTGCATAACTGTTAGTTGTTGACTATAATATGACATGTATTAACGGCACTTGTGCCATGGAGTGGGAGCCTGGTGATGTGTAACTCAGGTTTTTACAAACCCAACGCAGGCACCAGTCTCGCGCAATGTTGCTTTATAGTTATTCCTCATAATTCTAGTTCTAAATGTAAGCTCATTGTGCGAAGGGAACAATAAATGATTATTATTATATTTTTTCTGTTTGGAAGCTAGACAACAATATCACATGCGCCAAAGTTATGATTGACATTTTTCTTTTTGTTTTGCGTCATTGTCTACGCTTATGAGTAGGGGATAAACTCTGGGATCTGTGGTCCGATTTTGGAAGTTCTTGAACCAAAAGAAGCAGAAAGCTTAAATTTTTCCTGAGTGATAAAGATCTCTGATCATTCCGCAGGCTTAAGAGATGCTTGATGCCGGGCGCGCGACCTAGCATCAAGCCGTTGTCGGCGGGAAGGTCTTCGGGACTGTCGGGATCGTCGGGATCTGAATCCTTCGATGAGGTGGCACAACTGGAGCTGCACCTACAGAGGCAGCTGGAGGAAGATGTAGCCAGGTATCCGTCAAACTTTGTTATAATGTTACATTGCGTACATTTGTTCCCATTAACTCATGAACTGCCATCATACATTATCATCATCGCTTCATCTTAAGACGTCCTAATTAATTAGCTGTATGCCTCTACAAAGTCTGCTTAAATGATAAATGATCTTTGGGGAGGCATAGGTCCTTCGTTACCTGCCTTTCCCGCTACCTACCGGTTTCCCTTAACAGTGTATGCTTTGACCCTAGTTTCCTTTCTAGACTGAATGTAAACCAATTTGTTTTGTTGATTTGTTAGATATTTCTGTTGCTACAAAGTAAGATCAGCAGATGGTTAGACATTATTTTCGTAAGTAAATTATAATGTCATGTTATCTTTCTATTCCAGAATATTTGACGAATCAATTTACTCTGATCTAGAAGTGGTTTCTGGAAAACTTAAAATACTAACGCATTCTTGCATACTCAAAGCACGTACCCATAAGTTTTTTCATAAGCTCGAAGCAATATTGCATGTGAATATCGAGCATACTACCTTTGATGAAATATATTCATTCATAAGGTATGATTCATTGTTTATGTGAAGTATTAAAAGTAGTTTTGCATCGAATAACATTTTCCTTTAATTTGCAGTGATGCGTACACCGAGTGTGACATCCAACATCAGGAAGACGAAATAATCAAATACTTGAAAGAAAAACTAATATTAAAAGTCGAAGCCGGTCAAGGCGACTGCAAAAGCAAGCAGGAGGATTTTGAGGAGTCCGATGCATACGCAACTCCAAACTGCGTCAGTCCTGAAGACAGTCTGCAGAAAACTATAAGTTCCAGTCCCAGCACTGAGCTTACTAAGGAGTACTATGCATTGGTGCCCATAGAAGGCCAGATCTTAGATAAGGAGCTGATAGAACAAGACGAATTATCCAGCGGCTTTAAATCCTTCATAAGTTCGCGATCTGAATTCACTGAAGACGATCCGATCACACAATGTATTAAACCAACTACGCTTTCTCTTCATTCTAGTCATATTTCCAAAATAAACAAGCATTCCATTATTTGTGATACATCAGAGGATTTAGAAAATAGATTTCTATTTGAGAACGATAAAAGCAAAGTCGTCGCTACTAGTCAAGTTCGCAAGCATGTTTCGGAGTTGAACAGGAGTTTTAGTCAGCCGTTTCGAAAGTGTTTGAGCGTCGAGAGTGGGTATTCCCCGGACAGCCTGATTGTTGACGAGGGCAGTTCCTCGTCTGAATACTTGTCGACGGCGCTGTCGGCGTCCCCGACTGGCTCCCATGCGGCCAGAGCTAACATGAACAACACATTCACGACAGTGTCAGACTCTGGTATAGATAACAATGCCATGGTCGAGAGTCTGAACAGCCACAAGGACGTTACACTTACCGACGTGTCTCTCACTGAAAGCACGCTCCATGAATTACTCCACGATGAAATCGCAGTGGCGCTAAACTCTTCTGAAGCTTTAGACAAGTCGCACAAGTCTAACGATAATTCTCAATACACACTCCCCGGCACATATAAGCCGATAGAGATGAGTGGAAGGAGGTCTACAAAAGATGAAAAACAAAGACAGAACGAAGAGATAATTATTTTGGAATCGTCGTCTTTGTCATCTGAGACCGGTTCGTGGGAGTCGGTTTTTCCTCCGAAAATGTCAGAGAAGGAACTCTGTGAAAAATTCTTGTCCATTGAAAAACAAAACTGTATCGAGCCCGCTTTTAATGCTAGGGTTGCTGGTATGAATAACGAAATTATGATATCTCCATGCTCAGATGATGCACCAAATTCAACTTGCGATGACGATGTACGACAGCCATCAAATAAGTCAACATGTTGCTTTATAGATGCATCTAGCTTGTTTGACGAGGAAGAAGGACGCCCTGAAGTACTCAAGCCCTTCACTTCTTACCCAGACGTTGTTTTTCGCTCGCCTAGTCGGCCGGTGCCTTGTGAAAAACATAAAGATGTGAGTCCTACCGACTGTTCGGAAAGCAACGATAACGATGACTCATTAGAGCAGCCTGATCCAAATTCCTTTCAAAAAGACATATCACCTACAATTTTTGAAATGACACTAGCTGTTGATGATTCCATGGAAGGAGAAGAGAGCGCTTGTGAAGACAATATCGAGCCTGAAAAAAGCAAACCCTTACTGACCTCTGCGAGTAAACTTACCCAGATCGTCTTACCGCATCCTGTGCTTATGACTACCACCCCGAACAATTCTATTATCTCTTTAAATGCTTCCGATTTCAAGACGTATGATTCGGAAAGTAGTGATAACAGCTCTTATAAACCCGGTAGCACTTCATCTGTAAACTCGATGCAGCAGATCGAAGAAAAGCCCGGGCCGACATCTCATGTCCTAGGACAATACATACTATTCGAGGATTTCAATAAAAAATGTAACGAAAGCTCTCCTATAGTATCAGGCGGAGCCTCTATCGAAGATCATTTACCAAAAATGAGTCAATCTGGAAGCCCTATGGTGAAAAGAAAAATTGAAAACATTCCTATAGTCAGTGGAGCGTATATAATGTTGGAAGAAAATAAACCTGATAAAACGGTGAAAGCACAGTCCACTGCAGCTTCGTGGGTTGTAGACATGTCCAAAAGCTCCAAGACTAATGACAGCTCAAAACACTGGAATAATAGACCAGGAGACAAAGCATGTGACATTCTGAAAGCTTCTTCGAAATCGACTAGTAATTCCGAGAGCTGCAAGAGCAGAAGTTCCGTCGATTCTGATAGTAGTGAAAGATCTACCCATAAATTTTACATCGATCTTGCATCATTGCCTGATACTTTGGCTCCTCAACCAAGTCATGCAAACGAAAGTAATGAAAAGAAAAACATATTTTCAATGTTTATCGACCTTGGTGAAAACACTTCTTCTGTCAAAGAAATGCCTGCAAGACTTTCGTCGTCCTTGAACACCAAAAAGACAAAGGTGGAGCCTAAACACGTGATCTCTAAAAGTGTTAAATCTACGAAGAAATCTCTCAATGCGAGCAACGGTAACGGTGATGATGCATTCGAGAAGTTGGAGTCATTGTGTAATTCATCAAAACTGACTATTTCAGAAATAATGCAGCATTCTCTTGTAAATAAAATTGGTAAAGAGCAGAGAGAGCCAGCAGTAGAAGTACAGGAGTTTCATCGAACATTTCCCAGAGAGAGTATTGGACCGACTATCAAAGAAGAGCCTGATCCGGACCAGCCTGGTGATATATTTGTTCGGCTCTCAGATTTAGACAGAGCCCCTTCGCAGAAAGATTCATTAATAGAAAGTACACAGAAAACAGAGTGTGCAGAGAGAATGACTCGCTCCATCCCAGACAATAATTGGGGAGATACTAGCACAAGTTCTAGATCTATTAATATAATCAGCTCGTTTCACTCTGAGAATGCTTTGAGTCTAAACAGGCTGTTTCCTCACTTGAAGAACGAGATCAGTCGTAGCATGCCGGGGTCTCTCTCTGGTCCAACCAGGTCTACGTTCAGATTGGCAGTGTCCTCGAGCGCTGGGGATAGAGAGGATCTAGTATCTGATGTATCAGAAATGAGCAGCGTTCAAAGTAGTATGTGCCGATCTGTGGTTGGTAAGGATCACTTTCATATTTAGTTGATGCATTCATAATTAAAAATTGTATGTAAATGACACGGGTTGCGGTTCATCAACCTTCATTGAAGTTCTGATTACTGCAAAATCATGTTGTTTCCTTTGACAATGGTGAATACTAGTAGTCAAATACAGATCTAACTAAAAACAAATCGATGCAGGTTGGTGAGTCACCTCATTTGGTTTGTAACTAAACTGATCCATATACCAATGTTTTATAAGCATTAACAATGCTTGTTTTTCAGAACAAAGTACAACGGAAGATACAAGCCATTTGACAAGCCTACTGTTCAATTGTCAATCAAGGCTCGGCCAGGATCTACTGAGGATGTTCATGGAGGAAATAGCCCCGGATGTGGTCGTCGAGGTGTCAGGACGACGTATCAAGGCACACAAATGTATCTTGTCATCTAGGTAATTACGCTACTTTAATATCTATGTAGTGTACTGTATGAAGTATATCAGTTATCATCCCATAACACAAGCTCTGCTTAGCTGATGATGTTGCTGATTGAATTTGTCCATCATAAAAAGCAAAAAACTTGCATTCTATCAGACATTGTAGCATCTGTACAAAAAACTTATAAGCAAGATATTAATTATGGTCAATATGGACAAATAGTTCATAGCTAAAATCTTATAGCAAATCTTTGTTAGTACTTTTATTGTGGTGTGTTAATGTGTGTAAAACATTCCATTTATTTCAGGTGCCAGTACTTTGCTGGAATCCTGAGCGGTGGCTGGGTTGAAAGTGCTGGGAATGTTATATCTTTGCCACCGTAAGTAAAGATATATTATTTATTAGCAGTGCAAGGCACTGCTGCGCATTTCACTCGCTCTTTTCCTGTTCCCGTGGGAATTCCGGGTTAAAATAAAGCCTTTGTCAGTGGTTTTTTTTTATAAATCTGTTCATCAGTTTCGGAGTTTCCATGCAAACAAACAAACAAATAATCAAATCTGTACTGTTTATAATATTAGTATAGATTTAATTTGATCTTCTGGTCGAAGAGATCACTGGCTACTGACTTTAGAGCCAGCTACATAGCACTCTTGGGGACTATTCTGACTGTAGATTGTTTGCAACAGTCTGTAGTTGTTGGAACTACTACGGATATTATAGTATATATTTTACTAGGTACATAGTTTCATTTCTTTAATTGTAATTTTTTTGAACATATACATTTTAGAAAAATATTAAGTTTAATAAAAAAAATGTTATATTTTAGTTAACTCGATTTTGACTGTAACATTTCAGGCTTAATTCATTGAATGCTCATAAACATCCTCTATTCTGGTCTAAAGCATGTTTGTTTATTTGTTTTCTTTCTTTGTCTGGTTTTATAAAGTATTTTCTATGTCTCTATCTAAAACCAAGACCTTTCTGTTTCAAATCACAATTATTTCTTTCTTCTAATTCAGTAGGTATAATTAATGTGTATACGAGTATGTATTATTAGTTTATATTTATGTAAAGCGTCACCACTATCCTTTAATTTCTCACAATCGTTTTGGCTGTCTGTAAGAAATCGCTTTAACCGTTAAGGCCGCCAGTTTCATTGCTGTTCTCTATTCATTGGTAATAATTTAATTTTGTAAATTTGATTTTTCTTAAGGTGATGAATAAATAATATATATAAAATATCTTTGCAGGTTTTCATTCAGCGTTGTGCATTTTGCTTTATGCCACATCTACTCTGGCATTTCAACCATTCCGGACTCGATCAGCATTGTCGAGTTGGCCACCATCGCTGATATGTTGGGCCTCGAAGGCCTTAAAGAGGCCATCATGTTTACACTGAAGACCAAATACTGTCACCACTTTCATGAAGTTAGTACCAGTTCCTGTTATTTTTTATTACTTATTTAGTTCATTTTCGAATTTTTGGATAACTTACAGCTAGGACAAACTTTACTAGGTAAGGATTTGGACACAAATTTAACTTTGGGGTAAAAAGTAGCCTTTAAATAAGTATATTTAATATACATACGTTATATGTAAAATTACGAGTACGCTTAATTTCAGCCCAATCCGTTCAGTAGTTTTGGCGTGAAAAAGTTAATAGTAATTTATGAATAACTCTGTAATATACTGTAAGTAGTTTATGAATAAATAGAAATGAAATTAAGTTATTAAGCTGCGTCCTGCGGCTTCTGACGCCCATCCCACGGGAACTGATTCTTGGGATAAAAACATCGAACAAGTTTCGCCGGCCCCCCATAGATTCACAATGCGCGCTCTGAAACCGTCTATAACAAAAGATTACCTGTTTTGGCATGTATGGAAAGCATTTGAATTAGTGTCATTTGAGCGCTTGGACAGAAAGCATGCCTAGCAAAATAACAAAAATCACACGTCCAAGACACAGAGAGTGTTCTTTCGGCTGTATATAATAGTTGTGTTTTCTTTGCAGCCATGTCAAGTGTGTACGGCCGGCGTTCTAGAGTGCTTCCCTCTATGTTCCGTCTATGGCCTCGACGAACTCTATCGCCGCTGTCTGCGCTGGATCACCAGATATTTCCGCAAGGTTGGTTTACAAGACAACTAGTTTTATAATCCGGATCTCGGAGACAGCAGTAAACAGGGGTTTTGGGGGCGAGAAATCGATCTAGCTAGGATTAATTTTTAGTAAATGTCGTTTTATTAGTTTAATTTTCTTTTCAATAATTAGATTTATCGTATTCAATTGACTCTTCCTATCATCTATTGGCGAATAGTAGTACTATTTTATTTGTTTTTTCAATAATGAACTTTATCTCAATCATCTTAGGAATTAAAGTGAAAAATATGGCTCTTCCTGCCATCTATTGCGAATAGTACTTATATAATTTCTGATAAGCACAATTTACCAAAAAAGTCAGTTTAGCGAAAGGTTGGTTTACAAAACAACTAGGTATACCCTGTCAAAAAATAATCGTTTTTAAGTATAATTCAACACCATGAATTTCTCTTATTGTTGATAAGTGATTTTCAAATACAGAATGAAGTATTTCATATAATTTTAAAAGAAACTTTGTCTATGAAAGGGGTTTGATTCCCGGACCCAAGTTTGTTCCGGGTGTTCTGCAGTTTTCTATAAAAATTATCACAATAATCTACATAATAATATGTAATCACATCGACCGCAAATCAAGTACATTTTACCAAAACTTTTTGTTTCGTCTAAAAAGGTGTGGCCGACCAAGGCGTTTGCAACATTGCCAACAGAGCTGCTCGACAAATGCTATCACGAACTGCTGCTGAACCTGGCCGCTGACAACCTAGCTGATATCGTCTACGACTGTGGATGCACAGGTAATATTTATTTATTTATTTATTGAACACCAACACATTGTACACTAAAACTAACTTACAGTAACCTTAATTGAAAACATTTCAAGTGTCAGCGTAATTATAGGTGAAGACAGCATGCAAGAAATAATCGTGAGCGGTTTAATAAAATTAAACCTACCAGCATACTATTATAACTGCATTTATTTAATAAACTGTACCTACCTTTATTTAAATGTGTGATTTAAGACGAAAAAATCATTTTATATCTTTTTATATCTTTATATCATTTATGGTCTGTTTCAAAATATCCGTTAACAAGTTCTGAATACGTTCCAATTATGATGCTATTTGTGACTTATCCGTTGGATAAACATCATTGTTATTTAGTATATTTAGTTCCTCAACCTCAACCCCTCTCAACAGCCTGTATCGGTCCACAGCTGGACGCAGCCTCCTGATAAACGACTTATTGGCATTTTACTCATGAGGGGTAGTGCCCATAATCCCCACGCTGGGGAGGCGGGTTGGGGATCGCAGTTTGGTGAAAGATTTGATCTGCAGGGGGCGCTAAAGCCCGCCCCCAGGGGATATCCCTTTGTCGCCTCTTACGACACCTACGGGCAGAATTGTGGTGGTGCAAATTCTAAGCTATCATCACACAGCTGTTGTTATGTTTCATAATTACCAAATAGCGCTAATTTTCGCATAAACTCATCCATAAAAACGTTTCTTATCTCCTGATAAGAAACGTTTTTATGAGTTTCTACTCAGCAAATAATTTATGTATTAGATACCTAGTTATTACGGACCCTTAGTTAAATAATAATAATAAACCAACCGCTGCCTCTACGAATCCACTGCAGGACACAGACCACGCCTTATGTGCGTACGGTGCTATTTACATATTTACTGTTAGCATACATGGAATGGTTTCAATATTGACAATTTTGCCACGCGCTTTGGTTACGTGTGTCCAATACCTACGTCAAATCAAAAATCGAAAAAAAATTGTTCATTCACCCGCCTACCCGACCAAAAATTGAAGTGAATTAGAGTCAATTGCACCCCATTTCATAGTTGATAGTAATTACTATTTATCAAGCTGGTTTAGATAGTATAAATTTAACTAAGTCTAAAGAAATTAAACGATTTGACTCTGACTTTGACTCCTATGTAACTATGGTTTATCCAATTTGAATGAAGCATGTTAGTAAACAAAGTATGACACAAATAACAAAATCTCACTTGCTTGGCGTCGAGTTTCAGATATAATTGTAAGCAATTTTTATTGAAGGGAGGATCTAAAATCGACAAGTACCTAATGTAAATTACGTATAAAAGGACGCGCCAACAAAGTGAATTTTAGATAAAAGCTAAGATAAGATTAGAATCATTTATTTTACCCAAAGACAAAAAAGTAGATATAATTTTAGGTTAAGTATGGGCAGTTTGTTTACGTTTATGCTCCATTCAAAATGGATACGATATAGAGGCTTGTGTACTTTCAGTGGCGTCGCTGCACCGCTGCCGCTGGGCGGAGGTAATCGCCCGCCTCTGCCGGCGCCTGATGTCCGCCGCCGCGCAGTTCGCCAGCACGCAGCTAGCCACCGTGCTGCGCTTCGTGTCCGCTTCCCAGCGGGGCGTGGGCGGCGTGGGGGGTGCGGCGTTAGACGAGTGCCTAACACGCGCTATCCAGATCGCACCGCCGGAACAACTCTGCCGCGCCATACTCCTCCTCCAACCGACCTTCAAACCAGACCTAATCGAAAGCGCACCGCAAACCGAGCGGCTTGCGTCATTACGCCGCCGCTGTGAAGAGGCGCTTATCCGCGTCGCGCCGCACGCACTGACCGCGCCGGGCTGTAAGGAGCTCCCTCAGGATATACGTCGCCGGTTGCGCGACGCTGCTCGCCGGCACCCCGACCACCCGCCCCCCAACCCGCCGCGCCGCCCCGCCAGGTCCCCCCCTCCCGGCATCGAAAAGGTCCGAAGCTCCTTCGTCCCGTACGCGCAGCGCCCGCCTCAGTTGAAAGCCGACCGCCCGAGACCAGTGGCTACGAACCCACCGCGCGTGCGCTCCACCAAAGCTCAAGAAGAACGAGCGAAGTTCAACATGAGCAAATCCCAGGAGAAGGTGAACGGGAAACAGAGGGCGTTCGAGAACACGAAGCCGCGGTACTTTGACAAGAACGCGCGCGCGAACGCGGGGGCTCCTGTCCGTCGGGGTGGCCGACTGATGTCGTCGAGCGAGTCGTCTCGCACGTCGAGCCCGGCCCTTCGCCCCCGCACTCGCCCCCGCACCGCAGATCCGAGGGGGTCCCGAGAGGTTGCTGCCCCCGCCCCGGACCCCCCGGTTCAAGTGAATAGTACTAACAAGTACGCTACGTACACTAAGACCTCGCGGCGCGATCAGCTTCCGCTGCCTCCGATAAGCGGTTAGTATTTTTGTGTTCTATGTTGTAGTAATCGCACGCGTTTATTCGATATAACATATAGTTTTATTTCCCCGTGATACAATAACTCGCTCTACTCTCTCATGACAAACTTCGTTCCGATTTGTTCAGTTGAATAGCCGTGAAAAGGTAACAAAATGATAGTTATTTTCGCATTCAAAATTTTAGGATAAGGGTTTATTCGATCGGCTTATTCCGTTTATCCACCATCAAACAGCCACCCCAAGGTGGATACTCGGAAACGCGTCTCCATCTATCCATTCAGAACGGGGTGGATATTCGTAATGCATATAATATATTTCTATATATACTTCCGAATTTCTCCTGCCTATGTAGTAATTTACACAAAAATACACAAACCCGGTCCAAAAACTTCGTAAACATTAAAATACTTTAGATAAACATACCTTCTGGTCTGGAAAGTCACAGCTGAAAATTGTATGGGTGATTTTTAAAAGACCAGCAACCTTCGGTGACCACATTCCTAGCATCATTAGCAACAACGTTTGTTCTACGACTTTTGAAATAGCTCAATAGGTATAATTGATATTTATTAAAACTGTACTTGGGGTAATAAGTCGGAAAATCAATCGGATGTGTATTCCATTTATCCACCCCGTTTAGGGTGGATAGATGGACACGCGTTTCCGAGTATCCATCTTAGGTTGGCTGCTGTATAAACGGAATAAACGTATTGATCACTGTTTTCTTTGTGGTTTTTCAGGATCGCAGCAACCTAAAATGCAAACGACTACCTCGCAAAATGGGAAAACTCGCGCAACTAAGATACCAGTGTTCCTGAATCAGACGGTTCCAGGAGCAAAGCGCACGACTCCAGTCGCTTCAGGTACTTAATACTAAGAAACGATATTTTTTTTTAAATCAATTACGAAAATGACTTTTTGAGGGGCGTAGGTACGAATTATAAGTGACAGCGGTGACAGTTCAGATGTAGCTAGAACTAAATTATTTTGACAGCTTTAAAAATGATATCGTCATTTTTATTTCGATCGTTTTGAAAGGTACGGCATCATTTTTAGCTCTAAAATTATATGAACTTTTCGTAGTTTGACGAATTCATTATGAATGTAAGCGGGTCAACTACGAACCTTGTTTATGCTGGAAGAATCTCAATATATCAATATACTTTTTACAATAAATACTATCGTAGTTCGACGAATAAGTTATGAAGTTAATTACGTATAAGCTTGTTATCGGGTGTTCTTCCAACATAAACAAACTTCTTGGTTAACCCGCCTTCATTCGTAATGTATTCTTCAAACTGTGATAGTTTTTATATTAAAACTAGTTTCTGCCTGTGGCTTCGCACGCGTTGATTGTTGATTGCGTTGACTCACGGAAACGTTGTTATTTATATGCCATAGAAACTGATTTATTCGATAAAAAGTAGCCTGTTTTATTCCAGACATAGAACCACCTGTATGCAAAATTACAGCCGATCAGGCGTTCACTAGATTTTATGTAAAGTAACAAACAACCACTAATCATCAACATTCAAACTTTCGCATTTATAATATTAGTGTGAAGTAGTTAAATAATCATTGTAGGTCTTTACCAACCGCGAGCACCGCGTCACCGGGGTTCGCTGATGATGGCCACAAAGTCTAGCTCCGCCAAAGTAGTCTCGAAAAATAAGGAACCGGTTGCAGCACCAGCGAAGGTCCACAAGACACGCCCCGACATACCAGTAATGGAACGTTCTGGAACGTTCTTGAAAGATGAGCCAACTTTCGGTGATATCACCACAAACATACATATTGATGAATAGATTCTACTCATAGATATGTCTATACTCCAGCTTAGATGTGTGTGCAAACAAACCGCCAATACTTAACCTGTGTAACTTACATTTTTGATCGATTTTAGATCAGTACCTCAATAAATTCGCATGAAAGCCAACGCAAGGAATGTAGTTTTTTCTATGGATTGTTTACTTACTTTTCACATCAAATTAGGTTGGAGTATAGTCTCGGTGTAGACTAGACTAGCCGCTGTAGGCAGCTGGGAAACCACTGTCGTTCATAGATTGAATCAATGTTTGATATTGTGTTTTAGCTCCTATAGTTTTCAGTGCAATTTTTAGTATTATACGAACCAGTTGTATGACATAGGTACTTAACTCTATCCTATCTAAGCCGAGGTTATAATTTACAACGGATGGTTGTTAATATTTTAGTTTGGATTGTCCAATTTTATTTATTTATTTAAATATTTTCCTGGTTTAGTCACAGTGCAATATGTATTTACATTGTCTTCAACCATATGTTAGTCGTTGTGCAATTCCCATATTATTTCTCTTATTATTAACTTCTTTCCTTCTACAAAACAAACCTTCATATTATTGTTTTTACTACAAAAACAATTTTACATTGTTATTTATATTTTATGTACCTAAGTACGCTGTATTGTAAATTATCACTAAGTATAAAGTTATTAAACAACATTTTGCATGCAATGTTCGCTTGTTATACCTATAGATATACCTATATTTACAATAATATTTCTCACTTCTATTAGTTGAGATTTATATTTACGTCCTGAAATTATCCAGTAGTTAAGTATTCTGTCGTAGTGTTGATGAAAAAATTAATGTATCGCTGAAATTAATCTATTTAAAATATTATATTGTAACGAATATCATATTAACACGTGGTTATTACATATTAACAGCTAGGTTACATATTTTAGATTCATAGAAGTTGTATAATGTCCATAATTTATTTGCAAAATTATCCGTATCTGTAACAAAAAATTAAATGTCCTTAGGATTAACTCTCAGAATAACTGTAACTGTGCTGTTTATATTTGTATATTTAGGAGTAGTGCGGATCTAGAAATGTTATTCAATAACATGGCCTATTAGATTAGTAAACTCTTTATTAGACCATGGATATATTTGTAACACTGTATGGATGTTTCTATTTTTATATGAGCAATTTGCGTGCAAAAGATATATCTATATTTGCTAATTTTGCGCGCGAAACTCGCTGAATGTAGGTTTGCATAAGTTTATTAATGTTATTAAAATCATTTTAACTACTTACTATATCAAAATCACGATCTTCCTAGATGAAGATTGTACTTAGCAAGATTTGTAAGTTTACTATCATTTGTTGTTTACCTAGTCCCTGCTTAGCCTATGCTTGGTTAAGTAACGCTTTTCTATTGCATAAACTTTACTCAAGCATGGATTAATAACTGAGGAAGTAAGCAAGTTTTATAAAAGGGCCCTTAAAAGTGGTGTGGATCTTAGAATTTATCTATGTTTTAGCTTTCATAGTATTATTAGTTGCTTAGCCATATAAATTCAATTTGGGCTAACGCTAGGGATTTTTAAGCTATTGCATAGCTTCTATCGCGGGCCTTGAGCGCGGGGACCGAATCCAGAAATTCCGTAACGAAAAAACCTCACGCTCCCCACTCCGACCGGCACAGCGGTGATACTTTTTGGTTTTGCCATCTATCGATGAATAGCAGAACTTTTAATTGCAATAGCTTTACCGTGGCAGTCCCCGAGTGCCACAAGTCTTTTTTTTTATTAGATGAAATACAGCTATATTTGGATCTCCCATCTCACATTTTTCATATATATATTTTTACGCTGAATAGCTTTCTAAACTTTTCGTGGACATAGAAACGTGAGAAAGGTACTGTAACTTGTAACTTTTGAACTGGTTTAAGAACTATTATATTTATGGGATACATAAACTTCTGTCTCATTCACATTAACTTCTAAAGTAGTAGAAGTTTGTAACGGGCTGTCCAACACAGATTACTTTATGCGTTTATGGATATAGACCGTACATTATTTATAAGCTAGTATTTAAGATTATCTACTTTTACAATAGTTAACTTTCAATTTGATCTCAATGATGCACTGCAGTATTTTTTGTAATTTAAGATTTCTGGCCAGCATCAGCCATTGTATGTCGGTCATGGCCATGTTTTGAAGTATAGGATTCAGATATTAGTTTCGTACATAATAAGTTTTTTTTTGTAACTTGTTAATGCTAATTTTATTGTATAAAAACATGAGTTCATGTCGTGCACGTGCATTTTACTTATATCGTATTTATTGCTTTTTATAGCTTTTATCGTAAACTTAACGTTTATTCGTGATTCAATTTTTATTTTAGTATTTTGAGAATTCCAGCTACATTATGGTAGCATTATTATATGATAATTGTTTTTTTTATGGAATGGATAAATATATTAGGACTAAGAGTGGTCCTTTGCTAATATAGAATCGAGTTGTCTGACGACACACGAAATTCCTGATAGTAAGATTACAGCTACTACACTTTTATTTTAAATCCCCTTACTCAGTGTTGGCTATGTGTGCATGATATTAAAATATTTACCTTGACTAAAACCGGTTACATTATATGTATGTAATGTAACATATTTTATATAGATTCATGGTTTCGGCATACATGCGCTTACAAACTCATTTCTCTTTTGCAAACACAACAAACTATAAAATGGCGAAATAAAATGTCTAAATCAATAACCAAAACAAACAGTTGGTATATAATCGCAACGCTTATTCGTTTGAATGACCTATGATCAGGAAATATATTGGGAGACGGTACAACTTAAGCTTGGAAATAGTGGTTTTTATATTATTTATAAACCATCTTTATGAACTTAATGGTCTAAGCCTGTTATGTATGGTAATGTGTAGCATATTATTTATTGAATTAGCTCTAAGAGAACTTTTTAAACATGATAATTATTTTAAGAGTTAAAATTGTATGTTTGAATAAAAAATAGGTCTTGATTAGGTATACATATTACTGTTGATTGAAAAACTTATATTTTATGTTTGCAATAGCACTTAAATCAAGAAATAAATATTTAAATCTAATCGTGGTTTATTTTTTCCCCTCTCTGGTTAGGGACACCTATTACTATACAACAAGTAGGACAAGTAGACTCTATCTTGCTTTCGATAAGGTGAACCACTCTATTTTATGCACAAAACTAGCTCAACACGGCATTTCTGGCCGACTTGCGATGGACTCGCTCATATTTAAGCAATAGAAGTCAGCTTGTCGCAATAAAGGGATACATTTCTGCTATACCTTGTCTCTGTTACGCCGATGACTTAAAAATGTTTACCAAAATATCGTTTTGTTTATTAAGTTTATTAATTGTTCGTTTTAGGTACGAAAGTGTACCTACGTCTAAACGAAAAATAGGTACTACCTGTTTTCATACCAAACAAACTAGAAAGTCAGTTTGGTACACTGCTAGGGAGCATGCTCCCCAGCAGTGTGTCGTGTATCAGGTTTTAGCTTGTACCTAATAACACCAGCCCAAACATTAACACTGAATTTTCGCTGAAAGGAACTCTGTCTTTTTTTGTGCGGATTTCGGCCCTTTTTCTCCCAGTGATACAAATTGAAAAAAAAATTACTGGATTATTTCCAAGAAAAAAAATAATATCCCAAGTTATAAATTTCTACTAAAATAACAATAGAATTCGCATAAAAACTGAACCACATAGAGATTAAAAATAAGAGTGTCGATCAAATGGGTTGAAAAACTAAAATATCTATGCAATAAAAACGGTTTACGATTGCAATCCCTACATGCAACGTTCCTGGATTACGAAGGCGAAAAATTAAAAGAATGCAATTTTTAAAATGTCAAATGAAAACTTATTTTTTTTGTTAGGGGCACCCAAATAGTATTTTTTCGAATATTAACTGGTGGTGTTAAATGAATTAAAACATCAAACACATTAAAATATAAAAACTAGACGTTGTAAGATAAAGTAAACCATTAAAAAATAACAAACTAGGCATTGTTAGATAAAGTCAAACATCTTAAGGCGTATACCCGAGCCAATATGACAGCGATACCTATTTTATCATATGTTTACGTTTATCATAGGAATTTTTAAAAATCCTACGTTCAGTTTCTGGTATCTATTATAAGCTATTTTTTAATACCTCTTTTATAATTTTATCTCATATAGATACAAAAATGCACACAGGGGCACATGTCTTTTTGCTTCGCTTACCCAACTACTGGGCAGTAGGCACTATAGAAATAAATTGTTGAAATTTTCGATGGTTAACACGACACAAAAGGGCATTTTATGTGTAAGTATGTTCATAAAGTTTGAGAATATCTGTAAGCAAAAATATACATGGAACCATTTTGTAAATCTGGTAACTTTGTTACTACTGTATGCATCAAGTAAACACATTATCGTAACATTGTGACCACCTTGTGACTACAACATTTTTCGAATATAATGTAGATTTATAACTGTTTTGTGTAGTATTGTTAATGCTAAACTATATAATTGCGTCAGAAAAAAGTTCAGAGCCCTGAGAATGTTTAAATTTATTAAAATAATGCTATTATGTATGCTTGGTACAGAGTAGAAAAATATTTTAAATTGGCTAAATCACGATTTTATGCTGGCGATTTGTTAAATTTCAATCAATGTAATCAAATGCAAACAAATTATTTGTGAGCAACTTTTTAATGGCGTCAAGGACAACCATTATCACTTCGTATTAATTTTAAAACAAAACCAACTTGTCAGTTGTTCAGTGAAACTGACGAGATGAGTGAACGAATGAATGATTTTTACGGATAACTGGTCACAGACTAGAAACATGTTACTACACAGCAACGTAACTTAAAAACCAAATGTTACTGTGACTACTCTTCCCCATTTTTGGTAGAGGCAACCGAACTGCTACCTAACGGCAACTAGATATTTGTTACTAGAATCAACCAGTGTTTACACATGAGTTAACCGTTAAGTAACGGCTACCAAGGCCGTGATCATGGCGCATGAAATTGTGCCGAAATATTGGAAAGCTCATATATCGAGTGAGTTATTAAGTACCTATTGCCAGATATATCGATCTACCCTCATTCTCATTCTTTTGCTACGAATGTTACCACTACCACCTGTTTCATTATCGAACGCAACTCGATCACGACACACGACACTGACGGTATCACAACGCGGTTTGGTTAGTACATCAATCACTTCTTCGTTTTTTGCACATTCTTACAACAGGATTCTAGGTTCCGGATAGTTGGAAACCTTCTTCTCGGTTGAAGTTGCTGTTTTTGGTAATCTCAATGGCCTCCTGTACCAATCTTGGTATACTCCTGGATTCTCAAGTGGGAACGAGTTTTTAGGAGTGCGCAGGTAGTGTGTAATCTTTTTCAACGGGGTGAAGATGGTTTTGATGGAGGATTTCTGCAGGATTTTTGCAACTTTGTCCGTCACTCCTTTTATGTAAGGCAAGAATGCTGGTTTGAGTTCCACCGTACTCTTGTGTGGTCTATGGTTGTTGCCGGAACGAGCTGGCATTGATCTATAGCCTTTCTTTTTTAAAACATATAAAAAAATATCTATACTATGTAGTGTATTGTATTATGTATATCAGTTATCTAGTATAGTACCCATAACACAAGATCTGCTTAGCTTGGGGCAAGATAATGCTGTGTGAATTGTCCGGCATTATTTATTTATTTCCAGCCAGTGGGCCAGCTCACCTTGCTTGTAGACTTCTACCATCGCACAGATCGTAAGCACGGTTTGTTAAAGATGTTACCACCGAGTTAAGCTGTCGAGGGTGGTGATGTGAGTCGGCATGGAGGTACCGGTCCGTATGTGTGGGCTTCCTATAGACTGAATGGCCTACGCTTCCATCATCTTCAACCTGTACCAACACGTCCAGACATGCTAAACGCCGATCGGTCTCCATTTCATAAGTGAATTTGATCTTATTGTGTAGGTACTCCATTGAGGTGTGACAGTAGAAATTCAATATCCTATTTACCTCCTTTCACAATACAATAAACGTCATCTACATACCTCTTCCACAACTTACAGGGGCAGACGAGATAGCCACACACTCGAAATGCTCCATCCAAATGTTGGCTAGGTCGGGGGCGACTAGACTTCCCATTGCTACTCTGTCAATTTAAAGAAAATATTGCCCTCTGTATATAAAGAACTTTGAGGAGTTTGAGGCATACTTTGCAGGGATACCGTCTTCTTGTATTCTGGACGTGACAACCTTCATACAGTCTTCTAGAGGGACGTTCGTAAAAAGTAATTCTACATCAAAACTGACCATCACATCCGTGTCATATAGGTACCTCTATTTGCTCCAATATCTGTATGAAATGGCGCGAGTCTCTTGCGCGGCGCGCCCGCGTCTTTAACACCTTCATGGCCCAAGACGCAGGTGCCAGTCTCTATCTGCGTGGAGCTGCGGCGCGCCCCTGCGGGTCGCACCGCAGAGCTGGGCAGTGAATGCGTTATAAACTTAGTTTCTGTGATCTGTGGTTATAAACCTTCGGCCGGAAATACGCACTTTGATCGTAAATATCTCAGACATTTTTTCAGATAGGTACATCTCAGACCAAGTAAAGATTTTTTACTTGGTCTGAGATACATATTAATAAAGTAAAAACACAGTTTCTCAAGGGTCATATACATAACTTCTTCTTAAACTATCTTATTCAGGGCTAAGATGCAAGACTTATTATGAAGCACACTTTCTGTAGGTAGGTACTATCATTAAAAAAACGTTTGTGTTTTATAAATTCTCTTTTCCTCTATTATAAAATAGAAAATGCAACAATGTTATCATTGCTTTATTGCCTACATTATTGGCTATCAAATTCAGTGTGTCTACCACGAGTTGCCATAGTTAAATCGCCTGACGTTACTACAGTAGTTACGTAAATATGCATAGGTATTAGTTATCCACAGCGCATTTTAGTACCTAACTATCCGCTAGAGGCGCTTTAGAAGTTTCCATACATTTTTTTACTACAGTCTCTAGCGAGTATAGATTGTTAAAACTCATGGTAGACACACAGGTGTCCCGGCGAAAGCTTTGATAAATGTCAGACCAATAAGAAATCTCATTTTTCGTTTTGATTTCTTATTTGGTCTGATTCTACCAATAGAGAAAGAATGCGCATTTTAGTACCTAACTATCCGCTAGAGGCGCTTTAGAAGTTTCCTTAACTAGTCTCTAGCGAGTATAGATTGTCAAAACTCATGGTAGACACACAGGTGTCCCGGCGAAAGCTTTGATAAATGTCAGACCAATAAGAAATCTCATTTTTCGTTTTGACTTCTTATTTGGTCTGATGCTACCAATAGAAAAAGAATCACTTCTATAAACATTCAACCATAGAGATATCATTATTAACTCTATGCATTTAATCATCATTCATCACCAAAGAGGCATTTAGTTTTATTATAAAAAAATAGGTTTTTATGTGCGCGTGGACTGATTATGACTGAGCTCACTTTTGAAATCCTTGCAAATCGACTTGAAACCATCACAGATTTAAGAAAACGCTGTTACAGAGCTATAGAGGTTCAACTAGGGCTCAGGATGAATGTTCTGGTATTAACTTTTTCTTCTTTTTAATAAAATAGCAGTTTCAATCATAAATTAAGTCTTTTATTTCAGAAAACGATACAATATAGCATAATAGTTTTTAACAACATTTATGAATTATTTAAAATTTTAAGTATTTCACCGATAAAAAAAATGAAATGAACGACGCAATTATTGGAACATTTCTAAAATCGATAAGTATAAATTATTTTACAAGACACGACTATTACACGAGGCTGTGTGGACAAATTAAATGATTGATCGGTCGCCTTCCCGTTTCATACATAGTTCATAGATCTCGTGATATTCTCAATGAAGATTTAAACTAAATGAACCATTGAGGCGGTCCCTCGGCGGGGTTCGTGTGGTGAAGCACCTCTGTATTATAGTTCAAATTCGAGCATAATAAAATTCAAGAAGAACCCGAGCTTAAACTTGTCAACCCACAGCAGGTCTATTCAGTCTCTCCATTACCGAGTCATCGACATGGAATCTGACACAGATTTGAGCGAATTCTAATTTTTCAGCGGTCTCTGAAGTAGAGAGTGTATAGCCCGCCCTTTAGCGTGATCGTAGGTATCCTAAGATTAAAGCTCGGATCAAATGCCCCGGTGCAGGACCGCCATAATCGCAACTTCCCAACAAGGTTCAGTTTCAAAGCGAATCCTCAACTTGACAACTACTTAGATAAATCTAACAATATTTTTGGAAAATAAAAATAACCGATTATCTATTTAAATATCTTCTTTACACAAAAGCTCTGAAAGTTATAAGATATTAAACGCAATTATACAATACCTACATATTATCGTGCGAAAAGTCTACATGTGCCGAATGATTTAAGGAAGTGTGATGGAATGGCGGGCGAAACATTCACTGGTTTCCCAGACAAGCCACGTTTAAAATTTTGATGAGTATGTAAATAAAAAAATAATGAACAATAGTCATAAACTCATAAACTGATGTATATTACGGTCTTAGCTGTGTTGATGACGTCGATGTCCCATAAAACGTACTTTTATCGTAGAACCTACATAAAAATTCTACATTATGCACCTTCTAACAAATCCTCGTGGTTACCTTACAATACTTTCATACACCATCAGACTCGTGTTTAGAACAAGTACACACATTTATTTACAGGTGGTCGCAAAATTACACAGGCTATACTCGTAACTTGGTGTTCCATGTACTTACAGACAGGGAAAGAGGAAAGGGGCAAATAGCAAGGTTAAAATGACATACAATGCTTGTAATCTGTAAACAAGGCTACTGGTAATTCGGTGACACTGCGTGAACTAACAATTCTAGACAATTGTGTTTTTACATTTGAATAATTGGTGATTTACACATAATTTTAGAAATTCAGTCCTGGCGTCTTCGCAATCGTATTCGATGATGGGTAGAACTTGCGGTTCACGCACTGTCAATGAATTACTTTATAGCGCTTACAGCCGCACTCATCAACGACTACTTAAAACTATCACTTGGTAAAGATTTCAATACAAAAACCTCACCTAGTGACAGTTTAAGTAAGAATAAAGTATCCGAGTGCGGCACTTAGAAACTTAGTTACTGCGCCCTGTGACTTCTCCCCGTTTACCTTTTCATAAAATTGCTGTCATGAAAAGGTGACATTCTTTCGAGTTTGTGTGCGTGAAAAATACTGATCATGTTAACCAATTTATTACAATATTATCTAAAAACAGATAATAATGAACAATTCCCTTAATAAGGTGGTACGGGTTTAGTTGGCACCAGATTCAAATGTTTTTTTTGTTCACTTGAGCTCGGAAATATTTAAATTCTGTGCTAACGATTGCAGGGGTCGCTTTTCTATATTTTCTCCCTAAACCGGCAAAAAGCGCGATAAACCATGCGCAGTGTAAGATTCCGTAGTTACCCGGTTTATTATCTTACATTGGCCTACTTTACACAACTAACCATTTTATCTAAGTAATTTTCAATGGAATTGGAACGAATTTTCCCTTTTTACCTATAGTACCTATAAGCTTTTAAGTTGACCGACTAAGTATAATAAGCTGTAAAATGTTTCCTTACAAGTTTGTTCCTTTTTTGAATTTTTGATTTTGATTTCCAATAATTAATAGTTTAGATGCCAGAGATTTGACTCCAACAAAAATTAGCACTTACTGCTTCTATTTCGCAAATGGGGCACTGAACCGAAGAGATTTTCCTAGTCCAATAATTTTCAACATATCCAATGATACCCCACAACATAGGATATACGAAAAAAACAACCCTACTAAATATGACAAGTGGATAAAAATGAATCTTGCGCCAACGTAAGCCAAACCACCAAAAATAACTCAATTATTTTATGTTGTGCCTACAACAGGAAGAAACAGAAATTAAATTTAGTTCACTGAAAAATTTCGTAATTGTAAGTTGCAATGGAACAATCAACTACACCTATATTTTCTAAGATAGATGACAATAGATCCAATCAAATTATTAAAATGTAAGTCGAGTACATAATATGCTTAAAATACGGACACAAAACTACAATAACTAGGCTCAAATGTGTCATTTGTCTTGCGGAGGTAAAATTCGATATGCCTGACATGGAATAGCCGGCCATTAACAGCTTAATCGTATCACCCGTGCCATACATGTCTAAAACAGTACTGTGAATACAATAAAAAATAGCACTAACTTCAGTAGACACTTGCTGAGCTAAAGCTAAACGCTACAATATTGGCGAGCGCCTGTTCAAATTTAATTATTGTATTGCCTCATATTATGGTACAAACAAATTGTAAGGACTTATATTATATCGTAAGAATATTGTAATAAATGTTGAACATGGGGCGAAGCTCAGTTAAAACTGCTTGTGTCACACGAAACCTCTAATAACATAAGCGATGAACTCCCCACTCGCAGTAAATACTCCCGTCTTGTTACCTCCATCTAGCTAGCCAAAATCAAGCAAATTGCAAAGTAGGTGAGTGACACTTGTATACAAAGCTAGTTATTTTCACCTACTCGCCAATATGGGAAAAGTAAACCAAGGTATACTACATTTTTTTTACACACAGACACATTTGTGTACTACACATAAATAAATACACAAACCTTTTTAAATAAAAAAATATCTTAAAAATTGCTATATGTGTGCATTTGCTTTGCTGATATATTTTAATATAAAAATATTATAATTTTTAATATTTATTAATTGCTTTTAAGCCAGGTAACGTATTAAGTTTAGAAGACAATTGAATATTGCAAAGATTTTTTTAAAGTAAATTTTCTACACACCTAAACAGCCTGCAAGATTGTTTCAAAATAAGGCTGCCGGCCTTGCCCGGCAGATTGTGCCGCAGCCGGCGGCGGCACGGTTTGGTGTGTAGACAGCTTTACGTTACAGAAGATTGCTCGCGGTGAGGGACCGCCAAAGAAAGAAACAAAGATGTGAACTAGGTATTACACTAATCTGTTATGCCTAACACTCAAATATATTTAATTATTAAAATACGTGGCTTTTCGACACTTCAATGCTACATTCGTACAACTACTTAACTACTTAATACGCTTCAATTTATAATTATTGTAAGTTGATTTATAAGGCGAGAATAAATAGATATTTTGAACTGTATGCAACGTTTACATTCTAGATAACATTTATAACGATTTGTTTAATCTACTCTATTAGTCTACCTAGGTCAGAAAATCTAACGTAAATAGGTAGGCATCGCGCTTCTAGTTGTTAAATAAGTAGGTGCATTTTTATTATTTCTATGCTTCGGCAGGAAGCTTTGTTCGGTTCGGACTACTATCTTTTCGTGTGTTTATATATAAAATAGGGGGCAGGCAACGGCAACTCCATAAATATTCCGCTTTAGAATTACAATGCAAGCTAAGCTGCAAACTTCATATTATTTTAGCAGATGCATAAATTAATCTTTGAAGTACTTTTGAAAAAAGTGTAGGACAAAACAGCCTGAGAGAAGACTTTCATAGGAGAAAATGCATATTAAATTAATATCTTTGAATTTTCGAGAGGACTTCATTAATCGCCTACCTTTTTCTTCGAAGCTCATTTGTTCGATAATAACTGTGCAACCGCCATGAATTATTGATTTTGTTTCATCCAAATACGGGGCCTTGACGTGCGTTTCTGACAGATTTTATAAAACTGAAGGCTAAAAGCCAACGCCATTCGACCCATTTTTACTCGCAAAAGAGTAAACTGTATTTTCACCAACAAATAGTCGAGCGGAAATGCAAGGCGGCATATTCCGCCGGTCCGCCGGGCAAGGCAAGTGGCTTGCGCCCGCAGACGTCGCCGGCCTAGCCCGGGCGGTGGGTTAGTGTGTCGACAGCTTTATGACCGAGAAATGAGAGATATGCGGGCGGCGTAGTTTATTTCAAAACGCTTTCTGCTTGCCCTTTCGCGGTGGAAACCCTACTTTATAATTTTTACAAAACTTGTGAAGTGATTGAGATCAGGATCAATATAATGGTTACGGGAAATAGACCACTAAATTATAATATGAGCCTTAGTTTTTTAATACATTCATATGCGAAAATTTAATGTTTTAGTAAACTTTCCCCTGAATACTCAAACGCAACTCCGATTTAAGCAGACCTTAGATGACGAATAGTTGGCAGATCAATTCAAATGTCATTAAATCGTACCAGTCGGCGACCGGGCAAAAGGACAGATAGCCACCCTAACAACACGCGTAACTCACTCTCCCCATAAAAAGTCTAAAAAAAAGTTGTGCACATAGTCCTCTCGCTTAACGTGCACCCAGTCCACCACCACCAGACTCGCTCAAGACGATGTGTGGTCTGGATGTGAACAAGGCTAGTATTCCAAATAGAATCTTGGCTGTGGTGCTGAAGTCCTGCGCTCTCCCATTCTAACGCGACTCTTTAGCTTGTCGTTGAATTCTGGTAAAGTCATGAAGCTTTCTAATGGGCAGCCCAAGAAAGGAAGAAGAGCTGACCTTACGAACCATGTCAGTATTTAAATGGTCTTGGCATACCACGGAGACAATGACCTCCTGAGTATCCGGCAATAAAGTTTTCGCCGAAAACGGTCTACGGGAGATCTTTTTATATCTCACATTTGGAGCGAAGCGAGAGAAAAGTTGCGTTTGAATAGTCCGGTGTTTATCTTGTAATAAATCGTTACTGATTCCATAAATGCTAATTTTCATAATCAAATGCAGCTTATTTGCCAGTTTCTCTAATTATAAACCTACTGCACTAGAAATTACTACAAATTGATATCAAGAAGCTTGTAATCAGAGGATGCTGTAAGTACTAAAAGAATTAAAGACAGGAAAGAATCTAAAAGAATTAAAGACAGGAAAGAATCTAAAAGAATTAAAGACGGGAAAGAAACTAGTCAAATAATAAATTACCTGAAATACAGGGTGTGTTAGGCAGACCGTGTGCCACTGGAGTAGGTTGAACCAAGTGCAATAGCTTGGTGATTTCTTTAAACTTGTTAAACTGCTCGGCAATTTTTATGTTTTTTTTATATATCACACATACCACCAACATCAACATAAGCGTTTATAAAAACTCTTTTTGAATACCCTGATAATGGCGCTGCTTTATTGACATAGCTTTACGCTTTATTTACATCTCTCATGTAAATACTGCATTACCTTAAAGGCCAGGTGTAATTTAAAATAATTCCACTTACCCCCAGTTACCGTATTATGGCACACGTTCTACCGAACACCCTGTATAAACTGCGTACTTATAGTAAGTAGCAGTCATATTTTATTTTATAAGCCATACTCATACATAACATTGTGTTACTTAAACGGGTACACGCGTGTGAATCCCTGGGAAAGCAAAACAATTTATAAAATTACAGTACACAATATAAGTTTCATAATTATTACTTAATATGTTGAGGGACAAAATCTTTTCAATGACGTAATACTGAAACTATTGGTGACAAGTGAAAACTAGAAGAACCCAAGAAACAATAACTATTAGAAAACACACAGTTCACTAAAACCTAAAACACAGCAAAGGATCTGAAAATGATAAAGCAGTAGCTTGACAACCTCCACAAATATATCCAGAAACCTAAGCATAAAACAAACGTTAACCCCATATAATAATATCGTTGAAAGCCTATGTGTTATTTATGATGTTGCGATCTTCGATTGTTATCAGTGGAAAGTGATCGTAAAGCTGCCTCGTGGGAGGTCGGAGTCGCGGCTGTCGGGATCCTCACATGATGAACTTTCCGATGATGATGCCCACAAGGGCCATGGCGATGGCGAGGCCCACAAACGGCAGCATGTTGCCCTGTGCTTGCTTCTCCGGTCCGAACGAGTGCGCGCGCGGCTGTCGCCCGTCGCTTAACGTTTGACGGCTGCGAAGCAACTCTTCCTGAAAAACAATGCACAAAATCAAACTACGTTTAATTCTGATAAATACAAATAAAATCTAAAATAGACCATTTTCCTTCTCCTAAAATTACAATATCTTAAAACTTGTAGGTATGGGGGTATGGTGTTTTGTAGTCAAACCAGTCGGTAATCATGGAAACTACAACCCTCTAATGATGGTGGTGTTCACCAAACTATAATCGGATAATCAGGCATATTCTTCGGTTAACTTTGTGCTTTAGTGCTTGAAAACTTTTGTCAAAACTACTGTTTAAAATTATTGAACCAGTAAGGCTCTCTATGTCTCCGTCGCCGGCACGCAGAATCAGCCCGTTTTAAAATGGATAGACGGTTAAGATACGGTTCCATTAAATGTATAGCCTTAAGGGAAAATTCTAAAATAATATTTAGGGTTTCTTCCGTCTTGAGCCTAACAAGAACATTAATGTTAACACTATGCCAAGTTCCGTCTCGTAATACATCCGCCGCCGTAAAAAGTGTAGAGATCACGAGAAGAAGCAATTCAGCCATTTTGTTACCTTTAACTATGACGTAGGCAACTTTTCTAAAACGAAAAACGAAAAAAGAAGAACATGTGTTGGTAGGTGATTAATAGTTGGCAGCGCGCATACGCCTATTGGTTTTACAAAAACTTCCAATATGGCGGCGCGAGCGGCAAACATACGAGACGGCAAAGTTTCCAGGTCAAACTACCAATGACCGGATAATAATGGTTTATTGAAAACTCCTCACGATCTTACTGTGCTCGGGTACAGGGTGAATTCAAATCCATCATAACATTCAGAAAGGTTGCAATTATTTTCATCAAACATAGCAAAGAATACATAATCAAGCAAACAAACAAAAAATCTACATTGGCACGGGCATTAACGCAAACGAAATCTCGAGTAAGCAAAGATTTTACGGTCCTTCTACTATGTGCGAAAGAGACAATAAATAATTTTACTAAGTTCCTAAAGCAAAAAAATAAAACAGGCGGCTTGGAATATAGGAGTGGACTTCCAAGCATGATTAGGATATGGACGGGCTGTAAGACAGTACAAAGGTCAAGAGCAAACGTAAAGTGGATTTCGCTAAAAAGTGCAATGCGCAGGGGAACACCAAACTACATCGATTAAGCAATAAAAAATGCGATATCAACGAGGAAGCCCATATTTTTAGACATTGATAAACTCAAGTAAACTTAATACTTTTGTATGGCGATGTTTGCCATGATCTGGTTTAACGAAATCTAAAAATATAGGGCGCGTGAGGCGTTACGCATAAAAAAGTTACAGGCGACATCTATCGTGCATCAGCGGTTAACGGTTCCAAATCACTGTAACCTGTTATGTTCTAAGAAATTAAGATTTTTTATTTATTCACTAACTTCTGAATTACCACAGTGCGCTTTCATAATTTCGCAGTGACGCAACTAACATAATTTTTATTATTGGTCAAATTAAGGCGCATACCCGAGTAAAAGTGGCGCCGCCATCTATTTTATCTTTATATTACGTTTAACAAATATCCATCGTACAGTTTGTGATACCTATTATAAGCTATTTTTGAATACCTCTGTAATAGTTAACAATACATAATAATAATAATACGAGAATGTCTATCATGCTCGTTAAAAGGGCAGTACTATAGCAATACACAAGTCAATAATAATTAATTACATAAGGAAGCAGATAAAACAGTTACCCATGCAAATTAAAGAATAATTGTCATGTCAAACTTCTTTGTTGATTCAAAACCTACACTTCAGTTGGTATTTAACATAAATAATAGTATAATGTATTAATAATTATCAAATGAAATAATTTCAGTTTTTGGTTTTCGAAAAAAAAAAATTAAAGACAAAAGAATTGCCCACAGACAAGGCAATTACTGTTGTACTGTTACTGATGCATATTGTCATTAAAATAATCTACAATGGTCAACTACCCGCGGCATCGTCGGACCCGTCGACGACGCTCCATAGATGCGGTAGTTACAGTATTGTTCGAATTCATATGAACACAAGTAAACATTTGTGAAAATAACATTACTGAACTAAAAACAAAAAAAAATAAGTCACATTAAGTTATTTTATTAGAAAATATTATGTCCTCTTTATAATTGTATTATTTAATACGCATTAATAACTTCTTGAATGCATTTTGGCATATAAGTTTTTGACAGTTTTCTGATATTTATCGGTCTCGAAACCTTTCTTAGATTACAGCCTCAATCAGTTTTGTTGTGCAATAAATTTTTCGAAATCTAGTTTTTACAATAGATCCCAATAGGGTTTAAGATCTGGTGAGTTTCCTAGCCATTCAAGGCACGATATATTTTTGTCCTTGAAGTATTTCATCATAACAGACAAGTGACGTGTTGATACTTAAAATGCATTTTTTTTCGTTTCTATGCCAAAAGGCATGCATCAGCCATTGCTTAATATAGTGTTAATTTTGTATTTATTTATTTTTCGAAAAGTAGATTGGTTTTTTTTAAACACTTCGAAAATTAAATAAAACAAAAAGGTAGGGCCTTAAAGTTTAATTTAGTTACAACATCACAAACTAACAGGGTAGTTTGTGATGTTGTCACAAATGCAGATCAATTTTAAACCAAATTTATTCAATTAAGAGTCTGTTTAAAAAGAGAAGCGTTGTTCTGTCATTGCGAATTCAAGTTTCTTTCACCGGAACGCCACGACGCTTCTTTTTTTGAACAGACTCTAAGGCCCTTATTATAAAAACCTGCTCAGTCATAGAGTTATGCTTGAGTAACGCTTTTCTATGGCTTAAGTGTCACTCAAGCATAGGTCAATGACTGAGCATGCTTTCATAATACGGGCCTAACACAAGCAAATATATAAAAAGGCAGGCAGGTGTTACACCAAATAATACCTATAAAAGCTGCAAGCTTACGCCGTCGACTGAAAGCACAACATCGTAACATAACATTCTCAAACTTTAGAAGCTAGTATGATCTGTCCACGCGTTTTTTTCTTGTTTTTTTGACTGACAATCAAATAGTCCTAATGTAAAAATCTTATTGGTAGACAATAGGATTTTTATAACAATATTTTTTTACGAATAAAGTGCTATATATATTTTTACAGACTTACTGTGGCATCTAAAGTAGTTGTATTGTTTTTGTTGTTTTATTTGCTACTTGCTTCTTCCCGTGGTATTTATATCTATTAAAAGCGTTTTTTTTGCCTAAAATGTAAGACGGATTGAAGATTGAAGTAGTAAACTAAAATTATTCAAACTATTTCCAATATTTGTTTAAAAAAATCGACTGCAATTATTTTGGTTACGCAATCTGTCGATGGTTTTCAAGTCAACCGATTCGCATCTTGTTTTTAAAAGTAACTCTCTATAAAATATAGCACTTTTAATTTAGTCCAAACTCACTCACATGTCAACAATTAAGGAACTTTATGTGTAAGAAAGAAAGTAAAGGCGTGGTGGGTTCAGTTCATTTTCGGATTTCTAAACTTAATATTTACGTAACGTTACGATGGAATCCTTCAGGCGTCAGCGAAAATATCATATCATGCAAAATAATCACACAAACGTACACAGGCGGTCTGACGACGAGAAGTACTTCGCAAAACAAATTATCTATCTCTTCCTAAGCCAGTTTAAGTCTGTTATTTGATCTTCGATAGTCGGATTTCAGAGATCACACAGCTTTACAGTCAAGTTTAAACCTTAAAAGTTCAAAAATATTGGAGAAAGGATGATGGGCACAAATGTATGGCGCCTGGTCCAATCAAACTGATTGATATAGCGTTGGAAAGCTCTTTTTCTGTAGTATAAGAATAACTATCTAATCTAATCGTGTTAGTCCCGATTCGTTGTCCGTTTTGTGTAACACGACTTTTTTCACGAGTTTTTTGAAACTTTCCAATATAGCACTATATAAAACGGTGCATACCTACCTCAATAAAACAGGTTTTTTACATTTTAGCATTGTATTGTTTTTATAATATAACATCATCATCACCATCACCATCAGCCTATATTAGTCCACAGCTGGACATACGCCTCCCCTAATGAGCGCCATAGCGCCCTGTCTTCAGCTTGACGCAACCAGCATCACCCCGCAGAATTTCGCAGGTCTTCATCGCACCTAGCCGGAGGGCGTCCTACATACGCTTGCCAAGTCGCGATCTCGACTCAAAAAGACGTATACCCCAGCAGTAGTCGGTTTTTCGCCAAATATGGCCGGGCCACTGCCACTTCATCTTGCAAATTCTTTGAGCTATGTCGATAACTCTGTCGGATGTATTCGGTACAAATCCATAACAGAAGTTCCTTTTATACAATGAATAATTACATAATAATAATATTTTTCTATCTCGGTATATATAAAACAAGTTATACTGCTAGCTCTGCGCGCACCCTTGGCAGGTTTTAAGATAGGACACGAGTTTTGAATCTGCCTTGATATAGCCCTCTTCGGCACATTACACAGTTCCAGAAACTATACAATGCAAATAATCGGTAAAAAAACAAATAGAATAAACAAGGGTTTAAAAAGGCGCGAAGTAAAAATCATTTGCAACTCACATACTAGCGGGAATAGTACATTATTACCCTAGAAGTGAAAATAACTTATTTAGTCCCGAGAAGGGGAACGCCAATCGTTTTTATTTCGAATACTTTTAGAATTAGAAATAGGGCTGAAAAGAATAACTTTCAACCCGCTCCTCAGGGAACTTCAGTCACACTTACTTTTTGAGTACGAGTAACGAAAAAAGAATTAGCACATCAAAAGTACGTCATTACAGTTGTTACAAAATAAAGGACGGATAACTATATGAAACTCCATTATCCATTAAGTATGTGTTATTTTTTTATATCAGCCAGTACATAGGTATATATATTTTGATATAAGATCAAACGAGAAAATGTTTTTACGTTCAGACGCTGTACTTTATAAGCTTCTTCCGCTTTACGAACAAACATTCAAAACAAGAACGGGAGACGTAAGCGGATCATACCTCTTGTATAGTATTAGTAATAAGTTCTCTACTCTAATATGTTTATAAGGTTCAAAAATACCTACCTAATATAATTATATAATTAATTATATAGTAATCCACGCTTAATGGGCTAAGAAATATTTTTTCACATTGTGACGTATGTTAACAGAACTACATCATGGGTCTCTTCAAGACAAGAGCCGATATAAACGTTCTTTATGAGTGCATCGGCCACATCGTCATTTTCCAACAGTTTGAGATTGAGCTCTAACGAAGGTCGATTCGGTAAAAAAATACTGAGGTTTATAATTAGGAGGGATTGTCATCTACCTACACTCAGTGATTATTGTGATATCAGAAATTGAATGCCTGGAAGAGGCCGCCCGTTGTGCTTTTTTATTTAATCAAGATATGTTTTGTATCGTTTCTTATGTACAATAGTATCCAGTTAATTAAATAATCAACGTGATAAAAGGATTATGTCATTCTATTTGTTATAAAAATTCAACATCTTTTTTCATCAACGTGATAATAGGATTTTGTTATTCTATTTGTGATAAGATCTCAACATATTTTTTCTAGTATATTTCAAAACGAACATCTGCAACAGTTTTATCGAAGTATAATTTTTTGTACTATTGAAAAGAGCTACCCCAACGACGCATGACTCATCTTAATTCGACAAAGTACCAAAAAGGCCCAAAATGCCCATCCTCCTTTGAGTAAAATTTTGGCTACGAAACTCACTTTTAACTGAAGAATATCGTTTCTTAATTTAGTTTCCTCTTCGCGTAATTGCGCGACTGCTAAGGTTGACTTTTGCACTTCGTTTTCAATATCCGACTTTAGGGTGGTCAGGTTCTGGAAACGATAAATAAAAAAGGTTAAAAAAAATAGGTGGAAGGTATTTGTGAGATGGATTAGGAGTAAAATTGCTAAATAATAATGATAAACATGCAGAATGTAAAAATAATGCGGAAATAGGTAGAACAGGTTTGACGAAACAAGAGAAGGTAAGAAAAACCAGTGGATTTCGTAGTTGTACGGGAAGTTAAGAAGAATGGGTACATTACCAATTTGGCATCGTTACTTTTTTAATATTAAAAAATCATTTATCAAGATTGATTGAATCAAGATTTATAGACTTTTTGGCTGGTGGAATTTTGGTTAGATTTTTAACACTTTTATGGCCCATTTGCAGCAGCGGAGAGCGCACGAGGGCCCCTTCTTCGGTTCGCACTGCCGAGGATGGGCAGTGACTACGATATACTAAAGTTACTAGGAGCCTAAGTGAAGTTAGTCATTAGGAACAAGCTGTCTAGAAGATCTCCTATACACGGACCGCACGTTGCCGACGCCAAGGCAAACTCCTTAATCGGTTGATGAGTGTTTCTCATCAACCGATTAAGAAGGAGGTTTTATAGTCAGTTGTAGGTATGTTTTTTATTTATTCTGTACATTTGCCGGTGAATTTATAGACCGATTTCGCTATTGTTTAAAGAATGATCCCGGTGTGGTCCCCTAAAAAATATATTCCAGAGGTATTAGTATGTATTCAAAACTTGTGTTAAATTAAGGGATACGAAGTCGGTTTTTAGTTATCAAATTATTTTAGTTGTATCGAAACATGGCAATTGAAACACAGCTGTTTCTGATTCTGATTTGCAAATATGTCTTAAAAATATCAGGAATTTACAATCTAAAAGTGCTTTGTATTGGAAAACTTCACGGACTGCAGCCAGCCGACAATGATCGTGAGCTAGAGTAGTGGATATGTTACCCCGAAGAAATATTTAGTTTTCCGAAGTCGAGTTGATTTTCGATCATCTCTGTTCTTTGTGAATTCGAGAAGAAGAATTGTTTCTCATGAATAAGCGAAGCAAAAGCATAAAGCAGGTATTTGAATTTTTGAAACCCGAATCATTTTATCTTTTAAGGAAGCCATCATATACGACAAAAATGAAGAATGCAAAGCGGACGTGCTCAAAAAGGGGCAGAGCGCTTGCCGATGCGCGGCGGATAATCATCATTCAGAGCAAAATTAATTTAGGGAATACCGTTTTCGCGCTTAAATTTCCAGAAGAAACGGAGTCAGTCACGGTCTTCAATCTCTTGACGTCATGGTGGAAAAGATTCTCTACCGCTTCCTGTAAGACAATTCAAAGACATGCCGGGCTTGGAATGAACCGAATTTTATCCAATGATCAGGTGTGACTTCGCTGCACATAGGGATTGCAATCCGGAAAACCAGATCCGGTAAGCTGGCGTATTAGCTCCAAACGTCTACCGGATCCGGTGATTCCTATTTTGAGTAAAATGATCACGCTATTGCACGAGTAGACTTTTAGGCTGTACCTAAAGCTGTACACAGTGGGTTGAGGTCCAAGGTATCTTATTATAGAGGTATGTAGAGAAACTGGGATCCGAGGACGGTCTCTAAAGCCCAGTCCGCGGCCAGTCTATTTTAGAATGAAAAGGTAAAATTAATCTGATTTGATCAATCCAGACGGATCCGAAGGGATTAAAATGTCACCGGATTGCAATGCCTAACTGCGCCCATTCAGGCGTGTCTCATCCGCTACAAAGCGGCGGTCATAATTTAATGAAGCTTATGAGGCGATGAATAGATAACTCGTTAGTTAGTCGACACGGCGATGAAATTTGCAAACAAAACAGGAAAGCACACGGCAACATGACCATGAATACGATATTATCGTGCACTATAGTTTTAATATGGATAATCTGTTGAGTTGGGAACGACAAACATTTCGTTGCAAGATTCAGACTATTTACTTATTTTAGATTACCTTTGATGCCGGTTTGTTTTCATCGGCAACAGCGGAGCGTTTTTTATTGACTTCATTTTGAGGAGCATTGTCTCCGGCATCCTGCAAGCACAATAACACTTATCTTTAAAAACAAAAGAATTAAAAACTACAACATGGTTATTGCAAATAAAAATAGTACATCATTACAAGATGCTTGCGATTTATTACCTATTATTATTCGTTATTTTATACTACTACCTACCTATCTGCTTGTATTATTATTGAAGGATAGAGAGCGCGAGCGACCTTGTCGGTTTCTCCATCAACATGGCAAAGACAAAAGTCATGATAGTTGATCGAGGTGGACTCCTTACGATTACTTACAGGCGAACTGCGGGCTTTGAATTCTCACTGGGTTTGTTGATCAGTGATCAGGGAGACTGTTAGAGAGATCCGCAGACGCACGGAAATGTCCCAAAGTAGCAATGATCAAGATTACTTTAATCTGGCAAGACAAGAGTAACTCTAATACCACCAAGATGAGAATAGTGCAGTCGCTGGTGTTGCAATCTTTCTGTATGGCTATGAATGATCCATATTTGGTCCATACGTGCAGCTGCCGAAAAATATATAGTATTTTGAGTGGTAGTGGTGTTGGAGGAGAATGTTGCGCATACCGTGGACAGCAAAACGAACCAATAGATCCATTCTCGACCAACTAAAGATCAGAACCACGACCCTCAGTAACTTTGGGCACATACCCGGAAGGCAACCAGACAATCTCGAAAACCTGCACTCGGCTAAATAGAGGGGGAAAGACCAAAAGGACGCTCACCAACCAGTCGGTCTGACCAAATTAAGACCATAACTGGAGTCAATTTGCCTGCAGCCCTGAGACAATCCGAAGACATTGGTAAGCGTTGTGAAAGCGGCTCATCATGCGTCTCTGCACGTCATCGCACGCGTAAACACAAACATAGCGCAATGTACGTTGATGTTTATGTTTAAAGACGGGGCGTGAAGATTGACGGGCCGCCGCCGCGTGCGACTCGTTAAATCAAACAAACGCGTGTAAAATCGCTTCTCCCTGTTAACTCTACCGCCATTATGTTTAAATTCTGTACGGACCGCGCCCATAGGTCATTCCTATAAAACGTCACGGAACTTTTCCCACTTTGCACATTGTGGAGAGAAAGGGCCCAATTCCTATCGAGTGTGTCATATGAGGCCTCAGCCGAAGGCCTTAAAATACACGAGGTAGGAATCGAACTTTCTCCCGAGTAATACATATTGCTTTATACTACACGATAATAATTGTTTAAAATCTTTAAAATCACCCTAGTAAATTCAAATACTAAACTCAAATGTACAATAAATACGCGCACGATGTACGATTTGCACAATATGGTTATTTTTTTTAAAATTATTATTTCGAATAAGGTAGAGGCCGATAGGCGGGTTTTGAGCAAAAACTTTTTAACGTCTGACCAATTATGAAAATAACCATAGCTACAGAAGAATTTTTAAGAAAATAAAAAAAAAAAACACATTAGAAATGGATTTTCATAAACTTTTCCCTCCCGGTATACACGTGGAACATGAAGTTATATGTATATAGTCTCCCGCGTTTCGGTACGCCGGAAAAGGCGGGATTTCTACCTTATGTTTGGAAAAGATTAAGCACTTTTCTGAGCATGAGCAGGTGCACTTTTATCTTCCTATGCAGTATACTCATGTTGGTCACATATGTTTCAAGGTAATTGTACTAAGGCGGAGCGCATACTTCAAAACTTTTGTGCTTACTGTCAATCATCAGTACAAAAAAAATCATCCACTCCCTGCGCATACGTATGTCCAGTTACTTCCACTTAACACATACTCATTCACGATCAAATAGTGTTCGGTGTGCCGTGTCGGCAACAAAAAGTGTCTAAGTTTACGCAGCGCCTAAAAACTTGTAGGTAACCTTAAGGATCGGTGCACATCTGACGAAAGATGCGTCGAGCGTATCATCGGTTACGTCTATTCGGTCAACTAAGGTATTTTCAAATCTGACGGAAGATGCGTCGGGCGTAACTTCAATTTGCCACATTATTACGCGTCTATTCAGTTTCTGCACTGTTTCTTGTGTGGTATTACGCGATCCATAATACGCGCCGCATCTTTCGTCAGATGTGAACCGACCCTCAGATCCATAGAGTTTAAAAACATTGTACTTTGAGAATAGTTTGAGTATCAATAGAAACAAGTACCTTTATTTGATTTCAATTATTTTATACGAGAGACTGGACTGTATTGGACGAAATTATATTTATTCTGAACGCATGACTTTTACATAGATGATTGGTATCTACAATATTTGGTCAGGTACTTACATTGAGAGTATTTGACTGTTCAAACACACACTTCAGCTTGTAGTCCATGAGCTGTTCAATGCCGATTTCTTTCCACTGAAATAAGAAATAAGTTGTTTATGTGTTGGCTTTGATTGGGGCACCACACCACACCACAATCATAAGCGCCTTAGGTTTAATCTCATGGGGGTAATGCCCATAATTCCCACACTAGGCATGCGGGTTGGGGATTATTGAGAGAAGAATTGTTCCGCAGGAGGTGCTGCTGCGCGGCCCTCAATAGATATCCCTATATTGCATTTTACGACTCCGCGGGAAGAGTTCGGCTTCTGCAGCAATTCTAAGCCGGCACCACACTGCTTGCCGTGTGGTGCATGTAAATGTAATGTACCCCAATCTGCCGTGTCTTGTCACGGCAGATTGGGGTACATTACATTCTATGTAGTAAATCCATTTTGGTAATAATTTTATTATAATAATGAACTTACGGCTTGATCTACATTGGTTGTACCCTCTGGGGCCACCACGCTTTGCACCATAAACTTATGTTTATGTTTTTCATTGGGATCAATGTAAACAGGTTGTGGCGTAACTGAAAAGAAACAAATTATTTGTGGTGTCATAGTGCTTATGGTCAAAATTGTCAAATCAGAATTTACTAAGTGTATACGGTAGGTACTCACTTGCTATTTCGACTTTGGAATTAGGCTGCAGATAGCCAGAGTTAGGACGAACGCAGTACTTCTTTGGCGCCGTGGTCTTTATTTTGAATAGAACTACATCCGATGTTGGATTGCCCAGCCGCAGGTATGTGGTACATCCCTGCTCAAATGTACCTGCAAAGTCAACTGACAATTTCAATGATTATGAATATTTACACCTAGATCTAAGGGGATTCGGACAGTTGACCCTTATCCCTACCAACACTATCCCTATAGGTAATATAAACTGCACCTATTGCCCGAGCACAATGATGGTTATCTCGATAATGATGCTGCTACTAAAATTATTGAACAATACCATGTAATTTTTACCTATTGCTGTGCTAGGCCTGCGGATGCAGGCTACAGACCAAAAGGTAATCAAACTATGTTTTGGGTTTTATGATTTTGGTTTGCTCTACACTTTATTCTTTGCCATAATATGATTTGAAAAAAAAAAAATCTGCACTTATACACTATGGAGTCTATCTTAGAAATACTCGTATATAAATAAATGGAAGTACTTGCTAGTTAATTAATTTCATGATTCTAGGTCAACAGAATGTACCCAATAAGTTTTGTGTGTACTTATGTGATTTTCTTAGCAGGTATCATAATAAGCATGTTTAGACAGTTATCTTTTCAAATTTACTAAGTCTCAAGTACCCTCTGAAATGTGCTAAAAACTATTAGCACATTTCAGAGGGTACTTGAGACTTATTCATTTCAACATAATACCTTCATGCATTCCTGACAAAAATGTCTTCACAGCTTATTCAGTGGAATTTATCAGCTTCTCTAAATCAAATTCACCTATAACTATGACCTTAGCTCTCTATAGTTTAGAGGTAGATTACATCCATACACATGACTACAAATTTATTTGAAAGATGACAAGCCTATTTCAATAAATGTGATCAAATTATAGAGCCTACAGATCGTCCAACTCAATTTACATGTTAATTACAATAGTTAATTTGGTATTGTGATGATTAATGAATATGGCTAGGTAGTAGGTACCTATAATAAAGACATTCATAGATATCTTATTTCAGAGCAGTCTAAACAGAAAATCAAATTTATATCCTAGTATCTGTCCAACTTGCGGTTTTGATAGAAAATAACATTATTTACAATGAATATGAACAAGGAAAATGAAAAAAAACCGCACCCTGACAAAAAGCCGATATCTGGAAATAGAAACTCCATTTGTCAGCAGTCCGCGACGTGTGCTACCCAAGTTTCATTACAAATGTACATTGTCTACGTGCTACAAAACAACAACACTTACTTTTGAATTTGAGTTCATTTTGGGGATCTATCGTTAACACCTGGTTAGACATTTTGTATTTTATTGTAGTATCTTGAACGCAGAATATTAGATTTAGAGAATAATGTCGGCTGTGCCAAGACTGAGCGATGCAGAGCGAACGAGCGAACCCAACCAGGGCTGCCAGGTGAAAATATGCCGCTATCCGACCACAGCATATAAAATGCCGAACGATAGTAGAAATTTGAATTTCGTATGTACCTACAATAATATCTACAACTAATAACTATTTATCTACAATCAATAAATACATATAAATCTATTTGAAAAGACAAATACTATACATTTTTATTATAAATTCGCTTTTTTTTATAGAGAGATAATCATCATTTTGATCATGTCATCTGTCGACTTAAATTCGGTGCAGTTTCCGGAGTAACATTGCCAAGGTTCCAGTTACAGTTTGTATACATACGGTTTCATTGGCTAAACTTTTCCTTAATTTCGTTTTTCTTGGATTTACTTCTATAGACGCCCTTTCGCAAACAGCACTGGTGTGTGGCAAGCTTAAAGCCTTACTTACACCAGCACAAATTTTTAAGAGCGACCTGTGTCGCGCGATTTTACAATATTTGCTTGCAGTACATTTTTTACTAAAACGCATTTCGTCGGTGCGCCTGCCAAAATAGTTATGCGCACTTTTATTTTTTATAAATGCCAGCTGGCATCAGTTTTGTGTTCTGTGTCGACTGAAAAAACAATTAAGTGTAAATTCTTTCTAGAACTAGATATGACAAATTCATCATGTGTATGTCATTTCCAATTGTAGCAGTGAAAAAAAAGTTAAGTATGTAAAAAGAGAAAGCTTTATGCTGTAGAAAACAACACTAAAACTTTGTTTCTCTTTATCTGACGATGGTGAGTACTCGTATTAAGTTTCATTGCTTTGTGCATTTGTGTTCTATTTTTATTACTTAAAATATTTTAACTTTGGTTCATCATCATCATCATCATCATCAGGTGCTGGACAAAGCCCTCCCGTAATGAACGCCATAGCGTCGTGTCGCCACTCACCTCGACGCATCCAGCATCTGTGCGCAGTTTTTCATAGATCGTTATCCCACCTTCCCGGAGGGCGTCGGTTTGCCAAGTCGAACCGAGCCGAGAAGAACCGACAACTGCTGGGGTCAACTCCAGCAGTTGTGACATATGGCCGGCCCACTGCTACTTCAGCTTGTTAATTCTTTTAGCTATGTCGATAAGTTTGGTTCTCTCTCGGATATATTTGTTACGAAACTTATCCTTCAGAGAGACTCTGAGCATAGCTCTTTCCAAAGCTCGCTTTGAACTGATGGACCAGCCCTATCGTGCTTCAGCTCAGCAAGTCATGATGTATAGGTCACGCTGATTGAAAACTTTAGTTTTCAAACAATGCGGTATGGATGACGAGAAGACCCGAATTCCCAAATGTTGCCCAGCTTAACTGAATTCTCCTCTTGGCCTCCCTCCCTCATCATTCATTCATTCATCATCATTTTTCAATGGTTAAATTCTACAATAAAAACATCTCAAAATGCAAAAATAAATATGTAGATATGTTTCTATATCAATAGAGAATACGTATATATTTTTTTAGCCATTTTGAAATCACATGCATATACCCTATTGTTTTTAACCCACTGCAGAATTTGCCGAAGATAAGTGTGTTCGGAAACAATTTCGGAAGGTGGCCATGTACGACAACCAGTCCCGGATCAATAAGGCCATTGCTCATAAGTTTGGATAAAAATCCAAATTCATGCTGAGACCGGTGCGTCACGAGGCTGAAACTAGGCCGTCCAGTATCTTGTTCAACTTCTCCAGCGATTCCGCCATTAAGACCATGTCATGAGAAATGTACTCGCCGTTTATATTAATTACCGTTACCTTTCCAGTCCAGCGTCTTAAACGTTTCTTCCAATCCAACACGCTCGTGAACAGTTTAGGGATTTATTATAAGCCCCCAGGGGACCAGCCCTATCGTGAGTGTCCAAGTCTCAGCTCCGTAGGTCATGACGGGTAGGACGCACTGATTGAAAACTTTCGTTTTCCCCCTGCCTCACTCCTCTGCGCAGTTGGATGGGTTTGTACTGCTGGTCCTGTACCTATTTGCACACTCATGGTGGCGGCGTCGTAAAGACATCTCAGCACCTCAATATAACAACAGTCTACTTGGCACCGCTGTAAGGATTCCAGAACAGCCCGGGTATCGTAAGATCCAAGGCCTTCTCATAGTTCACAAAGGGCTGATTATACCATTCAAACTTCTGTATAATCTACCTTACTGTGTGTGTGTGGTCTACCTTACTGTGAACAGGCAGGGTTTCGCAGAGGTTATGACGAGTTGGAGCCTCCGGGCTGCAACTCGTCGAGTCTCCTGGCAAGACGGTTTGTGACCACTACTCGTGAGAACAGCTTATAGACGTGGCTTAGAAACAAGATGGGTCTGTAATTTTTAAGGAGGGTTTTATCTCCCTTCTTAAAAAAGACCACCAACCTCCCGCTTCTCACCTTTGGAGTTCTTCCACTGTGAAGGTGTTAAAGAGGTTCTGTAGCTCCTGTATTTACTTAATGTAGCTCCTATATTACATTATGTTTTTAGGAGTTCTGATGTTATTCCGTCCTCACCGAGGGCTTTTCTATTTTAAAACTGCCTCGAAGCTAACACGATCGCACCTTGACTGATGTGCAGGTCGTTGGTATAGTGGCGTGTCAGGGTGGCTCTAGAATAGTGGTCATCTCGTTAAAAATGATGGGCATGTGCAGCGTGTAACTGCTAAGCTGCTGAGTAATTACCTTGACCCTCGATTTAGCTATATTGTCTCTTCAATGAGGCGTGTATTGGAGCTCCGAAGGTCGCGCCGTACCATCATCGCAATTTGCTTGTTCAGTCTGACCTGTCTGATAAAGTCTCTTGGGTGGTTCCCGTCTTTTTCCCCTCATTCCTCAACGTTTCAACAAGATTGTGCGTCAGCGTCATCATCATCAGTGGGAATTATTTTGTTGTGTCTTCGTACATAATAATATCTGTCGCGATCATTGCGTAACGGACTTCACATAAACCTGGAACATCTCATTTAATGTTATCAGGCACAACGGACACACCATTAAACGTTGCCAGGGTCAGTTTGCATAATGAATGGTGGTGGCCTGGGGTAGCCCAGTGATTCCTAGTACCCCCTTGACCCGCCCTTACCATAGCCGCTACCATGGCCCGGATAGGTCAAGTAATAATTAAATAAAACACAGCAGTTTTAGTCCCTCCTGAAAACTTGCACTAAAACACAATAACGATTGGGGCAGGCGCACTGACGATTTGTAGAATGCCATAACGCGTTTTCTCAACACAAGAAAGTCTGCATAGAATAGACTAGACAGAGAGTCGATCCTACCCAAGTGTGCTGAAGAAAAACTCAGACAGACTAGCGAGACTAACTACTACACTATAACTACCAACATTAAGATGTAAGTCGGTTACTGCATTACAGATGTCGTCGCCCCCGTTGCTCTTACACTGATTCACTTCATCATCATCATCATCATCATCAGCCTATATTAGTCCACTGCTGGACATAGGCCTCCCCTAATGAGCGCCATAGCGCCCTGTCTTCAGCTTGACGCATCCAGCATCTGCCTGCAGTCTTTCGCAGATCATCATCCCACCTGGCCGGAGGGCGTCCTACACTACGTTTGCCGAGTCGCGGTCTCCACTCAAGAACTCGTTTACCCCAGCGGTTATCGGTTCTTCGCGAGATATGGCCAGCCCACTGCCACTTCAGTTTGCTAATTCTTTGAGCTATGTCGATAACTTTGGTTCTCTGTCGGATGTATTCGTTACGAATCCTATCCTTCAGAGAGACTCCGAGCATAGCTCTTTCCATAGCTCGCTGAGCGACTTTAAACTGGTGGACCAGCCCTATCGTGAGTGTCCACGTCTCAGCTCCGTAGGTCATGACGGGTAGGACGCACTGATTGAAAACTTTCGTTTTCAAGCATTGCGGTATGGATGACGAGAAGACTCGACGTAGCTTTCCAAATGCTGCCCAGCCTAGCTGGATCCTCCTCTTGGCCTCCTTCTCAAAATTGCTTTTACCCAACTGCAGAATTTGTCCAAGGTAAGTGTACTCGGAAACAATTTCGAGAGGGTGGCCATGTACGACGACCGGTCCCGGATCAATGAGGCCATTGATCATGATTTTGGTTTTATCCAAATTCATGCCGAGACCGATGCATCGTGAGGCTAAAGCTAGGCCGTCCAGCATCCGGTTGAGCTCCTCCAGCGACTCCGCCATTACGACTATGTCATCAGCGAATCGAAGGTGTGAGATGTAATCGCCGTTTATGTTAATGCCCTTACCTTTCCAGTCCAGTGTCTTAAACATATCTTCCAACGCGCTCATGAACAATTTCGGGGATATATCATCCCCCTGTCTCACTCCTCTGCGCAGTTGGATGGGTTTGGACTGCTGGTCCTGTACTTAGACGCTCATGGTTGCGGCGTCGTAGAGACATCTCAGCACCTCGATATAACGATAGTCTACTTTGCATCGCTGTAAAGATTCCAGAACAGCCCAGGTTTCGACAGAGTCAAAGGCCTTCTCATAGTCCACAAAGGCCAGACACAGGGGCTGATTATACTCTTCGGACTTCTGTATAATCTGCCTCACTGTGTGTATGTGGTTCAATGAGGCGTGTGTTGGAGCTCCGAAGGTCGCGCCGTACCATCTTCGCAATTCGCTTGTTCAGGTCTGACCTCTCTGACGAAGTCGCTTGGGTGGTTTCCCGTCTTTTTGCCATCAGCCCGAGAGTCTCATCCGAGAGTTTGGATTTCTTGCCAGTACGCTGCTTTTTGCAGAACCTGATGCCCTCGTTCCTCAACGTTTCGACCAGATTGTGTAGGGTCTCGTCAGCGTCATCAGTGGGATCCAAGGCAACGAATCTATTCCCGAGAAGCTGCTGGAACTTCTCGGTGCCCGCCATGATCTGGATTGGGTTAGGTCGGAGCGTGGACTTCATCAGACGGTTTCTTTCAAGCTTTAAGTTGATATTCAGAGAGCCTCGGAGCAGTCGGTGATCAGATCCGGTATTAAACCTGTTGATCACTGAGACATCTCTGAATATGTGCTTGCTATCCGTCATGATGAAGTCGATCTCATTTTTAGTCACAGTGTCGGGGCTTCGCCACGTCCACTTCCTCTGGGGCGGTTTCTTAAAGAAGGAGTTCATTAAGAACAGACCCTCCTTCTCAAGGAAGTTGACAAGCATTTGCCCCCTGTGATTCCTAACTCCATAACCATGCGAGCCTATTCGGGATTCGTTGCCAGTCCGGATTCCCACTTTGCCGTTAAAGTCCCCCATAACAACGTTGAAGTGAGCCTTGGTGGTGTTATGTAAGGCTTTGGATATGTCTTCGTACATATCCTCCACTTCATCATCCGAGTGTGCCGAGGTCGGTGCGTAAACCTGAATTACCTTCAAGCTGTACCGCTTTGACAGCCGAAGGATCAGGTACGCTACCCTGGTCGACACACTGGAGATTTCCTGAACGTTGTTAGAGAGGGCCTTGTTGACGAGGAAGCCTACGCCACCCTGGGATGTTTTATCACCCTCGCGAGAGTAGAGAAGATGGCCCGAGTCTAAGGATACGGTGTCCTCCCCCTCTCTACGGACTTCACATAACCCCAGAACATGCCATTTAATGTTCTCTAACTCCACTTCCAACTGCGCTAGATGGTGATCAAGCCTCAGAGTGCGTCGGTTAAACGTAGCAAGGGTCAAGTTTTTAAGTAATGATCGGTAGCCTGCCGTAGCCCGGGGATTCTTAGCACCCCCTGCCCCGCCGTTACCATGGCCGCTACCATGGCCAGGAATAGCGAGGCGGCCGGGAACTAGGGGCCACTTTTTGGCGTGTGCAATCATTGGGGGGGTAGTGCCCATAATCCACACGCTGGGCATGCGGGTTGGGGATCGCAGTTCGGTGATATTATCGGTCTACGGGAGGCGCTGCTGCCCGCCCTCCGGTTTATGTCCCTTAGTCGCCTCTTACGACACCCACGGGAAGAAATGGGGTGGTGCTATTCTAGGCCGGCACCGCACGGCCACGATTATTAAATAATGAAAATTAAAGAAAGTCTGGAGTTAATAAATGCTAATTATGTACGTAGCACGAAAAATTTGACCTTAAAGTTCCCACTCGCATTCTCTGTTTGCCCTTTCCAACTGCCGCACAAATTCTGGACTTCGTGCCCCCATTCGTCGTATGGTTGAGTCCTATAATAATAACTTTGTAGACATAGACATATTTATTTGCAATTTACATAAATTTAACAAGTTGATACATAGTTTACTTTTTCAAGTAAATTTGAGTAATAACCCAACATAAAATATTATTATTGTTTTTTTAGTTAGAATCATTTAATTACCTTCTAGCATTTCCTTTTTTCACTAAAGTTAGTTGTCGAATTGGAGCCCAGCTCTCACTTAGCTTACTTTTTGTTAGGCCTTTTTGTTGCATGTTTTTTTATTCTGTATGTATAAAAAAAATATGTGGATAGCGCTGTGGGCTACATTATGAATAACTCTTATCTTTACCTACAAAGTAAAGTACTAACACAAATGTATTATAAGTTTAATGTAGTCGTTAGTTATTCCTTAATAAAATAAACAAAAATAAAAGTCTATCGAACCCGCACAGCGGAAGTCAAAAACAAACTAAAACTTAACTCTGAACCTGCAATTATACTAAATCATTATTCCCCTCTAAAGACAAGAAAACCATAAACACGATGCTCAAGATGAGCCGAGCGGACTTAAGAACAATAGTGGGCATCATCAATGACCTGTCAATTCACAATGGTGAATTGAACCATCATCTGTTTAAGGCTGGAGCAACAGACATCAGTTTATGTCGTGGCTGCTTCCAAGTCGAAAATACTTTGGAACACATTGTCGTACACTGCAGGGCCACAGATTAGGCCTAGGATTAGGTATCCCATTGAGGCATTTACCCCGCCCACACCCACAGAAAAGCTGAAACGAACCTGTCAGTCATCAAAAGTCCTGCTTCGATACTTCAAGGAGCTGGGCTGTATTCTGTGAACACAACGCGCTAGCTAAGCTTCAACCATTACACTAAATAATGTCTATGAAAACAAATTTTGTGCCTACATATCTACCTTCACCTAGGTATTAATATGGTATTGATCCATTTTAGCTATCCGAATCCATCGATTAGACTAAGTAAATGAATAAAAGTCAATTCTAAATAGACTGTGCTAGGTTTCTAAAAAAATATCTTTGAAATCGAAACTCATAGATCAGAAATGTTCAGTAACATTTCCACTCGATCACAAAGCGTTAGTGAATTTGTTCTATTTAAAGTACCTAGGTAGTAATAATTATTTTATTTAGAAAACCAGACATAACATTACAGAGTACACTCCAATGCGCTGCGTTACATCCAGGACATCTACTTGCTTGCTAGTGAAAATAAAATTACAACAACATAACACGACTAAAATTTGTAAAATAGAAAGAAAGACAAACATCAGCAAATAAAAATAAAGACATCAGTACTACGGTTGAATAATAAAAAACACGGAAATAATATGATGAAAATAAGAAATATGAGAAAATAAAATACAATGGCATTTTATTTTCTTAACAGTAGTATTTTATTTTCTTAACAGTGGTATTTTATTTTCTTAACAGTGGTATTTTATTTTTTATCTCACAATAGCTGAGGCGGAAGTTAAGTAGGTACTTGCTTTTTGATGCATCAAGGTACCACTTATTCGTACTTACTTAACAATCATATTTACTCTCAGACATCACGAAGTAAGAATTCTAATAAATAGTTTAAATTGAAGAGATCGACGCTATAACATCAACCTATATTAAAACTTCTAATAGAACTTCTAAGACTATCTATCTATTTATCTATATCACTACCATCCCGCTGCCACCCCGCATCGCTGCATTCGCTCGCAAAAAGCAAGACCCAAGACGCAGCTTCAAAAAAGCAAAATGGCAGCTTAAAATAAGCCAAATCGTAACTTCAAAAGAAGCAAAATCGCAGAACGCGGATACGCCGCGGACAAGCCGAATCACGCCGATAAAATAGAGGCAGTGTGCGTCAACGTACAGTCAGTACAGTCAGTATGCGTTTTAGTAAAAAATGTACTGCAAACAAATATAACGAAATCGCGCGACACAGGACGAGCTTAAAAAAACGGCTGTGTAAGTAGGGCTTTAGTTCGTGTTGGAATACGACTATCCTTATATATCGTAAAAAATCGGGCGTGTATGGACGGCCAAATATGGCAAGTCCAAAAAAATGGTGCGTCATCCATCCATCATGTTTGTTGGAGTCAACGAGAAATAGATACCATAGATACAAACAAGCGTAGCGTAGCGTAGCGTTATATTCTCTTTGGTTGGATGGCGTGGCGTCTTCGGTTAGCATCCCTAGTAGTAGGTACATCTGTGCGTGGGTGGGTGCCGCAAAAAATTTGTATTCTCTTTGCAAAAAATAAACAAAATAGCCGAAGTTATTGATTGTATTCTCTTTGCTGTGAATTTTCAAACGTAGATCAGAAATTTGGCATGTAAGTTATTTCTTATTTATAATATGCTCACGGTACATATTTCTCATTAATATTATTATTATTGTAATAACCATGCCTCTATTTCTTATCATTTTCCTGTACTGGCATAAAATTACTTGCTTAGTTCTTATCCAAACAAAATGCCGGCCATTGTATTTCCCGAACATTATTATTGTTTTGAAACGTATGGTATGATAATGATTAAATTTGTCTAAAAAACCTGAGTTTGGTTGCCTTTGCGCGCTAAACACAGATTACGAGTATTTCTGTTATTTGCGACTCATACATGCAATATGTTTCAGCTCATCAGATTACTACACCTCGTCAAGAAACGACACACATGCCAAAAGTGAGGGAAGCCATGAAACGAGGGAAGTAAGTATAAATGTATTAGATGGATCATCATAACAAATGTGTATTTATGTACCTAAGTAGATCCCTACGTTTATTTTTAGAGGTTTAACCAATACACCAATCAAACTAGACCAATCGATACAATATGCCATAATAGAGTCAATGAAAGAAGTAACTTTTATGTAAAGAAAGAGAAAGTAAAAGGGACCATCTTTTATCTAAACATGGAATGTCGCCCATTTTTTATGGAAATAGTACCCTTGGATCATCATAGCCGATGCCGCTGCCATTTTATCGGGCCCATTTCCTATTGGGGTATCTGCTAAATTAGAATCGCGTGCGTAATAATTATCATCAAAAAATAAACAAAATATCAGCATAAAGTAAAAACTCTTGCTGTCTCAGCAGAGGGAGTTATTCCATTTGTCAATTTGTAATCAAATCCAATAAACTGAAGTGTGTTCTGACAGCAGGTAAATCACAGTGCTTTCACAAACATGTTCATATGATTTTTTTATTGCAAGTGAATGGTATGGAGTTATTCCATTTGTCAATTTGTAATCAATATCCGATAAACCGAAGTGTGTATTGACAGCAGGTAAATCACAGTGCTTTCACACACATGTTCATATGATTGTTTATTGCAAGAGAATGGGTAATTTCTCTGTGCGCTCGGATGTCTGTGATTTCCCTAAAGAATTGCAGTGTCTGTCAAGGTAGCGTACTCATACGTGATATTACGTTTATTGATATGCCAATTAATAGAGTAAAACAGTGTATGAATTAGTGTAAAAGTGAATTAAATAGCGCCTCTTTGGTTTAAGAAATAATGACCATACTTAGTGTGTACGCTAGCTTGACTGTCAAGCTGGTGTACACATGACCATGCTCGAAAACTAGCGACAAAATGTATACACATAAATAGAGTAACCATACGGTATGTGGTATGCAAAATATCATATTGATTGCTCTTATAGGAACTGAGATATTGAACAAGACCTGGAAATAAATTCCGACCAAGCGTTATGCCAGCGTACCCATTAAAAATCTAAATAGTTCCTATAGAAAGCGAGCTTTTCTTATTATGAATGATATATGTAAAAATAATGCATGAAATGCCGCTTCTGCCAGTAGTCATTGTTTATGAAAATTCGTACTGCAACAATATAAAAAGTTGATGTGAAGTGCTAGGAACAAATGCACTGTGGTACAGTCGCACACATCAAATAATTGATTAGTGAAATTATACACCATGCAATGTTGGTAGGTGGTAAGAATAGGTTTGATTATTTATGTGAGCTTTTATGACCTAGGTATTTTTACCTATATTTAGCTAGTTCTAAAGCTAAACATTCATAACGTAAGGTTTTGTTGATTTTGTACTGACACAGTTTAGCTAGCAGTATGCAGCGCAAAGGCGTTTCGCTAATTCAGCTTTTTCAGCAGTTAAGCCGTGTCTCGCCAGTCATTCCACCAAGCTCTCCCAGAAAACACCTACCCTAGTTATGGGTTACAGATTATATTAAAGTCACTTCAGAGAGCCCCATTTGAGTAGTCATATCCTAAATAAGGATTAAAGATAATCATATTATTGTAATTTCATGTATGTGTGTCTTGTGTTTTGTATAGACTCAGTTCAATATAATAACTCTTTTATTACAAACAACCCAATACGTAAATTCAAAGACTAAAGTATACAACAAAAATTTAACTATACCTATTTTAGAGTTAGGTATGTTGCTTTCATCCACAAAAATAAAAGTATATAACATTGAACACAGAAACCGGTATATACACATCGTGCGTGAGGATGACAACGCGATGTTAAACATATTGACCGCGTGGCTACACATGGACAAACCACGGCTCCTTTCTCTTACCATGATTTACTTTATCTTTCATATAAAGTGCGTTCTCCACGGCTAAAAGTTAAGTATCTCCATCTCCGTAGCTTTAAAGACATCATTCTTGAAAACCTTAAGGCCGATGCTGCCAGTATAGATTGGTCACCCATAATCGACGCTGATAGCGTGGACGCTAAGGTTGCCTCCTTTAATAAGATAATTTCAGACTTGTTTGATATTCATGCTCCCGTTAAAATAGTTAAAGTAAAGCATCCTCCAGCTCCATGGCTGACTCAAGCTATTAAAAAAGTGATGTCAAGGCGGGATCAAAAAACACCCGACTGAGGAAAATCACAGTGCATACAAAAAGCTACGTAACCGTTGCAGCAAGTTGTGTAGAGATGCTAGAAAACGTCACATTCACAGCTCTATTCAAAATTCTACTCCGTCACAAATGTGGAAATTTCTAAAATCTATTGGTCTTGGTGGTGACGCACACAATTCACACATCCCTTTTGACTTGAACACTATTAATCAAAACTTCTCGAATTCTCCCCTTTGTTTGGATAATAGTGTTCGTACCTCAACTATTAACGCAATTGCCCAGCAAATTCTCCCACCATGCCTCCCTTTTACTTTCGAAGCGATTGCCCAGGAAGACATTGTAAGGATTCTCAACTCCATTTCAACCAAAGCTGTTGGCACTGATGGTATAAACATTAAGATGCTCCAACTGCTTTCCCTTGAACTTTGTCCTGCATTATCTCACATCATAAACCATTCTCTAGAGACTGGCTGTTTTCCTACTATGTGGAAATCTGCTAATGTCATCCCACTCCCTAAAGTCTCCAACCCCTCCTCTATTTCTCAACTAAACAACCTATCTCGATTCTCCCTGTCCTTTCTAAAATCCTTGAGAATGTTGTCCAAAGGCAACTTTCTCTGTTCCTTAATCGTAATAACCTTTTGAGTCCTTACCAATCAGGCTTTCGTCCTGGTCACAGTACTGTGGGTGCTCTGACTAAAATATCCGACGACTTACGCTTGGCCATTTCCAATGGGCAGGTTACTGCACTTGTGTTATTGGATTTTAGCAGTGCCTTTAACTCTGTCGACCACGATATCCTTCTTGCAGTTCTCTCTTCTCTTAATGTCTCCTCCTCGGCAGTCGCTTGGTTTCGTTCATATCTCTCAGGTCGCTCGCAGCGTGTGCGCCTTGATGATTCATACTCGGATTGGTGTAACATTTCTGCGGGTGTACCTCAAGGCGCTGTCCTTTCACCTCTCCTCTTCTCAATCTTCATTAACTCGGTTACTAAAGTCATTTCTTCTAGCTATCACCTCTATGCAGATGACCTGCAAATTTACCATCACTTTAAAGTGGGTGAGATCTCTAAAGGTATTGATAGCATTAACTTAGATCTATGTAAAATAAACTCATGGGCGAAGGCCTACGGTCTTCTGATCAATCCCTCGAAATCGCAAGCTATGATCTGTGGTAG